>OX465600.1:229937781-230562781 GCA_950022295.1 Bromus sterilis
GAAAATTGGAAAATCATTAAAGCTCGCCTGGGGCGAGGCCCACCTCAGCCCAGCCCACCCCACCCTTGTCTTCTTCCTCCCCCACCTGCTCCCATCTGCTCCCGTAGGACGGCCGCCATGGGCACGCCGCTGCCAGGCTGGCCCCGCCTCCACCTGCTCCCTCCCGGCGTCGACGCGATAAGGGCGACGCCCCCGACCCCCTGGACACCCTCTCCCTCTCCTTCCCCTCCTCCTCTTCTCCCATGCCGCGGGGAAAAGCAGCCGACGACCGTCGTCGCCATTGCCGTGGCCAAGCGCGGCCAACGTGCTCACGCTGCCTCACCGTGTTGTCCAGGATCCGCCTCGACGTCGACTACCTCACCCACCGCGAGGAATCGAGCCGTGGTGCCTCTCTGCGACGACTACGTCTTCGTCTTCAACCTCGGCTCCGGCGGGATCCGCGACCGACTCCGGCTACTCCACCTCGCCCCCGAGCCCACTCTCACGGGTACTAGTTCCTGGTGAGCACCCGCATCACCCCCACCCATCCGTGGTCGCCGCCATTGCCCGTGGACAAAAGCCCCAAATGGCCGAGCTCTGGCAGCCGCCATTGTTGACGATGCCGAGCTCACAGGGCCTCCTAGCGCGCGCTTTTGGCACCCTTGTACTCCCCGTGCATCGTAGGTTCGATTCCATCCGCTTGCGCGCTCGATTTCACCCCGTACCCCCGAATTCCATTTGAGCCGAGCGCTGTCTCCGCCATTGTCGACGGCGAGCTTCACTCCGGCCACCCCCGACGTCGCCACCACCTGGAATCGACGCAGCGTTGTCTTCCCGTTCGAATGCACCAAACCCCGTGACGAACGGTGCCCCCTAGCCCAATTCCGACGCCCCTCCCGTGGCCTCCGCCGTGCTGGGCACGCCGGCGTCTCGCCGCCGGTGCCCCCCCTGACGTGGCACCCCTGGGGGCAACCCCTGGGTCACTGCCAGTGGACCCCCTGGTCCCAGTTGACTGGGTTGGCCAGTCAACTGTGCTGACTGGGCAACCCCAGTCACTAACAGGTGGGTCCCCTGGAAATAATTAAACTTAATACTTTTAGTTAATCTAATAATTAAAATTGAGTCACTGACATGTGGGTCCAGAGGCATTTCTGATCGTAACTTTTAAACCGTAACCCGGATTCAAAAACTTTATACATGAAAATTGATCAGAAAAATATAACGAATACGAATACGCTATCCGTATGCCTATCACACCCCTCTAACACAACGAACATCGAACCGTTCCCCCTCCGGACCGGCAGTCCGATATATTGTCCGGTACTGTTAGAGTGCCCGGATGAATTTATTCCGAACACGAATGTTTCTCGGAATCGATCAGCTAGCACGGATACACCCCCCTTATATTTGTCCGGTACCCACGACACCTCCGGCTTGATCCTTCCCCCTCCGGACACCCTATCCGGTAATCATCCGGAACCGGTAGTTCATCCTCAGATGAATTTCCGTTCCGAGCAATGTGCATTGCACTGCGTTAGAACACCGTTAACATTTCATCCGTCTTGTCATGCATCTGTTTGTATATGCTTGCTGTGTATTTACTGTTTCATTCCCCCCTTAATCTCCGTTAGACCCCGCTGCTGCCGTCGACTACACCGCCGCTGAGTACGACTACTTCGTCGACGACCCTACTACTACCGTCGAGCTTGCAGGCAAGCAGAGCCATTCTCTTCCCCAGATATCTCCTATCTTTCCGTACATTTCTTGCATTAGGCATTGTTAATGCTGCTGCTACGATTACAATCCTATTCAACTACATAGCCTGATTTTTGTCGCCCCTTGATGTGCCTTCCTTATCCTATGCTGCCTTTTATAATTACTATGCATTATTCAGCAGTGAGGCCTGCGCATTGTTAGCTAGGATTAGATAGAGGGCCGTGATCACTCAGGGGGGTGAACGCGGATACAAATATTATAACTGCACAGGTACGGTACAATGCAGACACCGTCTAAGGCCCCTATCTGGGTTATGCCTAGTCACCTCAAGTGTGAGCTATCAAGGAGTAATCCTTGTACTCCACTCGAGGCTGACTTTGTTTTGCCGCCATAGGGTCCAGAACAACGGTTGTCCTTCAGGTAAGAAGTCGGGCGACCCAACGGTGCCCGCGAGAGGTATTGCGACGGGACGACAGGGAGGGCACGACCAGTGTACCGGTGTGCTTGGCCCCTGATCGTTGACCGCGAGAGTTACCAAACCACGGAAGTCGAGCTCCCCCAGGAGCACACGCGAGACAAGGTAAGGAGACGGTTCACCTCGTTGGTAACCGCAGTGACTTGGTGGGACGACGGGGCAGGCACCGATGTACTGGTGGTCCTGGCTGCTGTCATTGTCCGCGGGTCAGTTAAGTCGAGGCAACGATAACGGTTGTCACGCAGGTTAATTAAAATTCTAAATGGTTCAGTGAATGTATTGAGTTGGCTATATGCCATGTACGCACTACCTACCCTGGGAATTACGAGTTTATGGGCTCCTCTGCTTCGTAGTGTCGTCCGAGGAATCTTCAGACGTCAGCAGTACCGCGGGCTGATTGCCGGGAAGGGCGCTGTCTTCTTTGCTCGAGCTGTGTTGTTTTTGTTACGGCTTCCCGGCCACCCACGCACCGTGCAGGAGTACGTCAGGGTTGGGGTCCAAGGCCCTGAGTACTTAGGATTTAGACCGGCGGATGGCCTCTCTGTTGAGTTTGAAAGATGGGCTATGAAGTGTCGGATAGCCTTGGTGGAGCGTTCCCTAACAAGGTTCCCGCCACCCTGGAGATCCGTGCATGTAGCGTAACACAAGTGCACCCCTGCAGGGAAGATTAATCTATTCGAATAGCCGTGTCCACGGTAACAAGACGCTTTATGCTGAAGCTGGATCTTCCCACTAGAAACTATTATTATTAAACTGTATGGTTCCGGGTTTTCTTCCTCGCGGGGATGTCGAGGAGGTGAACTCGGAGGCATTGTTAATTATTACAACTTATTATTATACAATGCTGCAGCAACTTCTGCTGCATTGTTACTTTATGTTTTATATAACTGTTGGCTGATTCTTACCTCATGCTGCAAGACATCGTCGGAAGATGCTAGTCTTTGTTAGGCCTAGCTTCTTACCCTTGCTCTGGATTTCTGTCTTTCAGCCCACTATATACAGCCTCTTCTTTCCGTTGATACAATGCATAATGCTTAGTAGCGGATGTAAGACTCGCGGGTATACTAGATACTCACCTGCTTTATTTCCTTTACTGTTTTTCCTGATCGGCCGCTGCAGCCGACGTTGGAGCCCAGGAGAAGGAGTAACCCGGAGGCGCCTACTACGACGTCGAGTTCCCCGTTGACCAGGAGTAGTTCGGTGGATCCCAGGCAGGAGGCCTCGCCTTTTCGATCTGTATCTGTGATGTGATTTGTGCTAGCCTTCTTAAGGCAAAACTTGACTAACTATGTCTGTACTCAGATATTATGGCTTGTATGACTTATGTATTCGGGTCCGCATGACCCCCTCTATTGTAACATATTTGTTTATCCTTTTGTGTTTAGTGTTGTGCTGTGATATTATCACCGTGGCACCCTAATCTCAGTCGTGTACTCTGTGTGTATGATTACTGTACACGGTCTGATTTTGGGGGCGTCACAAGTTGGTATCAGAGCCGACTGCCTGTAGGAAGCCACCCCACCACTACTGGTCGAAGTTGAGTCTAGACTTTGAAAAACTATTTTGCTAACTTAATATTTGGCTTACGGGCCCACATCGATGTCACTACGTGTGATATCTATGGTATTAGGATCCTTTTCTCCTTACCTATGCTCTGGGAATCTGCTCTCTTATCCTTGCTGGTAAGTTTTACGAACTCTGACATTAGGATCACGTTCTCTTGATTCCACCCGGCGTTTTTGGTGCTTCCCCCATTGATTGAGTCATGTCGCAGGAGTCGTACCTTGGGATCAAAACCCAAAGCCAAATGCACCTTGCTCATCTAACAAACCAAACCCTAGTTGAAACTTCTTTGAATGACAAATAAAACAAAAGTGTTCAAATAAAGTTGTTCCATAAATCCTGAAACTATTTTTGTAAATTGCCTAAAATCATTATAATCATGTTGGACCAACTTTGGAAATTTTTGAAGTTATGAAAAATTCCAAACAATTCAAACAGTAGGTTAAAACCCTTACTTTGGGCATTTAATATTTAAAAGAAATATCTAATGATTTTCTTTTGCTGCAAAAACTTTTGTGGCGCTGAAATATAATGTTATACTAATATTGGGACACCTAACACATTTTACAAAAATGCCTAAGCTGGGAAAATAATTACCAAAAGAGAAATACAGAAATGAAGGGCGCAGAAAATTGGAAAATCATTAAAGCTCGCCTGGGGCGAGGCTCACCTCAGCCCAGCCCACCCCACCCTTGTCTTCTTCCTCCCCCACCTGCTCCCACCTGCTCCCGTACGGCAGCTGCCGTGGGCACGCCGCTGCCAGGCCGGCCCCGCCTCCACCTGCTCCCTCCCGGCGTCGACGCGATATGGGCGACGCCCCCGACCCCCTGGACACCCTCTCCCTCTCCTTCCCCTCCTCCTCTTCTCCCACGCCGCGGGGAAAATCAGCCGAGGGCCGTCGTCGCCATTGCCGTGGCCAAGAGCGGCCAACGTGCTCACGCCGCCTCGCCGTGTTGTCCAGGAGCCGCCTCGACGTCGAGTACCTCACCCACCGCGAGGAATCGAGCCGTGGTGCCTCTCTGCGACGACTACGTCTACGTCTTCAACCTCGGCTCCTGCGGGATCCGCGACCGACTCCGGCTACTACACCTCGCCCCCGAGCCCACTCTCACGGCTACTAGTTCCTGGTGAGCACCCGCATCACCCCCACCCATCCGTGGTCGCCGCCATTTCCCGTGGACAAAAGCCCCAAATGGCCGAGATCTGGCATCCGCCATTGTTGACGATGCCGAGCTCACAGGGCCTCCTAGCGCGCGCTTTTGGCACCCTTGTACTCCCCGTGCATCGTAGGTTCGATTCCATCCGCTTGCGCGCTCGATTTCACCCCGTACCCCCGAATTCCATTTGAGCCGAGCGCTGTCTCCGCCATTGTCGACGGCGAGCTTCACTCCGGCCACCCCCGATGTCGCCACCACCTGGAATCGACGCAGCGTTGTCTTCCCGTTCGAATGCACCAAACCCCGTGACGAACGGTGCCCCCTAGCCCAATTCCGACGCCCCTCCCGTGGCCTCCGCCGTGCTGGGCATGCCGGCGTCTCGCCGCCGGTGCCCCCCCTGACGTGGCACCCCTGGGGGCAACCCCTGGGTCACTGCCAGTGGACCCCCTGGTCCCAGTTGACTGGGTTGACCAGTCAACTGTGCTGACTGGGCAACCCCAGTCACTGAGAGGTGGGTCCCCTGGAAATAATTAAACTTAATCCTTTTAGTTAATCTAATAATTAAAATTGAGACACTGACATGTGGGTCCAGAGGCATTTCTGATTTAATTAAATATTTTATAAATAAACAGAGGCTGACATGTGGGTCCCACATGTCAGGCACTGTTTTGGATAATGTTTTGGATAATGTTCTGGATAATGTTTAATAAATAATAAAAGATATTCAGAAAATCATTTAAATTGGTTTAAACTTTGAAATTCTATAACTTTTAAACCGTAACCCGGATTCAAAAACTTTATACATGAAAATTGATCTGAAAAATATAATGAATACGAATACGCTATCCGTATGCCTATCACACCCCTCTAACACAACGAACATCGAACCGTTCCCCCTCCGGACCGGCAGTCCGATATATTGTCCGGTACTGTTAGAGTGCCCGGATGAATTTATTCTGAACACGAATGTTTCTCGGAATCGATCAGCTAGCACGGATACACCCCCCTTATGTTTTTCCGGTACCCCCGACACCTCCGGCTTGATCCTTCCCCCTCCGGACACCCTGTCCGGTAATCATCCGGAACCGGTAGTTCATCCTCAGATGAATTTCCGTTCCGAGAAATGTGCATTGCACTGCGTTAGAACACCGTTAACATTTCATCCGTCTTGTCATGCATCTGTTTGTATATGCTTGCTGTGTATTTACTGTTTCTTTCCCCCCTTAATCTCCGTTAGACCCCGCTGCTGCCGTCGACTACACCGCTGCTGAGTACGACTACTTCGTCGACGACCCTACTACTACCGTCGAGCTTGCAGGCAAGCAGAGCCATTCTCTTCCCCAGATATCGCCTATCTTTCCGTACATTTCTTGCATTAGGCATTGTTATTGCTGCTGCTACGATTACAATCCTATTCAACTGCATAGCCTGATTTTTGTCGCCCCTTGATGTGCCATCCCTATCCTATGCTTCCTTTTATAATTACTATGCATTATTCAGCAGTGAGCCCTGCGCATTGTTAGCTAGGATTAGATAGAGGGCCGTGATCACTCAGGGGGGTGAACGCGGATACAAATATTATAACTGCACAGGTACGGTACAATGCAGACACCGTCTAAGGCCCCTATCTGGGTTATGCCTAGTCACCTCAAGTGTGAGCAATCAAGGAGTAATCCTTGTACTCCACTCGAGGCTGACTTTGTTTTGCCGCCATAGGGTCCTGAACAACGGTTGTCCTTCAGGTAAGAAGTCGGGCGACCCAACGGTGCCCGCGAGAGGTATTGCGACGGGACGACAGGGAGGGCACGACCAGTGTACCGGTGTGCTTGGCCCCTGATCGTTGGCCGCGAGAGTTACCAAACCACGGAAGTCGAGCTCCCCCAGGAGCACACGCGAGACAAGGTAAGGAGACGGTTCACCTCGTTGGTAACCGCAGTGACTTGGTGGGACGACGGGGCAGGCACCGATGTACTGGTGGTCCTGGCTGTTGTTGTTGTCCGCGGGTCAGTTAAGTCGAGGCAACGATAACGGTTGTCACGCAGGTTAATTAAAATTCTAAATGGTTCAGTGAATGTCTTGAGTTGGCTATATGCCATGTACGCACTACCTACCCTTGGAATTACGAGTTTATGGGCTCCTCTGCTTCGTAGTGTCGTCCGAGGAATCTTCAGACGTCAGCAGTACCGCGGGATGATTGCCGGGAAGTGCGCTGTCTTCTTTGCTCGAGCTGTGTTGTTTTTGTTACGGCTTCCCGGCCACCCACGCACCGTGCAGGAGTACGTCATGGTTGGGGTCCAAGGCCCTGAGTACTTAGGATTTAGACCGGCGGATGGCCTCTCTGTTGAGTTTGAAAGATGGGCTATGAAGTGTCGGATAGCCTTGGTGGAGCGTTCCCTAACAAGGTTCCCGCCACCCTGGAGATCCGTGCATGTAGCGTAACACAAGTGCACCCCTGCAGGGAAGATTAATCTATTCGAATAGCCGTGTCCACAGTAACAAGACGCTTTATGCTGAAGCTGGATCTTACCACTAGAAACTATTATTATTAAACTGTATGGTTCCGGGTTTTCTTCCTCGCGGGGATGTCGAGGAGGTGAACTCGGAGGCATTGTTAATTATTACAACTTATTATTATACAATGCTGCAGCAACTTCTGCTGCATTGTTACTTTATGTTTTATATAACTGTTGGCTGATTCTTACCTCATGCTGCAAGACATCGTCGGAAGATGCTAGTCTTTGTTAGGCCTAGCTTCTTACCCTTGCTCTGGATTTCTGTCTTTCAGCCCACTATATACAGCCTCTTCTTTCCGTTGATACAATGCATAATGCTTAGTAGCGGACGTAAGACTCGCGGGTATACTAGATACTCACCTGCTTTATTTCCTTTACTGTTTTTCCTGATCGGCCGCTGCAGCCGACGTTGGAGCCCAGGAGAAGGAGTACCCCGGAGGCGCCTACTACGACGTCGAGTTCCCCGTTGACCAGGAGTAGTTCGGTGGATCCCAGGCAGGAGGCCTCGCCTTTTCGATCTGTATCTCTGATGTGATTTGTGCTAGCCTTCTTAAGGCAAAACTTGACTAACTATGTCTGTACTCAGATATTATGGCTTGTATGACTTATGTATTCGGGTCCGCATGACCCCCTCTATTGTAACATATTTGTTTATCCTTTTGTGTTTAGTGTTGTGCTGTGATATTATCACCGTGGCACCCTAATCTCAGTCGTGTACTCTGTGTGTATGATTACTGTACACGGTCTGATTTTGGGGGCGTCACAAGTTGGTATCAGAGCCGATTGCCTGTAGGAAGCCACCCCACCACTACTGGTCGAAGTTGAGTCTAGACTTTGAAAAACTATTTTGCTAACTTAATATTTGGCTTACGGGCCCACATCGATGTCACTACGTGTGATATCTATGGTATTAGGATCCTTTTCTCCTTACCTATGCTCTGGGAATCTGCTCTCTTATCCTTGCTGGTAAGTTTTACGAACTCTGACATTAGGATCACGTTCTCTTGATTCCACCCGGCGTTTTTGGTGCTTCCCCCATTGATTGAGTCATGTCGCAGGAGTCGTACCCCAGGTCCCGGACCGCGGATCCCATTCTCATTCTGGGCAGGCCGCGCGTTCTCTGGCATTAACTCCTGTGGCCAACAGTTTTCTTGCGGCGTGATTGACATAGTGGAATCTATGTCGCGTCGTGTAATCCTTACCGCGGTCTGCGCGCCGCCTAGTGAGTACTTTTTCCTTAATTTCTACGACGTTACGCTGCCCGATTTTTCATTGACTCTGTGTGCGAATGTGTATGTCTTATATGACTACTCCTATATATATCTGCGCCTCTTTTTCGTTGTCGTTTTACTTTAGGCTTGATTCCGGTATCTCGTTAAATTTTCATCGCTGAAATACCCCTGTTAAATTCTAGCAGGATGGCTGGTCGTGGTGGTCGTGGTCGTGGTCGTGCTGCCAACGACCCACCTCCGCCGCCGGATTACATGGCCGCGATGATGCAGCAGTTCGAGATGAACCGTCAGTTCATGCAGAATATCATGGCTCAGTTCCCCCAGCCGAATCAGAATGGGCACCACCATCAGCATGCCACCGTGACTCTGCACGACTTCACCCGCCTCAACCCCACTATGTTCCGCAACACTGTTCAGCCGTTGGATGCTGATGACTGGCTTCGCGACATCACTCACGAGCTGGAGTCTGCTAATGTCGATCGAGCCGACTATGTGAACTTTGCGTCTTACCATCTGAAAGGCGCCGCTGCTCAGTGGTGGAGCACCCACAAGCGTTCTTTGCCAGTTGAAGAAGTCATCACTTGGGATGAATTTCAGTCTGCCTTCCGCGCCCGCTACATTCCTCAGGGGATCATGGATCGTAAGGCGGAAGAATTCCGTAACCTCACTCAGGGCGACATGACGGTTGAAGCCTATCAACGCGAGTTCCTCAACCTCTCTCGCTATGCGGAAGGAGAGATCACCACTGATGCTCGCAGGCAGCAGAAGTTCCGTCGTGGCCTCAACCCAGACCTCAGGCTCGCTCTTGCCGTTCATGATTTCGCCAACTTCGCCACCATGGTGAACAAGGCTATCACCGTTGAGACTGCCCAGATGGAACACAAGACCTCTCTGAAGCGTTATCGTGACGTTGGCTCATCTTCGGGCGCAACGCATAAGCGTCGTATCTGGCTCCCTACCAGTGTGACCCATTCACCTGTCCCTGCTCCAAGGCCGTCTTATGCTGCACCCCGTCTGCCTCCGCCACAGCAGATGCCAAGAGCTTTGCCTGCACCACCCAATGCTACCCCCCTTCGTCCTCAGGATGGATTATGCTTCACGTGCCGCCAACCTGGGCATTTTTCCACGGAGTGCCCCCAGAAACAGAAGCAACTGGTAGTTCACCCCGCTGGCCGTGGAAATGGCCGTGGCAACAACAGGAACCCCAACTATAATACTGGGTCTGCTGCTCATGCTCGTGGACATGCTTACAACATTAATGTGGAAGCATCTCAGGAACAACCCGCTACCGTGATGGGTACCCTTCTCGTTAATTCTGCACCTGCTACTGTTTTATTTGATTCAGGAGCATCGCATTCATTCATGTCGGAAGCATTTGCGTTATCGCGTAACATTACGTTTGAGAAGATGAACCCACCGATGGTTGTCCGCACCCCTGGAGGCCGTTGCCAAACCTCCATGATGGTACGCGATGTCACCATTGACGTCGAAGGGATTATATTCCTTGTGTCCCCCATCATCCTGAAAACCTCCACCATAGACCTAATTCTAGGCATGGATTGGTTGAAAGTTCACGATGCCGCACTCTATTGTGGAACCAAGTCTATCCAACTTTTTCACCCCTCCGACGAGATTGTTAACCACACCACCCGAGTTACCCGTAATGCTGAAACACAGATATTTATGATGAATGCTTTAAATGCCGCCCCCCTCGAAGGCATCGAGAACGTTCCAGTCGTTCGCGATTTTCCCGACGTTTTCCCAGAAGAACTGCCGGGAATACCCCCGATCAGAGAAGTTGAATTTGTCATCGACTTGAAGCCCGGTACCACCCCTATTGCCAAGCGTCCTTACAAGATGCCGCCACATGAACTCCTTGAACTTAAGGAGGAAATCGACAAGGCACTTCAGAAAGGATTCATTCGCCCCAGTTCCTCAGCTTGGGGAGCACCTTCGCTTTTTGTCAAGAAGAGCGATGGGACAAACCGATTGGTCCAAGATTATCGGCCCATTAACCAAGCCACCATCCAGAACAAATACCCACTTCCCCGGATCAACGATCTGTATGATCAACTTGCCGGATCCAAGGTGTTTTCTAAACTCGACTTCAGGTTGGGTTATCACCAAATCCGAGTCCGTGATGAGGACATTCCGAAGACTGCCTTCATTACTCGCTATGGTTCATACGAGTACACTGTCATGTCCTTTGTCTTAACCAATGCTCCAGCCACCTTCTCCAGATTGATGAATTATATTTTCATGGAGTACCTCGACCAGTTCGTCGTGGTTTATCTGGATGATATATTGATATATTCCAAGAATGAAGAAGAACATGCTGAACATCTTCGTCTTATACTGGAGAAGCTTCGAGAACACAAACTCTACGCTAAGTATTGTAAGTGTGAGTTCTGGCTTCCCGAAGTAACCTACCTTGGGCATGTGATTTCCAAGGATGGCATTGCCGTCACCCCAGAACGTATCCAGGCTATTCTTGACTGGACTCCTCCCAAGACCGTCAAGCAAGTCCGCAGTTTTCTCGGGCTCGCTAGCTATTGCCGCCGTTTCGTTGAGAATTTCTCCAAGATTGCCAGGCCTCTGACTAATCTGCTTCACAAAGGTGTCAAGTTTGAGTGGACAGATAAATGTCAAGAAAGTTTTCAAGCACTCAAGGACAAGCTAACTTCTCCCCCGGTGCTCGCTCCCCCGGATACTCAGAAGGACTTCGTGATATATTGCGACGCGTCTCGTCAAGGATTAGGCTGTGTCCTATTGCAAGAGCGCAACGGGATTGCTTATGTCTCTCGTCAGTTGCGTGCTCACGAAGACAAATATCCAACACACGATCTCGAATTGGCAGCAGTAATTTATGCATTGAAGCTGTGGCGACATTACCTCGTTGGTAACCGTTGCGAGATCTACACCGACCACCAAAGCCGGAAATACTTGTTTACTCAGCCCGACCTGAATCTCCGCCAACAATGATGGCTCGAGACAATAGCCTATTTCAACATGGATATTCATTACACCCCTGGCAAGGCTAATGTGATGGCCGATGCTTTGAGCCGTAAAGCTTACTGTAGTGAACTTGAAGTTCAAGTAGAACAACCACTTCTGTATGAAGAGTTTCAAAAGTTGAACCTCGAGATTGTTCCTCAGGGTTATGCAAATAACCTGGTTATCGAACCGGATCTCGTCAGATCCGTCAAGGGTATACAGTTTTATGATGATTTCGTACACAAGATTAAGCGCGATATCGCCAATGGGAGACCCTCACCCTTCACCGTTGATAGCAAAGGTGCGGCGTACTACCAGAACCGTTTAGTGGTTACTCACAGCAAGGGCAGGCATGAGAACCTGGATATGACCCCGAAGTTCATGAGAGCGGCTCACGATACCCCTTTGTCCATTCATCCTGGAAGCACCAAGATGTACCAAGACATTCGTCAGCAATTCTGGTGGCCTAACATGAAGCAAGACATTGCCCGATATGTTTCTGAATGTGACGTTTGCCGTCGCGTCAAGGCAGAACATCAAAGACCTGCTGGAACTCTACAACCACTCTCTATTCCTGAATGGAAGTGGGACAAGATCGAGATGGACTTCGTCACCGGTTTTCCCCGATCACAGAAGGGTCATGATGCCATCTTTGTCGTCATCGACCGATTCTCCAAGGTTGCCCACTTTCTGCCAGTCAAGGAGACGATCTCTGCTAGTCAGTTAGCAGACTTGTATGTTTCCAGGATTGTGTCCCTCCATGGTATTCCGCTGGAGATCAGTTCGGACCGTGGCAGCATCTTCACCTCAAGATTTTGGGATAGTTTCCAAGAAGCTATGGGAACTCATCTAAATTTCAGAACCGCTTATCACCCCCAGTTGCAAGGACAGGTCGAACGAGTCAACCAAGTGCTTGAAGATATGCTCCGAGCTTGTGTCATCTCATTCGGTAAGAAATGGGAGGAATCTCTTCCATTTGCTGAATTCTCGTACAACAATAGCTATCAATCCAGTCTGAAGATGGCACCCTTTGAAGTCCTCTATGGACGTAAGTGTCGAACCCCTCTGAATTGGTCAGAAACTGGAGAACGAACTCTCATTGGTCCGGACGTTATTCAGCATGCCGAAGATCAGGTTCGCGTTATCCGTGAACACCTAAAAGCTGCTCAGTCCCGTCAGAAGAGCAACTATGATCGCAAGCACAAGGAAATGGTCTATCAACCTGGCGAATACGCTTACCTCCGTGTCACTCCCATGAGGGGCACTCATCGCTTCGGTATCAAGGGCAAGTTGGCTCCTCGCTACATTGGCCCGTTCCGTATCCTTTCCAGGAGTGGACCCGTGGCATACCGGTTGGAATTGCCGCCGAACCTCTCCCAAGTCCACGATGTATTCCACGTGTCGCAACTCCGTCGCTGCTTCAAGGACCCTATCCGCGAAGTGGAGCATGAGATGATCGAGCTGCAACAGGACTTGACTTATCGAGAACAACCGAGCCGCATTCTCGATCAGTCTGAACGTCGAACCCGCAACAAGACCGTCAAGTTCCTCAAAGTCCAGTGGTCGAATCATTCTGAAGATGAAGCCACTTGGGAACGCGAAGATCGCCTTCGCGATGAATACCCCGATCTTTTCCTCGCTACCCCTTAAATTCTCGGGACGAGAATTCTTGTAGTGGGGGAGATTTGTAACACCCTCAGTTTCTGTAACAGTAATCATCATCACTGTTCATCATCACTGTTGGATTATCACTGATTGATCTCCCTTGTCCTTGATAAAACTTTGTGATGCTAATGATCAAACCTTGTTGTGGTTGATCAACCCTCCATGCACCATGTGCTTGAGACCTTGGGATCAAAACCCAAAGCCAAATGCACCTTGCTCATCTAACAAACCAAACCCTAGTTGAAACTTCTTTGAATGACAAATAAAACAAAAGTGTTCAAATAAAGTTGTTCCATAAATCCTGAAACTATTTTTGTAAATTGCCTAAAATCATTATAATCATGTTGGACCAACTTTGGAAATTTTTGAAGTTATGAAAAATTCCAAACAATTCAAACAGTAGGTTAAAACCCTTACTTTGGGCATTTAATATTTAAAAGAAATATCTAATGATTTTCTTTTGCTGCAAAAACTTTTGTGGCGCTGAAATATAATGTTATACTAATATTGGGACACCTAACACATTTTACAAAAATGCCTAAGCTGGGAAAATAATTACCAAAAGAGAAATACAGAAATGAAGGGCGCAGAAAATTGGAAAATCATTAAAGCTCGCCTGGGGCGAGGCTCACCTCAGCCCAGCCCACCCCACCCTTGTCTTCTTCCTCCCCCACCTGCTCCCACCTGCTCCCGTACGGCAGCTGCCGTGGGCACGCCGCTGCCAGGCCGGCCCCGCCTCCACCTGCTCCCTCCCGGCGTCGACGCGATATGGGCGACGCCCCCGACCCCCTGGACACCCTCTCCCTCTCCTTCCCCTCCTCCTCTTCTCCCACGCCGCGGGGAAAATCAGCCGAGGGCCGTCGTCGCCATTGCCGTGGCCAAGAGCGGCCAACGTGCTCACGCCGCCTCGCCGTGTTGTCCAGGAGCCGCCTCGACGTCGAGTACCTCACCCACCGCGAGGAATCGAGCCGTGGTGCCTCTCTGCGACGACTACGTCTACGTCTTCAACCTCGGCTCCTGCGGGATCCGCGACCGACTCCGGCTACTACACCTCGCCCCCGAGCCCACTCTCACGGCTACTAGTTCCTGGTGAGCACCCGCATCACCCCCACCCATCCGTGGTCGCCGCCATTTCCCGTGGACAAAAGCCCCAAATGGCCGAGATCTGGCATCCGCCATTGTTGACGATGCCGAGCTCACAGGGCCTCCTAGCGCGCGCTTTTGGCACCCTTGTACTCCCCGTGCATCGTAGGTTCGATTCCATCCGCTTGCGCGCTCGATTTCACCCCGTACCCCCGAATTCCATTTGAGCCGAGCGCTGTCTCCGCCATTGTCGACGGCGAGCTTCACTCCGGCCACCCCCGATGTCGCCACCACCTGGAATCGACGCAGCGTTGTCTTCCCGTTCGAATGCACCAAACCCCGTGACGAACGGTGCCCCCTAGCCCAATTCCGACGCCCCTCCCGTGGCCTCCGCCGTGCTGGGCATGCCGGCGTCTCGCCGCCGGTGCCCCCCCTGACGTGGCACCCCTGGGGGCAACCCCTGGGTCACTGCCAGTGGACCCCCTGGTCCCAGTTGACTGGGTTGACCAGTCAACTGTGCTGACTGGGCAACCCCAGTCACTGAGAGGTGGGTCCCCTGGAAATAATTAAACTTAATCCTTTTAGTTAATCTAATAATTAAAATTGAGACACTGACTTGTGGGTCCAGAGGCATTTCTGATTTAATTAAATATTTTATAAATAAACAGAGGCTGACATGTGGGTCCCACATGTCAGGCACTGTTTTGGATAATGTTTTGGATAATGTTCTGGATAATGTTTAATAAATAATAAAAGATATTCAGAAAATCATTTAAATTGGTTTAAACTTTGAAATTCTATAACTTTTAAACCGTAACCCGGATTCAAAAACTTTATACATGAAAATTGATCTGAAAAATATAATGAATACGAATACGCTATCCGTATGCCTATCACACCCCTCTAACACAACGAACATCGAACCGTTCCCCCTCCGGACCGGCAGTCCGATATATTGTCCGGTACTGTTAGAGTGCCCGGATGAATTTATTCTGAACACGAATGTTTCTCGGAATCGATCAGCTAGCACGGATACACCCCCCTTATGTTTTTCCGGTACCCCCGACACCTCCGGCTTGATCCTTCCCCCTCCGGACATCCTGTCCGGTAATCATCCGGAACCGGTAGTTCATCCTCAGATGAATTTCCGTTCCGAGAAATGTGCATTGCACTGCGTTAGAACACCGTTAACATTTCATCCGTCTTGTCATGCATCTGTTTGTATATGCTTGCTGTGTATTTACTGTTTCTTTCCCCCCTTAATCTCCGTTAGACCCCGCTGCTGCCGTCGACTACACCGCTGCTGAGTACGACTACTTCGTCGACGACCCTACTACTACCGTCGAGCTTGCAGGCAAGCAGAGCCATTCTCTTCCCCAGATATCGCCTATCTTTCCGTACATTTCTTGCATTAGGCATTGTTATTGCTGCTGCTACGATTACAATCCTATTCAACTGCATAGCCTGATTTTTGTCGCCCCTTGATGTGCCATCCCTATCCTATGCTGCCTTTTATAATTACTATGCATTATTCAGCAGTGAGCCCTGCGCATTGTTAGCTAGGATTAGATAGAGGGCCGTGATCACTCAGGGGGTGAACGCGGATACAAATATTATAACTGCACAGGTACGGTACAATGCAGACACCGTCTAAGGCCCCTATCTGGGTTATGCCTAGTCACCTCAAGTGTGAGCAATCAAGGAGTAATCCTTGTACTCCACTCGAGGCTGACTTTGTTTTGCTGCCATAGGGTCCTGAACAACGGTTGTCCTTCAGGTAAGAAGTCGGGCGACCCAACGGTGCCCGCGAGAGGTATTGCGACGGGACGACAGGGAGGGCACGACCAGTGTACCGGTGTGCTTGGCCCCTGATCGTTGGCCGCGAGAGTTACCAAACCACGGAAGTCGAGCTCCCCCAGGAGCACACGCGAGACAAGGTAAGGAGACGGTTCACCTCGTTGGTAACCGCAGTGACTTGGTGGGACGACGGGGCAGGCACCGATGTACTGGTGGTCCTGGCTGTTGTTGTTGTCCGCGGGTCAGTTAAGTCGAGGCAACGATAACGGTTGTCACGCAGGTTAATTAAAATTCTAAATGGTTCAGTGAATGTCTTGAGTTGGCTATATGCCATGTACGCACTACCTACCCTGGGAATTACGAGTTTATGGGCTCCTCTGCTTCGTAGTGTCGTCCGAGGAATCTTCAGACGTCAGCAGTACCGCGGGATGATTGCCGGGAAGTGCGCTGTCTTCTTTGCTCGAGCTGTGTTGTTTTTGTTACGGCTTCCCGGCCACCCACGCACCGTGCAGGAGTACGTCATGGTTGGGGTCCAAGGCCCTGAGTACTTAGGATTTAGACCGGCGGATGGCCTCTCTGTTGAGTTTGAAAGATGGGCTATGAAGTGTCGGATAGCCTTGGTGGAGCGTTCCCTAACAAGGTTCCCGCCACCCTGGAGATCCGTGCATGTAGCGTAACACAAGTGCACCCCTGCAGGGAAGATTAATCTATTCGAATAGCCGTGTCCACAGTAACAAGACGCTTTATGCTGAAGCTGGATCTTACCACTAGAAACTATTATTATTAAACTGTATGGTTCCGGGTTTTCTTCCTCGCGGGGATGTCGAGGAGGTGAACTCGGAGGCATTGTTAATTATTACAACTTATTATTATACAATGCTGCAGCAACTTCTGCTGCATTGTTACTTTATGTTTTATATAACTGTTGGCTGATTCTTACCTCATGCTGCAAGACATCGTCGGAAGATGCTAGTCTTTGTTAGGCCTAGCTTCTTACCCTTGCTCTGGATTTCTGTCTTTCAGCCCACTATATACAGCCTCTTCTTTCCGTTGATACAATGCATAATGCTTAGTAGCGGACGTAAGACTCGCGGGTATACTAGATACTCACCTGCTTTATTTCCTTTACTGTTTTTCCTGATCGGCCGCTGCAGCCGACGTTGGAGCCCAGGAGAAGGAGTACCCCGGAGGCGCCTACTACGACGTCGAGTTCCCCGTTGACCAGGAGTAGTTCGGTGGATCCCAGGCAGGAGGCCTCGCCTTTTCGATCTGTATCTCTGATGTGATTTGTGCTAGCCTTCTTAAGGCAAAACTTGACTAACTATGTCTGTACTCAGATATTATGGCTTGTATGACTTATGTATTCGGGTCCGCATGACCCCCTCTATTGTAACATATTTGTTTATCCTTTTGTGTTTAGTGTTGTGCTGTGATATTATCACCGTGGCACCCTAATCTCAGTTGTGTACTCTGTGTGTATGATTACTGTACACGGTCTGATTTTGGGGGCGTCACAAGTTGGTATCAGAGCCGACTGCCTGTAGGAAGCCACCCCACCACTACTGGTCGAAGTTGAGTCTAGACTTTGAAAAACTATTTTGCTAACTTAATATTTGGCTTACAGGCCCACATCGATGTCACTACGTGTGATATCTATGGTATTAGGATCCTTTTCTCCTTACCTATGCTCTGGGAATCTGCTCTCTTATCCTTGCTGGTAAGTTTTACGAACTCTGACATTAGGATCACGTTCTCTTGATTCCACCCGGCGTTTTTGGTGCTTCCCCCATTGATTGAGTCATGTCGCAGGAGTCGTACCCCAGGTCCCGGACCGCGGATCCCATTCTCATTCTGGGCAGGCCGCGCGTTCTCTGGCATTAACTCCTGTGGCCAACAGTTTTCTTGCGGCGTGATTGACATAGTGGAATCTATGTCGCGTCGTGTAATCCTTACCGCGGTCTGCGCGCCGCCTAGTGAGTACTTTTTCCTTAATTTCTACGACGTTACGCTGCCCGATTTTTCATTGACTCTGTGTGCGAATGTGTATGTCTTATATGACTACTCCTATATATATCTGCGCCTCTTTTTCGTTGTCGTTTTACTTTAGGCTTGATTCCGGTATCTCGTTAAATTTTCATCGCTGAAATACCCCTGTTAAATTCTAGCAGGATGGCTGGTCGTGGTGGTCGTGGTCGTGGTCGTGCTGCCAACGACCCACCTCCGCCGCCGGATTACATGGCCGCGATGATGCAGCAGTTCGAGATGAACCGTCAGTTCATGCAGAATATCATGGCTCAGTTCCCCCAGCCGAATCAGAATGGGCACCACCATCAGCATGCCACCGTGACTCTGCACGACTTCACCCGCCTCAACCCCACTATGTTCCGCAACACTGTTCAGCCGTTGGATGCTGATGACTGGCTTCGCGACATCACTCACGAGCTGGAGTCTGCTAATGTCGATCGAGCCGACTATGTGAACTTTGCGTCTTACCATCTGAAAGGCGCCGCTGCTCAGTGGTGGAGCACCCACAAGCGTTCTTTGCCAGTTGAAGAAGTCATCACTTGGGATGAATTTCAGTCTGCCTTCCGCGCCCGCTACATTCCTCAGGGGATCATGGATCGTAAGGCGGAAGAATTCCGTAACCTCACTCAGGGCGACATGACGGTTGAAGCCTATCAACGCGAGTTCCTCAACCTCTCTCGCTATGCGGAAGGAGAGATCACCACTGATGCTCGCAGGCAGCAGAAGTTCCGTCGTGGCCTCAACCCAGACCTCAGGCTCGCTCTTGCCGTTCATGATTTCGCCAACTTCGCCACCATGGTGAACAAGGCTATCACCGTTGAGACTGCCCAGATGGAACACAAGACCTCTCTGAAGCGTTATCGTGACGTTGGCTCATCTTCGGGCGCAACGCATAAGCGTCGTATCTGGCTCCCTACCAGTGTGACCCATTCACCTGTCCCTGCTCCAAGGCCGTCTTATGCTGCACCCCGTCTGCCTCCGCCACAGCAGATGCCAAGAGCTTTGCCTGCACCACCCAATGCTACCCCCCTTCGTCCTCAGGATGGATTATGCTTCACGTGCCGCCAACCTGGGCATTTTTCCACGGAGTGCCCCCAGAAACAGAAGCAACTGGTAGTTCACCCCGCTGGCCGTGGAAATGGCCGTGGCAACAACAGGAACCCCAACTATAATACTGGGTCTGCTGCTCATGCTCGTGGACATGCTTACAACATTAATGTGGAAGCATCTCAGGAACAACCCGCTACCGTGATGGGTACCCTTCTCGTTAATTCTGCACCTGCTACTGTTTTATTTGATTCAGGAGCATCGCATTCATTCATGTCGGAAGCATTTGCGTTATCGCGTAACATTACGTTTGAGAAGATGAACCCACCGATGGTTGTCCGCACCCCTGGAGGCCGTTGCCAAACCTCCATGATGGTACGCGATGTCACCATTGACGTCGAAGGGATTATATTCCTTGTGTCCCCCATCATCCTGAAAACCTCCACCATAGACCTAATTCTAGGCATGGATTGGTTGAAAGTTCACGATGCCGCACTCTATTGTGGAACCAAGTCTATCCAACTTTTTCACCCCTCCGACGAGATTGTTAACCACACCACCCGAGTTACCCGTAATGCTGAAACACAGATATTTATGATGAATGCTTTAAATGCCGCCCCCCTCGAAGGCATCGAGAACGTTCCAGTCGTTCGCGATTTTCCCGACGTTTTCCCAGAAGAACTGCCGGGAATACCCCCGATCAGAGAAGTTGAATTTGTCATCGACTTGAAGCCCGGTACCACCCCTATTGCCAAGCGTCCTTACAAGATGCCGCCACATGAACTCCTTGAACTTAAGGAGGAAATCGACAAGGCACTTCAGAAAGGATTCATTCGCCCCAGTTCCTCAGCTTGGGGAGCACCTTCGCTTTTTGTCAAGAAGAGCGATGGGACAAACCGATTGGTCCAAGATTATCGGCCCATTAACCAAGCCACCATCCAGAACAAATACCCACTTCCCCGGATCAACGATCTGTATGATCAACTTGCCGGATCCAAGGTGTTTTCTAAACTCGACTTCAGGTTGGGTTATCACCAAATCCGAGTCCGTGATGAGGACATTCCGAAGACTGCCTTCATTACTCGCTATGGTTCATACGAGTACACTGTCATGTCCTTTGTCTTAACCAATGCTCCAGCCACCTTCTCCAGATTGATGAATTATATTTTCATGGAGTACCTCGACCAGTTCGTCGTGGTTTATCTGGATGATATATTGATATATTCCAAGAATGAAGAAGAACATGCTGAACATCTTCGTCTTATACTGGAGAAGCTTCGAGAACACAAACTCTACGCTAAGTATTGTAAGTGTGAGTTCTGGCTTCCCGAAGTAACCTACCTTGGGCATGTGATTTCCAAGGATGGCATTGCCGTCACCCCAGAACGTATCCAGGCTATTCTTGACTGGACTCCTCCCAAGACCGTCAAGCAAGTCCGCAGTTTTCTCGGGCTCGCTAGCTATTGCCGCCGTTTCGTTGAGAATTTCTCCAAGATTGCCAGGCCTCTGACTAATCTGCTTCACAAAGGTGTCAAGTTTGAGTGGACAGATAAATGTCAAGAAAGTTTTCAAGCACTCAAGGACAAGCTAACTTCTCCCCCGGTGCTCGCTCCCCCGGATACTCAGAAGGACTTCGTGATATATTGCGACGCGTCTCGTCAAGGATTAGGCTGTGTCCTATTGCAAGAGCGCAAAGGGATTGCCTATGTCTCTCGTCAGTTGCGTGCTCACGAAGACAAATATCCAACACACGATCTCGAATTGGCAGCAGTAATTTATGCATTGAAGCTGTGGCGACATTACCTCGTTGGTAACCGTTGCGAGATCTACACCGACCACCAAAGCCGGAAATACTTGTTTACTCAGCCCGACCTGAATCTCCGCCAACAATGATGGCTCGAGACAATAGCCTATTTCAACATGGATATTCATTACACCCCTGGCAAGGCTAATGTGATGGCCGATGCTTTGAGCCGTAAAGCTTACTGTAGTGAACTTGAAGTTCAAGTAGAACAACCACTTCTGTATGAAGAGTTTCAAAAGTTGAACCTCGAGATTGTTCCTCAGGGTTATGCAAATAACCTGGTTATCGAACCGGATCTCGTCAGATCCGTCAAGGGTATACAGTTTTATGATGATTTCGTACACAAGATTAAGCGCGATATCGCCAATGGGAGACCCTCACCCTTCACCGTTGATAGCAAAGGTGCGGCATACTACCAGAACCGTTTAGTGGTTACTCACAGCAAGGGCAGGCATGAGAACCTGGATATGACCCCGAAGTTCATGAGAGCGGCTCACGATACCCCTTTGTCCATTCATCCTGGAAGCACCAAGATGTACCAAGACATTCGTCAGCAATTCTGGTGGCCTAACATGAAGCAAGACATTGCCCGATATGTTTCTGAATGTGACGTTTGCCGTCGCGTCAAGGCAGAACATCAAAGACCTGCTGGAACTCTACAACCACTCTCTATTCCTGAATGGAAGTGGGACAAGATCGAGATGGACTTCGTCACCGGTTTTCCCCGATCACAGAAGGGTCATGATGCCATCTTTGTCGTCATCGACCGATTCTCCAAGGTTGCCCACTTTCTGCCAGTCAAGGAGACGATCTCTGCTAGTCAGTTAGCAGACTTGTATGTTTCCAGGATTGTGTCCCTCCATGGTATTCCGCTGGAGATCAGTTCGGACCGTGGCAGCATCTTCACCTCAAGATTTTGGGATAGTTTCCAAGAAGCTATGGGAACTCATCTAAATTTCAGAACCGCTTATCACCCCCAGTCGCAAGGACAGGTCGAACGAGTCAACCAAGTGCTTGAAGATATGCTCCGAGCTTGTGTCATCTCATTCGGTAAGAAATGGGAGGAATCTCTTCCATTTGCTGAATTCTCGTACAACAATAGCTATCAATCCAGTCTGAAGATGGCACCCTTTGAAGTCCTCTATGGACGTAAGTGTCGAACCCCTCTGAATTGGTCAGAAACTGGAGAACGAACTCTCATTGGTCCGGACGTTATTCAGCATGCCGAAGATCAGGTTCGCGTTATCCGTGAACACCTAAAAGCTGCTCAGTCCCGTCAGAAGAGCAACTATGATCGCAAGCACAAGGAAATGGTCTATCAACCTGGCGAATACGCTTACCTCCGTGTCACTCCCATGAGGGGCACTCATCGCTTCGGTATCAAGGGCAAGTTGGCTCCTCGCTACATTGGCCCGTTCCGTATCCTTTCCAGGAGTGGACCCGTGGCATACCGGTTGGAATTGCCGCCGAACCTCTCCCAAGTCCACGATGTATTCCACGTGTCGCAACTCCGTCGCTGCTTCAAGGACCCTATCCGCGAAGTGGAGCATGAGATGATCGAGCTGCAACAGGACTTGACTTATCGAGAACATCCGAGCCGCATTCTCGATCAGTCTGAACGTCGAACCCGCAACAAGACCGTCAAGTTCCTCAAATTCCAGTGGTCGAATCATTCTGAAGATGAAGCCACTTGGGAACGCGAAGATCGCCTTCGCGATGAATACCCCGATCTTTTCCTCGCTACCCCTTAAATTCTCGGGACGAGAATTCTTGTAGTGGGGGAGATTTGTAACACCCTCAGTTTCTGTAACAGTAATCATCATCACTGTTCATCATCACTGTTGGATTATCACTGATTGATCTCCCTTGTCCTTGATAAAACTTTGTGATGCTAATGATCAAACCTTGTTGTGGTTGATCAACCCTCCATGCACCATGTGCTTGAGACCTTGGGATCAAAACCCAAAGCCAAATGCACCTTGCTCATCTAACAAACCAAACCCTAGTTGAAACTTCTTTGAATGAAAAATAAAACAAAAGTGTTCAAATAAAGTTGTTCCATAAATCCTGAAACTATTTTTGTAAATTGCCTAAAATCATTATAATCATGTTGGACCAACTTTGGAAATTTTTGAAGTTATGAAAAATTCCAAACAATTCAAACAGTAGGTTAAAACCCTTACTTTGGGCATTTAATATTTAAAAGAAATATCTAATGATTTTCTTTTGCTGCAAAAACTTTTGTGGCGCTGAAATATAATGTTATACTAATATTGGGACACCTAACACATTTTACAAAAATGCCTAAGCTGGGAAAATAATTACCAAAAGAGAAATACAGAAATGAAGGGCGCAGAAAATTGGAAAATCATTAAAGCTCGCCTGGGGCGAGGCCCACCTCAGCCCAGCCCACCCCACCCTTGTCTTCTTCCTCCCCCACCTGCTCCCACCTGCTCCCGTACGGCAGCTGCCGTGGGCATGCCGCTGCCAGGCCGGCCCCGCCTCCACCTGCTCCCTCCCGGCGTCGACGCGATAAGGGCGACGCCCCCGACCCCCTGGACACCCTCTCCCTCTCCTTCCCCTCCTCCTCTTCTCCCACGCCGCGGGGAAAATCAGCCGAGGGTCGTCGTCGCCATTTCCGTGGCCAAGCGCGGCCAACGTGCTCACGTCGCCTCGCCGTGTTGTCCAGGAGCCGCGTCGACGTCGAGTACCTCACCCACCGCGAGGAATCGAGCCGTGGTGCCTCTCTGCGACGACTATGTCTTCGTCTTCAACCTCGGCTCCGGCGGGATCCGCGACCGACTCCGGCTACTCCACCTCGCCCCCGAGCCCACTCTCACGGCTACTAGTTCCTGGTGAACACCCGCATCACCCCCACCCATCTGTGGTCGCCGCCATTGCCCGTGGACAAAAGCCCCAAATGGCCGAGCTCTGGCAGCCGCCATTGTTGACGATGCCGAGCTCACAGGGCCTCCTAGCGCGTGCTTTTGGCACCCTTGTACTCCCCGTGCATCGTAGGTTCGATTCCATCCGCTTGCGCGCTCGATTTCACCCCGTACCCCCGAATTCCATTTGAGCCGAGCGCTGTCTCCGCCATTGTCGACGGCGAGCTTCACTCCGGCCACCCCCGACGTCGCCACCACCTGGAATCGACGCAGCGTTGTCTTCCCGTTCGAATGCACCAAACCCCGTGACGAACGGTGCCCCCTAGCCCAATTCCGACGCCCCTCTCGTGGCCTCCGCCGTGCTGGGCACGCCGGCGTCTCGCCGCCGGTGCCCCCCCTGACGTGGCACCCCTGGGGGCAACCCCTGGGTCACTGCCAGTGGACCCCCTGGTCCCAGTTGACTGGGTTGACCAGTCAACTGTGCTGACTGGGCAACCCCAGTCACTGACAGGTGGGTCCCCTGGAAATAATTAAACTTAATACTTTTAGTTACTCTAATAATTAAAATTGAGTCACTGACATGTGGGTCCAGAGGCATTTCTGAATTAATAAAATGTTTTATAAATAAACAGAGGCTGACATGTGGGTCCCACATGTCAGGCATTGTTTTGGATAATGTTTTGGATAATGTTCTGGATAATGTTTAATAAATAATAAAAGAAATTCAGAAAATCATTTAAATTGGTTTAAACTTTGAAATTCTATAACTTTTAAACCGTAACTCGGATTCAAAAACTTTATACATGAAAATTGATCAGAAAAATATAACGAATACGAATACGCTATCCGTATGCCTTTCACACCCCTCTAACACAACGAACATCGAACCGTTCCCCCTCCGGACCGGCAGTGCGATATATTGTCCGGTACTGTTAGAGTGCCCGGATGAATTTATTCCGAACACGAATGTTTCTCGGAATCGATCATCTAGCACGGATACACCCCCCTTATGTTTGTCCGGTACCCACGACACCTCCGGCTTGATCCTTCCCCCTCCGGACACCCTGTCCGGTAATCATCCGGAACCGGTAGTTCATCCTCAGATGAATTTCCGTTCCGAGCAATGTGCATTGCACTGCGTTAGAACACCGTTAACATTTCATCCGTCTTGTCATGCATCTGTTTGTATATGCTTGTTGTGTATTTACTGTTTCTTTCCCCCCTTAATCTCCGTTAGACCCCGCTGCTGCCGTCGACTACACCACTGCTGAGTACGACTACTTCGTCGACGACCCTACTACTACCGTCGAGCTTGCAGGCAAGCAGAGCCATTCTCTTCCCCAGATATCGCCTATCTTTCCGTAAATTTCTTGCATTAGGCATTGTTACTGCTGCTGCTACGATTACAATCCTATTCAACTGCATAGCCTGATTTTTGTCGCCCCTTGATGTGCCATCCTTATCCTATGCTGCCTTTTATAATTACTATGCATTATTCAGCAGTGAGCCCTGCGCATTGTTAGCTAGGATTAGATAGAGGGCCGTGATCACTCAGGGGGGTGAACGCGGATACAAATATTATAACTGCACAGGTACGGTACAATGCAGACACCGTCTAAGGCCCCTATCTGGGTTATGCCTAGTCACCTCAAGTGTGAGCTATCAAGGAGTAATCCTTGTAGTCCACTCGAGGCTGACTTTGTCTTGCCGCCATAGGGTCCTGAACAACGGTTGTCCTTCAGGTAAGAAGTCGGGCGACCCAACGGTGCCCGCGAGAGGTATTGCGACGGGACGACAGGGAGGGCACGACCAGTGTACCGGTGTGCTTGGCCCCTGATCGTTGGCCGCGAGAGTTACCAAACCACAGAAGTCGAGCTCCCCCAGGAGCACACGCGAGACAAGGTAAGGAGACGGTTCACCTTGTTGTTAACCGCAGTGACTTGGTGGGACGACGGGGCAGGCACCGATGTACTGGTGGTCCTGGCTGCTGTTGTTGTCCGCGGGTCAGTTAAGTCGAGGCAACGATAACGGTTGTCACGCAGGTTAATTAAAATGCTAAATGGTTCAGTGAATGTCTTGAGTTGCCTATATGCCATGTACGCACTACCTACCCGTGGGAATTACGAGTTTATGTGCTCCTCTGCTTCGTAGTGTCATCCGAGGACTTTTCAGACGTCAGCAGTACCGCGGGATGATTGCCGGGAAGGGCGCTGTCTTCTTTGCTCGAGCTGTGTTGTTTTTGTTACGGCTTCCCGGCCACCCACGCACCGTGCAGGAGTACGTCAGGGTTGGGGTCCAAGGCCCTGAGTACTTAGGATTTAGACCGGCGGATGGCCTCTTTGTTGAGTTTGAAAGATGGGCTATGAAGTGTCGGATAGCCTTGGTGGAGCGTTCCCTAACAAGGTTCCCGCCACCCTGGAGATCCGTGCGTGTAGCGTAACACAAGTGCACCCCTGCAGGGAAGATTAATCTATTCGAATAGCCGTGTCCACGGTAACAAGACGCTTTATGCTGAAGCTGGATCTTACCACTAGAAACTATTATTATTAAACTGTATGGTTCCGGGTTTTCTTCCTCGCGGGGATGTCGAGGAGGTGAACTCGGAGGCATTGTTAATTATTACAACTTATTATTATACAATGCTGCAGCAACTTCTGCTGCATTGTTACTTTATGTTTTATATAACTGTTGGCTGATTCTTACCTCATGCTGCAAGACATCGTCGGAAGATGCTAGTCTTCGTTAGGCCTAGCTTCTTACCCTTGCTCTGGATTTCTGTCTTTCAGCCCACTATATACAGCCTCTTCTTTCCGTTGATACAATGCATAATGCTTAGTAGCGCACGTAAGACTCGCGGGTATACTAGATACTCACCTGCTTTATTTCCTTTACTGTTTTGCCTGATCGGCCACTGCAGCCGACGTTGGAGCCCAGGAGCAGGAGTACCCCGGAGGCGCCAACTACGACGTCGAGTTCCCCGTTGACCAGGAGTAGTTCGGTGGATCCCAGGCAGGAGTCCTCGCCTTTTCGATCTGTATCTGTGATGTGATTTGTGCTAGCCTTCTTAAGGCAAAACTTGACTAACTATGTCTGTACTCAGATATTATGGCTTGTATGACTTATGTATTCGGGTCCGCATGACCCCCTCTATTGTAACATATTTGTTTATCCTTTTGTGTTTAGTGTTGTGCTGTGATATTATCACCGTGGCACCCTAATCTCAGTCGTGTACTCTGTGTGTATGATTACTGTACAAGGTCTGATTTTGGGGGCGTCACAGTACCCTCCCTGTCGTCCCGTCGCAATACCACTCGCGGGCACCGTTGGGTCACCCGACTTCTTACCTTTAAGGACAAATGTTGTTCAGGACCCTAGGGCGGCTATACAGAGTTAGCAATGAGTGGAGTACGAGGATTACTCCTCGATAGCTCCACTTGATGTGGCTCGACAGAGCCGAGGTACGGGCCTTAGGCGGTGTCTGCATTGGACCGTACCTGTGCAGTTATAATAAGTTGTATCCGCGTCACTCCCTTGAGTGATCACGACCCGCTATCTAATCCTAGCTAACAATGCGCAGGGTTCACTACTGAATATAATATATATTTATAGGCATGATAGGATAAAGGAAGGTACATCAAGGGGCGACAAAAACAGGCTATGCAATTGAATAGGATTGTAACGTAGCAGCTGCAACAATGCCTAGTGCAATAAAAGTACGAAAAGGTAGGCGATATCTAGGGAAGAGAATGGCTCTGCTTGCCTGGAAGCTCGACGGTAGGGGTGTGCTCTTCGACGAAGTAGTCGTACTCAACAGCGGTGTAGTCGGCAACAGTCGCGGGGTCTACCGGAGATTAAGGGGGGGGGAAGAAACAGTAAATACAAAGCTAACATAAAAAATAGATGCATGACATGGCATATGCAAAGTTAAAGGTGTTCTAACGCAGTGCAATGCACGTTGGTCAGAGCAGAAATTCATCCGGGGATGAAATTCCGGCTCCGGATGATTATCGACAAATGGCCTAGAGGGGGGATGTCGATGTTCGTTGTGTTAGAGGGGGTGGTTGACATACGGATAGCATATTGTTATTCGTTGTATTTTTCTGATCAATTTTCATGTATAAACTTTTTTGATCTGAGCTACGGTTTAAAAGATATTAATTTCTAAAATGTAATTCATTTTTAAAAGAATTTTTGAATTTATTTTATTATTTAAATAGACATTATCCACAACCTTTTCCAAAACAGTGTCTGACAGGTGGGTCCTACATGTCATACACAAAAACATTTTAAATCATTTACTTTAATTAAATTACTAGTGGGGCCACATGTCATACTCTGTTTATATACTAATTTTATTTTAATTAATAAACTGACAAGTGGGGCCTAGGTGTCACAAACAGAGGTGTTAACTAACCAGTTTTTAATTAACCCAGGGAATAACTTAAAAGGGCAGGGCCCATAGGTAAGTTTCAGTGTGTGTGTGGGGGGGGGGGGTTATTTTGTTTAAATCTAACAGGTGGGGATTAGCAGGGGGTGGGTTAACCACTAATCACTCTTCTGATGAGGGGGCCCCAGGGGTCAGTCTCACCGGAAGCTCGCCGGCGAGGTCGACGTTGCCCTCGCTGTGGTGCACGGGAGGAGGCGCGGCTAGGCTTGTTCGAACCGGGGGTGCACCGCACATCGAATGGTGGTCTCGGGGTGGCCGGGGACTCACCGGAGCGGCGTCGGTGACGTGTGAGGCGACGGTCAGTGAGGGCGCGGCAACGAGGAAGTGGCTACGGGGGGTTTTGGAGAGCGCGGGCTGGGGCATTCGACTCCTGCGAGCACCACAAGAAAAACGATGCTAGCGGCTGGCCAAATGGGTGCTCTGGGCAATGGGGAGGAGCACCACGGCGGCGAGGAGCTCACTGCCCTAATGGCAGTGGTGGCTACGGGGCACGGGAGGCAAAGGGGGAAGTTGGGAAGGGGGTCGTGCTCACCAGGGTGACGTAGCCGTTTAAATGGGCTCGGGGGAGGGTCGACGTTGGCCGGAATTTGATGGAGCTTGCCGGCGACTGGAGGTAGACGACGGTGGCGATTCCGCGCGTGTAGGGAGTCCCGGCTCAAGTTCTTCTGGAGGGCGACGAAGACGACGACGCTGGAGCGACTGGACACGAAGGCGTGGTCTCGCGAGCTCACTGGCCACGTGAGCTCACGGCCATGGCGACGACGGCTCGGGTGGGATTTTCCCCCGGCGAGTGTGAGGGGAAAGTAGCGATGGACCGATCCACGAAACGCGGGGAGACTTGCTTTATCGCGATGACGAGTCCACGACAGCAAGGGAGCAGGTGGGACGGCTGGACCGGCCTGGCAGTCTCGCGGCCATGGCGGCATGGCGGCAGTGCACGCGAGGAAGGAGGATTGAAGGAGATGGGCCAGGGTGGGCCTTTGCCCAGGGCGTGACTTAGTGATTTTTCATTTTTGTTATTCTTTTTGCTTTCTGTCCTTTCTCTTTGTATTTTTTAACTGCTTTTTCATTTTTATAAAATGTGTTACTTGCTGCTATATTAGTGTTGCACTTTATAATAGTGCCACAAAAAGTTTGGGGCCAATATAAATTCATTTGAATCATTGCTATATTTAAAATGATTAAATATTGCTGTTTTGCTACTGTTAAGATTTGTTTGCAATATTTAAATATTCAAATAAATACCCAATGTTGGTTGAACATGGTCTACTGATTTTTAGGGATTTTCCAAAATTGGTTGCATGAACTTTGGGAAAAGCTTTATCTATCACCTATTTTTAATAACCACCAAAAGGCATTTGAATTTCTTTTGATTCAAGGTTGATCAAGGCAAGGATCAAGCACATTGATTTGAACTTAAGCAAGGTGTTTACTGTTCGAACAATAGTGGTTACTGTTACAAGACCTGAGGATGTTACAAATCTTCCCCACTACAAGAATTCTTGTCCCGAGAATTTAAGTTGTAGCGAGGAAAAGATCGGGGCGTTCCTCACGAAGACGATCTTCGCATTACCAAGTGGCTTCGTCTTCAGAATGATTCGACCACTGGACTTTGAGGAACTTGATTGTCTTGTTGCGGGTTTTGCATTCAGACTGACCGAGAATGCGGTTCGGATGTTCTTGATAAGTCAAGTCCTGTTGCAGCTCAATCAGATCATGTTCCACTTCACAAATAGGGTCCTTGAAGCAGCGACAGAGTTGCGCCACGTGGAAGACATCCTGGACTTGGGAGAGGTTCGGCGGCAATTCCAACCGGTATGCCATTGGTCCACTTCTGGAAAGGATACATAACATGCCAATGTAGCGAGGAGATAACTTGCCTTCGATCCCGAAAGGATGAGTGCCTCTCATGGGAGTGACCCGGAGGTACGCGTATTCGCCAGGTTGATAGACCATTTCTTTGTGCTTGCGATCATAGTTGCTTTTCTGGTGGGATTGAGCAGATTTCAGATGTTCACGGATAACGTGAACCTGATCTTCTGCGTGTTGAATAATGTCCGGACCAAAGAGTGCTCGTTCCCCAGTTTCTGACCAATTCAGAGGGGTTAGACACTTACATCCATAGAGAATTTCAAAGGGGGCCATCTTCAGACTAGCTTGATAGCTGTTGTTGTACGAGAATTCAACAAATGTAAGAGATTCCTCCCATTTCTTACCGAATAATATGTGAAAGTCCAAGTATGTGATCAGAGGGGGAGGGGGTGAATGATCACTTCAAATTTTCGAATAAACTTGGAAGTGAAGCATAAGTAACGCGGAACAGGGAAGCAGAAACAAGTGACAGGGAAGTAAAACTGGAAGTGAATCAAAATGCAGTGAATCAAAATGCATTGAAGCATAATTGGGAAGAAAATGCAATGCGGAAGGTAAATGCTTGAAGTAAAACGAACTGTGACTCGACGATGTTTGTTCGACCAGTTCACGCTCTGCAAAGCGCTACGTCAGGTTGGAGGGACTGGTGATTGAACACCTGGAGCAAATCTCTCTCCGTCCGTTGCTCTACTGCACCAAACTCCTTGAGCTTGATCAGTTTTGACTCGGGGTAGATTATCAAGGGAATCTCTGAAACCTTTGACAAACTTGATCTTCGAGGCGACAATTACTCTTCGCTCTCAGAAGTCGACACTCTAACCGTCTAGGAGAATTGCAGTTCTCCAAGATAAAAAGGCTAGTACGCTTTCACCTAAGTCATCTCGAATCTACTCAGATCAATGGGACTTAGGCTTCAGTATTCTGGGTTTTGGGTTTTGCTTCAGTGGCGTTCTTGGGGTGCTCTCTTCATTCTCTCTCAGGAATATTCTTAGAGCAGCCACCCGCAAATGGAGGAGGGGGCGGCGTATTTATAGTTGGCGATCCCGAGGTGCAAAATGACCAGATTGACCCGAAGTGATAGCTTGACACGTGTCCACAACGGTCGGATTTGTCATTACTGCGCAACTTTACTTGCGGAACAAGTAAAGCTGACTCACGGACTTAGTTCTGCTTCAGAAGCCAAAGAACGAAGTCTTTGCTACTGAAGCTTAACTCAGTGCACATGAGATTTCTTCACTCTGGCTTCTCACTTGGTTTGGATTTGATTTGAGAATTTTCTCATTAACTTCGGTGTCCACAAACTAAAGGCCCCTCTTCATAGTATGGTTTGTCCTATGACTCAAAGAACAGAAAAAGAACTACACAAAAACATCTAATTCTTGCGCTGTCTTCTTCATTTCCTTCAATGTGTTGAGCTTCAGGACACCATCATTTTTGGGGGTCATCCTCCGTGATTAAGCTTCGCTCACGGGGTAATTCTTCGATAACTTGAAAACCTTCCCTGAAGCTTTATCACCTAGCTTGTCCTTTAGGAACCTATTCAACTGTTTACACTAGAAAACATTGTTAGTTCCTCTACTGTCTTGTCCAACAATATCCAAAACACATGGGGGAAGAACTTTGCTCTTACAATCTCCCCCTTTTTGGACTATTGTTGACAAAACAGGCATTGATAAAAGATATTGAAGTTTTTGTGAAGTGATGGGACAAACTCTAAGATATGAAGTTTTTGGCTCCCCCTGAATGCAAGCATCGAAGATTTATATAATCGAAGTTAATGCTTGAGAGAATTTTCTTCGGTGGAGAGCAAAACAAATATCTTAGCAAAGGCAATTACAGTTGAAAGAGTATGTCCAGAAATGTGTGCAATTGCTTCCAATGACCCGTGACTTAGAAAATAATAACCACCTGCAAGATAGAGGATACGAAGCAATACTTGCGAGCAAAGGGTTATTAAAACTTAAGTGTATCACAGGAGTAACATAACCGAATGTAAACTTAAGTTACAACCCAATCGAAGAGAATGGAATGTTTGTTGTAACTTAAACCTTGTGAAGCAAAATTCAAATAGCAAAAGACCTTTCCCCGATGAAGTTCTAACTCATCGATGCCCTCATTCTCCCCCTTTTTGTCAATGATTGGACAAAAGGTTGGGAAGAGGTTCGAGAGATTTACTGCGCGGCATCAGCACCCTTGGAGCCCGACGAAGCAGAGCTGGATGAAGACTCATCCGAAGAAGATTGATCGCCAGAAGATTCTTCTTCTGAAGCAGACGAAGGAAGAGCTTCGAGTCGCGTCTGAGTGATGAGGTTGATGTCGAGGTCTCTGTCGTCGAGGCCGTCGTCGTCCTTCGATGTGATGGAGTCATTTTCGGAGACGGTGTCTGGCCTGATGGGTTCTGGCTCGTTGACGAAGAGGACTTCATCAATCTTGTGCAGGGGAGGGACCTTTTGATTCTGGCGATCCACAGTATCGTGACGGAATTTTTTTTGCTGGAGGTGCTCATACTCTTTGTAGATGTGATCTTTATGAAGGCCTTTTACTGAGTTGAATTTCCGGAGTCCCTTCCAGAATGTCGTTTGAGTACACGCAGATACTGATTGTTGTTGAGCGCAATGTTGCCAACACGGTTGATTTCATCAGCAAGAAATTGCATCTGGCGCTGATTTGCTTCAATGAAGTTTTTGAGCATCTTCTGCGACCGAAGATTAACTTCAAAGTGGTGGCAGTCTTTCTGGAAATTCTTCGATAAGTTGCGCTCATTTACTTCATGGTGCACACCAACCTATGTGGCAAAAGGATCATTGGGCTTCCTCAGCAATTCCAAAGTGTCACGCACAGGGGGAAGGAAAAGCTTCAGATGATGGCGAGCCACAAATTCTTCATTCCTGCCATAGTCGCAGACAACTTGCAGCCAAGGAGCATATGGCTTCAGTGTGAATGGTAGTTCTGCTGCATGAACCAAATTCCTAAGGAAGCAGTCTTCGAAGTCAAATACGAGACCATGAGTGAGCTTCATAATCGCATGCCTTGTCTCTGGATAAAGATTTGATTCTTCGGAAGCAGTACTCAATGGAATCAATGAGTTAAACAAGATGTAGAACCAAGTCTTGGAAATGAAGTTCAAATGCTTCGGGTGAATGTTTTCAGGAATATAGTTTGCAGTGACTTCAGTGTCCAACAAGGTAGCAAATTGTTCTTCAGTCAGATTGGGCTCTAAGTGAATCTTTTCTTGATCGCCAGAAGGCCTTGGAATATTGACTATTTCCATGAATTCGGCTGAAGAAATTCTGAAGATTTCACCTTGGATCATCCATTCCAGCGTCTAGGAGCGGGGTTCATTTGCATCACCAGAAACATATATTGTGGCATAGAATTGCTTGATGAGTTCAGAATTGAAGGGAGTGCTCAACGCAAATAGCCGAGTCAAATTCTGATTCTCAATGGTTTCGGTGATGTTCTGGAAGCAAGTGGCAGTTGAAAGACTTCGCATATCCAGATATCGGTGCCTAAACAGAACTCCTTGCTGACAGAAGACTTTGGTGTATAAAATTTGTTGCTCAGCAGTCCAGAAACGTAGATCATCTGCAGTTCGATCTGAAGCATATGGACTGACAGCAAAGAAATGGTGACGTTTCTGATGTTGTTCTAAACTGAATTCTGGACCGTGCCTTGAAGAACAGCAAGCGCCCTTGAAGTTAGGAAATGTTTCACGAGGGTAATTGGATTCAATCTGGGTGTCTTGGCAGGGGCGCGAATGAGCGCGAAACCTTTGCAGAGGAGCTATTTGATTTGCTTTGGACGGGCCAACAGTTTGAGCGACTATTAGCGCTTGCTCTTGCGAGCGATTCAAAATCTGGACTTTCTCATTGTCATCTTCATGTGCTTCATCGCGAGGCACATTTGTGTCAGACTCTTGAGCGGTTCTGGCGGGGGAAAAGTCTCGGGAGCCACGGGTTCTGGAGTGGGATGAAGATGGTTCATTTGTTTCAGGGTGAGTTGATGGGGATGGTGCGGGAGCAGCAGGTGGTGTGTAACACCCTCAGGTGTCAGCTACAGTAATCACTTTTGAAATGCCAAGTAAGCATGGTTACTATGCATTGATCACCCTTGATCCCAAAACAAAACTGAAATTTAAATTCCAATTGAGCTAAAAACAAAGTGGAAAATAAAGTTGAGCTAAAAATTGTGGAAGCAATTTTGTAAAATGCAAAAAAATCAAAGGATCATGCCCATGTGGGTATGAGAATTTATTAAGCTATAAAATAAATTAAACAATTCAAACATCAGAAAAACAGTGGCATTTAATACCTTTTTAATAAAACACAAATGCAAAAGAATTTATAAAACCCCCAATCTTTTGTGGCACTCTAGAAATTTACAATACTAATTATGGACTATGTTACATATTTTTACAAAAATACAAAAGTATCTAAAACAATTAAATACAGAAAAGAAAACTACAATAAAAATAAAAAAATTGCAAAAACCTTGTCTACCGCACTGGGCGAAGCCCGCCACCACCCGGCCCACTCCCCTTCCCCCCACTGTGCCGAGCCCACCCGGGCTCTCTCCCTCCTCTTCCCTGTTCATGGCGCGTCGTGGACGCCATCCACGCCGGCCACGGCAGCGGCCGTCGCCATGGCGGCCATCCATGGCCAGTCGGCGACGCTAAGGGGCCCCTCTTGTCCCCACAACCCTAACCCTAGCCCCTCGCAGATCCCGAGCCATTTCCCCCCTTGCCTCGTCGTCTTCAACCTCGAACCCGAGCCGCCATGGCCATGGCCCGATGAACCCGTGTGGCCACACTCACCCCCAGGCCAAACCCAGATGTCCGGGAGCTTGGCAGTTGACGCCTTCACCACCTCCCGCAAGCGCGCGGGCTGGGACGCCTCGCCTCATCAGAATCTGTCCCTTTCCCGTCGCCATGGCCGCCGCACCTTCGCTCCAAATTCGCCGCCTCCCGTCTACCTCGTTCCCGTACGAGCTCGCCACCGGCCTCCTCGCTGTAAGCCACACCCATTCCCCCCTTTCTCGCACAAATTGGTCGCCGTAGTCCCTACCCAATCGACGCCGAGGCCGCTGTCCGCCATGGGCGCGAGCTTGAACCAGTCGAGCTCGGCCAAGCCATGTCCGCCCCGCCCGTGAAACCTCTTGGGTGCGGCCGCACCCGCACTTACCCTTGCGGCCCCTTCGCGCGCTCCCGGGTGCCTCTCCGTGCTCTCCGGTCACCGGCCGAGCTCCGGCAGCAGCGCAGCACTGCAAGCCGCCGCCTGTCTGCGTGAGGCCACGCCGCCCCTCACACGTGCCCTCCCCTGCCACCCTCGCGCGCGCGCTCTTGCATGGTCATGCCCTCGTGCCCTCACCGCACCGTCTCTGTCTGCCGTTCGCCGCCGTCCCAAGAGCTCGCCGCCGGCGTGCTGTTTCACTAGCAATGGGCTAATCCCCCACTGACCGGTGGGGCCGTCCTGATTAAACACCCTCTTGTGACACTAATTGTGGCACCCCGGCACAGAGGACCGGAACACCCCGTGCACCAGCCCAGAGATCAAGTCTTCTGGAAAACGGCACCGCTTGGTATAGAACTGAACAGATTTCTATTACCGAAGATAGGGGTACACGATGTCTATTACAACGCTAGCAGAGACACAACTTGCTGCTCAGGCTAGCCTCAGCTCTACAGCAAGCAGCAGCACAACTCTCTAGCAGCGGAATAACGACGGCAACGGAACAATAACGGCGATGATGAACTCCACTCCACAGGGACAGTGGCTGGGACACCTCCTAGCTCGCAAACACCGGGAACGTCGTCCTACGCGTCCAAAGCACGGCCTGCAAATCTGGCATAACACGCCAGGTCAGTACATTGAATGTACTTGCAAGCTCACAACCATGCAACAAGGCAAAAAAATAACATGGCAACAGGTTCAAGTATATTAGTAGATTAAGCAGGTGAGCAACAATATCATGCAAACAGATATTCATATAGCATATTATCAACATTAAGACTAATGCACACACAATGGACCCCACATGATCGTCGCATGATCACGTGGATTACCTCGGAGTCCTTACAGACTCAAGCATCGGGTCACCTCGTGACCATTCAACGGGTTAGGTGTCCTCCGTTACCACCCAACCAATCCGGTCATCGCATGACCAATCCATTTACCACAAACATACCACCGAACTCATGTTGATCATATGGTGTGACCTAGTACAAAATATGTCCATTACCGTGGACGCGGCTATTCGAATAGATTTGTGTGACTCTGTAGAGTTTGTGCACGTTACCCACACTATGGAGTTCTTCCTCCATCCAGCACCCCGGTACCTGTCCCACAGGATCCTTGGAACTCGCACCACAGGAGTGAACTAGGACTTCTCCAATGAGACCGTCCTACCGTGTGTCCCTCTTACCGTATCACCGACATCCCGTCTTGGGTAGCCCCTGTGTCCTTCTGAAACTGACCATCACATGGCCCTGACCATCACTTGCTCCTTAAACTTTGTCCAACTCTGGACCGCGCGCATAAAAACTCTGGCTGTCAAGACTATCGCCGTTTACCCGGCCAAAGGAAACTGCCGTGCATAGCCTCCCCTCTTTGGTCATACAAATAAGAGACGCCCACCGGTAGACCGAATCAAGGCCTGCCCATACAAGCAAATGTGGCTGCATGGATAAGTTCGGTTCGGTGGCACCTGATCAACTTGTCACGAGGCATGTCTCCAACAGAAAACACAAGTATCAGGTGCAACATGAGTATCAGATCATAAAAATGCATAGCATACTAACATAACAATTACATATATGATCCAGCACATTTTAGATGGTGAACTTATCTGTGTTAACAAAATTAAGTTATCAACATGGCAACATTATGAATGCAGTTAAGCATAACTCAGGCATAGCATGAACTAGCATAGAAATAACATGAGCAACTTAACATGGTGTTGGTGTGCCCTGGTTACGATGATGCATAGCATCACATGGCAGTGACATGATCAAAGCATGGCATGGAGGTAACATGGAAAAGCATAGCAATAGCATATTCAAGTAGGGCATGGCAATGATAACATCAATTGTGGCAACATGATCACGGTCACCGATATACGCATATCATCGTGTAACAATTTTTAAAGCACGTCAAAGCTTTGCGAAGGTGCAAAGGGTATTCTGGCTTGCCTTCACCAATAAGGTGTGAAACACCCTCGATCTTGGACACCGACAACGCCCTGCAAAAATATTTCAGGTAGAGCAACGGGCCAAAAGTCAAATATCAACTTTGGTTTAACCAGAAAATGACAACACCAAAACATGGCATGAAACCTATGTGAAACCTAAGAGGAGCTCGATACGAAAACAACGCAAAAAGAATCACCTCAATCGGAGTTATGGGTGCGGAGATATTCGTGAAACGGTGTCGAGGGTGGATGATTTGGGTGGAATACGCTTTCCAGAAGCCGAAAGCGTACTTTGGGCTGCTGTGGGAGGAAAATACGCTTTCCAGCAGTGGAAACGTATTTCGGGCCGAAGAAGATGAAAATACGCCTTCCTACAGAGAAAACGTATTTTAGCCCGAAAGAAACCGAAATACGCCTTCCTGAATAGGAAAACGCACTGTCCCCAACACGTCTCTGCTTACGCTGCCGTGTGGGGCCCAGGGGTCAGCGGGCCAGGCGGGGCGCGGAGTCACTGACCAGGGGGTCCCGCCTGTCGGTCCGCCTCCCCTGTCTTCGCTCCTTCTTCCTCCTGTCGATTGACGAAGCAGAGGAGGGGCCAGGCCGCGCGGGCGCCGGCGAGGGGAGGGGCAGGGCGAGCCCACCGGGGCTGCCCGGTCGAGGCGGCACGCCGGCCCGGTCCTGCTGGTGGCCGCGGCACCGCGGGGAGGTCCGGCAGCGCAACCCGCCTGGCTGGGCGCGTCGGCGGCCACTGGTGCCCGAGGAAGCGGCGAGGCGACTAGAGGGCGGGGCTCCGGCACTGCAGGGGGACAACTAGGAGGCGAGAGAGGGCTCCGGCGTGAGTCAGATGAAGGGGAAGTGCCTCGGCTGCGGAAATTTGAGCCGGAGGCCGTGGCGACCGCGGAGGGGAATGGCGGGGCTCCGGCAAAAATTTGGAGAGGGGGAGAGCTAGGAGGAGGTGTGGGGGAGCTGCTGGAGTGCAAGATGGCTCGGGGACACCTCCTTTTATAGCCACGGCGAGGATTCCGTGGTCAGGCCGCACCAAGGGGAACGCGGAGATGCTCGGGGTGAGCTAGCAAGGTATAGAGGAGGTTCGAGACGGGGACGTGGCGCAGGCGTGCGGAGGAAAGCCGGGCGGCGCAGATTGACAACAAGAAGACGACAGTGAGGCACTGGAGCATGAGGCAGACGTGTCGAGCACGCGCAGTGCACGGCCAGAGCACGCCTGATGCTGCCAAGAGCATGGCCACAAGGGCACTGGTGATTTGGATAGGGTTTTCACGTGGCCAACCATGTCCAGCCTGTAGTCCATTGAGAGCGGATCACATGGGTGCAGGTGGATGGCCAAATGAGCTACTCTGGTGAGCTCTATCTCAAGGACAAGTTTGATGCAGCAAACTTGGAGGATAAGCTGGGATCACATGGTGGGGGTTTGGATAGGGTCAAGTTGTCTTTTGGCTTTAGGATAGGAAGGACTACATGTCTGCAAAGTTTGAGCTTAATTAAGCAAATGCACATGGCACTTCCTTTGCAAATGTAGCAATTCTGCAGAGGTGTTTGTGCTGTGTTGTGGCTTGTACATAGCTCCCTTGGGAATGATATTTTACATAGCTCAATAATACACTAGGATGAGTATGCACACCAAGTTTCATCTCATTTGGAGTAAGCTAGCTAGCACTTCCTTTGTAAATGTCCAAATAGGCCAAAATGCAAAGTTGAAGCTAGCATCTCATAGGTTTTGTGGAATTGGCTGATAATTGGTGTACTTGGGTTATTTTGCATGGTGCACATGTGTATAAAATTTCATAGCCATTGGACACACATAGCTAGCACTTGCTTCACAATGTGGCCCACTGGTCAGAAAATTAATATTGATAATGCACTCACATGGTTAATGGGATTTGGCTCAAATCTGGTTTGGTGGTGCTATTTGGTGGTAGGATCATGCTCAAAAAGTTTCAAGGCAAATGGGATCCCCTATCATGCACTTGCTTCACAATGCCCCTTTGCTGCATCCAAACTTTCGGAATTTATTGTGGGAGTTTGGCTAAGAATAATGTGGTGGAATTTGGTGGATATCCATAATATGATCACATGAGCTTGCACAAAAAGTTTCATCAGCAATGGATCAAGAGAAGTGGCACTCCCTTCACAAAGCTCCATTCTGCCCCCATAGACAAATGAATTTTTCTAGAGGAAAAATCCACTTGGGCTATGAACTGTTTTTGGATAAATTGCCAAGATATGATGTCAATGTCATGTGAGAATTATTTGGGGATTTATGGAGCAACATAAATAGGGGTTGCTTCACAAACCTCAAATAATAGGAATATCCCTTTTATTGGAAAAAGGAATATAAGACTATAATAAAATGGTGGCTTGGATGAGATGGAACAATGGAATGACATGGAGAGCTTTGAAACCAAGGGTCACTTGAGCATGGAAAGCAAATATGCTCAAGTTTCAATTCCAACGAGGTGCTCAAAATCAAATCGAATAGCAAATCCAGAAATAAATCAGAAAAGTTTTTGGAAAAAGAAAGTTCCAAAATCCAGGGTGTCACCAACCTACCCCCCTTAGAAAAATCTCGTCCTCGAGATTTGGTTGCTTAGGGAACCATCGCAAACTTACCGTCCTTCAGAAACTTACTTCTTCTCGGATTTCCTTCTACCGCAGACTGTTCCCATGGTAGCCTCCAACATATCTCTGATGAGGGGGTTTACTTCACCCGATCTGTAGTTCTGAAAAAATGTTCTTCCTTGATGCCTCACATCTTTTCCAGCTAACTTCCATCCTCATATCTTCTGACTCGTATGATAACAGGATGTCCTGTCATAGGCTGAATGCTGACGATACCCATACTGTGTCTAGGGTACCTCGGGCTTTATTGATGGTACGGTCTTGAATCCTTTGCATTGGCCTCTTCGACAAGAGCTTGTCCTTCATCGGTAGTTGGTATCTCAGAATTTTACTTTCGGGACCTTGACTGACGGCACGTGGGGTTGCCTCGCATTTCTTTTGGTCTGTCCACCGTGCTCAAGGATTCGGGGCGGGGCACAAATTCTGAACATGTACTCATGCTGAGATTTGCTCGACAGGTGGCCTTATCCGGGTGGCGATAGGTCATGATATGCTTCAATCCAGTTCTTGTATTTACAATGCCGAGCTGAGCGCGTGGCCTTTAATGAAGCAGACTGGGGCATCTCGGCAAGACGGACGATTCTAAACTTGAGTAACTGTTCAGGCTAACTGGATTGGTACACGGTCCTTAGAACATAGTGAATGAGCTTTCTTTGTGGTAGATATCCACGGTGGTCCACATGACTTCAACTGCTCGCGGCAAATTTGACTTGAGGTCCATGCGATTCATTCTGCCTAACCCGTCGGGCTCGAGAGTTGCATTCCTCTGAGAACTTGCGAGGTGCCACGCTTGCTCAGGTTGCAGCAAGGTTTGGCATATGCCATGTGTGTCTGCACTGGGTCTTCCTCCTGTGGCAATCACTTTTCTTGTACTGGCTTTTCTTTAGTCAGGTTTTTTTGCGTCACGGCTTATTGTTCTGCTGAAATCTTCCTCTGAGATAGACAGGTTACCATCACCTTTTGTGTCTTGTTTCATCCTGATAACCTTGGTTGCAATCAACGGGGTCTCCAGATTATTCTGCTTCGGGGCCTTGTCGGTCGTGAGGATCTGACCTTCATGACGGGAGCAGGATTCAATGCTCCTTGCTTTCTTTCTTCAGGGTGGTTCTTCATTACTTTGTCAGTCTTTCCGCCAGGCTGCAGTGTGTATCTGATTCTTCTGCTGACTTGTTTCCCGGGAGTTGCGGTTCTTCACCGTCGTTCATGTGCATAACTCTTTCCGATTGCAAGCATGGTGGTATCCATACCGGGGTAGCTTGCTGGGGAAGGTTGGGTACCGTACCCTGGAAGCTTGCTCCGGTGGCGTATCGAGGAAGGCAGGGTGTCGTACATGGGAAGGTGCCTCGATAGCTTGCTGAAGAAGACTAGGCGCCTTGCCTTGGAAGCTTTCTTAATAACTTACTGACGAAGATGGGTTGTCTTGTCCCGGAAGTTTGCCTCTTTATACTGTGGATACCTCGGTTCCTTATGCTGGAAGTTTCGGCGGCAGTTCACTGTAAACGACCGAGCGGCTTGTGCTGGAGTCCATCCCTGTGGCGTACCGAGCACGATCGAGTGTCTTGCACTGTAAGCTTCTGTCTGTGGCTTGTGGAGGAAGGCTGATTGTCTTGGCTAAGAAGATATCCCGATAGCGTACTGACGAAGGCTGATACACTATACAAGTCGGCTATGCCTGGTACCTTGTCACGGAAGGCTGAGGTTCCTTCTGCTGGAAGCTTTCCCTCAATGACGTGGAGACAGATCTGACCACGGTGTCTGACACGCTTCTGACTGCCGGCTGGTGAGGGGGAAAACATTCTTCCGATTGTCTAGGCTTCATGATATGTCTTGGCCACCTTCCAGAATATACCGAAATAATTTTTATTGCATAGGATTGTAGCTGGTGTTTGTCCTACCTTGGCGCATATGCTCGTGGGTCACCTTTTATGCTTATCTTTGCATGAATCTTTGTGGCTGTCGTAGTCGATGTAGACGGGACTCAGTGGATAGCTTGGGTAGCATCCATTCGTGAGCCACTTGCTTCTAACACAATTGGGTAAAAGTCCTATTTGACTTGCTTATTTCCCGCATCATTGCGGCCTTTAACTGTCTCATTCTTCCGGTTGTTCTGGTTACAGAAGAAATGCAGGCCTGATGGTCGCCGTATGCTTCATACTTGAGCAAAAGCGTGCGAGATGCAACCGGGTATGCGTCATTCCTGTCTGGTTGATTTCCTTCATTTCTCTGTGATCTTCCACCGATGGAATCTTCATGGACATACAATTACCGGAATAATGCTGACTTGGTTCATTCAGGCATAACTCATATGGGGTTGAATACTTCTGCTGCAAGCTGGTGTGGGTACTTGACTTGGTGTCTTCACGTTGCTCTGCGGTATTGCACTGGTTCTTCGAGGTATGCAGGGTTATGAGCAACTTTCCATTGGGGTGGAGCAAGTGACACCAAAGAACCAAAATAAGAATCAACAAAGAAAACCACGGGGAAAAAGCAAACGAGAAGCGGCTTGCTACTTCATCAGCTTTAGCGGTGGTCGATGACTATCCGGACTCCTTGCAAAGAAAACAACGAATAACCCAGTAGCCACCAGAACGGTTTTTACAACTCTGATCTGAGACTTGTACTGGAATAGTTCAAGCATTGCTCAACACGGCCGACCGAAATCAGCTCAGAGCATGAGGCAATGTTGATAAAAAGAATGCAGAGGTCCCCTAAGACGGCCGAGAAAACAGCTCAGAGCATAGGGTCTCCACTGTGAAAAGAAACTTAACAACTACCCGAGACGGCAGAAAAGCAGCTCAGAACACGGGTTGGTTGTTGAAAAGAGAAATGTAAAACAGGCATCCACTCCGGTCGGCCGACGATGCATCAGCTCAGAACCAGACGTGGCGCCAATATCGAAGAACGACAAGCAAGGGTCCGTCCAAGTCATCTAACACCTGCCAAAACAGAGTTAGCAGCTGCCGAAAAATCTGAACAAAGAACCAACAACGAGAACCAACTAAGCCGAAAAAGAAGTACTGAACAAGAACTGAGATCACACGCAGGATCTCATCTTATTGCTATACACATAAACATGCAACAAGCAACATGCAACACTACTACTCATGCATTACAGACTACGCGAATCTCAGGCGTTCTGATCTGACGGCGGGTTGCCGGAGGTCGCGGGAGTGGGCGGAGGAGTCGACAACGACAAGGCTGCAGCAAGAGCTCTCCTTGCATCCCTTGCATCACGGACTAGCTCGACGAGGAGGGCGTACTGGGCGATCATGTAGCGGGACATGGTGATCACCGCCGCATCGGCTTCTGCCAGGGGGCGAGGAAACCTTACTTGCTGCGGAGTTGCACCCAAGGTGGGGTAAAAATGGAAGGCGCGATTCTGCTGCATCGCACTTTCCTGGTGGCGCAGGCCTAACAGGCCCGCCATCACGGCAAGCTGAATGGCACGATCCTGGGTAGAAGCTGGTCCACCCTGGAAGTTGTAGGAGCGCACATCGATGGGGATGGTGGCGGTCAGGTAGACGTTGGCGCGGTACTCAAGCAGCTGCCCTCCGACCGGCGTCTGGGAAACTTGGTACCTTGGAAGCTCTCCACTGGGCTAGAGAGTTCACCATACGTCTGCAAGGAGGTAGTCAAAGTTGATCACGGACGAGGATCATGTGTAGCCCACCGGATATCCCGCCATCTACACTCGTTAGATCAGATCGTTAGCGAAAACATACCGTCTATATGCAGCAAACAAATGCAGCAGGCAATGGCCTCACACAAGCAAGCTATACTCTAGCTCTAACGTTAATCTACCGTCCTTCTAACGTTCGCGCGGGCTAGCGGGTCCTACAAACAGTCCTGCTCTGATACCAACCGTTGTGGCACCCCGGCTCAGAGGACCGGAACGCCTCGTGCACCAGCCCAGAGATCAAGTCTTCTGGAACACGGCACCGCTTGGTATAGAACTGAACAACTTTCTATTACCGAAGATAGGGGTACACGAGGTCTATTACAACGCTAGCAGAGACACAACTTGATCCTCAGGCTAGCCTCAGCTCTACACCAAGCAGCAACATAACTCTCTAGCGGCGGAATAACGACGACAGCGGAACAATAACGGCGATGATGAACTCCACTCCACAGGGACACTGGCTGGGACACCTCCTAGCTCGCAAACACCGGGAACGTCGTCCTACTCGTCCAAAGCACGGCCTGCAAATCTGGCATAACACGCCAGTTCAGTACATTGAATGTACTTGCAAGCTCACAATAACCATGCAACAAGGCAAAACAATAACATGGCAACAGGTTCAAGTATATTAGTAGATTAAGCAGGTGAGCAACAATATCATGCAAACAGATATTCATCAAGCATATTATCAGCATTAAGACTAATGCACACACAATGGACCCCACATGATCGTCGCATGATCAGGTGGCTTACCTCGGAGTCCTTACAGACTCAAAACCGGATTACCTCGTGACCATTCAACGGGTTAGGTTTCCTACGTTACCACCCAACCAATCCGGTCATCGCATGACCAATCCATTTACCACAAACATACCACCGAACTCATGTTGATCATATGGTGTGACCTAGTACGAACTGTGTCCATTACCGTGGACGCGGCTATTCGAATAGATTTGTGTGACTCTGCAGAGTTTGTGCACGTTACCCACACTATGGAGTTCTTCCTCCATCCACCACCCCGGTACTTGTCCCACATGACCCTTGGAACTCGCACCGCAGGAGTGAACTAGGACTTCTCCAACGAGACCGTCCTACCGTGTGTCCCTCTTACCGTATCACCGACATCCTATCTTGGGTAGCCCCTGTGTCCTTCCGACACTGACCATCACATGGCCCTGACCATCACTTGGTCCTTAAACTTTGTCCAACTCTGGACCGCGCGCATAACAACTCTGGCTGTCAAGATTATCGCCGTTTACCCGGCCAAAGGCCACTGTCGCGCATAGCCTCCCCTCTTTGGTCATACAAATAAGAGACGCCCACCGGTAGACCGAATCAAGGCCTTCCCATACAAGCAAATGTGGCTGCTGATGGCAAGAGAGTGTTAATACTCTTCAAGCCCTCGTTGATTACCCAAGTGCAGGGTGAGGTATAGTGCAGCGACAAGTTTTCCCTTGGCAAATATACCAAGGTTTGTCTCCCGTAGGACTCCGAAGGATACAAGAAGGTGGTAAAGTGAACAATGGCGCCGAGGTTTCTAACTTCACCTGGACCTGCACACAGATACAAATAACTTTGCTACCAACAAGTACAGAGGAGTTGTCAATTCCTCCGGGCTTGCCGATTACAAAGGATCAACGCAAGAGATAATGATAGTGGCAACTGAAAGTAAAGTCTGAAAGTAAATTGAGGGTGTAAACAATGATATGAAGATGGACCAAGGTCACATGATTTTCACTAGTGATGTCTCTCTCCCAAAAGACGATAAAAGTGCTAGCGAGGTAAACAAATCACAGTTGGGCAATTGACAGGATTATGAAGGCACCGCAATGCTAACTATGCTGCAAAGAAAGGAAGGGCTCAAAAGAAATGGGCAGTACGCCAAGGTAAGTAGACCAAAATCTATCTGCATCTACTACGAATCATCCACCTTGAGATATCTATCCAGAACATCTCGCTGGTATTAAGTTGCGAATCGCACCCAAAGTGTAAACTCAAAGCAACAGACAACTGCATTAAAAGAACTTTGCGTAAAGTAAACAATCCTTGCACCCGCGGATACAAGCACCGTTGTTTTATCCCTGGTGGGAACAACACATCCCCTAGTCTCATGTTTCTGTCACTCAAGCTAGACATCAAGGGGCTGAACCCACAATCAAGCATAACGCTCCCTCTTGGAGTTGCAATAAATCACTTGGCCAAAGTAAAATACGGCAACGGAGAACATGCAAGAATTTACTCAAGAACGAGAAGAACCAAATATATTACTCATCACAATCTGAACATAGTCTCATAATCCATCAGATCCCAACAAACTCAGCATAGCAACAACAGAAAATTACAAAGGTGCCTCGATCATGTGAGGCAGCTCACGAGGCCTCGAAAGTGGAAGCATAAAGAAGGGAGAGATAGATCACATAGCTACTGGTCACGGACCCATGTTCCAAGGGAAACTACTCACGGTACATACGGGAGGCGTCCAAGCCTATGGATGGTCTCACGGAGGGTGTAGTTTCTCCCGGCAGGGTGCCGGAGCAGCTTCTCCAGGCAGCCCCGATCTTGAAACGGCGGCGGTGGCGGTACAGAGGCGAGATCGCGAAAGAGGAGTCCGTCTTAGGGGTTTCCACCCCGAGGGGTAAATATAGGCGAAGGGAGGTGTCGAGGGGACCCACCAGGCAGCCAGGAGGCCTCCTGGCGCGTCCTAGGGTGGGGCCTCGCCAGGGACCCTCCTGGCCTCCTGGTGGTGGACCCCCTCCGCTCCTTTGGTGTTTCTTGACGCTTCCATGTCGCTGATTTTTTATCTATTTTTTCTGGATTTTTTGGAGCACTTTTAATGGCCGGAAAACCTGAAATACAAAAACAGCAGAAAACAACAACTGGCAGCTGGGTGCACTGGGTTAATAAATTAGTCCAAATATGCTCAAAAGTGTATGAAAGTTCAAGAAAAACATGGCAAAGTCACACAAAACATGCATGGAGCAAGCAGAAATTATAGATACGTTTGGGACGTATCAACATCCCCAAGCTTAATTCCTGTTCGTCCTCGAGTAGGTAAATGATAACAAGCATAATTTCTGTGGTGACATGCCACACAACCATATAAGGACTTTTAAGTAAAGCAATCAAAGCATGCAATTCAATTCAAGTCTTAACAAGCAAGAGTCTATATTAGCATTGACACAAGCAACAAAAGAACAAAAGGTGCAAGAGCTCTCGCTGTCCGTGACTCGAATGTCTCTAGATGGTGTTTGCGTGCAAGCAGGGGATAGGGAAATACGAGATAAAAAATAATTGTTGTTGAGAACATCTATCTACTAAAGTTTCACACTTGGTCTCCTTTGGATTCTTATCTTGACTCGTCCCCAGACCACTAGTCAGGTACAAGTCAAACTGATCCACTCCCTTTCGATATTTTGAGCACTCATGCAATGGATGAGCGCGAGCAAGAAAGTTGACTCCTCAAAGGCGAAACAGAAAGAAGGTGGAGGAGGAAGACAAAAAGGTGTGAAAGGCTCACATCAATGAGGACAATCATAGGCGAGAGAAGGCCATATGATAGATATGATGTGAGGAGTAGGGATTGCCATGCAACGGATGCACATGTGAGCTAAAAGCTCTCCAATGGAACTAGTGGGGGTGCATCTAACTTGCTTTCTCAAGAAGACCTAGAGCTCGTTTGAGGAGGCTCATCATTGGAATATACAAGACAAGTTCTATAGTGTGAAGGTCCCCACATAGCTATATGGATGATGATGATATCTATGGAGTACAAGAGATAGAGGATGAAGTACTAGTGTGGATCTCTCAAAAGGAATAGTAGTGTGCCCCCTTCTCTCTTTTTATTTCTTTTTCTCTTTTTTCTATTTTTTGTATTTTTTTGGTGGCCTCAATGGCTCTTTCTATTTAACTCTCATTTTTCCTCTTTGGGATCTTTTGATTTTGTCCTCTTTGGGATCTTTTCCTCACTTTAGGGGAAACACTCTATATTTTACAAGAATATAGGAGATCTTTCACACTTTACGAAGGTACTCACATAAAGAAGATGTAACTATCATGATGCAAGTGTATACTTCTGCCAGGATAGCAGGAACATGGATGACATGAAGATCAAGTCATGAGAAGGTGGATGTTGCATGGCAATGTATCTCGGAAAGGATATGGAAATGCCTTGTAGGTAGGTATGGTGGCTGTTTTGGGGAAAGATATAAGGAGGTTTATGATGATAGAGCGTATCGTGCCAAGGGTTTGGATGCACCGGCGAAGTATGCGCCAACTCTCAAGATGAGAAAGGGCAATGCACGGTACCGAAGAGGCTAGAAAAAGTATAGGTGGGTGGAAGACTGGAAGTGTCAACTTTCGAATACTCACATTAGTCCGAAGAACTCATGCACTTATTATCGTAACTCTCAATCTAATCATGAGGTTCACAAAGAGACAAGTACCCCGAGGAGGATTGTATGGGGTTTGGTTATCCTTGCGCATCCTCGACTCATGGTACGTGCGTGTTCTCTAATATTCGAACCCTCCAGAGGTTAGTGATCCATCTAGTAGCTAGAGTTCTCAACAGGTTTTTTGGTTTTCGAAAAACACACGGATTGCCCAAAATACGACATCTATCACTAATAGGCTCGAGCTCTTGATACCAAAAGTTCAAACATTACTCTAGTCAATACCTCAAAACTTTTGCAAGTTACTACTACAAAGAGAAAAGCAACTTTAACTACCTACTTCTAGTCAAGACACAGAACTTAGTGCAACAGGAAAACTCTCTAACAAGATAAAACATGCAACCTATAGAAAGTTCAACCTAAAACAAAAGAAAATATCTAGAAAAACTAAAGCACTACAACTAAACAGAGCAGCAGCTAAGAAAAGAAAAAGAACAACTCACAGCTGAAAGAATAAGCATGCAAATCCTATGAGGAGTTCTAGTTCAAGCGGAGCGTGTATCTCTCCCACACAAAAGATTAAGTAAGATGGGATCTAACTTGTTATTACAGCGAACATAGAAAAAACAAACCTAGAAAAGTAAAGAGCGAGACGCTCCAAGTATAGCACATAACGCATGAAGTGATAAAAATATAGTGCAACGAGAGACGAACTGATAATTGTTGATGAAGAAGGGTATGCACGGGGGCATCCCCAATCTTAGACGCTTGAGTCTCCTTGATTATTTATTGGGGGTGCACATGGGAATCCCCAAGCTTGAGCGTTTGACACTCCAAGATCTTCTTTCATCATCTTCCATCGCGCACTTGAAAACTCCCTTCATACATAACTCATTGTAGACTGATTAGAGAGGTTAGTATCCTAATAAAATATATTTTTTCTCCACTGGAAATAAAGATAATTTTGAAGATCTACTGTTTCTCAAGATCTCCAAAAAAAAATTTCAAAGAAAAAGCAAGCTTAAGGTTTGCAAAACGTAAGGAGAGACAAAACGTGGCAGAATCTGTGAAAAACAGAACAACAGATAGAAAAGAATTTTTTAGGTTTACTTCTGCAACTCAAATAAAAAAAATCAGAACATACGCAAGTTTCGTAATTGTATAGGACACGCTGTGTAAAAAATTCAGCTCAGAAACATGAGCTGGGATTTTTCTCTGATTTTTCTAGTCACGAGGACAGAATCTGTGTTCTGGACAGCATGTCACAACTTTCACTTCCCTTGTCGTATGAGGCTATAAAAGGCACAAAGCTTGAAAAGTAAAGATACAATGATGTTGCTACAGTAGTAACAATCATCAAGACCACTAAAAACAGAAGAAAAGCAAAAATAAAAACATAAATTCGTTGCGGGCTGCCTCCCGAAAGCGCTTCTTTAAAGCCATTAGCTAGGCTTAATGCAAAAGATCAAGTCTTTTCAAGAAAATAACTAGCCCGTGTGACGGACTCAAAAGGTGACTTAATCTTTTTGCTAGGGAAATGTTCCATCCCTTTCTTGAGAGGGAATTGGAATTTTATATTCCCCTCTTTCATGTCAATAACATCACCAACTGTGCGAAGAAAAGGACGTCCCAAAATAATTGGACAAGAAGGTTCACACTGAATGTCCATAATAGTAAAATCAACGGGAACATAATTGTCATTGACAATGATAAGAACATCTTCGATCTTCCCCAAAGGTTTCTTTACGGAAGAATCAACAAGACGAACACCAAAAGAACAAGGATCGAAAGGTTTCAATTCAAGCATATCATACATTCTTTTGGGCATAACAGAGGTACTTGCTCCAACATCACAAAGAGCATAACAAGAGAAGTTATTCAATTTAATTTTTATCATAGGATCCCAACCATCTTCTAGCTTCCTAGGTATGGAGGCTTCTAGTCTAAGCTTCTCCTCCCTAACTTTGATTAGAGCATTGGTGATATGCTCTGTGAAGGCAAGATTAAGTGTGCTAGTGTGGCGTCTCTAGACATCTTGTGTAGGAAACCAATAACTTCAGATAAAGTGCAGTTGCCAAAGTCTAAGTCACTACTATCTATCAGGGAGGTAGTGATATCAGTTAAGCTCACTTGTTTGAAAGCCTCTATGTTCATAGAGGTTTCTTCATCTATGGTTGAGGTGGTAGCATCACCATTAATAGGTCCTGTGGGACTAGGGGTGTGATGGGTGCTAATAGTTTGGACATCCTCAACTTCTTGGATAGTAGCTACTGTGTGGTAGGTAGGAAGGCTCTTAATTCTATCCTCTTCCTCTTTTTCTCTAGCCCATCTTTCTTTGAGTTTAGCCATCATCCTAATATTTTCATTGATTTGTAACTGGATAGCATTAATAGGAGTGGCCTTACTCTCCTCAAGGGGAGAGGTTCTAATTTTTAGCATCTCAACATCAAGGGCTATGTTATCCACCTTCAAACAAATATTATCTAATTTAAATAGTTTTTCTTCCACATTCTTGTTGAAGGCTTTTTGGGTAGTGATAAAGTCTCTAAGCATATCTCTAGTTCAGAGGTGGGGTTCTTGCTGCTAGGGTAGGTGTTGTTGTTCCCATAAGTGGATGGAAACGGCCTAGGATTGTTGCTACCAAAATTACTCCTATAAGCATTATTGTTGAAGTTGTTTCTAGAGATAAAGTTCACATCTACTTGATCCTGAGAAATCAAAGAATTTAAAGGAACATTTTGAGGATCAATAGGAGATTGCTTGGTAAGTAGAGGCATGATAAGGTCAACCTTTTCATTTAGAGAGGAGATCTCCTCGACAGAATTTACCTTCTTACCAGTTGGAGATCTTTCGGTGTGCCACTGAGAGTAGTTCAACATCATCTCGTCAAGTAGCTTTGTGGCAGCACCAAGTGTGGTTGACATAAAAGTTCCTCCCGCGGCCGAATCTAACAGGTTCCGCGAGGTAAACTTCAAGCCTGCATAAAAGGTCTGGATAACCATCCAGGTAGTCAGTCCATGTGTGGGGAAGTTCTTGACAAGCTTCTTCATACGTTCCCATGCCTGGGCAACGTGTTCGTTATCCAATTGCCTGAAATTCATAATGTTACTCCTCAATTGAATAATTTTAGCAGGGGGATAGTACTTCCCGATAAAAGCATCCTTGCACTTATCCCAAGAATCTATGCTATTCTTAGGCAAGGATTGAAACCAGATTTTAGCTTCATCCCTCAAAGAGAAAGGAAAAAAGCTTAACCTTAACAATTTCACCATCTACTTCTTTGTACTTTTGCATATCACAAAGCTCAATAAAATTATTTAAATGCAAAGCAGCATCATCTCTAGCACCAGAGAATTGATCTTTCATAACAAGGTTTAGCAAAGAAGGTTTAATCTCATAAGAAGGTGCTGAAGTAGCAGGTGTAGCAATAGGAGTGCAGATAAAGTCTCTGTTGTTGTGACTAGGGAAGTCACACAACTTAGTGTTTTCATTGGAACCCATAGTAGCAGCAGGTATTTTTGGTATTTTTGATCAGGGACACAAAAGTAAAAACTGAAAGTTAAACTAACAAGACTAAAAAGCAAAGATAAAAGATAGTGTGCAACTCCCCTATCTTGTAGGCTGGAGTCCCCGGCAACGGCGCCGGAAAACTTGCTGATGGCAAGAGAGTGTTAATACTCTTCAAGCCCTCGTTGATTACCCCAAGTGAAGGGTGAGATATAGTGCAGCGGCAAGTTTTCCCTTGGCAAAGATACCAAGGTTTGTCTCTCGTAGGACTCCGAAGGATACAAGAAGGTGGTCAAGTGAACAATGGCGCTGAGGTTGCTAACTTCACCTGGAACTGCACACAAATACAAATAACTTTGCTCCCAACGAGTACAGAGGAGTTGTCAATTCCTCCGGCCTTGCCGTTTACAAAGGATCAACGCAAGAGATAATGATAGTGGCAACTGAAAGTAAAGTCTGAAAGTAAATTGAGGGTGTAAACAATGATATGAAGATGGACCAAGGTCACGTGATTTTCACTAGTGATGTCTCTCTCCCAAAAGACGATAAAAGTGCTAGCGAGGTAAACAAATCACAGCTGGGCAATTGACAGGATTATGAAGGCACCGCAATGCTAACTATGCTGCAAAGAAAGGAAGGTCTCAAAAGCAATGGGCAGTACGCCAAGGTAAGTAGACCAAAATCCTTCTGCATCTAATACGAATCATCTACCTTGAGATATCTATCCAGAACAACTCGCTGGTATTAAGTTGCGAATCCCACCCAAAGTGTAAACTCAAAGCAACAGACAACTGAATTAAAAGAACTTTGCGTAAAGTAAACAATCCTTGCACCCGCGGATACAAGCACCGTTCTTTTATCCCTCGTGGCAACATCACATCCCCTAGTCTCATGTTTCTGTCACTCAAGATAGACATCAAGGGGATGAACCCACAATCAAGCATAACGCTGCCTCTTGGAGTTGCAATAATTCACTTGGCCAAAGTAAAATACAGCAACGGAGAACATGCAAGAATTTACTCAAGAACAAAATATAAAAGAGATGAACCAAATATATTACTCATCACAATCTGAACATAGTCTCATAATCTATCAGATCCCAACAAACTCAGCATAGCAACAACAGAAAATGATAAAGGTGCCTCGATCATTTGAGGCAGCTCACGAGGTCTCTAAAGTGGAAGCATAAAGAAGGGTGATATAGATCACATAGCTACTGGTCACGGACCCATGGTCCAAGGGAAACTACTCACGGTACATATGGGAGGCGTCCATGGCTATGGATGGTCTCCCGGAGGGGGTAGCTTCTCTCGGAAGGGTGCCGGAGCAGCTTCTCCAGGCAGCCCCGATCTTGAAATGGCGGCGACGGCGGTACAGAGGCGAGATCGCGAAAGAGGAGTCCGTCTTAGGGGTTTCCACCCCGAGGGGTAAATATAGGCGAAGGGGGGTGTCGAGGGGAACCACCAGGCAGCTAGGAGGCCTCCTAGCGCGGCCTAGGGTGGGGCCGCGCCAGGGACCCTCCTGGCCTCCTGGTGGTGTCCCCTCTCCGCTCCTTTGGTGTTTCCGGAAGCTTCTGTGTCGCTGATTTTTATCTGATTTTTCCGGATTTTTTGGAGCACTTTTAATGGCAGGAAAACTTGAAATACAAAAACAGCAGAAAACAACAACTGGCAGCTGGGTGCACTGGGTTAATAGATTAGTCCAAATATGCTCAAAAGTGTATGAAAGTTCAAGCAAAACATGGCAAAGTCACACAAAACATGCATGGAGCAAGCAGAAATTATAGATACGTTTGGGACGTATCAGCTGTACGGATAAGTTCGGTTCGGTGGCACCTCATCAACTTGTCACGAGGCATGTCTCCAACAGCAAACACAAGGTATCAGGTGCAACATGAGTATCAGATCATAACAATGCATAGCATATTAGCATAACAATTACATATATGATCCAGCACATTTTAGATGGTGAACTTATCCGTGTTAACAAGATTAAGTTATCAACATGGCAACATTATGAGTGCAATTAAGCATAACTCAGGCATAGCATGAACTAGTAAATAAATAACATGAGCAACTTAACATGGTGTTGGTATGTCATGGTTACGATGATGCAGAGCATAACATGGCAGTGACATGATCAAAGCATGGCATGGAGGTAACATGGCAAAACATAGCAATAGCATATTCAAGGAGGGCATGGCAATGATAACATCAATCGTGGCAACATGATCACGGTCACCGATATACGCATATCATCGTGAAACAATTTTTAAAGCACGTCAAAGCTTTGCGAAGGTGCAAAGGGTATTGTGGCTTGCCTTCACCAATAAGGTGTGAAACACCCTCGGTCTTGGAAACGACAACGCCCTGCAAAAATATTTCAAGTAGAGCAAGGGAAAAAATTCAAACATCACCTTTGGTTTGACCAGCAAATGACAACATCAAAACATGGCATGAAACCTATGCCAAACCGTAGAGGAGCTCGATACGAAAACAACGCAAAAGAATCACCTCAATCGGAGTTACGGGTGCGGAGATATTCGTGAAACGGTGTCGAGGGTGGATGATTTGGGTGGAATATGCTTTCCAGAAGCCGAAAGCGTACTTTGGGCTGCTGTGGGAGTAAAATACGCTTTCCAGCAGTGGAAACGGATTTCGGGCCGAAGAAGATGAAAATACGCCTTCCTACAGAGAAAACGTATTTTAGCCCGAAAGAAACCGAAATACGCCTTCCTGAAAGAGGTTCGAGACGGGGACGTGGCGCAGACGTGCGGAGGAAGCCGGGCGGCGCGGATTGACAACAAGAAGACGACAGGGAGGCACTGAAGCATGAGGCAGACGTGTCGAGCACGCGCGGTGCGCGGCCAGAGCACGCCTGGTGCTGCCAAGAGAATGGCCACAAGGGCACTCGTGATTTGGATAGGGTTTTCACGTGGCCAACCATGTCCAGCCTGTAGTCCCTTGAGAGGGGATCACATGAGTGTAGGTGGATTGCCAAATGAGCTACTGTGGTGAGCTCTATCTCAAGGACAAGTTTGATGCAGCAAACTTGGAGCAGAATCTGGCATCACATGGTGTGGGTTTGGATAGGGTCAAGTTGTCTTTTGGCTTTAGGATAGGAAGGACTACATCTCTGCATAGTTTGAGTTTAATTAAGCAAATGCACATGGCACTTCCTTTGCAAATGTAGCAATTCTGCAGAAGGTGTTTGTGTTGTGGTGTTTCTTGTACATAGCTCCCCTGGGAATGATCTTTTACATAGCTCAATCATACACTAGGATGAGTATGCACACCAAGTTTCATCTCATTTGGAGTAAGCTAGCTAGCACTTCCTTTGTAAATGTCCAAATAGGCCAAAATGCAAAGTTGAAGCTAGCATCTCATAGGTTTTGTGGAATTGGCTGAAAATTGGTCTACTTGGGTTATTTGGCATGGTTCACATGTGTATAAAATTTCATAGCCATTGGACACACATAGCTAGAACTTGCTTCACAATGTGGCCCACTGGTCAGAAAATTAATATTGATAATGCACTCACATGGTTAGTGGGATTTGGCTCAAATCTGGTTTGGTGGAGCTATTTGGTAGTAGGATCATGCTCAAAAAGTTTCAAGGAAAATGGGATACCCTATCATGCACGTGCTTCACAATGCCCCTTTGCTGCATCCAAACTTTGGTAATTTATTGTGGGAGTTTGGCTAAGACGAATGTGGTGGAATTTGGTGGAGATCAATAATATGATCACATGAGATTGCAGAAAAAGTTTCATTAGCAATGGATCAAGAGAAGTGGCACTCCCTTCACGAAGCTCCATTCTGCCCCCACAGACAAATGAATTTTTCTGGAGGAAAAATCCACTTGGGCTATGAATTTTTTTTGGAGAAATTGGAAAGATATGATTTCAATGTCATGTGGGAATTATTTGGGGATTTATGGAGCAACATAAACAGGGATTGCTTCACAAACCTCAAATAATAGGAATATCCCTTTTATTGGAAAAAGGAATATAAGGCTAGAATATAATGGTGGCTTGGATGAGATGGAACAATGGAATGACATGGAGAGGCTTGAAACCAAGGGTCACTTCATCATGGAAAGCAAATATGCTCAAGTTTCAAGTCCAACGAGGTGCTCAAAATCAAATCCAATAGCAAATCTAGAACTAAATCAGAAAAGTTTTTGGAAAAAGAAAGTTCCAAAATCCAGGGTGTCACACTAACACATGGGCCCCATGTCCCTAATTTAAATTGAAGTTAAATTAAGCAATGTTTTATATAATGGAAATAACCCTTTGAGTGGCTTGCATGTGGGACCAGTGCCATGTTAATTAATCTGTAGTTAAACTAATAGAGGTATCCCCTAATAATAAAACCTGAGACAATGACATGTGGGCCCAGCCTGTAAATTAGTAAAACTGGATTATTTAGAGTGTCTCAATGACCAGTGGGCCCCATCTCCAATTAACCATTTTTAATAAAAGGAATCACTAGAATAAGTTACTCTCAATCACAACAGGGCCCCACCTGTAAGTTTGACTAGTCAAAACACTGTTTTGGATAAGGTTGTATTTAATAAATAAAAGAAATTCTAGAAATGAAAAAAATGATTTAAAATTAGAAATTTAATATCTTTTAAACCGTAACTCCGGTGAAAAAGTTTATACATGAAAATTGATAAGAAAAATATAACGAATAAGAATACATCACCCGTATAGCCACCACACCCCTCTAACTTACCGAACCCGAGACTTTCCCCCTCTGGATCGTCTGTCCGGTAAATACTCGGTACTGGTAAAACTTCCTAGATGGAAATGTTCTGAACATAAAAGTTGTTCAGAATGCATCAACGACCATGGTTACACTATCCACGTGTCTGTCAGTTATTCACGACACTACAGACATGGAACCTTCCCCCTCTGGGCCGTCTGTCGGTAATCACCCGGAGCCAGTATTTCATCCCCGGATGAATTCCCGCTCCGAGCCTAATACATTGTACTTCGTTAGAACACCTCCAACAAAGCGTTGCCTTTTCTTGAATTTGTATTGCTATTATTGATGTGTATTTATTGTTTCTCCCCCCTCTTGTTGTCCGGTAGACCCGACGTTCGCTGCCGATGCCCCTGTGATCGACTACTTCGTCGACGACCCTACCCCTACCGTCGAGCTTCCAGGCAAGCAGAGCCATTTTCTTCCCCAGATATCGCCTATCTTTCCGTAGTTTTATTGCACTAGGCATTGTCACTGCTGCTGCTACTTTACAATCCTATTCAATTGCATAGCCTGTCTGTGTCGCCCCTTGATGTACCTTCCTTTACCCTATGATGCCTATATAAATATATATTATATTCAGCAGTGAGCCCTGCGCATTCTTAGCTAGGATTAGATAGCGGGTCGTGATCACTCAGGGGAGTGACGCGGATACAACTTATTACAACTGCACAGGTACGGTACAATGCAGACACCGCCTAAACCCCCTAGCTCAGCTTTGCCGAGCCACCATCAAGTGTGAGCTATCAAGGAGTAATCCTTGTACTCCACTCGTTGCTGACTCTGTATAGCCGCTCTAGGTACCTGAGGAACGGTTGTCCTTCAGGTAAGAAGTCGGGCGACCCAACGGTGCCCGCGAGTGGTATTGCGTCAGGAATGACAGGGAGGGTACGACCAACGTTACTGGCGTGCTTGGCCCTTGCTCGTATCTCGCGAGAGTTACCAAACCACGAAAAGTCGAGCTCTACCAAGAGCACACGCGAGACAAGGTAAGGAGACGGTTCACCTTGTTGGTAATTGCAGAACTTGGTGGGACGACAGGGCATGCACCGATGTACTGGTGGTCGTGACTGCTGTCGTTGTCCGTGGGTCAGTTAAGTCGAGGCAACGATAATGGTTGCCACGCAGGTTAATTAAAATACTAAATGGTTCGGCGGATGTCTTGAGTAGCCTTTTGGCTTGTGCGCACTACCTACACGTGGGACGAGGAGTGTGGGCTCCCCTGCATCGTAGTCTCGTTCAAGGGTCTTCAGATGTCAGCCGTACCGCGGGATGATTGCCGGGAAGTGGTGTTGTCTTCTCTTGCCCGAGCAGTGTATTTGTATTTGCTTTGATTTTGCTTCACCGGCCAGTCACGCACCGTTCAGGAGTACATTCAGGTTAGGGTCCAAAGCCCGGCGTACATAGGATATAGTACGGCAGATGACCTCTCTGTTGATTGCCGAGGGATGGGCTACTTTGTGTCGGATAGCTTCGGTGGGGTGTTCCCTAACAAGGTGTACGCCACCCTGGAGATCCGAGCTTCGTAGAGTCACGCCAGTGCACCCCTGCAGGGAAGATTAATCTATTCGAATAGTCGTGTCCACGGCAACAAGACGCTTTATGCTGAAGCTGGATCTTACCACTGCAAACTACTACTATTAAACTGGATGGTTCCGGGTCTTCTTCCTCGCAGGGAGTCGAGGAAGGGAACTCGGAGGCATTATTATTATTAATTATTACAACTTACTATTATACAATGCTGCAGCAACTTCTGCCGCATTGTTATTACATTCATGTTATTGAACTGTTGGCTGTTTCTCTTCTCATGCTGCAAGACACTTCAGAAGATGCTAGTCTTCGATAGGCCTAGCTTCTTACCCTTATTCTGATTTCTATCTTGTAGTCCACTATATACAGCCTCCCCTTTCCATTTGATACAAATGCATAAATGCTTAGTCGCGGACGTAAGACTCGCCGGTATGCTAAATACTCACCTTTGCTTTATTTCCCCTTTTTGTTTTGCCTGATCGGTCGCTGCAGTCAACGTTGTAGCCATGGAGTCCAGGAGCAGGAGATTCCCGATGCCTTCCACGACGTCGATTTTTCCTTTGACCAGGAGTAGTTTGGAGGTTCCCAGGAAGGAGGCCTCGCCTTTTCGATCTGTTTTTATTTGTGCTAGACTTCTTAAGGCAACCTTGTATTCTTGTGTCTGTACTCAGATACTTTTTCTTCCGCTAACTTTGTGCTTTTGAGCTGTTGTATTCGAGCCCTCGTGGCCCCTGGCTTGTATTAAACATCTTGTATTATTTTATTTGTAGAGTTGTGTTGTGATATCTCACCGTGAGTCCCTAATCTTGATCGTGTACATTGCGTGTATGATTACTGTACGCGGCTTGATTTTGGGGGCGTCACAAGTTGGTATCAGAGCCGACAGCCTGTAGGACACCCATTTCCAACTCCTTGGTCGAAGTTGAGTCTAGTCCTTGCAGAACTACTTTACTAACAGTGTCGTGTGGCTTATCCACTACTAGAGAAATAGCTATACATGGAAACCTTATTAGTGGCGCATTTTGTATGTAATGCGCCACTATGTTGTAAGGGGTGGGGCACTGGTCCAAAATGCGCCACCCCTAAGAGTGGGCCATCCCTGGATCCCCTAATACGTGGCGCATTTGGAGAAATGCACCACCCCTAAGAACCTTATAGGTGGCGCATTTTGGAAATGCGCCACCCCTAAGAGCTTATGGGTGCCGCATTCTAGAAATGCGCCACCCCTTAGGAATTATTAGTGGCGCATCCAGAATGCGTCACCCATAAGCTCTTAGGGGTGGCGCATTTCCCATATGCGCCACTACTAAGAAAAAACTATGCGGGAAAATTCCCAAATACACCCCCTCACCCCGTGGACCGCCTTTCCAATTTGGAAATAAAATAAAATAAAATGATAGAAATGTCAAAAAAATAAAAGAAAATAAGTTTCCCAAATGATACGTGGTCTAGTTGTTAGGAAAATTTACAAATATGAATTTTGACTTTTTTTGCAAAATCTCCCGAGAATTTTGTAAAATGGGCTTAACTTTTGCATACGATCTCCGGTGTAACTTGTTGAACATTTTTAGAATCTTCAAAAACCTAACAGAAAAAAAGTTACGGGCGTTTGAAGATTTGGAGGCCAAAAAAATGAAAAAAATTGAACTTAGTAGTGGCGCATTTTGTATGAAATGCGCCACTAGTAACAGAATTTTTTTTAAAAAAAATTTGAAAATATATTTTTTATTTTTTTGAAAAATTCAAAATAGGCTAGAGGACCGATCGGGAAGTTTAAAAAAAAGGTTAAATTTTAGCAAGTAACATTAAAAAAATAATAAAAAAAAATTATTTTCAAATTATTTGAAAAAAGTTCAAAATATGCTAATGGTCCCGTCGAGAAAGTTTCAAAAAAATATTGAAAATTATAGCACACCCATGAACATCAACAAGGTCCTAGACATCAACATGGTTCAATAGGATTTATATGATAGATATATCAACAAGTTCCTGCTAGGTGAGCTGTAGGGTGAGTTGAATAGAACTGAGAAGTTAAGCGTGCTGGGATTGGAGTAGTGCTAGGATGGGTGACCCTCGGGGAAGTTTGACCATGGAGGTTAGTTTGACTTGAGATTAAGCATAGTAATCGAGCATTAAGCATACTAACCTGAGATTAATAAAAACTTAAAAAAATAAAATAAAAATCCAGATTATAAATTCAAAATTTTAAATTTTTTAATAGTGGCGCATTTTTAGAATGCGCCACCCCTAAGACTCTTATGGGTGTTAAGCGTGCTGGGGTTGGAGTAGTGCTAGGATGGGTGACCCTCGGCGAAGTTTGACCATGGAGGTTAGTTTGACCTGAGATTAAGTATAGTAACCGAGCATTAAGCATACTAACCTGAGATTAAGAAAAAATTAAAAAAAATATTTTTCCAGATTCAAAATTCAAAATTTAATTTTTTTAATAGTGGCGCATTTTTAGAATGCCCCACCCCTAAGACTCTTATGGGTGGCGCATTTGGGCTTATAGGAGGCGCATTTCGAAATGCGCCACGCATAAGAGTTTTAGGGGTGGCGCATTTGAAATGCGCCACTATTAAGGCCTTATTAGTGGCTTGTCCTTAGTGGCACATTTGAAATGCGCCACTAAAGGCCAAAAAAGGACGCCACTATAAGGCCTTTTCCTAGTAGTTCCCGCGAGTGGTATTGCGTCGGGAATGACAGGGAGGGTACGACCGACGTTACTGGCGTGCTTGGCCCCTGCTCGTATCTCGCGAGAGTTACCAAACCACGAAAAGTCGAGCTCTACCAAGAGCACACGGGAGACAAGGTAAGGAGACGGTTCACCTTGTTGGTAATTGCAGAACTTGGTGGGACGATAGGGCATGCACCGATGTACTGGTGGTCCTGACTGTTGTCGTTGTCCGTGGGTCAGTTAAGTCGAGGCAACGATAATGGTTGCCACGCAGGTTAATTAAAATGCTAAATGGTTCGACGGATGTCTTGAGTAGCCTTTTGGCTTGTACACACTACCTACACGTGGGACAAGGAGTGTGGGCTCCCTTGCATCGTAGTCTCGTTCGAGGGTCTTCAGATGTCAGCAGTACCGCGGGCTGATTGCCGGGAAGTGGTGTTGTCTTCTCTTGCCCGAGCAGTGTATTTGTATTTGCTTTGATTTTGCTTCACCGGCCAGTCACGCACCGTTCAGGAGTACGTTCAGGTTAGGGTCCAAAGCCCGGCGTACCTAGGATATAGTACGGCGGATGACCTCTCTGTTGATTGCCGAGGGATGGGCTACTTTGTGTCGGATAGCTTCGGTGGGGTGTTCCCTAAAAAGGTGTACGCCACCCTAGAGATCCGAGCGTCGTAGAGTCAGGCCAGTGCACCCCTGCGGGGAAGATTAATCTATTTGAATAGCCGTGTCCACGGTAACAAGACGCTTTATGCTGAAGCTGGATCTTACCACTTCAAACTACTACTATTAAACTGTATGGTTCCGGGTCTTCTTCCTCGCAGGGAGTCGAGGAAGGGAACTTGGAGGCATTATTATTATTAATTATTACAACTTACTATTATACAATGCTGCAGCAACTTCTGCTGCATTGTTATTACATTCATGTTATTGAACTGTTGGCTGTTTCTCTTCCCATGCTGCAAGACACTTCAGAAGATGCTAGTCTTCGATAGGCCTAGCTTCTTACCCTTATTCTGATTTCTATCCTGTAGTCCACTATATACAATCTCCCCTTTCCATTTGATACAAATGCATAAATGCTTAGTAGCGGACGTAAGACTCGCGGGTATGCTAGATACTCACCTTTGCTTTATTTCCCCTTTTTGTTTTGCCTGATCGGTCGCTGCAGTCAACGTTGTAGCCATGGAGTCCAGGTGCAAGAGATCCCCGATGCCTTCTACGAGGTCGAGTTTTCCGTTGACCAGGAGTAGTTTGGAGGTTCCCAGGCAGGAGGCCTCGCCTTTTCGATCTGTTGTTATTTGTGCTAGACTTCTTAAGGCAACCTTGTATTCTTGTGTCTGTACTCAGATACTTTTTCTTCCGCTAACTTTGTGCTTTTGAGCTGTTGTATTCGATCCCTCGTGGCCCCTAGCTTGTATTAAACAACTTGTATTATTTTATTTGTAGAGTTGTGTTGTGATATCTCACCGTGAGTCCCTAATCTCGATCGTGTACCTTGCGTGTATGATTACTGTACGCGACTAGATTTTGGGGGCGTCACAAGTTGGTATCAGAGACGACTGCCTGTAGGACACCCCCTTCCAACTCCTTGGTCAAAGTTGAGTCTAGTCCTTGCAAAACTACTTTACTAACAGTGTCGTGTGGCTTATCGGCCCACGTTGCCAACTGGGTGGTATTAGGATCCTTGTTCTTCGTACCTTTACTCTGGGACTCTGACCTCTCTCCTCTTTCGGGTTAATGATTTTGCTAACTCTAACTCTAGGTTCTCGTGACTGCTTCCTCCCGGAGAGCGCCCTCATCACAGATGATGACCTGATTCACCAGAAGATGCCGAAGATACTCTCCGATGAATTGCCGAGACCATATGTGCCGATACCTTGACAATTCCTTGCCACCGATAAGTCTGTATATATAACAACATACACCTTCTGTTCATCCATTCAATCCCAGTTGCTCTTGTGTTGACAATATGCATCAAAATACTTTCCGTTGATTCGGGAATCCCTTGTGCCTGCTCCCTTGCAGATTCTTTTCACACCGCGGATAATTCCTCACATTTATCGAGGATCCGTTCATCCTAAGTTGTTCCTGTGATTCCCAAAATACTTTGAAATACTATTCGATCTCGCGACAATCCTCGGCAGCCTACTGCTTTGGAGATTCTTCTTACCTGCTTGCACTATGAGTAATCCCGTTTGTCTTGTGGTCTTCGATGACCTCCCTTGGCATTGCCACTCCGATTTGTTGAATCATCGTGTGCGCGAATGCACGCAATCATTGGTTAACCCTATGAATTCATTCTTTCGGCTCAGACGTCATTCCGGACATGAGCTGGTTCTCAGTAAATCAAACCTTAATTGGTTAACCGTCAAGCTTCTATTCAACTTATTCATGTTTGATCAATGTATCTGAATCTGATACACCGATATGGAAGTAATAATTCCTTTGTACATAAGCATCAAATTATTCTGATGCTTCTATCTCCAATGCTTTGCCATTCTTTCTTCTTATGGTTGAGTACCGATACTCGCACCAGACTCTCTGTACGCCGCCTGACCTTTTTGGTGGGTTACTTACTGCTGTCCCCTTGTGTCCTAAATCATTGACGGGCTTCCCCTGATACGAAATGCCCTTGGCGAACGGTATCATGTGGTCCGTGTCATCAACCTTCTACTTTCAAACTTGTATCTCTTTTTCCTATTGTTTGTCGTATAGATTCGTAAAATGTCCCTATGGGTTGTATCTATGCTTCATCCATCTGTGTGAACCCATCAACTTCTCCGGGTCATACTTTACTGGTGTTACGCCAGATAAATTTCCTACTTTACAAATTCATCGACAACGAGAAGTTAATGAGAGGCTATGCATTGAAGAAGTGGGAGTCGACCCAGAACCTTTGTGTTCATGCCCATGGAACTATGTAGAACTTATCATGAAAGCTTCTCATAAAGATAATTAACCCCCTTGGTATGAGTTCTTCTACACCTATGATCCACCATTCTACCTTCGAGTATTACCCCTGGTATCTCGAGGATATCATGTCTTTGCACTACATCTTATGAATTGTAATGAAACAACGCCTTTCCCTTTCATAGCTATCTCATGGTTCTGGGTTGTCGTCAACTGGGAACACCGAATACTTTTTCTTCACCACTCCTTTTACTTGATGTCGCCGTTGTTCGATTGTATTTTCTTGAAACCTTTTGAAATGATGTGTCATGGTCATCTCGACATCTTGGCTTCTATCGAGTGTTAATTGGATTCATCGTGTGAAATACCATCCTCTCCCCTCGATGATTTGTGTTATCATTGACAACCTCCTTTGACTCCCTGCAAATACGAACTTGGTCATGTATATCTTTCTCTGCTTTCCGTTGGGAAAGATATACACCTGATACTTGTGTATTATCACATTTTCCTTTCCATTGGTCTATTTAACCTTTCTTTGAATATAAATTATCCGAGCAGTGATGATTCCCTGCTGATGCAAACACTTCGGTGTATTAACTTGTCCGTACAACCTGTTACTACAGTTGATAACATTTCGGTAACCACCGATGGACGAGAACTTTGCCTATTGGTCCGCCTCGTCTTAACAAGAAGGAAAACGGTTCTCTTTGTCCCTCTCCCTTGGTACCGACGTTGTTGCCGACATAGCTAACAAGCTGTTCTCTAACTTACCTTGCAACTTGATCGCATTGTTTGTCACCAACCTTCTTATTCAATGTGGGCCCATAACCCACAGTTCCACAGGATCGAAACCTGACTCTCTTGCACCTTTCTGTTCTCGAGGTTACTCCTCTTGCTGGACCTCATAGGCAATTCACGAGTCCTCTACCTTGTGATATTCAGTTTGATATTAGACCTAGTGCTTATGCCTGATGCTCTGGACCCCTTTTCATCCTCCGTTATCATCATCGAGTGCATGCCTATTCGCTCGGAATTTCTCATACCCTCTCTCGTTTTCTCTCGATGTATTCCCCCGAGTTTAACTCGTGAGGTACTTTGTACCCCATTCCCTTGGACCATCTCGGTTGGTTAACCTTGTACCAATCCGCCCCCCTTACATTTTCCTCCTAGCCTAATTGTAAGTACGATGAAGCCCCCGAAGGGAGGATTACAACTCGTCGATATGCAATGCTGCAAACAAATGGAGACATCAACGAGAAGGATTGACTTCTTCGCGAAGGACAACAAGCACCAGAAGAATCGTTAGAATACGAAACCAAAGCTTTACCCCTTTCGCTACCTTTAATTCTCGGGACGAGAATTCTTTGTAGCGGTGGAGATTTGTAACACCCTCAGGTGTCAGCTACAGTAATCACTTTTGAAATTCCAAGTCAGCATGGTTACTGTGCATTGATCACCCTTGATCCCAAAACAAAACTCAAATTCAAATTCCAATTGAGCTAAAAACAAAGTGGAAAATAAAGTTGAGCTAAAAATTGTGGAAGCAATTTTGTAAAATGCAAAAAATCAGAGGATCATGCCCATGTGGGTATGAGAATTTATTAAGCTATAAAATAAATCAAACAATTCAAACATTAGCAAAACAGTGGCATTTAATACCTTTTTAATAAAACACAAATGCAAAAGAATTTATAAAACCCACAATCTTTTTGTGGCACTGTAGCAATTTACAATACTAATTATGGACTATGTTACATATTTTACAAATAATACAAAAGTATCTAAAACAATTAAATACAGAAAAGAAAACTACAATAAAAATAAAAAATTGCAAAAACCCTGTCTACCGCACTGGGAGAAGCCCGCCACCACCCGGCCCACTCCCCTTCCCCCCCACTGGGCCGAGCCGACCCGAGCTCTCTCCCTCCTCTTCCTTGTTCATGGCGCGTCGTGGACGCCATCCACGCCGGCCACGGCAGTGGTCGTCGCCCTGGCGGCCATCCACGGCCAGCCGACGACGTTAAGGGGCGCCTCCTGTCCCCGCAACCCTAACCCTAGCCCTTCGTAGATCCCGAGCCATTTTCCCCTTGCCTCGTCGTCTTCAACCTCGAACCCGAGCCGCCATGGCCATGGCCCGATGAACCCGCGTGGCCACACTCACCCCCAGGCCAAACCCAGATGTCCGGGAGCTTGGCAGTTGACGCCTTCGCCACCTCCCGCAAGCGCGCGGGCCGGGACGCCTCGCCTTATCGGAATCTGGCCCTTTCCTGTCGCCATGGCCGCCGCACCTTCGCTCCAAATTCGCCGCCTCCGGTCTACCTCTACCCCGTACGAGCTCGCCACCGGCCTCCTCACTGTAAGTCGCACCCATTCCCCCCCTTTCCCGCACAAATTGGTCGCCGTAGTCCCTCCCCAATAGACGCCGAGGCCGCTATCCGCCATGGGCGCGAGCTCGAACCAGTCGAGCTCGGCCAAGCCATGTCCGCCCCGCCCGTGAAACCTCCTTGGTGCGACCGTACCCGCACTTACCCCTGCAGCCCCTCCGCGTGCTCCCGGGTGCCTCTCCGCGCTCTCCGGTCACCGGCCGAGCTCCGCCAGCAGAGCAGCGCTGCACGCCGCCACCTGTCTGCGTGAGGCCACGCTCACGCGCGCGCGCGCTCCTGCACGGTCATGCCTCAAACTGGCAATGGGGAATTCCCCGCCGGGTATTGCCCTCCCATCACCATATCCATGACAACATCCTAGTTTCATCCCCATCCCCATCCCCGCTCGCAGGGAATGAAATTATCCCATCCCCATCCCCATCGGGTTTATCATCCCCATGGGGAACCCATGGGGAAACCCAAAGACTCAAGGTATCAAGCAACCATTTTGCTTGACATCATTTCAACAAAAACAAACATCAACACTTTATCCTAAATATAGCAGCATTCATGTCCTAAATATAGGAGTATTCATGTACATCCTTTCAAGAAGAAGAAACAACAACATTTAGCCCAAAAAACGGAAGCATTCCACCCAAAAACTAGCAGCATTTCACCCCAAAACAACAACATTTCGACCAAACTACAGCGGCATTTTGGCACAATAAATAATAAGTCTCTCAACACAATAAACATCAAAATTTCACCTAAGACAACAACATTCCAGCACATAATAAGTTCCCAAATTTGAAGTTTCACCCACACAAGCACATCACAGTTCACAATCTTATGATAAGGGCATCCAATTAAAAGTTTATACACAAATATGACTTCCATGAGATCAATTTGAGGTGCACTTCCAGTCCCCGAATATGCAACTGCAGCTTGGGTTGCTTGGCCACCACTTTCTATTGACGGTGTGGACATGATGCCACTGTACATGTGAAAAATAACAACTATGCATTAATAACTACTAGTAGAGTGCCCTGATTGAGAGATAAACAACCAAGAATGCATCTTCAAATACTCCAGCAACGAGGGCAAAAAGCATGGTGTAATACATCATTTATCCATTAACAGTTGGTGTACGAACGTATTCTGAATTGTCAAAAAACCAAAGTCCAGTCTAAGAAACATTCCATCCCATCTAGAAACCCAAACCCCTGGCCGATCTGAAATGAGATGATCAAAAGAAAAGGAAGATGTGAGTATTAGTATAAAGTGACTTTATAATTATAATCCATTGAAAATATTAATAACCCTGAATGATTGGCAAACATGGCAACACTTTATATATGTAGTAATTCCTTGTTTGTTCCACACAACTATAAAAGGATCGATGATAACCGGTCAGTGAAATAATAAAATGGGATATTAATAGGAACCGTAAAGCAATTATACGACTATAAGATTCTTTAGCAAACTAAGCATATGTAGGAACCTGAATCCATTTTTCTTGTAAATTATACACAAATAAACTGGCATAAAAACCAAGCTGGGATAAAAACAAAATAATAAATTTGACTGACCAAGAACTCTGTTGTGCCTCTCCGACTCATCAACTCATTGTGCCGCCCATCCTCAAATCTGCCGCGCTGCACCAGACCCCCGCTAACGGGCTTGCCTCCCTCCTCCTCCATTCTCATGGATATACATACGGCAGCGACTGAGGGTGGAGAAAAACATGCGCCGTTAGGGATCGAGGGAAGGGTAATGAGGGAAGGGATCGATGGATTCGTCCTGCTGGATGCCGCTGTGGATGGCCGGATGTGGCGCAAGGTGAAGGATGGCCGGAGGTGAGGGGAGGCGGCGGCTGAATCTGGAGGAGTCGACGGGAGGCGACGGCTGAACGGGACTAGGGGATTGGGGAGGGAGGAGGCGGCTGGAGGCTGGAGTGTGGAGGATTGGAGGCGAGTGTGGATTCTGGAGTCATGGAGAGGTTAGGTTAGGTTTTTGGGCTTTTGTTGGGCCAGTATTTGTTTATATCAGTCCGTCCACTGATTTGCAGCCCAAAATGTAAATATGGCGGGTAAAGCGGGTATCGGGCATGGGTAATATCATACCGTCCCCATCCCCGTTTACCCATCGGGTAAGTTAATTGACCCAATAGCTTTCCCATGGATATTACAATTGGAATTTCCCCGCCCCCTAATAGATTAACTACCCGTGGGGATACGGGTAACGGTTAACCATTGCCAGCTTGAGTCATGCCCTTGTGCCCTCGCCCCGCCGTCACTGTCCGCCGTTCGCCACCGTCCCAAGAGCTCGCCGCCGGCATGCTGTTTCACTGGCAATGGGCTAATCCCCCACTGACCAGTGGTGCCGCCCTGATTAAACATCCTCACGTGACACTAACACATGGCCCCCATGTCCCTTATTTAAACTGAAGTTAAATTAAGCAATGTTTTATATAATGGAAATAACCCTTTGAGTGGCTTGCATGTGGGACCAGTGCCATGTTAATTAATCTGTAGTTAAACTAATAGAGGTATCGCCTAATAATAAAACCTGAGACAATGACATGTGGGCCCAGCCTGTAAATTAGTAAAACTGGATTATTTAGAGTGTCTCAATGACCAGTGGGCCCCATCTCTAATTAACCATTTCTAATAAAAGAAATCACTAGAATAAGTTACTCTCAATGACAGCAGGGCCCCACTTGTAAGTTTGACCAGTCAAAACACTGTTTTGGATAAGGTTGTATTTAATAAATAAAAGAAATTCTAGAAATGCAAAAAAATGATTAAACTTAGAAATTTCATATCTTTTAAACCGTAACTCCGGTGAAAATTTTTATACATGAAAATTGATCAGAAAAATATAACGAGTAAGAATACATCACCCTTATAGCCACCACACCCCTCTAACTTACCGAACCCGAGACTTTCCCCCTCCGGATCGTCTGTACGGTAAATACTTGGTACTGGTAAAACTTCCCGGATGGAAATGTTCTGAACATAAAAGTTGTTCGGAATGCATGGAAATGTTCTGAAAGACCATGGTTACACTATCCACGTGTCTGTCAGTTATTCACGACACTACAGACATGGAACCTTCCCCCTCCGGGCCGTCTGTAGGTAATCACCCGGAGCCGGTATTTCATCCCCGGATGAATTCCCGCTCCGAGCCTAATACATTGTATTGCGTTAGAACAACGCCAACAATGCGTTGCCTTGTCTTGAATTTGTATTGCTATTATTGATGTGTATTTATTGTTTCTCCCCCCTCTTGTTTTCCAGTAGACCCGACGTCCGCTGCCGATGCCCCTGTGATCGACTACTTCGTCGACGACCCTACCCCTACCGTCGAGCTTCCAGGCAAGCAGAGCCATTCTCTTCCCCAGATATCGCCTATCTTTTCGTACTTTTATTGAACTAGGAATTGTTACTGCTGCTGCTACGTTACAATCCTATTCAATTGCATAGCATGTCTGTGTCGCCCCTTGATGTACCTTCCTTTATCCTATACTGCCTATATAAATATATATTATATTCAGCAGTGAGCCCTGCGCATTATTAGCTAGGATTAGATAGCGGGTCGTGATCACTCAGGGGAGTGACGCAGATACAACTTATTACATTGCATAGGTACGGTACAATGCGGACACCACCTAAGGCCCCCTAGCTCGACTTTGCCGAGCCACCATCAAGTGTGAGCTATCAAGGAGAAATCCTTCTACTCCACTCGTTGCTGACTCTGTATATCCACTCTAGGTACCTGAGCAACGGTTGTCCTTCAGGTAAGAAGTCGGGCGACCCAACGGTGCCCGCGAGTGGTATTGCGTCCGGAACAACAGGGAGGGTAGGATCGACGTTACTGGCGTGCTTGGCCCCTGCTCGTATGTCGCGAGTGTTACCTGACCATGAAAAGTCGAGCTCTACCAAGAGCACACGCGAGAAAAGGTAAGGAGACGGTTCACCTTGTTGGTAACCGCAGAGACTTGGTGGGACGACAGGGCAGGCACCGATGTAGTGGTGGTCCTGAGTGCTGTCGTTGTCCGCGGGTCAGTTAAGTCGAGGCAACGATAACGGTTGCCACGCAGGTTAATTAGAATGCTAAATGGTTCGACGGATGTCTTGAGTAGCCTTTTGGCTTGTACGCACTACCTACACGTGGGACGAGGAGTGTGGGCTCCCCTGCATCGTAGTCTCGTTCGAGGGTCTTCAGACGTCAGCAGTACCACGGGCTGATTTCCGGGAAGTGGTGTTGTCTTCTCTTGCTCGAGTAGTGTATTTGTATTTGCTTTGATTTTGCTTCACCGTCCAGTCGTGCACTGTTCAGGAGTACGTTCGGGTTAGGGTCCAAAGCCCGGCGTACATAGGATATTGTCCGGCGGATGACCTCTCTATTGATTGCCGAAGGATGGGCTACTTTGTGTCAGATAGCTTCGGTGGGGTGTTCCCTACCAAGGTGTACGCCAACCTGGAGATCCGAGCGTCGTAGAGTCACGCCAGTGCACCCCTGCAGGGAAGATTAATCTATTCGAATAGCCGTGTCCACGGTAACAGGACGCTTTACGCTGAAGCTGGATCTTACCACTACAAACTACTACTATTAAACTGTATGGTTCCGGGTCTTCTTCCTCGCAGGGAGTCGAGGAAGGGAACTCGGAGGCATTATTATTATTAATTATTACAACTTACTATTATACAATGCTGCAGCAACTTCTGCTGCATTGTTATTACATTCATATTATTGAACTGTTGGCTGTTTCTCTTCTCATGCTGCAAGACACGTCAGAAGATGCTAGTCTTCGATAGACCTAGCTTCTTACCCTTATTCTGATTTCTATCTTGTAGTCCACTATATACAGCCTCCCCTTTCCATTTGATACAAATGCATAAATGCTTAGTAGAGGACGTAAGACTCGCGGGTATGCTAGATACTCACCTTTGCTTTATTTCCCCCTTTTTGTTTTTCCTGATCGGCCGCTGCAGTCAACATTGTAGCCTTGGAGTCCAGGAGCAGGAGATCCCCGATGCCTTCTACGACGTCGAGTTTTCCGTTGACCAAGAGTAGTTTGGAGGTTCCCAGGCAGGAGGCCTCGCCTTTTCGATTTGTTGTTATTTGAGCTAGCCTTCTTAAGGCAACCTTGTATTCTTGTGTCTGTACTCAGATACTTTTGCTTCCGCTAACTTTGTGCTTTTGAGCTGTTGTATTCGAGCCCTCGTGGCCCCTGGCTTGTATTAAACATCTTGTATTATTTTATTTGTAGAGTTGTGTTGTGATATCTCACCTTGAGTCCCAAATCTCGATCATGTACCTTGCGTGTATGATTATTGTACACATCTTGATTTTGGGGGCGTCACATGGTGTGGGGGCCCTTTGCGGTGCGGAGGATGGAGCACGTGTTGGTGTGGGTGCACGAGGTGGAATGGGTGCGGGCGTTGGTGCAGGTGTTGGGGTTGGGGTTGGAGTTCGCTTGAGGTTTGGATCTTTTGGAGGTGGAGTTTGTTTGGGAGTAGATTTGGTAGGAGGAGGCGTAGGGGTTTTCGTGGGTGGAGCTGAAATTTTTGGTTTTGGCTGGGAAGGCTTTGGCTTGGGAGAAGGAGTGGGAACTGCTTCAGGAATTTCCTTCGGCTGCTCATCACTTGTATCCATGTCAGCAGCCGAGGCCAAAGTGACTTTCCACTTCTTGGTGGTTCTCTTCTTTGGTGAAGGATCAGAAGGCTTGGCAACAACAGGTTTCGCAACAACTGGTTCAGCTTCTTGCGGGGCCTTGCGCTTCCGGGAATCTCTTTCCATAATGGATGCATAATGTGTCTTCACCATTTCAACTACATCGGATTTAATCTTTCCCTTGAAGATTTTGATGTTTTCCTTGGTGGCGGTGTTGACGTTTGTGACCTTCTGAAGAAATTTCATAGCGTGTTGTTTGAATTCTTCATCTATTTCAGCTTCAGCGCGCTTCTGACAGCTGTGAATCTTTTCAACTTCAGATCTATCTCTAGAATGCAAGTCATTTAGCTGACTGATCATTGTGGAGATCATTGCTTCGATGGATCCTGAAATATAGACTTCACCTAGATCAACAACTTCAGACTCTACTTTTGCACACTTCTTCCAAAGGGCTTCAGTAATGCCCAATTGATCCCATAGTTCGCCTTCACGAGGATCAAGGAACTGATGTTCAATATGGCGATCAGCTTTAGCTTGAGCTTCAGGCATAGAGATGCCTTTCTGCTTCGGTGGAATAGTTTCAGCATGTGGAGTCATATCTACTATTGCCTTCTTCTGGACAGCCCTGGCAGCTTTTTCAAGTTTATTTGTTCTGAGACCCTCTAGAGAGGTCTTGCGTTTGGCTTCGTGCTCAGCCAACAGTTTGGCTTCAGTAGCAGTTTGTTCTTCATTCTTTTCGGCTTCGGCGATCTTGCGCTTCGTCTCAGCCTTCTCTGCAGTAAATCTTGCGGAAGCTCGCTCCCTTTGCTTTCTCGCAGCTACCTCATCTGCCTTTTGCTTCTCTGCAGAATCTTTAGCAAGAATGTTTCGTTCAAGTGCCTCCTCGAGGTCTTTCTGCTTCAGTTCAACTTCGGTGAGCTTTCGCTTCCCTGAAGGGTTTGAAGGAGCAGACTGCTTGGGCCTCACAGGTGTAGCAGCCTTTGCAGATTACTGATGCTTCGCAGGGTCATGCCTCTACTTAGAGCGCCTCTCAGTGTTGAGGGCATCAGCCGGTGGCTTCGAGGCCAAGGGCTTCGCAACCACCAAATTTTACATGTCAATAGTGGGGCGAGCTGAGGGCTTATCTGTAGGGTCTTGAATTCTTATCCCCTTAGCAGCCGGTTTCTCTCCTGGCTTCTTCTTCAATGGAAGCCGAATCCTTTGCTTCTTGGGTGGAGCAGGTTCTGACTCATCATCTGCTTCCGATTCTGATTCGTCATCAGCTTCAGCATTCGACTCGTCAAGAATCGAGTCTTCCAGAGCAGCTCGTACCAGCCTTGCTTGCTCTTCATCATCGGTGGAAGCATGAGGGGGGGGGGAAGCAGACTTCTTCTTGAGCTTTCTCTTTTTCTTCGAGCTAGGGCCATCTCCATGAGCTGCAGCGTCAGCTAGTTTGGCAGCTTTCTTTGCTTCTTTGATTCGCTTCTTTTCTGCATCGATTCTCAATCTCTCTTGCTCATCAGGATAATCATCCGGAGTCTTGAAGGTATTGGGGTGAGGATACTTTGGTGGAACAAGATAGTACAAGTAACGATTTTCTTCAGTGTTCCTTCCACACATGTGTGAAGTGTATAGGAAGGGTGGATTGAAGGCAAACTGCATTGCCCATTTCCAGTCAGGGATACTCTTGTATTTGTACCACCTGATGGCCCAGTAGCGGCGAATGTTTTGCAGACGAATCTTGCGCTGATACTTGGTTTCTTTCGGAGGCGTATCATATCCAAGCTCAATGCGAATGGACTCGGGAATGCCTCTTGCATTGTTGGTTTCCTTGGTTCTGCCTCCTTTTCTCTTGGGAGCGGCTTGTTCTGCTTCATCTAGGTGATCAAGTACTGGAGACTCATCACCGAAGCCTAAATCCTCAGACATCCTGTGAAGGAGCAAAAGGTAGCGAGGGAAAAAGACAAGTATGGTCTGAGCACCAGCAAAAGTTTCGACCAAAAACAAATGATTTTGAAAAGAGATTCAGTGTTGAATACGGGTGATGTTTCTGGTCTGTTCTGAGCTAGACTTAGCCACATCAATGACGAACTGCAACCCTAACACAGAGCAGATGGCATCAAACCCTAGCTTCTAACCTGAATCGAGATGGAAAGCTTTTGCTTGCTAAAACAAGTTTCCCAAAGGAGAAAGGATCCAACGGATCAAAGAAACCTAATAAAATCAACCCAAAACAAGAATAAGAACTCGGATCCAATCTAGAAGAGGATGAACAGAGAGATGGAGATTGGATCGAGGGCTCGGCGTACCCTAGCTTGGTGTCGTCGAGCAACTACGGCGACGACGAGCAGAGGAGGAGCTCGACGGCGGCGCGAAATCCACGGCAGCGTTCGTCCGGTAGCGAAGCGTCGAGAACGGCGACGGGGACGATGAGAATGACGACGCGCGAGAGGTTAGGGTTCCGGAGCGGCTGGGGACGAAGAGATGAGTCGGTTCGCTGGGGTGGATGCCTTATATAGGGCTGGTCTGACAGGAGTTGTCAGATCAGATCGGACGACTCCCAGTGACCGTCCCTCCGGATTCTGTGGCGATGATTTCGTGGCGTTTCGCGAGGGAATCTCAACGACCCAGATTTGACGGGATCTCAATGACCGAAGAATATGTCTTCGACTTGAGTAAAACTTCGATAAAAGTTGGAAGCATTTGATTCGGAACTCAATGATGTTCGAAGGAAAATACTTTCCGTTTCAATTGTGCTCAACCATTTTGGACAGATAGAATAAGAGGGAAGAAGAACAGAATGGGGGTAGGGTCCGAAACTTATCACCTCGAAGAAAAACCAAACGAAGCAAAAGGTGATAAGCATTGAGGATTAAATCCAAGCAAAAAGAAATTGAAATTGAAGCAAAAACAAATAACGAAACCAAAATCAAACTGTTGAATATATGCCCTAGAGGCAATAATAAAGTGTGTTATTATTTATATATTCATGTTCATAATTAATGTTTATATTTCTGTGCTATAATTGCAATGATCCTGACTATGAGATTCAGAAGAAAACTCATATGCATGTGTGGAAATGTAAACAACAAGAGTTCCTGGATTTGCCTCTAAGACCAGCTCATGTGCTTATTGATGATTATGTTTTCTTAATCATGGACATTCTTCTTGTAACAAGGATGTCAATAGCAATGAGAACATATTGTTAGCAGAAACAATGATGTTGAACCGACCCCAGTATTAAATGATATACTTAGAGAACTCATCGTAAATAACGTTATAAGTCATATCATAAAATGTTATTATATACATAGTTCCTTAGACCATGAGAATATCAAGTTGCTTCACACAAGAAGATGTGCTTTGGTTCTTAGATGAATCTTCCCGTAAATGGGAAGTAGTAAAATAAGTTATGGGTACATTGGACAGTGTGTCTAGTAACGGTGATAGTTCGAGACTGGGATTTTTCTCCTTCACTATGAAGAGATATAGACTCAGGGCCCACTCGGTATAACGGTATCCATTCTCGTCTGGCCAGGCACTTTGTGATTCAATCACAGGGATACCGGTATATGTAACGAGGAATGAAGACAAACGAGCAATGAGGATAACTGATGGCTTGTGATCAAGAAGTTGTTTCACATGGGTTCCAAGCTTCTCTCCTCTAACTTTGTCATATATCACGAAGCAAAGGGAATAGTATACGATAAACATAAAGGTTCACTCGAAGTCTTTTCGTGTATGTGTAGGAGTCAACATGGGTGTCCATGGCTCCTAACGAGGGGGTGACCCCACGACTCCTACGGATGAGCCTACCTGGTGTCCATGAAGGCAGAAGGCCCATGAAGACACAGCCTCAGCCCGCTAGTTGGTACCGACGTATGAGTCTGCAACTCGCAAGGAAGGTGCGAAGACCTTCCGTACGGAGCAAGCTAGGGTTAGGAAAGCATACTTGTACACATAGAGGGACTCCCCGAGACCTAGCCCGGTATATAAGGGCTAGGAGGGGTGACGCCTGAGACATCGAATCTCACCTGTAACCCTAGCCTTGTGCGCTCCAGCCCTGGCTTCCACTGTAATCGCATCTCCCCAATCAATAATATCGAGCAGGAGCGAGCCTCCCTGTTTGCCGACGAGCTATCGTCCAACCTGTGCCTCTCATGACTAACCCAGGGTCCCTGACCATGGGATTTGCCGGGGTTGATCCCCGTCAATTGGCGCCGTCTGTGGGAACCACGCAGGTTGGGATCACGATCTCGACGGTTCCATCTTCAACAAGCCACAACTCGAGGGCAAGAAGCCAACCTAGCCCACTCGAAAGATTCAAGATCACGGCGGACATCTTCGCCACCCCATCAAGACCACTCGAGCTGCAGTCACGCCAGGAGCGATACTACGGTAACGGCCAAGTACAGCGCCAGCGCCGAAGGAGTCGACGACCCAGAAGAATGGCGAGGGGCCTTTACGAAGGAATTCCACTCGACGAACTGCGACTCGCAGCGGAGGACTCAAAAATCTTCTGACAACCCTCCACCGCCCGGGCACCCGCCGCACATCAAGACAATGACTACGAGATTGAATCTAACGGCCAGCAGAACAACCGCCAAGGCAGAAGGAATCCACGACCAAAAAGGCGCGCACGGGGACCCGCCGCCAACCAAGACAGCGACTCCGAGGCACCTATTGGCGAGTACTACGACCCAGATCAAAGGCCGGATGAATTCGCCAACGTCATCAAGAACCAAGACATGAGTCGAGGAATCGAAACCGATCCTCGCTTCCACGAGCACTCGGAGGATCACGAGCAGATCTTCAGAATCTCAAGAAGGAAGAGGCACGCCGGATTTAGCCAACTCACGGTCAGAGAGCAGCTAGCAGGACCCTGCACGATCCACAGCTTCGAGGATGACTAGGGATGCGTCAGATCAAGTCACACTTTGAGAGACTGCCGTCTTTTCAACGAGCTAGCCGACGACCTCAAGAAGGAGAAGCAGAAAGAAGACAGACGCAACCAACGACCCGAGCAAGCGCCGACCTCAAGCCCGGAAGGACGTCACAGCCCGTCGCGAGCACAGGTGCTCATGATCCAAGAAGGAAGGATACCCCAAACACAACGCAACGCCCAAACCCTGCAGGCCAGAGCAGCGGAGAGCATAAACATAGTCGAAGTCTACCAACTACACGGCACGGAGACCAGCATCACGTTCTCACAGGACGACCATCCACCCGCAGTCCCAAGACCGGGGCATGCGCCCCTAGTGCTCGATGCACAAATCGGAGGATACGACATGGATCGGGTCTTCATGGACGGAGGCAGCAGCATGAACATCATCTTTGCCAGCACCCTGCAAAAGATGCTGATCCCACGATCAGTATGGAGAAAATCAAGCACCGAGTTACACGGGGTAGTCCCAGGAGAAGCAGCCACATCCCTCGGAGTCATCGAACTCGAAGTCGTCTTTGGAAACCGACGTAACTTCGCAAAGCACGTCCTCGAGTTCGAGGTACTCAACTGGCAATCGCAGTATCACGCCATACTGGGACGGCCAGCATTCGCGCAATTCGTGGAGGTCCCACACTACGCCTACCTCAAGCTCAAGATGCCAGGATCATCAGGAGTCCTCACGATCAACGGAAGCTACATTAAATCAGATCAATGTGATCATGACTTACACAGGATCTCCGACACATTCGGAGCCAAACAAGAACTCAGAGAAATAGCCATGGTGACGGACAAGAGCACCTTCCCATTGGTGAACCAAAGCGAATCCAGGAAGTACAGACGCGACTTCAGCATCGACAGCGACATAGTCACTTACCAAGTGCACCCGACGGACCCGGACAAAACAGTCCGCGTGTACACCCACCTACCAGAGGAGCAGGCAACAGCTCTCGTCGCCTTCCTCCGAGACGAGTGGGAAATATTCGCCTGGTGCCCAGCCGACATGCCTGGGATACCACGCGAATTCGCGGAACACGCCGTACGCATCAAGCCAAACACGAGGCCAGTGAAGCAAGCGCTGAGACGATTCTTGCAGCCCAAGCGCAGAGCAATCGGAGAGGAAGTCAACCGGTTACTCGACGCTCAGTTCATCCGAGAAACGAAGAAATCCACCTGGATAGCAAACCCAGTGTTGGTACCAAAGAAAGACACGACCGTGCTGCGCATGTGCGTCGACTACGGACCAGCCAAAAAACATTGCCCAAAGGATCACTTCCCCCTGCCTAGAATCGACCAGATAATCGACTCAACAGCAGGGTGCGACCTACTCTCCTTTTTGGACGCTTACTCAGGATACAACCAGATCAGGATGAAGGAAGAAGACGAAGAGCACACATTGTTCATCACCCCTTATGGAGTATTTTGCTACAGGACCATGCCCTTCGGGCTCAAAAACGCAGGCGCCACTTATCAACGAATGATGCAGGCCTGCCTAAAGGAGCAAATAGGAAGAAACGTACAAGTCTACGTGGACGGCATCGTCATCAAGTCCTACAAAGCAGCCACACTACTCGACGACCTGCGCGAAACCTTCGCAGCGCTCAACAAATACAGAATCAAGCTCAACCCAAAGAAGTGCGCATTCGGCGTACCGGCGGGAAAACTGCTGGGCTACATGGTCTCTGCCCGCGGAATCGAGGCAAACCCCGAGAAAGTCCAAGCCATCACCCGCATGCAAGAACCAACCGACGTCAAAGGAGCGCAGCAGCTCACTGGAAAACTTGCAGCTCTCAGCCGCTTCATCAGCAGACTTGGAGAACGCACGCTGCCCTTCTATCAACTTCTCAGGAAAGGAAAGAAATTCGAGTGGACGGAGGAAGCCCGCCAAGCATTCGCGGACCTGAAAAAGACACTCTCAACTCCACCAATCCTGGCGGTACCCAAGGAACGAGAGAAGCTATACCTCTACGTGGTAGCACGCAGTAGTGTAGTAAGCACGGCGCTCGTTGTCAAACGTGCAGAAGAAGGCAAGGTCCAGCGCATTCAGAGACCAATCTACTACCTCAGCATGCTCCTGACCAAATCCCAGCAGCGGTACCCGCACTATCAGAAGCTACTACTAGCCATTGTCATAACTTCAAGAAAGGTGTCCCAATACTTCGACGAGCACCCTATAACAATCGTGAGCAGCGCACCACTCGCTGACATACTAAAAAACCCTGGAGAAACCGGGCGAGTCGCCGAGTGGAACATCGAGCTCAGCCCACGAGACCTGCAGTACAAGCACCCAACAACCATCAAAGCCCAAGTACTCCCAGATTTTCTGGTTGAGTGGACGGAGGTTCAAACAGCAGGACCCCCAGACCTATCAAGCTCATGGTCAATGTTCTTTGATGGGTCCAAGAGACAACAAGGAGTTGGGGCAGGACTTGTACTCATCTCCCCCAAAGGAACAAAGTTGAAATACGTCCTCCAGATCAATTTCAGTCACGCCTCCAACAACGAAGCAGAAGCACTCCTACATGGCATGCGCATGGCCAAAACATGCGGAGCCACTCTCCTCATAATTTACGGGGACTCCAATCTCGTCATCCAGCAGACGATGAGAAACTGCAACGCAATAGCCGACAACATGGCAGCCTAACAAAAGATCTACAACGAACTCGAAGGAAATTTCGACGGTTGCGAGCTCAACTACATCGGACAACAACACAGAAGCTGACGAGCTCGCGAACATCGGTTCGACCCGAGCGCCTGTCCCACCTGGCGTTTTTCTCGAAAGCATCAATCGGAGATCCATCAAGGCGCAGGCAGCAACACATGAAGCGGTAGTGGACGGCGAAGACGCACAAAAAATAACACAGGTGGCTGCAGCAACACCATCAGAAGAAACAAGCACCAGTACATCCGACATCACAACCCCGACAGAGTTCGAAGGACCTGTCTGGACAAAACCGTTCCTCCGATTCCTAATTGAAGGCACGCTACCACAAGACGTGGCCGAAGCATGACGCATCAGCCGACGATCCAAGGCATTCACTGTGATCAACAGAAAACTATACAAGCGCAACATCACCCAGATACTCCAAAGGTGCATTGACGAAGAGGACGACAAAGCCCTATTGCTAGAAATCCACGAAGGCACCTGCAGGCACCACGCGAGCAGTCGAGTTCTCGTGTCCAAAGCATTCCGAGCTGGATTCTACTGGCCCACAGCCATGAAAAACGCAGAGGAAATCGTGCGACGTTGCGTCGCCTGTCAAAAATTCGCCAATAGGACACACGCTCCCGCATCAGATCTCAAGACCATACCACTATCCTCGCCGTTCTCCACCTGGGGACTCGACATGGTGGGACCACTAAAGAAATCATCAAAGGGCGGAAGAACACACCTGCTCGTCGCAGTGGACAAGTTCACCAAGTGGATTGAAGCAGTGCCCATCACCAGCTCTACAGCTCTCACGGCTGTCAACTTTATCAAATCGATCATCTTCAGATTCGGAGTGCCACACAACATCATCACGGACAATGGCACGAACTTCACGGCCGCAGAATTTCAGAACTTCTGCGAAGAACTGGGCATCAAAATCAATTATGCATCAGTCGCGCACCCGCAGTCCAATGGCCAGGTGGAAAAAGCAAACGGCCTTGTGTGTGGAGGAATCAAGAAACGACTCCTCGCACCACTCGAGCAAGCCGCCGGCAACTGGGTAGAAGAACTCCCCGCGGTCCTATGGAGTTTGCGAACCACACCAAACACTGCGACACAATACACACCCTTCTTCATGGTGTATGGGGCAGAAGCAGTCCTACCACATGACCTCAAGTTTGGAGCACCCCGGGTCACCGGATACGAACAGGAAGAAGCAGAAGAAGCACTACAAGACGACAAAGATACGGCTGACGAAGCAAGAGACACAGCCCTGGCAAAATAAGAAGGGTACGAAGACAAACTGCGTACCTACCAAAGTAGTCGACTGCGCACCAGAACCTTCAACAAAGGTGACCTAGTCCTATGACTAATACAAGAAAAGGTCCACAAACTTGCCCCCCAATGGGAAGGACCATTCATAATCTCAGAAGTCATCGGAGGCGGCGCCTACAGACTGAAGAACCCAAATACATACGAGAACGTGGGCAACCCATGGAACGTAGCAAACTTGCGACTGTTCTATCCATAGCCCCTATCGGTCGGACATGACTGGCAACTCATGTAAATCGCTGGACAACAATAAAAAAAGTATTGCCCAAATACTGCAATCTCAAAACACTCGCGGGCTGAAGAGGAAACTCCTCCCCGAGCAACTACTATCGCATACGCGATCTTAATCAAAGCACTCGGGGGCTAAAGAGGAAACTCCCCCCCCCCCCGAGCAACTGCTATCGCACTCGCGATCTTAATCGAAACACTCGGGGGCTGAAGAGGAAACTCCCCCCCCCCCGAGCAACTTCTATCGCACTCGCGATCTTAATCGAAACACTCGGGGGCTGAAGAGGAAACTCCCCCCCGAGCAACTACTATCGCATACGCGATCTTAATCAAAGCACTCGGGGGCTGAAGAGGAAACTCCCCCCCCCCCCGAGCAACTGCTATCGCACTCGCAATCTTAATCGAAACACTCGGGTGCTGAAGAGGAAACTCCCCCCCGAGCAACTACTATGGCATAAGCGATCTTAATCAAAGCACTCGGGGGCTGAAGAGGAAACTCCCCCCCCCCCGAGCAACTGTTATCGCACCAGCGATCTTAATCGAAGCACTCGGGGTCTCGAGCACAAATCCCACCCGAGAGACGACCATCAACATCCAGACACTTTTTAAAAGACTTTGGAGGAAGCACAAGTTCTTTTAGTCTTCACTCGATCGCCAACGATCACCTAAAGACTCGGGGGCTACTCCCATCGGGAGCACTGCCGCGCACCCGATAAAAGACAACAAAGAAAACAAAATCTAGCCTACGCTTGACCCTTCGACTCAAGCGTAGCCTCGGGGACTACTCCCATCGGGAGCGCTGTCGCGCACCCGATAGAATCCACAGTTCAAAGTATCGGACGGACTCGAAGACAGTTCTCGGCCGCAGAAAACTCAAACAACAGTCTCAGTTCCAAAGGAAATCAAAGATAACTCCTAATCATCAAGGACTTGAACACAGTTTTTTCGGTGGCAAAGAGGCTCAAACATAAACTCCATTACAAAGGATAAAGCACGGTTTACATCATAAGGATCATCTTCAGTACAAAAGGACTCAACTACATTTGGATAGAAGGCAGCTCCTGTTACAAGAGGAAATCACCCAAGGAACTATGACTTCTACACGTGTGCCCATGAGGGGTAATCTACCCTAGTACAAGAGCATCCTCACAGACAAAGGAGGAGTCGAAGCAGCAGGCTCATGATGTCAATGACATAACAAAAGGTGAAGCTCGACTTATTTGCAGGAGTCATTGGAGATGCTGCTCCACCAGCTTCTTCTCCTGCTCCTCTAGCTTCTTCTCCAACTCCACCCAAGCTGTTGGCGAAGATGACGCTGATGCCTCCAGTTCTACAAGGTCGCATGCCGCGCTTGTTTAACTGGTGGCTTGACATCGAGGTCTTCTTCAGAGGCAGAGGAGGAAGCATTTGAAGACGGCTCGCCACCACCACCAGAAGAGCCCACGGAGGATGAAGCAGTCGAAGACACAGGCGAAGGACTCCTCGACTTCATGGAGCTGTCGCTGCTCGACTCCTTCCCATGCGGGTCCATGCTATTGCCACTCGGATCGAATGCGCGGACAACGACAGTGCTCTCACCGTCAAAGCGATAGCTGAGCATATCACCATCTCGCAAATTCAACCGCTGAGCAAACAAACCCCAACCAGAGCCAAGAAAAATCAAGCGAGAGTTATCAACCTCCAACTCAACATAAGAAGGAGATCGACAGCTCCCCTGAAGGTGCAGAAGCAAGCCATCCAAGCCACGTTCAGAGACAATGGCAGAAAAAGCAGAGGGAAGAAGGATGCGATTGGCACTTTGGCCACGAAAATGAAAAATAAAATCATAGCGCCAGAATCCCTCCTCCAAGGGAGAAGAGGAAGGCACTGACACCGCACCATGACGACCTCCACGACATGAGCGTGGCGCGCGGCCACCACGGCCACGACGACCACGGCCGCGGCCAACACCTCGCCTGGGAACCATGAGCAGAAGAAGCGATGAAGGGAGAAGCAAAGCAGCAAGTTGGATAGAGGCGTGGGAAAGAAATGCCTATTTATAGAACAAAAATCCTCGAAGCACAGAGAAGCCAAGACGACGGTAGCAATTAATTCAAAGACCAATCGTCCCAGCCGTCTCGAATTCCGAGATAAAGATGATTTCCCTCGGGAAGCACTGTACGCAGGGCGCGTCAATTCGCGCGCGTTTCCAACGCACGTATGGGAAACTCAACCGGCGCCTGCCGCACGCCACAAACGACCATCATTATGACCGGTCCTCGAGATGTGACGGTTCACTGGCAGCGCATCACTGACAGCTATCAAACAGAGGCATCACTATCCCTGACGGGCGTCAAAGAAAACCAAACAGCAAGGCGTACTCAGTACGCCATCAAGGCTCAGAGATTCCATCTTTTAAGATCTTTTCCCCAAGGAAGAAAAACATCTTACTCCCATCGGGAGCGTACATCATAAGAGTCCCGGATGCTCCCTCACCTAAAGGCCAACCACGTGCTCGAGTGAACACTCGCACCGATGAGAGTCTCGGGTGCTACCTCAACCCGACGCAAGACAAACAAATCACTCTCCAGGACCTTACGGCGCCACGAGTCTCGGGTGCTCCCTCACCTCAAGAGCCGAAAATGGCATTCGAGTGCTTACTCGCAAAAAACCCCCCGACTGAGCACTCGAAACAAAGCTCCTCGGGTGAATGAGTGAACAGCTCGCTTGATGTTTTGTTCCAAGCGGGTGCAATGCTACAAGGCTCCGCACCTCAAAAACACGCATTCCTGGAACACGATACACTGTGCCCAGAAGCCACGCAAGATTAGCGTGTAGGTAAGACCCCGCTGTGAAGTACGGCCGGGCTGAGACTTGCCGAAGAGCGATTTCACTCCCAACCTTTCCCATGCGCAGAGCATGATAGATAAGCCGGGCGGACGCGCCTTAGGCTACACACATTACTGGCGGCAAATGAACACCGTAAGACCTGAAGCGGCCGGACTTTTGCTCGACACTAGTGTTCCAAGATCACGTCGAGGGACGTGGGTTTGATTGGGCTACTGTGGTATTTGCCCTAGTGCAATTCACCAAGGATCGATCCGTAGCCTCCTTGGGACCTTTCAGCTTAGCATCCCTCGAAACAGGTTTTGTCATGGCCACCAGGCTGCCAGCGACCCACGGATGAACCGTGCATATCAATAAACGACAAATGAATGTACTCGAGTCCCTGCGCGACTATTCGAGTCCCCCAGGCACTCAGGGGCTACTGACGAGGGGGTGACCCCACGACTCCTACGGATGAGCCTACCTGGTGTCCATGAAGGCAGAAGTCCCATGAAGACACGGCCTCAGCCCGCTAGTTGGTACCGACGTAGGAGTCTGCAACTCGCAAGGAAGGTGCGAAGACCTGCCGTACGGAGCAAGCTAGGGTTAGGAAAGCATACTTGTACACGTAGAGGGACTCCCCGAGACCTAGCCCGGTATATAAGGGCTAGGAGGAGTGACGCCTGAGACATCAAATCTCACCTGTAACCCTAGCCTTGAGCGCTCCAGCCCTGGCTTCCACTGTAATCGCATCTCCCCAAACAATAATATCGAGCAGGAGCGAGCCTCCCTGTTTGCCGACGAGCTATCGTCCAACCTGTGCCTCTCATGACTAACCCAGGGTCCCTGATCATGGGATTTGCCGGGGTTGATCCCCGTCAGCTCCGCTGTTGATTATTGACGAATGACTGTAAGTCTGGAAAGCGTTCCGAGTCATGTCCACATAATACCGAACCTATTGGGTCACACACTTAAAGTGCAGTAATCTGTTAGAATATTGGGATGATTGAAGGTTTAGTAGAAGCAAGTAAAGAGCAAAGAATATGGCTAAGACACTTTGGAATTGTTTCAGATAACTTTAGTTCATATGAAAATGGTGTTGGGATAGTTTGCAGTCAACTGAAATAGTTTCGGTGATCGGTGGACAACTTAACAATATGTTGTGTTCACCAGACATGTTAACCATAACCCGGATTGTTCCGAAACATTCGTTAGAGGTTCCGTAAGGTCTTGGAAGTGCTCCAGAATGTCCCGAAACCATCCCGGAAGGTCCCGGAAGGTCCCGGAAGGTCTTGGAAGCTTTTAGAAGGTCACGGAAGGTTCCAGAAGGCTCCGGGCAGTACCACCCACTGTCCCCACCCCCTAGCTTGGGGGGCAAGCCACCTAGGCTGCCCTGGCTGGCCAGGAGGTGGGGGCGCCACAAAGGGGGGGGATCCTACTTGGAGTAGGATTCCCCAATCCTATTTTGGAAGGAGTCCTAGTGGGAAAGTCCTAGGAGGCTTGGAGTCCAAGTTGGACTCCCCACCCCCTAGGCCGGCGCACCAAGCCCCTTGGCCACCTATATAAGGTGAGCCAAGGGGGGGGGAGGAGACACACACAAGCCCCTGCGCCCCCCCCCCCCTTGCCCTAGTTGCTAGTTGCTCCACTTTTAGACCCCGGTTTAGATTCTAATCTAGATCGGAACTCTCTAGGGTTTTATCTCTCTAGTTTTCTCGGAGGCGTTCTTCTCTGGACGGAGGAGCGCTGCCGGATTGCTATGCCGGACGTGTGGATACCGGTGAAGAGATCATAGCTTTGATCTTGCTTCGAGGATCATCTTCTTCTTCCTCGGAGAACTGTTCGAGGGAATCGACGAGGAGATCCGTTCGTGGGAGAGATCGTGGGACGGATCGTGAGATCTTCTTCAACCCGCATCACCAACTCTTCTTCCGCTGCAATTGTTTGTGATCATTATCCTAAACCTTGTATGCAATCTATCATGGATTATCTTGGGTTCTTGACTCGTAGGCACGAATTTTTTGTTTTCTACTACGTTTCCCAACAGTGGTATCAGAGCGATCCTTGATTAGATGCATGTTTAGGTAGATCATATGTCAATATGAGGCATTGATTTTCTTGTTTTCTTCCCTATCATGTGATCTTTTCTTTGCTCGACGACATGATGTGATTTTGCTAAAAGGTTTAAGTTTTGCCATGATCCCTCTATGCTGCTCTTAGTATGCTGGTTGCCTTGATCATGGACTACATCAAATTCCTTGGATCTCATCCTAGTCTTGCTATAGAAATTTTTACATGAACGGGCTTGTGGATTTTATGAACTCAAATCCACACGGGGGTCACGCGTATAACGAAGTTTGGCGTGTGGCATTAGTCGCTACACGCACCCCATATGTTAAACTAGCAACAAAAGAAGTATCGTGTTTTGTTTTGTCTAGGTTTTCTCGTTTGACATGTAAACCTGCTTAACAACCACGATAACATTTGCAACAACCCGTGTAGATAGCGATCTAACTCGTTTTTGCAGAGAATGCATGTGATGTGGTATAGTCTTCAAGATTTGCAATGTGTTTGTATGAGATGCTATATGATGTAATATTTTTTCGCGGCCTGCGAGCCGTGGTACGGCATGATGACTGGAGTCATATGATTGTCACTTAATTATGGCCTGCATTCCAGAACTGTTTAGTAGCTTGAGGCAAGGCTATATATGGAGACGAGGTGATGATCAATGATGTGAAGGTGGACCCCAACACACATGTAGAAGCCGTGAGGAGGTCCCGGCGCCAAGGACAAAAGGTGGTGGGTGGAGACTTCAACCACGGAGTCATGAAGGCAACGAAGACTTCACGACACAAAGGGCTATACCATGTCACATATTTTATGAATTGCCTGTGATGTTAATCTCTTTGATGCACCCTTTTTTGATGTGCGGTAATCGTGTTTTTATTAGGTTGATCTCTCGCAAAATAATATCAAGTAGATAGTGTTCTCTCAACTGTAGCACCGTCTATACTATGTTTCACACCGGAGTAGGTCATGTCACATGGGTGCACACGGTGTGACGCATAAAAGGAGGGTGTGTTAAGAACACACTGCATTTGCACTTGGTTGTCTTGACGGTTTGGATAAAAGTTTGCTACCGGAACACGCCCATCGAAAGATGAACAAGAGTCACCCTTGCGTGATTGGAAGGTTGGCCTACCAATTCAGTCTAAGTCATCAGTGATGTCACATCAATGGCGGACGACTGAACTTGGATCTTGAATCACTTAGAATCAACTATGAGAGATGTTGGTTTGAGTGGGAGCACTTATTAAATTAATAGTATGATTAATTAGTGCAACTTAATTATGAACATTGTCTAAAGTGAAACTTGTGTTTATGTTGTAGATTGAAATGGCCCGTGTCAATCCCCAGTTTAACTTAGGTCCGTTGATTGAGAAAGAAAAATTGAAAGCTGATGGAAGCAACTATGCGGACTGGGTTCGTGCCCTGAGAATTGTAATCAGGAGTGCTAAGAAGGACTATGTCCTGACGACACCTCTCCCAGCAGCACCGGGGCCTGAAGCCACGGTTGCTGAGCAGAATGTGCATCAGACTAAGCTTGATGATAGCACCGCAGTTCAGTGTCTTATGACAACGTGTATTGAATCAGAGTTACAGGGGAGGTTTGAGAAAACCGATCCCCACTTAATTGTTACAGGGTAACTCATGCCATGTGGAATTTCAAGATGAAGGAAGGAACACCTGTCAGTGAGCACGTGATAAAGATCATGCGCCTTCGGCAAAGGTTGACTGAGCTGGGATTTCCGGTCCCGGAATCACTGGGTACAGATATTGTCCTCATGTCACTCCCGCCAAGTTTCAAAGACTTTGTTCAGAACTATCGCATGAACGGGATGGATAAGTCAGTTAATGAACTGCTTGCAATGCTGAAAAATTCGGAGACTACCATGCAGGCTGACCCTAACTATACGTTGGCGGTTAGCAAGACCACCAGTTTCAAGAAGAAGGGCAAGTCCAAGGGCAAGGGCGCCGGCAAGCCTGGCGCCAAGATCAAGAAACCCTCTGGTATTGGCCCTAACAAAGATACTGAGTGCTTCTACTGCAAAGCTAAAGGTCACTGGAAGAGGAACTGCAAGAAGTATCTGGCAGATAGAAAGAAGCCTGGTTTTACCAGCGAAGGTATAAAAGTTATATATGTCATATATGTTTTTCTTTCCGGCCCTCACTCTAAGTCGTCGGTATTTGATACTGGAGATGTTGCTCATATCTGTAATTCATTACAGGGACTAAGGAGAATAAGGAAGCTGGAAAAGAATGAAGTGACGATGCGTGTCGGAAATGGAGCTACGATCTCTGCTAAAGCCGTGGGCGTCTACACTCTACATCTACCTTCAGAATTTACCATAGAATTAGATAATTTTTATTTCGTTCCTGCTATTTGTAAGAACATTATGTCCAGATCATGTTTAATCCGCGACGGTTATAATTTTAAGTCTGAGAACAATGGTTGCTCTATTTACTTGAAGAATATGTTCTATGGTTTTGCACCTATTAAGAATGGGTTGTTTTATTTAGATCTTGAATGTAGTAACGACATCTTAAACATAAGCTCTAAACGACTTAAGAAGGATGAAAATACCACTTACATGTGGCACTGCCGTCTGGGTCACATCGGAAAGAAACGCATGCAGAAACTTCATAAAGATGGGATTTTGCAATCTTTTGATTTCGAATCATTTGATAAGTGTGAGGCTTGTCTGATGGGCAAACTGATCCGGACGCCGTTCACAGGTCATGTTGAACGGGCAACAGACTTATTGGAAATAATACAAAGTGATGTGTGTGGACTGATAAGTGTATCGGCGCACGGTGGATATCTTTACTTCGTAACTTTTACTGACGATTTGAGTAGATATGGTTATATTTACTTAATGAAGCAAAAATCCGAAACTTTTGAAAAGTTCAAAGAATTTCAGAACGAAGTTGAGAATCATCGTGACAAGAAAATCAAATTTCTACGATCTGATCGTGGTGGTGAATATCTTAGTCATGAGTTTAGAGAACACCTCATGGAGCGTGGAATCATTTCACAGCTGATGCCACCTGGAACTCCACAAAGAAATGGAGTGTCTGAGAGGCGTAACCGAACTTTGTTAGACATGGTGAGGTCCATGATGTCATTAACTGATCTGCCAATTTCTTTTTGGGGTTATGCGTTTGAGACTTCTGCTTTTACTTTAAATAGGGCGCCGTCAAAGTCTGTGGAAACGACACCGTACGAGTTATGGAATGGGAACAAACCCAACATTTCGTTTCTGAAAATTTGGGGTTTTGATATTTATGTAAAACGTTTACAACCGAACAAACTCGACCCTAAAGCAGACAAGTGCTACTTTGTAGGTTATGCCAAAGACACCGTAGGCTATTCCTTTTACCACCCCTCCGATGGCAAAGTCTTTATTGCTAAAGGAGGAACTTTTCTTGAGAAAGAGTTTCTTAGCAAAGAGGTGAGTGGGAGGACATTACAACTTGATGAGGTTAGTGAACCTTTGGAACCAAGGAATGAAACGATGGAAGTTGTTCCAACAGTCATTCCGATGAAGGAACCGGAAGCTCCTGCAAGTGATGCAGGAACTTCTGAGAAGCTAGTGACTGAACCAAGGAGATCAGGCAGAGTACGTCAGCTACCCGAGTGGTATGCTAACGAAGTATTCATATTGGAAGATGATGAGCCTATGAACTACAAAGAAGCGATGATGAGCCCCAACTCCACTGAATGGCTACAAGCCATGAAATCCGAAATGGAATCCATGTACAAAAACCAAGTATGGGACTTGGTGATCCCTCCAGAGGGTGTGAAACCAATTGAATGTAAATGGATTTTCAAGAGAAAGACAGACGCGGATGGTAATGTCACCATTCATAAAGCTAGACTTGTTGCGAAAGGGTTCCGACAAGTACAAGGAGTTGACTACGACGAGACTTTCTCGCCAGTAGCAATGCTTAAGTCTGTGCGGATTTTACTAGCAATTGCTGCATATTTCGACTATGAGATATGGCAGATGGACGTCAAAACAACTTTCCTGAATGGGAACCTCGAGGAGAATGTATACATGATACAACCTGAAGGTTTTGTCGCACGAAAGGATGTTAGAAAGGTGTGCAAGCTTAAAAGATCCATCTATGGACTAAAGCAAGCATCACAGAGTTGGAATCTTCGTTTTGATGAAGTGGTCAAAGGTTTTGGCTTCATCCAGAATGGCGAAGAAGCTTGTGTTTACAAGAAAGTAAGTGGGAGCGCAATATCTTTTATAATACTGTATGTAGACGACATTTTGTTGATTGGAAATGATAAAGAATTTCTTAACACTATACAGGAGTCATTGAAAAATAGTTTTTCGATGCAAGACTGAGGTGAAGCCGCTTACATATTGGGCATTAAGATTTATAGAGATAGATCCCGACGCCTGATAGGGTTGAGCCAGAGAACGTATATAGACAAGGATCTGAATAGGTTCAGAATGGAGAAATCTAAAAAGGGATTCCTCCCAATGTCACATGGTGTGGTACTCTGCAAGAGTCAGTGTCCTAAGAACACTGAGGTGCAGGTAGAGATGAGAACAGTTCCATATGCTTCGGCAATTGGATCTGTTATGTATGCCATGATATGTACAAGACCAGATGTTTCCTATGCTCTGAGTATGTGTAGAAAATACCAGAGCAACCCAGGTAATGCACACTGGGTAGCAGTCAAAAATATTTTGAATTATCTAAACAGAACTAAGAATATGTTCTTGGTATTCGGAGGTGATGAAGACCTTGTTGTAAAGGGTTACACTGATTCAAGCTTCATGACAGATCCGAATGACTTCAAATCTCAATCAGGATATGTTTTCACACTCAACGGGGGTGCCATGAGCTGGAAAAGTTCTAAGCAGAAACGGTCGCGGATTCTACAACGGAGGCGGAGTACATCACAGCTTCAGAAGCTACGAAGAAGGGATATTGGATTAAGAAATTCATCACTGAGCTCGGTGTGGTTCCTAGTGCTGAAGACCCCATGGAGATCTATTGTGATAATAGTGGAGCCGTGGCGCAATCTAGAGAACCAAGGTCCCACCAGAAATCCAAACACATTGAACGCCGTTATCACAAAATCCGAGAGTTCGTTGACAAAGGATATGTGAAAGTATGCAAGATTCACACGGACCTGAACGTGTCAGATCCGATGACGAAGCCTCTTCCACGAGCAAAGCATGAGCAACACCGAACAACCATTGGTGTGAGAGAACTTATGTAACTAGTATTATTGTATCTAGTGCAAGTGGGAGACTGTTGGATATATGCCCTAGAGGAAATAATAAAGTGTGTTATTATTTATATATTCATGTTCATAATTAATGTTTATATTTCTGTGCTATAATTGCAATGATCCTAACTATGAGATTCAGAAGAAAACTCATATGCATGTGTGGAAATGTAAACAACAAGAATTCATGGTTTTGCCTCTAAGACCAGCTCCTGTGCTTATTGATGATTATGTTTTTTTAATCATGGACATTGTTCTTGTAACAAGGATGTCAATAGCAATGAGAAGTTGTTTCACATGGGTGCCAAACTTCCCTCCTGTAACTTTGTCATATATCACGAAGCAAAGGGAATAGTATACGATAAACATAAAGGTTCACTTGAAGTATTTTTGTGTATGTGTGGGAGTCAACATGGGTGTCCATGGCTCCTCTGTTGATTATTGACGAATGACTGTAAGTCTGGAAAGCGTTCCGAGTCATGTCCACATAATACCGAACCTATTGGGTCACACACTTAAAGTGCAGTAATCTGTTAGAATACTAGGATGATTGAAGGTTTAGTGGAAGCAAGTAAAGAGAAAATAATATGGCTAAGACACTTTGGAATTGTTTCAGATAACTTTAGTTCATATGAAAATGGTGTTGGGATAGTTTGCAGTCAACTAAAATAGTTTCGGTGATCGGTGGACAACTTAACAATATGTTGTGTTCACCAGACATGTTAACCATAACCCGGATTATTTCGGAACATTCGTTAGAGGTTCCGGAAGGTGTTGGAAGTGCTCCAGAAGTGTCCGGAATGTCCTGAAACCATCCCGGTAGGTCCCGGAAGGTCCTGGAAGCCTCTAGAAGGTCATGGAAGGTTCCGGAAGGTTCCGGGAAGTACCACCCACTGTCCCCACCCCCTATCTTGGGGGGCAAGCCACCTAGGCTGCCCTGGCGAGCCAGGAGGTGGGGGGTGCCACAAAGGGGGCGGGGGAATCCTACTTGGAGTAGGATTCCACAATTCTATTTTGGAAGGAGTCCTAGTGGGAATGTCCTAGGAGGTTTGGAGTCCAAGTTGGACTCCCCACCCCCTAGGCCAGCGCACCAAGCCCCTTGGCCACCTATATAAGGTGAGCCAAGGGGGGGGGAGGAGACACACAAGCCCCTGCGCCCCCCTTGCCCTAGTTGCTAGTTGCTCCACTTTTAGACCCCGGTTTAGATTCTAATCTAGATCGGAACTCGTTAGGGTTTTCTCTCTCTAGTTTTATCGGAGGCGTTCTTCTCTGGACGGAGGAGCGCTGCCGGATTGCTGTGCCGGACGTGTGGATACCGGTGGATAGATCATAGCTTTGATCTTGCTTCGAGGATCATCTTCTTCTTCCTCGGAGAACTATTCGAGGGAATCGACGAGGAGATCCGTTCGTGGGAGAGATCGTGGGACGGATCGTGAGATCTTCTTCAACCCGCATCACCAACTCTTCTTCCGCTGCAATTGTTGGTGAGCATTATCCTAAACCTTGTATGCAATCTATCATGGATGATCTTGAGTTCTTGACTCGTAGGCACAAATTTTTTGTTTTCTACTACGTTTCCCAACACAAACAACTAATTGAATGAATATATAACAAAACATTTCGTGAGTCCAATATATTGAGCTCACACCTTAACGCATAGAACCTTTTCTCATCCAATGGTTTCGTGAATATGTCAGCCAGTTGATCTTCAGTTCTGACATGACTTATCACAATATCTTCACGCTGAACATGATCACGAAGAAAATGATGACGAATGTCAATATGCATCGTGCGAGAGTGTTGTACAGGATTGTGAGAAATTTTGATTGCACTCTCATTATCACATAGAAGGGGAATTTTTTTCACATGAATACCATAATCCTTCAGCGTTTGCTTCAGCCAAAGAATCTGAGTACAACATGACCCAGCAACAATGTATTCTACTTCAGCGGTAGATATAGAGACACCGTTTTGCTTCTTGGAAGCCCAACACACAAGTGATCTTCCAAGGAAATGACAAGTCCCTGAAGTTGATTTCCTGTCCACACGATCACCAGCCCAGTCTGAATCAGAATAGCCAATGATATCAAACTGAGCTCCCTTGGGATACCACAAGCCCAAGGTTGGTGTGTGAGCAAGATACCGAAGAATTCGCTTTACAGCAGTATGATGTGATTCCTTTGGATTAGCCTGAAAACGAGCACAAATACATACTGAAAGCATAATGTCAGGTCTAGATGCACAAAGATATAAAAGAGATCCAATCATAGACCGATATTTCTTCTGGTCGAAGGCTTTGCCCTTCTCATCTGCATCTAGGAAGCCATTGGTAGGCATTGGAGTCTTGATGGTTTTGCAATCAGTGAGACCAAACTTCTTCACACAATCCTTGAGATATTTTTCTTGAGAAATAAAGGTGCCATTCTTCTGTTGACGGATTTGAAGTCCAAGGGAAAACTTCAATTCACCCATCATAGACATCTCATATTTCTTTGACATCATTTTGGAAAATTCTTCGTTGATTCAGTGTTAGTGCAGCCAAAAATAATATCATCTACATATATTTGACAAACAAACAAATCACCATTATAAGATCGAGTAAAAAGAATTGGGTCAGTTTGTGACACCCTGGATTTTGGAACTTTCTTTTTCCAAAAACTTTTCGGATTTATTTCTGGATTTGCTATTGGATTTGATTTTGATCACCTCGTTGGACTTGAAACTTGAGCATATTTTCTTTCCATGCTCAAGTGACCCTTGAATCCAAGCCTCCCCAATGCCATTCCATGGATCCATCTCATCCAAGCCACCATTTTATTCAAGCCATATATTCCTTTTTCCATTAAAAGGGATATTCCTATTATTTGAGGTTTGTGAAGCAACTCCTATTTAGTTTGCTCCATAAATCCCCAAATAATTCCCATATGTCATTGATGTCATATCTTGCCAATTTCTCCAAAAACATTTCATATCCCAAGTGGATTTTTCCTCTAGAAAAATTCATTTGTCTGTGGGGGCAGAATGTAGCTTTGTGAAGGGGGTGCCATTTATCCTTATCCATTGCTGGTGAATATTTTTGTGCAAGCTCATATGATCATATCATTGATCTCCACCAAATTCCAACACCATTTTCTTAGCCAAACCCACAAAATAAATTCCCAAAGTTTGGGTGCTGCAAGGGGGCACTGTGAAGCAAGTGCATTATAGGGGATCCCATTTGCCTTGAAACTTTTTGAGCATGATCCTGCCACCAAATAACTCCACCAAAACAAATTGGAGCTAAATACCATCACCCATGTGAGTGCATTGTCCATGTTAAGTTTCTGGTCAGTGGGCCACATTGTGAAGCAAGTGCTAGCTATGTGTTTCCAATGGCTATGAAATTTTATACACATATGCACCATGCCAAATAACCCCAGTACACCAATTTTCAGCCAAATCCACCAATCCTATGAGATGCTAGCTTCAACTTTGCATTCTGGCCTATTTGGACATTTGTAAAGGAAGTGCTAGCTAACTTACTCCAATTGAGATGAAACTTGGTGTACATACTCATCCTAGTGTATGATTGAGATATGGAAAATATCATGCCTAGGGGAGCAATGTACAAGACACAACCCAGTACAAACACTTTCTGCAGCATTGTGCCATTTACAAAGGATGTACCATGTACATTGTTCATTTTGGCCCCAAACTTTCAAGAAATATATTCCCTCCTATCCTAAAGCCAAAAGACAACTTGACCCTATCCAAAACCCCACCATGTGATCCCAGCTTCTGCTCCAAGTTTGCTGCATCAAACTGTTGATTGAGATAGAGATCACCACAGTGCATCTATTGACCATCCAACTGTACCCATGTGATCAACACTCAAAGTACTTCACTGTGGACAACTTTGGCCACGATAGATCTCCCCCAGTTGCACCCTCCCCTTGGTGGCCACGCCATTGGCGTGCTCTGGGCGCGCACTGTGCGCACGCATGCTCTGCCCGTGAGCTGGTCATGTCGCCATCGTGCCCCTGTACACCTTTGTCGCCCTCTGGTTGTCAATCCGCGCCGCACGGCTTTGTGAAGCTCGCGTGCGCCACGCCACCCGCTCTGGACTCTCCTCGACGCCTCCAGCTCAACCGCCGTCATCGTCTTCCCCATGGCACTGCCCTGCCGAGCATCCCTCCATGGCTATATAAGAGTGCACACTCCCGAGCTCGAGGGCATACCCAGAAGCTCCCGCACCTCCCCCCTAGCCACTCACCCCATCCCAATTTGATCCCGGATCTCCTCTCCGCCGCCCACGGTCGCCCACGGCCCTCACCTTCCCCGGCCAAATTCGAGCCGCCCGGGGCTCTCCCTCTCCACCTGGCCACTCCAACACCACCCCTCGCCGCCCCTGGACCACCTCCCCACCTCCAAGCCCTGCCTCCGTCGCCTGGGCTCGGCCGAGCTGGCCACGACCGCCGCGCCTCTCCCGTGGAGCCGCCGCTGCCGACCGGCCCGCTCAACTTCCCGGCCACTGGCAGGTGCGCCCCTGCGAGGCGCGTCCAAAGGGACCCGCGGCGAGCCCCTTTGCTCCGGCCAAATGACGGGGACGAGCGCCGGCCCGACCTCCCCTGTTTTGCTGTCGCGGGCGAGAGGAAGGAGAGACAGAGGAGGAGAGATGAGTTCTGACGGCTGGGCCCTGCCTGTAAGAGGCCTCATGAGGCTGACGCGCGGGCCCAATCCCTTTTGAGTAGAGGCGCCTCCCAGTGTATACGCTTTCTTCCAAGGAAGGCGTATTCCGTGTCCCCTCAGCAGAATATACGCTTTCCATCATGGAAGACGTATTTACTTCTTCTGCGGGCTGAAGTACGTTTTCAATCACAGAAAGCGTATTTTCCTCCTCCATCAGCCCGAAGTACGCTTTCTCTATTAGAAAGCATATTTCCACCCAAATCCACCCCGACACCGTTTCGCGAATATCTCCACAACCGTAACTCCGATCGAGGTGATTATTTTTGCGTTATTTCGTATGGAGCTCCTCTTCAGTTTGGCATAAGTTTTGTTCCATGTTTTTATGTTGTTATTTGCTGGTCAAACAAAAGACGATGTTTGACTTTTTCGTCGTGTCTTTTTATAAAATGATTTGCAGGGTTTTGCTTGTGTTGAAGATCCGGGAGTATTTCACACTCCTCTGGTGAAAGGCAAGCCACAATACCTTTTGCACCTTTGCAAAGCTTTGACGTGTCTTTAAAAATTGTTGTTCAATGATATGCTTATATCGGTGATCATGATCATGTTGCTATGCTATGATTGATGTTATCATTGCCATGCTATGCTATGATTGATGTTATCAATTGCCATGCTATGCTATGTTTTGCCAGGTTATATGCATGATATGCCTTGATCATATCATTACCATGTTATATCTTGAATCATCGTAACCATGATATACGAACACCATGTTAAGTGTCCATGTTATCTTTATTCCAGCTCATGCTATGCCTTAGTTATGTTCAACTGCATTCATAATGTTGCCATGTTAATAACTTAATCCTTGTAACACGGATAAGTTCACCATCTAAAATGTGCTTGATCATATCTGAAACTGTCATGTTAATTTCCTATGCATCGTTATGATCTAATACTCATGTTGCACCTGATACTTGTGTTCGCTGTTGGAGACTTACTTCATGACAAGTTGATCAGGTGCCACCGAACCGAAATTATCCGTGCAGCCACATTTGCTTGTATGGGCAGGCCTTGATTCGGTCTACCGATGGGTATCTCTTATTTGTATCACCAAGTAGTGGGGGCTACGCGCGCGCACAGCCCTGATCAGGCAGGCGGCGGTAGTCTTGACAGCCAGTGTTGTTATGAGCTCAGTCCCCGTTGGGACAGTATTTTCCACAAGGTGGACGTTTGCCAAGAGTTTGGCAGGAGTGGTTCTGGTGGTAACGAAGGACACCTAACCACAGGGCTACCCAAGACGGGATGTCGGTGATACGGTAAGAGGGACATGCGGTAGCATCGATCTCGTTGGAGAAGTCCTAGTCCACTCCTGCGGTACGAGTTCCAAGGATCCTGTGGGACAAGTACTGAGGTGCTGGATGGAGGAAGAAATCCATAGTGTGGGTAACGTGCACAAACTCTGCAGAGTCACACAAATCTATTCGAATAGCCGCGTCCACGGTAATGGACACAGTTCGTACTAGGTCACACCATATGATCAACATGAGTTCGGTGGTAAGTTTGTGGTAAGTGGATGGTTATACGATAAGTGGATTGGTTGGGTGCTAACAAGGGACACCTAACCCGTTGAATGGTCATACGATGACCCGTTTGGTCGTGCGACGACCCGTGGAACTGATTGGTCACGAAGTGACCCGGTGCTTGAGTCTGTAAGGACTCCGAGGTAAGCCACGTGATCATGCGACGATCATGTGGGGTCCATTACGTGTGCATTAGTCTTAATGTTGTTAATATGCTTGATGATTATCTGCTTGCATGATATTGCTTCTCACCTGTTTAATTCACTAATATACTTTAACCTGTTGCCATGTTATTGTTTTGCCTTGTTGCATGGTGGCTGTGAGCTTGCAAGTACATTCAATGTACTGATCTGGCGTGTTATGCCAGATTTGCATGCCGTGCTTGGATGCATAGGAAGACGTTCCCGGTGTTTGCGAGCTAGGAGGTGTCCTAGCCAGTGTCCCTGTGGATTGGATTTCATCATCGCCGTTATTGTTCCGCTGCCGTCGATATTCCGCTCCTAGAGAGTTATGCTGCTGCTTGGTGTAGAGCTGAGGCTAGCCTGAGGAGAAAGTTGTGTCTTCGCTAGCGTTGTAGTAGACCTAGTGTACCCCTATCCTCGATAATAGAAAGTTGTTCAGTTCTATATCAATCAGTGCCGTGTTCCAGAAGACTTGATCTCTGGGCTGGTGCACGGGGCGTTCCGATCCTCAGAGCCGGGGTGCCACAACGATTGGTATCAGAGCAGGACTGGCTGTAGGACCCGCTAGCCCATGCGAACGTTAGAATGACATTAGATTGGCGTTCGAGCTAGAGTATAGCTTGCTTGTGTGATGCAATTGCCTGCTGCATTTGTTTGCTGCATATAGAAGGTATGTTTTCGCTAACGATCTGATCTGACGAGTGTAGATGGAGGAATACCCGGTGGGCTACACAGGATCCTCATCCGCTACCAACTTTGACTACCTCCTTGAAGACGTATGGTGGACTCTCTACCCCAGTGGAGAGATTCCAAGGTACCAAGTTTCCCAGATGCCGATCAGAGGGCAGCTGCTTGAGTACCATGCCAACGTCTACATGACCGCCACCATCCCCATCGGCTTGCGCTCCTACCATTTCCAGGGTGGACCCGCTTCTACCCCGGATTGTGCCATTCAGCTTGCCGCGATGGCGAGCCTGTTAGGCCTACGCCACCAGGAGAGTGCGATGCATCAGAATCGCGCCTTCCATTTCTACCCCACCTTAGGTGTGACGCCGCAACAAGTAAGGTTTCCTCGCCCTCTGGCGGAAGCCGATGCGGCGGTGATCACCATGTCCCGCTACATGATCTCCTAGTACGCCCTCATCGTCGATCTAGTCCGTGATGCAAGGGGTGCAAGGAGAGCTCTTGCTGCAGCCTTGTCGTTGTCAACTTCTCTGCCCACTCCCGCGACCCCCGGCAACCCGCCGTCAGATCAGAATGCCCGAGCTTCGCGTAGTTCGTGATGCATGAGTAGTAGTGTTGCATGTTGCTTGTTGCATGTTGATGTGTGTAGCAATAATTGGAGATCTTGTGTGTGATCTCAATGCTTGTTTAGTGTTGTTGTTATTGCTTGGTTCTCGTTGTTGGTTCGTTGTTCCTCGGCAGTTTCTAACTCTGTTTTGGCAGGTGTTAGATGACTTGGACGGACCCTTGCTTGTTGTTCTTCGATATTGGCACCACGTATGGTTCTGATCTGATGCATCGTCGGCCGTCCAGAGTGGATGCATGTTTTACATTTCTCTTTTCAACAAGCGACCCGTGTTCTGAGCTGATTTTCGGCCGTCTCGGGCAGTTGTTGAGTTTCTTTTCGCAGTGGAGACCCTATGCTCTGAGCTGTTTTCTCGGCCGTCTTAGGGGACCTCTGCATTCTTTTTGTCAACGTTGCCTCACGCTCTGAGCTGATTCCGGTCGGCCGTCGTGAGCAATGTTTGAGATTTTCCAGTACAAGTCCCAGATCAGAGTTGTAAAGACCGTTCTGGTGGCTACTGGGTTATTCGCTGCTTTCTTTGCAAGGAGTCCGGATAGTCATCAACTACCGCTAAAGCTGATGAGGTAGCAAGCCTCTTCTCGTTTTCTTTTGCTCCATGGTTTTCTTCGTTGGTTCTTCGTTTGGTTCTGTGGTGTCACTTTATCCGCCCCAATGGAAAGTTGATCATAACCCCCGCATACCTCGAAGAACCAGTGCAATACCGCAGAGCATCGTGAAGACACCAAGTCAAGGACCCACACCAGCTTGCAGCGGGAATATTCAACTCCAATATGGGTTCTGCCTGAATGAATCGAGTCTGCATCAGTCCGGTGCCCGTTATAGCCATGAAGAGTCCATCAACGGAAGACCATAGAGAAATGAAGAAAATCAATCGGACATGAATGACGCATTCCCGGTCGCATCTCACTCATTTTGCTCAAGTGCGAATCATGCGGCAACAATCGGACACACATTTCTCCTGTAACCGGAACAACGGTGAAGACTCAGACAGTTAAAGGCCGCAATGATGCGGGAAATCAGCAAGTCAAACAAGACTTTTACCCAGTTATGTTGGAAGCAAGTGGCTCACGAATGGATGCTACCCAAGCTATCCATTGAGTCCCGTCAACATTGACTACGACAGCCGCAAAGGTTCATGCAAAGATAAGCAGAAATTGTGACCCAGAAGCATATGCATCCAAGGCAGGACAAACACCAGCTACAGTCCGATGCAATACAAATTATTCCAGTATATTCCGGAAGGTGACCAAGACATATCATGAAGCTTAGATGATCGAAAGAATATTTCCCCCTCACTAGCCGGCAATTAGAAGCCCGTCAGACACCGTGGTCAGACCTGTCTCCACATCATTGAGGGAAAGCTTTGGAAAAAAGGAACCTCAGCCTTCCGCGACAAGGTACCAGGCACAGCCGACTCGTACAGTGTATCAGCCTTCCTCAGTAAGCTACCGGGATATCTCCTCAGCCAAGACAGTCAGCTTTCCTCCACAAGCCACCGACAGAAGCTTACAGTGACCCTTGAATCCAAGCCTTCCCAAATCCATTCCATGGATCCATCTCATCCAAGCCACCATTTTACTCAAGCCATATATTCCTTTTCCATTAAAAGGGATATTCCTATTATTTGAGGTTTGTGAAGCAACTCCTATTTAGATTTCTCCATAAATCCCCAAATAATTCCCACATGTCATTGATGCCCCACAGGCGTAAGGGATCGAGATAGTCTTCACGGGTAAGTTAACCCAATTTATTGATTCGACACACGGGGAGCCAAAGAGTATTTATAAGCTTTGACAGTTGAGTTATCAATTCAATCGCACTTGAAATATACTTGCTTGCACGATAGATAAGTAGTAACGGTAATATGATAGTGATGATAGCAATAGTAAAAATAGATAGCAAAAAGTAGCAACTGATGACCAGCAGGATTGAAAACACTGTAGGCTAGGGAGATGGATGGTTGGGCGCTGCATGGATGAGAGTAAACATATAATAGATTCTAACACCGGGCAAGGCACACAGATAAGCAATGATCATCTAGGAAAATATCAAACATTAGGCATGTATCCCGTAGGTAGTTGTGCGTGCTTGCAATAAGAACTTGCACAACATCTTTTGTCCTACCATACCGCTACGAACGGGGCCAAAAGGAACTTATGGAGATTAAGGTGCTCCTGTCAAAGAGTACCGGAACAAAGCAATAAACTCAATGGATACATGAAACTCCCCCAACAATCTCACGAACTATTACATGATCAAACTCATCCAATCCCTACCATCCCCTTTGCCTACAACAGGGAATTATTCACACATGTGAATAGAAGTCATGGAGGATGGATGGAGTTGCGATGGTGATGACGATGGCGACGATCTCCCCTCTCCGGAGGCCAAATCAGCCTCCAGATTAGCCCTCCCGAAGAAGAACAGAGGGTGGCGGCGGCTCCGCGACGGAAACTGGGAAAACGACTTCTGTTCTGGGGTTTTCTCGTCACGGGGATAAATAGGAGCATCAGGAGGGCACCAGAGGAGGGGGGAGCAGCCCAGGCGGCCTGAGGGCGCGTCCCCACCCCTGGCCACGCCAGGGGGGCGCCTGGGGCCCCAGGGCTCCCCTCTGGCCCCTCTTCTGGCTCCTGGCTCCTTCGGGTGCGTGGATTTTCTGGTATTTTTCTGGGAATTTCTGGAACATCTAAAAATCCATTTTCCTGCGCACAAATAAACCATACAGGCAGCTCTGCTGAAAACAACGTTAGTCCGGGTTAGTTTCGTTCAAATCATGCAAGAATGAGGGCAAAACAATAGCAAAAGTGTTTGGAAAAGTAGATACGTTTGAGACGTATCAACTCCCCCAAGCTTAGCATATTGCTTGTCCTCAAGCAATTCAGTTCAAGGAACTGGACGCGACATAGAAAACTTTGACAAACTCTTTTGCTTCAAAAGATGTATATAAGCATGTACTATGAAAAGAGTTTAGCAAGTATTGAAACAATGCTATAAGGACAATGCACGAAGCAATTCTTCATTCATGTGATCAGTCACAACCGACTAAAAGTAAATAATAAGCTGCTGAAAATCAAGACAGGATCACAATGCACATAGCTTTAACATACTTGAGTGGCATTTCGCTAGCCTCCATGAGTGAAGCAAAACATAAATGCATAAACTCCTCCGGAGTTTTAAAGGTGACTAAAACTCAGTATTTCAGACTAGCAATAACACAAGCATGAAGAAGACAATGTAATACTTTGGGACAATGCATGTTACACTAAGAATGACAATTATGCTCTCATAGTTGGTGCTTTGGAGAAAGAAGGGGAGACTCTCGAACCGTGGCTTTTGATGGCAAGGTTGAAAACCCGTGAAAGGAAGCAAAGACTAGACAAGTGCCAGAGCTCTTGGTTTTGAAAACAGAGATAAAACATTTTTGAGAAGTGCAACTTTCCAGTCAACGGTGAACGGTAAAGGTCTCTCAATATCTCCCATGCCAACCATATATAATGCCTTTTGCTTACACATATTACCTTATCCATAAATCCTTCGATGGTCTACGGAACCTTTTATGTTGCCTCAAGGATGGAAGGAGGGTATCGTTCCACCTATCATAAGCAGCATTTGGTCCATTTCACTCCATCATCAAGTATGGGGGAGGTGTAACTCTAATTTTTTTTTTCTGTTTTGACTAGTTAAAACTTCCGTCAAAATATTTTTGGCATGAAATATACTGATTTCCCCTCACCGCACCATGAGCTTGTACGGTTACAAAAGGGAAACTATTGAATAAATTTCGAGATGGCACAAGAAAGTCTAAGTTAGGAGTGGCCGGTAAATGCCACATATAGGTAGGTATGGTGGACTCAAATGGAACAACTCGGTTTGAAAAGGAGTTCGGAAGCACAAGCAGAATTCCGCTTAGTGCGAGCGAAGGCTAGCAAAAGACTGGGAAGCGACCAACTAGAGAGCAATAACTGTCATAATCATGCAGAGCGACAAAGCAACATTGAATCGGGCATGAAAGTGATATAACTATTCAGAAACAAAAAGATCATCAAGGCAATAAAAGACTTTTTAGTCATAAGCATGTGTGAACATGTGCCAAGTCAATCCAAAAATTCTCCGAAGGGAAATACCACTTCAGTATGCCAAACCATGAACAATGCAATGCATGTAAATCATTTCAACAACACATTATGTACTCTAGCTATTTGAGACTAGCCACAAGGAAAGCATGAACACTGGGAAAGCATTGTAAACATAGCACTATGTTGCTACAGGCTGGTCTCTAGATCATAAGTACAGGCATATGTACAAAAGTAGAAACAAGAAGAGTTCATATCGGTTTTCCTTGTTGCTTCCTTTCCGTCGATCTTCGTCATTACTTCCTGGTCACTTGCACGATCGAACGTAGGAAATATAATCAAATGCCATCACAGACTCGAGGTGATCTCTGAAAACAAAGCAAACTAAAGAGAGAAAGGAAATCTTTTTGGTTTTTTCAAAGGTTAAAAGAAAGCAAAAGAAAAGAGGAAATCTTTTTGTTGTTTTTGCAAAGAAAGAAAGAAAGAAAGAAAGAAGAACGGAAAAAAGCTTTGAAAAGATCAAAGCGAATAAAATGGATAATACAATGGACAAGTGAGAAGGGCACGTACTCCCCCAAACTTAGGTTTTGGCCTAAGTTGTTAGCAGCTAATGTCCCCAGGAGCCTCCTTCTCCAGGGTAGTACGGGTGAGTCCAAGGATCATATGAGGTTTCCAGTGCGTACACCGAAGTCCTCGGATCCTCCCATGAAGAAGGATCCGCGCTCCAAGCAGAGTAAGACCCTTCACCAAACTGGGTGACGGTCTCTCCCTGGAAAGGTGGGAACTCACCATGCTCCTCCTCGTCGGGCACAACCCCCTCCATGGGGTTATGAAACTGATGCTGGACCACGAACTCATCGAACTGGATAACATCAAAGGACCATCCGTTCCTGCGAGAAATATCAAACAAAAGAGGTGCAGGTAGACGGATCTTGCGTTCCGTGGTGGCTCCGAAACGCAAGATATAATCAAGGTTACCAAACTCAGAAGTCATGGTAACAAACTTATGCCTTTTCATAGCAGCAAGATCAAAACTTAAATAAGTAAAAGGCTTATCATCGGGGTGTGGGGTGCCATTAAGAGACTCTAGGATAAGTGTGGCGTAAACACCACCAAATAAATCTCCCTTGTTACCGTTCATAGCAAGGCGTCGAGCAATTAAGGCACCCACATTATAATCAAACCTCCCTGAAAGGGCGGTTGCCAGGATAGCAATATCCGGCGCAGATATATTGCTCATGTTTTCACGAGCTAACACCCCTCTAGCAATATAATACGCAAAATACCTGAGGTGTGGGAATAAGATGCTGGAGATTTTTGACCGATGAATATCCCTCGTATCCATGCTACAGAGAGATTGAAGACGGTTCTCAGCTCGGAGGGCTGAGAGCTCATCTTCGCCGTCAGTCCCACGTTCGGCACACCTATTATTTCACAAAACCTTTCCAAAGGCATGGTCAAAAGATCATTACAAATTTTAAACTCAACAGAACCAGCATCAAGGTTATATCTAAAACTGTTAATGAAACAGGAGGTGAGTTTCTGATACTGAGCAACGCGGCACGTTGCGAGCCGCGTCAGTTCTGCATTAGCACAAAGATTATAGAACTCCTCCTTAATTCCTGCAGCTTCAAGGAATACATCGCACGGGAAAGTCATTCACGTGCTTGATTTGTGTCCTCCAACAACTCCAAGGGCACATGATCTTTCTTGTAGCTCACCCTAGCAGTCGAGGGTGAAGCTGCAGCTCTTGTAACTCGATCGGAGCGCTCGGGCCTCTTCTTCCCAAGCCACCCCTTTGCTCTTCCTAGCAAAGTCATTTCTGAAATTTCTGATAAATTACAAAAACAAGGATTTAAACAAAATGAGTTAAGGCAAACTACTCAACTCACTTACCAAAGGCATAAACTTGCATCAAAACTTGGAAAATAAAATTCTACACATGCATGCAAGCTCATATAAACAGCACCAAGAGCTACTAAATACTCACAAATGAAGCCACAAATCAAAAATCTGATTGGAGGGGTGAAGGAGTTACATACCAGGGAGTATTTGCTCAAAAATTCAGCTCGAATGGTGGGCTGTAGAGAGAGATCGAAAATCGCCTCCAAGAAGAGCAAGAACTGGAGCAGAACTCGTGTTTTTGGAGAGAGAGGAAGGAGGAGGAAGAAGACATACCTGGCTGGCTGCCCCTGTGGGCCCCAGGCGCCCTGTGGGCGCGGCCAGGAGGCAGGCCGCGCCAGCTGGCCGCCTGGGCCACTGATGGCCCCCCTGGTCAGCCCCAGGTGCTTTTGGGTCATTCCCGGCATGGAAATTTTTATTTACATTTTTCTGGAATTTTTCTGAAAACTTCACTGTTGAAAATTTCTCGGAGTTCAAAAAGCTGCAAAACTTTCTGAAAACTTAAAGCGGTGATTAGTATTGTGAAGCTTCAAAAACATAAAAACTTGGTACATCAAAGAGAATGAAAGCTAAAGCAAATGAAAACATAACAAGCTTAACTTTTTACCTATATAAAACAAGCTCACTAGTAAGGTTGATCAAGTCTTACCAACAGACCGACGATATACAGAACAAGAAGTCTCACCCCTTATGAAGTGATCATTGCACCTTTACTTTAATGGACATTTTCCCCACCATAATGGTTTTGTATTTGTGGTGCACATGTAGTGGACAATCCCATTCTCCAATCTTCACGGTCTCGATATTCTCTATAGAGTTAAGGCCATGCCTTTTATCGATCTTCTTTGGAAAATATACCGTGTGTTCTTTATCATCAACGTTGAAAGTGACCTTTCCTTTATTGCAATCAATGATAGCACATGCTGTGTTAAGAAAAGGTCTACCAAGAATAATGGACATGCTCCCATCCTCGGGCATGTCAAGCACAACAAAATCTGTAAGGATCAAACAGTTAGCAACTTCAACGGGTACATCCTCACAAATTCCTATTGGGACAGTTGTTGATTTGTCAGCCATCTGAAGGGAGATATTTGTAGGGATTAGTTTTTCTAAAAAAAGCCTTTTGTAAAGAGATAAAGGCATAACACTCACTCCTACACCAAGATCACATAAAGCAGTTCTGACATAATTATTCTTTATGGAGCAAGGAATGGTGGGTATACCTGGATCACCGAGCTTCTTAGGAATCTTTCCACTGAAAGAGTAGTTAGCAAGCATAGTAGATATAGCCTCATTAGGAACTTTTCTTTTATTAGTAACAATATCTTTCATATATTTCGAATTGGGAGGTAACTTAATAGCATCAGTCAAAGGAATCTGAAGAAAAAGAGGTTTCATCCATTCACAAAATTTATTATAATGCTCTTCTTCTTTAGATTTGAGGGACTTACCTGGAAAGGGCATGGGTTTCTGTATCCATGGTTCTCTTTCCTTACCATGTCTTCTTGCGACGAAGTCTTCTTTAGAGTACCTCCTGCATTTATCGGGTGCTTCTTCTTCTCTTACCATGGGAGAATCATCCTTCTCCGCGTCCTTTTCTTCAGGCTCCGCACCGTCTTCTGTTTCAGCATCGGAGGTAGATATGCTATTAGGGTCAACAGCTGGCTTTTTACTTGTAATAGGATCATCGGGATTGTCAGCCTCCTTGTGTTTCTTCTTCTTCTTTTTCTTCTTTGGAGAGCTAACAACCTCGTCTTCTTCTTGCACTTGAGAATCTTGCTCGATCCTCTTTGGGTGCCCTTCAGGATAGAGCGGGTCCTGGGTGTGTGTTCCACCCCTCGTTTTAATTCCATAAGCTTGTATGTCCTGTTTAGCATTATTAGCAAGCAAATCTTTTTGCACATTAGAAATTTGTTCAAGCTGAGTTTGAACCATATGAAAATGCTTGACAAGACATTTAATATCATTAACTGTTCTCTCTAGAACATCACATAAACTTTTGATAGCAAGAGAATTATCATGCAACTGACTTTGTAACTTCCTATTAAAATGGTCTTGCTTAAAAATAAAATTATCAAGCTCATCTAAACATTGGTCGGGAGGCTTACCTCTAGGGATGTCACTTTTACGAAAGTCTAATAGAGAGTGTACCTCTACCAAGGGAGGGTGAGTACTAGGCTCACACAACTTCTCAATAGGCGGTAAATTCTTCACGTCTTCGGCTTTAATACCTTTCTCCTTTATAGACTTCTTTGCTTCTTGCATATCTTCGGGGTTCAGAACAAGCATGCCCCTCTTTTTCGGTGGTAGAAGTGGTTCAGGGACGGACCAATCTTCATAGTTCTTGGCAATTTTGCACATCAATTCTTCTGCATCGTCCGGTGTTCTTTCCCTGAAAACACAACTAGCACAACTATCCAGATAGGATCTGGACTCATCGGTTAAACCAGCGTAAAATATATCAAGAAGTTCATTCTTGGGAACTCCATGTCCCGGCATAACCTTAAGTAAATCACAAAACCTCCCCCAAGCTTTAGGGAGGTGCTCATCCTGCAATTGTTTAAAGTTATAGATTCTTTGCAAAGCAGCATGTTGCAGATGAGCTGGGAAATATTTATCAACAAAGAATTGGACTAAGTCCTGAGGAATTTTAATGGAACCATAAGGTAGTGCATCGTACCATGATTTAGTGTCTTCCTTCAAAGAAAAAGGAAAAAGCTTGGCCACATAGAAGTTTCGTATCTTGTCATTAGTAGTGAATAGGTTGCTTAACTCAGCGAGTTTGTTCAAGTGTGCTATAGCATCATCATTTTCTCTGCCATAAAAGGGGTCAGCCTCGACTGTAGATATAAGTGAAAGATCAACAGAGAAATCATAATCAGGATCAGTGATGCATATAGGAGATGTGGCAAATTTAGGATCAGGAATAACTTTGTTCTTCATGGAGTGCCTTTTGAGCAACTCCTTAATAGCACCAGGGTCGGAGTCGACACACTCTTTGAGTACCCTGCAATCATCATCAACAGTAACATAATAATCATCAAGGATTCTCTCCCTGAGTTCATCTAAGCTCGGGTAACCAAAGGTTTTGCGGGTAGGAATATAGGTAGCAGGGGTCTCAGTCTTGGATTTTGCTGCAATCTTAGCAGTCCGAGTTTCAATATAGCGACCAAGAAAAGTAGCATCATCAAGGGTAGTGGAAGCATCATCAAAAGTATCGGACATAGTAACAGACTCAATAGAAGCATCATTTAGCGGTGGTGAAGTAAACTTACTCATAACAGAAGGTGAATCAAGTGTAGCGCTAGTGTTCAGAACAATACCTTTTCTTGTATGGGATGGTAAGATTGGAACCTTGGGGTCTCCTTTCTTACCCATAGCGGATGATATGCAGCAGGCAGGATACTTCAAGTAGACTTGTAAATATTGCTATGCTCCCCGGCAACGGCGCCAGAAAACGCTGCTTGATGCCCCACAGGCGTAAGTGATCGAGATAGTCTTCGCGGGTAAGTTAACCCAATTTATTGATTCGACACACGGGGAGCCAAAGAGTATTTATAAGCTTTGACAGTTGAGTTGTCAATTCAACCGCACATGAAATATACTTGCTTGCACGATAGATAAGTAGTAACGGTAATATGATAGTGATGATAGAAATAGTAAAAATAGATAGCAAAAAGTAGCAAATGATGACCAGCAGGATTGAAAACACTGTAGGCTAGGGAGATGGATGGTTGGGCGCTGCATGGATGAGAGTAAACATATAATAGATTCTAACACGGGGCAAGGCACACAGAAAAGCAATGATCATCTAGGCAAATATCAAACATTAGGCATGTATCCCGTAGGTAGTTGTGCGTGCTTGCAATAAGAACTTGCACAACATCTTTTGTCCTACCATCCCGCTACGAACGGGGCCAAAAGGAACTTATGGAGATTAAGGTGCTCCTGTCAAAGAGCACCGGAACAAAGCAATAAGCTCAATGGATACATGAAATCCTCAAATTATGGACCGTCCCCTTTGGTGTCCCAAGCTGTCATCTTTGGGATCGCCGGTTCCTGACCATAATAGGTGCATACAACTCATAGATAGGATCTAGAACACAAATATATTCATGAAAACACATAGGGTTCAGATCTGAAAACATGGCACTCGGGCCCAAAGTGACAAGCATTAAGAACAACAAGTTGTAGAAAAGAAGATAAACACCAATCTAGATGATAGGCAACATGCCCCCAACAATCTGACGAACTATTACATGATCAAACTCATCCAATCCCTACCATCCCCTTTGCCTACAGCAGGGAATTACTCACACATGTGAAGGGAAGTCATGGAGGATTGATGGAGTGGCGATGGTGATGACGATGGCGACGATCTCCCCTCTCCGGAGGCCAAATCAGCCTCCAGATTAGCCCTCCCGAAGAAGAACAGAGGGTGGCGGCAGCTCCGCGACGTAAGCTGGGAAAACGACTTCTGTTCTGGGGTTTTCTCGTCACGGGGATAAATAGGAGCATCGGTAGGGCACCAGAGGAGTGGGGGAGCAGCCCAGGCGGCCTGAGGGCGCGGCCCCACCCCTGGCCGTGCCAGGGGGGCGCCTGGGACCCCTAGGGCTCCCCTCTGGCCCCTCTTCTGGCTCCTGTCTCCTTCGAGTGCGTAGATTTTCTGGTATTTTTCTGGGAATTTTCTGGAACATCTAAAAATCCATTTTCCTGCGCACAAATAAACGATACAGGCAGCTCTGCTAAAAACAACGTTAGTCCGGGTTAGTTTCGTTCAAATCATGCAATAATGAGGGCAAAACAATAGCAAAAGTGTTTGGAAAAGTATATACATTTGAGACGTATCAGTCATTGATGTCATATCTTGCCAATTTATCCAAAAACATTTCATAGCCCAAGTGGATTTTTCCTCTAGAAAAATTCATTTTTCTGTGGGGGCAGAATGGAGCTTTGTGAAGGGACTACCATTTATCCTTATCCATTGCTGGTGAATCTTTTTGTGCAAGCTCATATGATCATATCATTGATCTACACCAAATTCCAACACCATTTTCTTAGCCAAACCCCCACAATAAATTCCCAAAGTTTGGGTGCAGCAAGAGGGCATTGTGAAGCAAGTGCATTATAGGGGATCCCATTTGCCTTGAAATTTTTTGAGCATGATCCTACCACCAAATAACTCCACCAAATCAAATTGGAGCCAAATTCCATCACCCATGTGAGTGCATTGTCAATGTTAAGTTTCTGGTCAGTGGGCCACATTGTGAAGCAAGTGCTCGCTATGTGTGTCCAATGGCTATGAAATTTTATACACATATGCACCATGCCAAATAACCCCAGTACACCAATTTTCAGCCAAATCCACCAATCCTATGCGATGCTAGCTTCAACTTTGCATTCTGGCCAATTTGGACATTTGTAAAGGAAGTGCTAGCTAACTTACTCCAATTGAGATGAAACTTGGTGTACATACTCATCATAGTGTATGATTGAGCTATGAAAAATATCATGCCTAGGGGAGCAATGTACAAGACACAACCCAGTACAAACACTTTCTGCAGCATTGTGCCATTTACAAAGGATGTACCATGTACATTGTTCATTTTGGCCCCAAACTTTCTAGAAATATAGTCCCTCCTATCCTAAAGCCAAAAGACAACTTGACCCTATCCAAAACCCCACCATGTGATCCCAGCTTCTGCTCCAAGTTTGCTGCATCAAATTGTTGATTGAGATAGAGATCACCACGGTGCATCTATTGACCATCCAGCTGTACCCATGTGATCAACACTCAAAGGACTTCACTGTGGACAAGTTTTTCCACAATAGAACTCCCCCAGTTGCACCCTCCCCTTGGTGGCCACGCCATTGGCGTGCTCTAGGCGCGCACTGTGCGCGCACGCATGCTTTGCTCGCGTGCTGGTCGTGTCGCCATCGTGCCCCTGTAAGCCTTTGTCGCCCTCTGCTTGTCAATCCGCGCCGCACGACTTTGTGAAGCTCGCGTTCGCCACGCCACCCCCTATTGACCCTCCTCCACGCCTCCAGCTCACCCGTGACGCTGCCCTACCGAGCATCCCGCCATGGCTATATAAGAGTGCGCACTCCCGAGCTCCAGGGCATACCGAGAAGCTCCCGCACCTCCCCCCTAGCCACTCGCCCCCTCCCAATTTGATCCCGGATCTCCTCTCCGCCGCCCACGGTCGCCCACGGCCCTCACCTTCCCCGGCCAAGTTCGAGCCGCTCAGGGCTCTCCCTCTCCACCTGGTGTCGGGGGATTGGTACCTGGGTAGGCTCACCCAAGCGGAAGCAACCTTTCAAGACAAGGATGGACCGATTGGCCTGCAGCTGGGCCGAGTTTGGTAGTCGGCCCAGGCGCAACCGGTCCACCCTATTGTCATCATGACCATCATCACGACCGATTTCCTAGAGCAATCGACCCTGCCAAGGGCCACCAGTCGGCCCAGGCGCAATCGGCATAACTTACCACTTCTGGAGAAGTTGACCCCGAGACAAGTCGAAGGTCCAAGTACGGGGTCATAAATGCGCAATCCCGGAAGATCGGGGTAGCAGAGAAGCCAAGTCACATCGATGATCTGGCAGAGATACGGTGTCGACCTCTCCGCCGATTCTGCGGACAGGACGACAAGACCGCACCTCCTAGCCTTACTGTTCATCATCAGGACCTACAAGTCTACAGCATGGGCCGCCGCTCGTAGGGTCCGGATCACCCGGAGAGGAGCAGTCGGTGGGACCCAGCCGATTAGAGGATGACGGCTGGGCCCAATCGGCAGTGAAGTTACCGATTTACCCCGGGATCATACTACAAGAGCCCGGGGTACCCCTCCTGCGTGGGGGACGATCCACTCAGTAGCACCATTACTCATATTCTCCTCAGTTTCATTCACTGCTAGTAGATACTCCTCAGGGAAGCAGGAGAGAGCCCTGCCCACGGCGGCGCTCACCTTCCCCTGAGAAGATAGAGAAGCAGTTATTGTAGCCCAACTCATTGATATAGAAGAGACTAGCAGGAGTAGGGGTGTTATCTCTCCAGAGAGCCCCGAACCTGGGTACATCGTGGTGTCCTCCACCGTGTTTGGCACCATCGACATCTTCTTCCTCGCGTCTTCCCCTCATTTTAGCCATCCCCATGGCATCTGACGTCACATATCGATGACAGTTGGCGCCCACCGTGGGGCAGACCGAGGCGTCGACTGGAGTAAAGATCCGGACGGGATTTTCCTCTGCATCAGGAGGTAGCCACGCCTCTGGCCTGATTCTAAGGCGTGGGGCAATCGATTACGTGGTGGATTACTCGGCGCGGTACAGGGCTGGTGCACCCCTGCCGCCCGGTGTGTCGCTGCAGGTCGGCAGCCATCGCCTCTTCATCGGCAGCTTCCCCGAGGCATATCGCAGGGAGATTCATGTTTTCTCGTGCGCTACAGATCCTCTCTCGACCAGGGGATGCAGCGCAGCGCCTGGCGGAGAGGATGGCCGAGTGCACGCTGCTTTCATGATGGCGGGGGCGTCGTCATCGAGCAATCGCGGTGCAGCGAGCGCGGCAAGAAGAGCCAAGGATGCAGCGGAGGCTGCGGAGAGAGTCGGCACCAGTGCGTTGCGGGATGTGTTATACACACCCGTAAACAGGAATGGTGATCCCGAACAAGTGCACACGGAGCTGGAGACAGCACGGCTTGCTCTGGCTCGCAGGGCTGAGCAGGTGCTGGCAGAAGAGCGCAGGCTGGGAGCCATCACAAGGGAGTACAACGCAGCGCATGCAGGACCGCGCCGGCCGATTGAGCCCGCGGTCCTGGAAGATCTGAGAAGCCGAGGCAGGGCAGTCAACCAGCAGCTGTCGGGGGCCGAGCAGCCGGAGCAACCAAGGAGGCAGATGCAACCGGAACAACCGGTGCAGTTGGCATTCATCCAGAGGACGACATACAACACGCCGGACAAACACCTGAGAGCAGCCGAGAAGATAGCACTCGAGCTAGAAGACCTGGAGGGAGATGAGCGGCGAGAGCAGTCGCGCCGAATGCGTGAGCTGTTGGAAGCCGCAAAGGAGCAGAGGCTCGTAGCAATGGATAATCAAAATGCAGAACCCGGGGCGTCAAGAGGAACTGTGAGGCCGAATCCGGGAGCTAGCCAGCGACCGAATGCATCGCGCCAGAACAGACAGCAACCCGCTCCGTCTCGGCATGAGAGTAGGGTCAGAAGAAATCGGCCACCCCCAGCAGCAAGCAGAAGAATTGAAGAGCCAACTATTAACAGCAGGCGTAACGACATGCCTCAACAATCGGCACCAAAACCAGCAATCAGCGCCCGACTTGGCCCCCGCCAAATCGGCCAGAATGATGCAAGACATCGAATTGAGCTCCTGGAGAAGGAGGCTCAAGAGGATGAAGAAGGAGAGGCTGGCCCGTCGTGTTTCGGTCATCGTATTCGGACCGAGAAGTTTCCCAAAGGCTTCACGCTGCCGAGAGACACACCCAAGTACAATGGTTCTGTGAAGCCAGAAGATTGGTTGTCCGATTATCTGACCGCGGTTCGCATCGCAGGAGGAAATCGTCGCGTAGCAGTATGCTATGCACCTTTGATGCTGCAAGGATCGGCTCGTACGTGGTTGAATAGCCTGCCCAACGACAGTGTAAACTGCTGGGAAGATTTCACGAGCGCATTTATTCATAACTTCACGAGCACATATGAGCGTCCCAACCTCCCGCGGCAGTTAGCTCTTTGTGTGCAAGGCAAAGATGAACCCCTCCGAGATTATTTATCTCGGTGGATCAAGCTGAAGAACTCATGTGAAGGAGTCCATGAGATCCAGGCCATTCAGTACTTCACAGATGGATGCCTGGCCGACTCAATGTTAAAGCACAAGTTTCTCCGCAAAGACTTCACGTCGCTCGCCGAGCTCATGAAGGTGGCAAATGCGTTCGCTATGTCCGATTCTGCGATGCGCCCTATCCAGCTCGGAGTTGGAGGTGTAATCCAGTCACCAGGGGCTCCGCAGTCAGACACAGGGAATCAAGGCCTCAGTCGGAAGGAAAGGAGAGAGAACAACCGCAATAATAACAAAAACAACAACCAGCAGAACAATGGCAAGCGCAAGGATGAGCAGCCTGATACCCAGTATGACAGTCGGCAGGTGGCCGCTGTCCAGAACGAAGAAGATCCAGCGGCTGCAGGAGGCAGTCGGAAGATGAGACCAAATGTGAGGCCCCCGGGGCAGATGAAGCCCAAGTACACGTTCGATGATATGCTAGACGCACTGTGCAAGTTGCACAGCACGCCCGGCAGGCCGTCTGCGCACACCACCCGGCAGTGCGATTTCGTGAGAAGGATCGCGAAGGGAGAAGCTTTACCACCTCCACCCCCACCACCACCCCAGAACAGAGGACCGCCTCAGCAGCAGAACCAGTTCCCGCGGCAAGACGCCGCCTACATGATTTTCACCAGTGAGTCCACGGACAAGGGCAGTCGGAGAGCCCGAGCTCAGGAGGTCAACGCCACCATGCCGCCGATTCCTCAGTTCATGCATTGGTCCGAGTGTCCTATATCCTGGGACAGAGAAGATCATCCCACCATCTTGCCAAATCCGGGCAATTATCCGCTTGTGGTTGACGCTCTGTTCGCAGGACCAAGGTTCTCATGCAAGTTCTCCCGAGTGCTCGTCGATGGAGGAAGCACAATCAACATTCTGTACAGGGACACATTGATCAAGCTAGGACTCACAGAGAAGGATCTGGAACGCAGTCGGACGACTTTCCACGGGATTGTCCCTGGGTTGTCTTGCACCCCCATGGGGCATTCGGCTGGATGTTATATTTGGCACAGAGGAAAACTTCAGGAGGGAGCCAATTTGGTTTGAAGTCGCCGACCTCAGCAGTCCTTATCATGCTCTGTTGGGATTGCCCGCATTTGCCAAGTTCATGATCAACGCACAGCAGACGTACCTCAAGATGAAGATCCCAGGGCCAAACGGCGTCATCACCGTCACCGGGGACTTCAGGAAGTCCCTCGAGTGCACGTCCGCTGGCAGCAGTTTGGCTGATTCTCAGGTGGTTGAGACGGAGAAGCGTCAGCTCAGCAAGGTGATTGCAATGGCGCAAGCACAGAGCAAGAATCCACTCCCGGTCGGCCCAGCAAAGAGAGTAGATGAGGAATCAGCTTTTCAGTCGGCCAAGGACAGCAAGAAGATCGCTCTAGATCCCTCCGACTCAACCAAGTTTGTTGTAGTCGGAGTTGGACTTAGTGATAAATAGGAAAGCGAGCTCGTCGAGTTTCTCCGTGAGAATCAGGACATCTTCGCATGGTCTCCACAAGACATGCCTGGTGTGCAGAGAGAACTCGCCGAGCACAAGCTACACATTTGGCCAGGCTCGAAGCCGGTCAAGCAACCCCTGAGATGTTTTTCTGAAGATAAGAGAAGGGCAATCGGCGAAGAGATTGCAAAGCTGCAAGCTGCAGGTTTCATCATGGAAGTGCTTTACCCCGAGTGGTTGGCGAATCCAGTCCTCGTCAGGAAGAAGAACAAGACCTGGTGCATGTGTATCGATTACACTTGCCTGAACAAGGTGTGCCCGACAGATCCGTTTGCTCTGCCCCGTATTGATCAAGTGATTGATTCTACGGCCGGCTGCGAGTTCTTGTCTTTTCTGGATGCCACAGCTGGCTATCACCAGATCAAACTTGCTGTGGAAGATCAAATAAAAACTACATTTATAACCCCTTTCGGGGCTTATTGTTATATCACCATGCCGTTTGGTTTGAAAAATGGAGGTGCCACTTATCAGCGTACAATTCAAAGATTTACACACTCCCAACTCGGCAGAAATCTCCACGTTTACGTGGACGATTTAGTGGTGAAATCGGCAAAGGGAATCACACTGTTAGACGACCTCAGAGAAACATTTGCAAATTTGAGAACTTATCAGATCAAGCTCAATCCGGAGAAATGCGTTTTTGGAGTCCAGGCCGGCAAGCTCTTTGGATTTCTCGTTTCCGAGAGGGGAATCGAATGCAACCCCGAGAAGATAGCCGCAATAGAGCGCATGGAACAACCCAAGAACCTGAAGCAAGTACAGAAGTTCACCGGTTGCCTCGCATCACTCAGCCGATTCCTCAGTCGGCTAGGTGAAAAAGCAATCCCGTTGTACCAACTGATGAAGAAGACGGAGAAGTTCACATGGACCCCCCAAGCAAGCGAAGCATTCCGAGAGCTCAAGCGCATGCTCTCCACCGCGCCGATTCTGGCTGTCCCGATTGAGAAGGAGCCAATGATGTTGTACATTGCGGCAACCAATCGGGTGATCAGTGCAGTTATGGTGGTGGAGCGGCCCGAGAAGGACAAGGCACAACAGATTCAGCGACCGGTATATTACATCAGTGAAGTGCTCTCGGCATCCAAGCAAAACTACCCTCACTATCAGAAGATGTGCTATGGAGTATACATGGCAGCCAAGAGATTGAAGCCATATTTTCAAGCCCACTTGGTCACCGTCGTCAGCTCGGCTCCGTTGGCCGACATCATAGGAAGCAGAGGTGCAACTGGAAGAGTGGCAAAGTGGGCAATCGAGATCGCCAACCATGGCATCCAGTATGATCCGAGAACTGCAATCAAGTCACAAGCATTGGCCGATTTCCTGGTGGACTGGGCTGAAACTCAATATATGTCGCAGCTCCCAGGATCGGATTTCTGGCGAATGCACTTCGATGGATCCAAGATGAAGAGCGGCCTAGGGGCTGGCGTGGTACTTACTTCACCAAGAGGAGATCAACTGCAATATGTGCTTCAGATTCACTTTGCAGCATCAAACAACGTCGCCGAGTACGAAGCCCTTGTGCATGGTATCAAGCTTGCCAAAGAAATCGGCATTCGGAATATTGAGTGCTTCGGTGACTCCGACCTGGTAGTACAGCAGTGCACAGGCACCTGGGATGCAAAGGACGCAAATATGGCAAGCTATCGTTTCCTGGTGCAGCAGATCAGTGGGTACTTTGAGGGATGCGAGTTTCACCATGTGCCGAGAGCAAACAACGAAGCAGCAGATGCATTATCCAAGCTCGGCTCAACAAGGAAAGCTATCCCACCAGGCGTGTCGCTGGAGCACATGAAGAAGCCATCCATCACGCCGTCCCCATAATCTGAGTCTATCTTCATCTCGGAGACCGATCTTGAAGCATTGAAGAAGGCAAAAGAAGTTCAACCGGCAAAAATTACAACCTTGAAGAAGCAGTCCAACGCCCAAGGTGTTTCAGCAACAGCACCAGGGCCCGCCGATTGCAAACCAGGGCCCGCCGATTGCAAACCAGGGGCTGCCGATTGCAAGCCAGAGGCTGCCGAATGCCTCAAGAAGAGCAAGGTCAGAGAAAAGCAAGCAGAGGCAATGCCAGGTGGCACAGCCTCAGAAGCACCAATGATGTTAGAAATTGCTGATTGCAGTGAAGAAGTTCCAACTCCAGACGAGAAGTCGCCACCAGGGGCTGCCGAGTGCGTGTCAGGCGCCGCAATCGGCAGTTCAGAGGCAGAAGTCGAGACAGCAGAAGGTCAAGAGGCCGAGATTCAAGCGGCCAACAGCCAAGACATCGAGATCCAAGTAGAAGTCGCACTCCAACATGCAGCGGTAATGGTAGTTATCAGTGCGCCATCATGGGCACAGCCGATTAGAGATTTCCTAGAAGACGGAGTCCTCCCAGAAGACGAAGCAGAGTCAAGGCAAATTAGCCGCAGATGTTGGGCATACACAATCTCTACTCCTAAATGTGCAGTTCGTACGTCGTCTCGTTGTATCCTGACGTTCCTTTTATCGCTCCCTCGTCCCACCTCCTCCTGTTTCTTCTCACCCGATTCCCTCCCCAACCCTAATCAGCCGCCTCCTCCACTGGCCACCTCGCCGTAGGGCGCCGCCCTCTCTCCTTCCCCTCGCCCTCTCTCCCTACACGTTCCATGCTGCGGCGGCAGAAGTGCCGCCTGAACCGGCGCCTCCACTCGCTCGGCGCGTGACGGGCGTCATCTTCGTGCCCATCTTCGCCACATCCTTGTCTGCTCGGTGGTGGTTGAGGCCGTCGCAGCCGCGTTCGCGGCCGCGGCGTTGCTGCCCATGGGCTCCTACCCCTGAAGACGACGGCGCGGGCGGTGGAGGGCCGCCCCCAAAGGCCCGGAGACTGGCAGTCCGGAGCGGGGGAGCGGGAGGAGATGACGGCGGTGGGGATGACTGGATGAGCATGCGGATCAACCCGAACCTGCTGGACTGCTCCATCTGCTTCGAGCCCCTCCGCCCTCCCCGTCTACCAGGTATCCAAGGATGTTGCTCTGCCAAATTATCTATGCTGCTGCCGGCTGTTTGATTTTCATAAGCCTGACATTGAAGAGTTGGAAATTATTTCTGAATCTTCGTGCAGGTTGAATGGGCATATTAAACCATCCATATGCAGTCCCCTTCGTTGGGCATAGGTAAGAGATAAAATGAATCATCATTTGACTTATAATTGGGCATATGTACGCTTAACTTACTGGCTCTAAGCTTCATTGTTTCGTAAAAAAGTGAACATCTCCATGCAAAGCCTCGTGAAGATAATTCCTGGAGACTTAGAAATTTTCTATGTTAGTGCTCAACCAAAACTTCAGATAATTGCTGACAAATGTATTGTTGTTTCCATATTTGTTTCTTTGCCGTTGCAGTTTTGCACAACTGATTTTGATGTCAAAAAGTTAAAATTAGTCAGCGTGAGCTGGTTTGAGAAGTCACCTTTATTCTGTTACCGTGAATAAAAGGCATGGTTGAATCTTTTCCGTCAAATTTGGCAATTACAGTCACCGAACAAACATGATTAGTGAACAAAAAATCTGCATCGTATATCTTGAATTCTCTTGAATAAATTTATATCTGCACTATTTGATGATTGTAGACTGTAGTATATATAGATTGATGGATAGTTCTTATGATTGGTACATAGTACGTGCTAGAATTTCATTTCCTAGCCTACTTCTGTGCTACTATGATTGGTACATAGTAAGTTCTAGCACTAATAATTTTATGAATATAGAAGTTTGACGTCTCATTCATCTAATGTCATAGCTTGCTAGACTATTGGTAGACAAATTCTCATCACTTGATCTAAAACTCTGCAGTACCATACTATAGCTGAGTTTCCCTTTGTCAACTACTTGTATGTACTTTCATTCTAAATTAGTGTTTGTTTCCCAATATGCAGCTTTACAACTGCATGTAAATGTGACTGAGTTGATACTTGTGGTCTGGTTATCCCTTAATTTGACCTCCTGCTTCTGCTCGTTGTGCAGGGAAGGGGTTGGCGATTTGACGGCGGGCGCGTCCATGCTGTCAGGAGGCACTCTTTGGTAAGTAATCACCGCTCACCCTCTTTCTCGGTATTATTTGCCTGTTGTTGAGTATTTGCCATAACAGTCTACGATTAGGTGAGATTGATATCCCGAAAAGACAATATGCACTTAACCAAACCCGCTAGCACTTGATTTTCAGGTAGCTGAGTACTACCGGAACAGCTTGCGATTAGGAGCAATTAATATACAGAGCAAACTATCCTGGGTTGATGTCTACACAGACCTACTTATAGTTGGATTTTTTAGAAACATTTGCATCTCATTCAATAGATCCATGCTTCCAATTAAGCCTTCTATTTTAATTTTGTTTCAGAATCATAGTGCCAACAATACAGAGATAAATTATTCAGTTATGATCTTGCCAAACATCTGGAATCATAAGACAAACTGAGATATGCCCATCAGTTTGGTATATTTCAACATTATTTGCTTTGTTTGTACATAGGAATGCTTCCCTCAAGCATTTAAGGCTTTAGCACTGTACTGTGAAGGCAAACAAGTTCCTACACAAGAACTAATTAGTGTTGAATCTTCGAGCGCCTCTTTTATCCTTTCTTTTCACAATCCAAAGTGACAAACCCTCACTCTTGTCCATATTTTTATAATTATTGGGGATGTTTATATTAAGCCAAGGTGTCAAGAGAGATGATACCCTACTTTCTTAGAAAGATGTTTATATTAAGCCAAGGTGTCAAGAGAGATGATACCCTACTTTCTTAGAAAGCGCAGGTCAGATGTTACATAGAGGCAGGGGCGGAGCCAGTAATAATTCTTCCTCCACTTCTGGTAGATCAAAGGGTAATCTTTCACATTCCGCTAAAGAAGAAATTAAAAAACCCAGAAAACCTATAGGCTGACGCCAAATATTCCACCCCAAAAAACCATATTTTGACTGTGCTTCAACTATATCAACTGTACTTGAACTATTAGATAATCATAGTCGAATATAACATCACAGTTCCCACTTCCCACCGCTATTTCAAAACCGTACATGAAACTTTAGCTTCATACGGCTTCTCTATGATTAGAAAAAGGAAACGACTGTTTTGTTCCGGTATTAGCCCCTAGGGCATAGATAGAATTAGGTAAAATAAAATAGATTGGAAATTCCTAAATTAGACCAAAGGAACTGTAAAAATAGGATAGGTTGGGTCTATGGTCATTGAAGGCCTCCTAAAAGGATCTACTAAATTCATCGAGTTGTTCTAAAGAATCAAAACGGTCGGTTATTAACGGAATTCCTTGTCGGCTTTCCGTGAAATACTCGTTTGGCCTAGGACTGCCAAACACATCATAAGCTATACCCGGCGACCCCGGGCACCTGCCCGGGCTCAACCGGAGAGTTCCCTTTAAAAATTAGCATAACTACACTGGTTGACAGTGGCACTTTGCCGGGTAAACGCCGGCCAGCGACATTGCAAATAGAGCTTGCCCCGGCTCACCGAGCAAGCTGGCTCCGCTAATGCATAGAGGTCAAATTTGTAGTTATTAGGGTTTTTTACAATCATGTGATTAATTATGTTATGTCATCATCTTTCATACTGCCGATTTGGGAATCCATCAAATCACTTAATTCATGTATTAAGTTTTACTTCATCGGGGACAGTGTCTCATTACACTGATTTTGAATGTATATTTGTTGATGTGTTCAATTTTTGTTATCTATTTTTGTGCATAACCTAAACAGGAGCTGGTGTTCTTACAGTTAATGTTACCCTCTCATTAGGCTCCATTAGGCAAACTGAGAATTATTTACAAGTCTCTTACATAAGATGCTGAAGGTATTTAATTTCTCCCGACTGTGATTCGGTTAACATTTAACATTACACTCACTTTTATTTTAGAGGACGACAAGCTACGCTCTTATAAACCTATAAGGGAGTTTTCTCAAAATCCATGCTTCCTTTGATTTTTTAAAAATTTCTGTAGGGTCTTCTAATAAACCTATAAGTACGTTTCACTGATCCAAACATTATGCAATATACCAGATCCACTATCAAGTCGATCGGTCGGCGCAGTCCCTGGACTCCAATTGTACGTGCATCAGATTTTGGTACTGGTACCAAGCATTTGCCAAATTTGTTGGCATAGATTTCCAAATTTATGGGATTTGTATGCTCTGTGCAAGCTTGAAAGCCAAGTAAACCATGACAAACCAAAATATTTTGTTAGATTTATTTTTTCACGTTATATCATGTATTTGCAATGGACGATTTGGTGCCATAAGTTGCATGGGTTCATCGGAAATGAAAAGTATAATCAGGCAGCATACATAATCAACACAACATCTTGGCCTGTGGTGGTTTGTGAGTTCTACATGTAAAAGATAGCACACCAAAATGCAAAAGAAGGCTCAGCTTGTGAACATCCTGTAATAGTTTTTGGTTAAAGTCACTTTCTGATGTATGTGTGGACTTGGACTCATATATATGAACTTGGATTAGATAAAAGTCACTTTTCTGCTGCTCATTTGATATATTTTTGGACTTACTTATTTTATGTGAGACATAAAATATCATGTATATATGTTATGTATGTGTGCTTCGATGTAACCTGGATGTTAATGTCTCATGTTTATGTCAAATTTAGATATTGTGAGATGAATTATGTATATGTCAATTGTGTACGTGGGATATGTCGTCAAATTATAGGAGGATTTTGCCCAATTTTTCAATTTTAATTTAGAATTTAAATGTGAAATATAGATTTTATGAATGTTTTTAATTAAATTCATTACATTCACGTTGATGATGGTTGACATGTAATCATTACTTTGCTTTTTTTGTCATGTTAATTGTTTTGGTCACAAGTTATACCAAGGATAATTCATCTTTTCAAATATCATTTTAACACTGTTATTGGTCAAAATGGATGGAAGTGTCATGAAGGGTACAAAATTTAGACTATTTGTTAGATATGGAAGATGAAGTTTTTTTTTATGTTAAATAGGGAAACAAAATTTAAGATGATGTTAAATAAGGAATTCTCTCAAAATACTAAGCCAAATATCATTGAACTACATACCACACATTGTAGAATATGTAGTCTACCTCAATTAATTCTTGTCAGAACCAACACAAGATTTTGTATGTGATGCTCTTGTTTATTCGGTCAATTTTAAGATATCCTAAATGGTAACCTATATGATTCTAAGTGTCTAATTTCAATTGTTTTTCATATATTACTAGCTATATTTTACACATGTAAAATTTGATATGTATTTTGCTTACATATGGAACCAACCAGTAATTTTTTGTAAAGTCCGTAGCAACGCACGGACACTCTACTAGTAATCAACAATGAGCTAGTGCGCAAGAGTGCAACTGGTGTCTTTCAGAGATGTGTAGAAGAGGACAGAGGCTTGGAGTTGCTCAGAGACATTCATCAAGGTGAATGCGGTCATCATGCATCTGCAAAAGCCATCGCCAGCAAAGCTTTCCGACATGGTTTCTACTGGCCGACTGCGCTTGCAGCGGCTGAGAATTTGGTGAAATATTGCAAGGGTTGCCAGCGGTTTAAGGCAAGAAGTCATCAGCCAGCATCGGCATTGAAGACAATCCCAATAGCGTGGCCATTTGCAGTATGGGGTTTGGATATGGTTGGTCCATTCAAAAGGGCTCGAAGTGGCATGACACATATTCTAGTTGCAGTGGACAAGTTTACCAAGTGGATTGAGGCCCGCCCGATCAAGAAGCTGGATGGTCCGATTGCGGTCCGATTTGTGGCCGACATCGTGTGCAGATATGGTGTACCTAACAGCATCATCACTGACAACGGCACAAATTTTGTAAAGGGTGCGCTGGCTCGATATATATCTCAGCAGGGCATTCGGCTTGACCTGGCATCTGTGGCGCATCCGCAATCGAATGGTCAAGTAGAAAGAGCAAATGGACTCATCCTCTCGGGTATCAGACCCCGATTGGTGGAGCCACTTGAGAGGGCACCCGGAGAATGGATTGAAGAGCTCCCTGCAGCATTGTTCAGTTTGAGGACCACACCAAATAGGTCGACTGGATTCACTCCTTTCTTTCTGGTGTATGGTTCAGAAGCAATCATCCCATCCGACATTGAGTTTGATTCTCCTCGGCATGCCTTGTACACCGAAGAAGAAGCCAGGTTAGCATGAGAGGACGGCGTCAACCTCAAATAAGAAGCCTGTTTGTTGGCCTTGTCCAGATCGGCAGTTTATCAGCAGAAGTTGCGGCACTACCACAGCTAGAAGATTCGTCCTCTCTCTTTCCGAGAGGGAGACATGGTGCTACGCCGAATTCAGAAGTCAGAAGGCCAGCACAAGCTATCTTCACCCTGGGAAGGACCATTTGTCATCAGCCGTGCACTCAAGAACAACTCCTATTATTTGATTGACTGCACCAAGGGCACTCGGCACAAGGACACATCAGGAGTAGAAACGGAGCGGCCGTGGAATGCCGAGCTGTTATGTCCATTCTATAGTTGAGTGGCAGAAATTTATGTACGTCATTCCGCAAACAATCAGTAAAGCTATCATGCCTCTGAAAAAGAGCATTCTATTACCTTTGCATAATTTCATTCGAAAAGCTAGCCCAAGTCGGCAAAGCTTAGTCACACCCGAGACATGCATAACGCACTCGGGGACTGACCGGCCACGAGGTCAGACGAATAGGCCATCGAGGCACGGGGACTGCAGGCTATCACTCAACTCAGCACCTAACTCAAGCGCAAATCACAAAAATATTTGTGGCATTGAGAAGGGTAGCGGTTGGGGCGGTCAGCAGTACAAGTTCCCGAGAAACAACTCGAAACGCTCTACAAAGGGCACAGTCGATAAATCAAGTTACCGATTGCGCCGCCAACCGAGGCATTGTGCCCGGTAGTGGGCAATCGGCTGCTAACGTTGCAGAATCCTTTGCGTCGAACCTTGTCGTGTAAAGTCGAAAAGCTTATCGAACCTTGGCTGGAAATCTACCTTTGATCCGATTGCAGACCGCATGTCGGCAGCAATGCAGGCAAGGCAGACACCCCCAAGTGCAGACCGATAAAACAAACCGACAAAGACACAAAGTTGATCGCATAAAAAAAACTTAAAATAAGCAATCGGATTGCATAAGAGATAGCAGGCCTAAGGCCGAATAAGTTCATTACATCAAAGTCACACCCAGTGGATGTCGACAGAATTAAAATTATGTCTTACAAGAAACTAATCGGAAAGAAAAGCAAAATAAGGCCGATCCAAGGTCGGCAAGTTGCAATAGGTGAGGTCATCGGCGGCTTGGCTCAGGAAGTCGGGGCAGTCGAGGGCGCAGAGCTGGCAGTCGGAGCAGTCGGATCGGCGTGCGCGGCAGCAGCATCTGGCTCCGACCGTGCATCAGAAGACGTAGCCCCAGCACGTTTGGACATGGGAGAGGTATGGGACGAACCGCTATCGGAAAGCTCGTCGGCCAAGCCAGAAATAGAAGTCGCAGCCAGCGGGTTCCCTCCCTTGTCAAGATATGGAGTATATTCATAAAGAGAAAACCAGTTCACCATAGCGCTGGCAAGCCGGTTCACTTCAGAATAGGTCATCTCGAGCACGTCGGCGGTGTTCTCTCCGAGGCTGTGGAGTTTGGAAAGTTTCACTTGCGGGTACTAGCTCAACACAGTTTGAAGAGCAGTCTCAGCGCCAGTCCGACCAGCCGAGTTGAGCAAGACGTCGATTCGACGGGGAATGGCCTTCAGAAGAATCCGAGTCTGCTCGGTGGTAGCATTCGGAGCATCTCCCTAGTCAGAGTCCTATTCATCCAGGGGAGCCGACGTGGGGATCTCGGCAGAAGAGCCGTCAGCACTTTTCATCCTCTGAAGTCCAATCTTGAGCTCGGCCGGCGACCACAGCAACTCAACAATTTTCAGAATGCCAAATTTGAAGGACAAGGCAATCCCCTTGATGACGGGAATGCGAGCTACTGTTCCAATCAAATACTCATGCCGAGTCCAGACTTCGTCATCATGCTGGCAAGACCCTCCGGCCGCGATCGTCTCCTCCCGAGATATGGCTACGGCTGCATAGGCAGCTGCCTCGGATTCGGGCCAGGCCTCTGCATCATGAAGAAAAGTGTGAGTAATAGCGCAAAAGAAGAATGCAGTCGGAAAGGCACTCAGAGGCAAGAAGCACTTACCACTGAGAAGGGCGTCCATCTCGCTCATCGTGTCGCAGAGGCCCTTGGCCCGGCGGCGCATTTTGGTGGTGTCTTCGTGGGTGCGTTTCTCCAGCTCCTCATATTTGGCGATATGTTCATCACGATCCTTTCGGATGGAGTCCCGCACAGCAATCGCTTCGTCCCTCTCAGCTTGCAAGGCTTCTCGGGCAGCTACAGCGGCATTTCGTTTAGCAAGGATCCCGTCGCCAGCAGCGGTCACGGCAGCTATGTCGGCCAGATGTTTCTTTTCAATGGCAGCCATCTCGGAACGGAGGCCTTGGATAGTACGAGTCGGGTCAGTTTCCACCCCCTGCAGTCGGGTCGCCTCTTCCTTGGCTACGGCAAGTGCTGGGCCTTGCTGGTTGAGTTCTGCAGTCAGTTCAGCAATACGGCTCTGAAGGTCATCTACCATGGGAACAGAGGCTAGAAGAGGACATGAGGATATTAGTACAAGAGCAATTGTCAATCGGAGAGAAGATATAAATGATGTATGTAAGGCCCGATATGCGGTACTGTTCCAGATCTAGGTGTTTCCACCAAGATCCGGGGACGAAGCACATATCGGTCCCACCGCGACATATGAAAAAGCCATATGCCCCGGATTTCCAACATGATATCACAACATTACAGATACATGATACAACATCTCATACAATCGGCATACAACTGCCTTAAATACAATACAACAGCGGAAGATACATGTCTGAGTACAGACTGCAATAAAAATGCCTACTGGCAAAGAGAAAAACATCGATCCCATAACCACACGGGTCCAGGCCCTCCGTCGGGATCCGCCTAACTAGTCGTCGTCGAGTCTCCACGTGAAGTGTCGATCACCGTACCTGTTGTCGATCAAGAACCCTGAAAAGAGTTTGGGGGTAGTATCATGAGTACAGAGGTACTCAGCATCCAACTGTAGTGGTCATCTGACCCAGCAAGGACTTCATCACTCGTCATTCTAGGACAACTAGTAGTTTACGGTAAGGAAGGGGTAAGTGGTGAGGTTACTGCCGCACTAGCATTTATGAAGTGGCTAACGATCTAGAGAGTAAGATAAGAAGCCAAGCATTCGATGAGGAATCGCCTCCAACAAGTCTTGCTATCAACAACTTACGCAAACATAACACCTATCCTATCCTTGTTCTCCTCTTCGCATCCCGACGAAGAAGAAGCAGTCAAGGCACACACACACGTTGATCAAGTTATATTAAGATTATCTCAGCTGTTGTTGTCTATGAACAAGGAGTAGGTCTCAAGTCGTCCATAACCGTGGACACGGCTTCTCGAAAAGATTTAACCCTGCAGGGGTGCACCAACTGCCCATTACAAGGCTCCGCACGCACGCCCATCTCTCTCAGTTGCTACCCATGATAGGCAACCATTTTATGATTTAGTCCCAAGAGATCCGGAACGACAGGTCCCTCTAACTAACAACGCACAAATCCAGGTGGCCCCCGGTGAGTCGACATCCAACTCAAAAGCCGGCCGCGCTATCGAGTCGGCCTCTACCGTCTGGACGAGGTCGGGGTAACTAAACCAACACTGTGGATAGCCCTCGAGCTTCCAGGTTTGGACCAACAAAGGAACTCTGTCTCCGCTGGCCCGAGTTGTTTGAAAATATGCGAGGTCGACACTTGCACACACACGTTTGCAAAAGGTAAAACCAGCTTGGGCCACCACTAGAAATGTTTGAAGCTAGATAGGTAAGAAAAGGGGACCCCATAAAATCCCACACGCGGTTAGGCACGCTCAGTCTTAAAACAAATACCCGAAACTCGGATACTAGGTGACTCGAATGGAACAAAGCGTCGGGGCGGGATAGCCTAGACCTTCCATCCTTCGTCGAATATAGTCAACATTAATAATAATCATATCATCAACAATAATAATAATAATGTGATAGCCCAAACCAAGGAGTAACAGGGGAACATCGTAGCATCCTAAGCATGCATACTAAGCAGGGGCTGAGCAACGAGCAATAGTAACATAGCAGTACATGGTTTGTTGGGAGGGGACATGGCTATATCGGTTTGAAAGAGGCTTTAAACATGTGGTAGGATCAAACATCGAACCTATGCTAGACTAGCAAGCAAACCACTGGTTGAAATAGAATGGATCATAAGTAATGTATAGTCCTTGCCTGTTGATAAGTCGGGTTCCGAAGGTGTAGTCGATCGCACGCTCGCAACGTCTCCGAAAGTACCCGCGGAAGCACACAAGACGATAAACACTGTAAAGCAATCAACGAGCAAACATCTATTACTAAGACGCAAACACGAGCAAGCATCAACAAGAAGGCAACACGAGACATCGCACCTACCGTCGAGAGCGGTTACTAATAATTTAAGTGGATTACTCGCCACACACGACGATACCGCACATTTAGAAAGGTTCAAGTTGTTTAGCAACAGGTGATCAACCAACGGTTATTAACATGGCAACTCAAGCAAGCATGGCATAGCACACAAACATGTCAAGAGGTGAAGCACAAAGTAAACTATCTATGATAGTCAATTTAAGTGGGGCACGACCTAAACATGGCATAACACTAAGTGCCGCACGATGATTAAAAGATTTGGTACTGTTCTGCCCTAAAACATATTTTAGGTTGGTTAACAACAGCAAAAAATAGCATAAACACAAAGTACACGAAAAACTAATCAAGTTACATATAAAGAACACTCCGAACGGAGTTACGGTTAAAAAGATATAAGCAAAACAAGTTATGGACACAAGCTGTATAAACTGGGGTAAATCTATATGCAACAGTGCAGCAACATGACATAGCAATACATATAATGAAAGTAGACTTGATTCTTAACAATATGCAATTGGAATCACTCAATTCTGATAAACGGTCGCGACACACTCGTCGACCGAAGTTGCAACAAAATAACAGTTTCAGCAACAGCAGCACAATAACATCAAGATCACCACTTTGGAGCAAGATTTAATACAGCTAAAGCACCCAAACATGGCAAGTTAAAGCATGGAATTGAAGTACACATGATTCTTAACACATAGGAGAAAGAATCAATGCAATAGGCCTCATGGATGAGTCACAATCATCATGCAAAGTTGCAACAAAATAATAACAGCAGCACATAACAGGAATTTGTAGCAGTTTAACGGCCTGATGCCCTGTTCAACACACAATTACACAATCAAAATGACCTCAAATGCAAATGCTCACAAAATATGAATTAAAGTACACGCAAAACTGAGCAACTTTCTTTTTGGGGGCACGTTCATCCGGGCTACGGTTTAACGGGAATTAACGTTGCAAAATTAAAACAGCACACAGTTTTCCTCCAGACTTAGCAGAAATCTGGTAAATGAAAAAAAAAACGACAGAAAAAGGGAGCTGGGCCTCACCCAGCTGGGCTCGGCCCAAGAGGAGGGGCGGCTTGGGCTTGGCTGGATCTGGCTGGACCGAGGGGAGCTGGGCCGCCTGGGGCTTGGCCGGCCCAGCCTGGGCGTCAGCGGTTGGAGGCGGCCGCACGGGATCAGGCTCCTCCCGACCCCGGCGCAGCAGGCGGCGGCGGCGGCTGCTACCGACAGCGCGGCGGCGTGGGCCACGCGGCGGCGGTCTGGAACTGGCGGAGGCGGAGGAGGGGCACGGGTCCGGGCGGATCCGGTCGTTGGCGGCGGCCATGGGCGACGGGGAGCAGCGGCCATGGGCGACGGGGAGCGGCGGCTTGGGCTCCGGCCATGCCCGTCCATGGCGATGCAGTGAAGCTCCGCGGCGGCTACTCTGCACGGAGAGAGGGGGTCAGCGGGAGAGGAGAAGATGGAGGAAGAAGGAGAGGGCAGGACGGCGTGGGAGGAGGAGGTGCGGCGAGGCAGCCATGGTCGCCGGTGGCGGCTGCGGCCGAGAGCTCCACGGCTGGAGGCGGAGGCGGGATCCAGATCGGACCCGAAGCGGCCCGCGGCGGCGTGAGGAGGGCCCGGCGGGGCCCGGGCGGCTGGGAGGTGGCTGGAGGCCACGATCTGGCCGTTAGATCCAAGATCTGATGGCTGAGAACGCCCGGTGGCTAGGGTTTCGCGAAAACGGGTCAGATTGGGCAAAAACTGGAAATTTGGACGAGGGTGGCTGAAAATGTGCAAGGGGGAACCCTAATTGGCTGGTTTGGGAGGTGGGGTGATATATAGGGCAGGGTTGGCTGGTCTGTTTACGCAAATGCCCTCGGTACCCCTCTCGCGTGTCCGGTGATCGTGTTCGTGACCGCCGAGACTCCGTACGGACTCCGATTCGGACGAAATCTCAAACCACGCGTCCAGCACGTCGAGCCCGTCGATCGTACCTGACTGCAGTGACATTCCGACAACATTTTTTGGCGCCCCAGTAAAATAATCCGTTTATTAAATAAACGGGGTTTTCGATCCGGTGGCGATGGCTGGTCCTGTGCCGGTTACGACGGTGCTCGGGTGAAACTCCGGTGTCGCAAAGTCGTGTGCCGTTGGGGAAAAGGTCGGTCACGCAACCGATACGAGAATACGAGGGAGAAATATTCACCGATTATTATTTCGGTGAAGCAAACACCGCAAACAAATCAGACAATCAAACAATTCACACCGAAAACAATTTTTTTTTAATTTTTGTGAAAACTGGGCTGTTACAATGTAGAAGTTACCTTTCAGCCTATTGATCTCGGCCGATTGGTTGTTGACTTCCAGCTAGGCTTGGGCGAGAGTTCGGAGGCTGGCGGTATAAGCGTCGAGGAGCTTTTCGAAGACCTCGCGTTTTTCTTCCATAACAGCCTGAGAAGAACATCAAGATGAAATTTAGAGATACAACAGCTAAAAGAAGATCCGAACCGATTGCAAGCAATCGGCCCGAATCTCGGGGACTACACCTAGTGGGTGCGCTTGCGCGCACCCACCGGAAGAAAAGTCTACCGATTGGAGGAAGGCAGGAGAGAAAGAAAAGGGCATAAAAGATCCGAACCGATTGCAAGCAATCGGCCCGAATCTCGGGGACTACACCCAGTGGGTGCGCTTGCGCGCACCCACCGGAAGAAAAGTCTCCCGATTGGAGGAAGGCAGGAGAGAAAGCAAAGGGCATAAAAGATCCGAACCGATTGCAAGCAATCGGCCCGAATCTCGAGGACTACACCCACCGGAAGAAAAGTCTCCCGATTGGAAGAAGGCAGGAGAGAAAGCAAAGAGCATAAAAGATCCGAACGGGTTGCAAGCAATCGGCCCGAATCTCGGGGACTACACCCAGTGGATGCGCTTGCGCGCACCCACCGGAAGAAAAGCCTCCCGAGTGAAGGAAAATCATAAAGGGAAATTCGAGATTTTACCACATGATGACGGTCGAGGTGTTGGAGGTCCCGAGCAAGGGCAGCGGCAAAGTCGTGTACCCGACTGAAGGCCGTCGTCAGAGGGTCTTGGGGGCGATGTGAAGCATCAGGCTCGGTGCCAATATGACGGGTGCGAGAATACTCGGCCCGGAATTGTTCCACCGAGCGCATCAGAATCTCCGCCGCGGAGGAAGTCGGCTGTGATGATGAAGCTGGCATCATGGTAGCAGAGGTGATAACGGTAGAGAGCGATGGAGCCGACGTCGCCAAAGGGTTGGAGGCACTCGGTCGTGGCCATGGCGCAATCGGGCGAGATGAGGTCGAAGTTGTTGCCACAATTGGCGGAGTGGTTGCCATGATAGGTGAAGTGGTCATCATGATCAATGAGGTGGTTGCTGCAATCGGCAGATTTGTCGCTATGATCGGCGAAGCGGTCGTCAGGATGGGCAAGGTGGCAGAGACTGGGTCGGAGCGTCGTGGCGGAGATGGAGCAATCGGATTGGTCGATGGCACCCCTTCGCCACCAGTAACTCCCCGGTCAGCTCTTTCCTAAGAGGTCTTGGAGGCAGTGGTGGAAGTAGCAGTGGTCTTGGCTGTCGCGAGGCGGGCTTTCTTGGCGGCGCGCTCGGCATCTTTGGAGGTTCGATGTGGAGCGGGAGGCCGTTTGTGAGTTGTAGCCACAGACGCAGCAGGGGAGATGACTGCGCCGACAAGGGCTGGAATGTCGGTGTCGATATCATCAAGACCAATCGGCTCCCTGAAAGAAGAAAAAGAGGTGAATCAGTACAAGGGAGAGCAATGAAGTTCAAGGCAGGAGGACAAGGGCATACCCGACGGTTCTCTGCGCTCCCTTGGGCATCCGACATCTCAGGGGGGCGACATTCAGAGGCGCCTGGCCAATCGGCACCCGAGTGGCCGCAGCTTGGGGTTGTTTTCCCTTGGAGGCAGTCGGCATCGTTTTCGTGGTCTTGCTAGGGGCAGCCCCAGAAGAGGAGCTGGTCGCCTAGGCGAGTCTAGTCGGCACCTTCGGCGGCTTGGCGCGAGGAGCTGCATCAGAATTATTGACCTTTGAGACACTATTGTCATCACTCCAGTCATCTAGAAATTCCTCAAGAGAAGGGTCAGGCATACCCCCTTGAGCTGCAGTTCGAGTGTCGGCGGCCTTGGGGTCGGCGACCTTGATGTCGGCATCGCCAGTGAGGTCTTCGAAATCGGAGGAATCCCCGGAGGACTCGTCGTCATCGGCGTCATCATCATCAGAGTCGGAAGGAGCTTCGCCGTGGTACTCGAAGTCCACGGGGTCATCGTCCTCTAGGTCGGGGGCATACATGCCAGCCACTTGGCCATCTTCCATCACATTCGATTGAAGGAAATGCTAAGAAAAAAGAAGAAGATTGTCAGAGAAATCGGACAGAGGGCAAGAGCAATCGGAGAAAGGGATAAATCGGGACATACCACAGATGGTTTCTGTTGGCGGTGTAGGTACTCAAGGCCGAAGCGGAAGGGATCGGGCAAGGCGCTGGAGGTGATAGCCTTCACCCTGGAGCAGAGGTCTTCGAGCCTCACCCGCCACGTGCAAAGCCAAGTGGGGTCTCGGGGCCCCGACATGTCGCACATTCGGTGCACTCCGCGTTGCAGCGGAAGCACTCGGGCTTGAAGCCAAGCGGCAACAAGATCAGTTGATAGGAGCCCCTGTTGCTCCAGCTGGGCAACTCGGGCGACTTGAGCGTCGACATCAAGGTCTCCAACACCATACTTCAACGACCACTGATGTTTTTTAGTCGGCCGGGCGAGGGAGAACTCGGGAAGATTCAGGAGGTCAGGGCCTTGGTCGGGGGACTTGACATAAAAAAAGGTGGTCTGCCAGTTCTTGCAGGACTGGACGATCTCGGGACTCTTGTACCGTGGTTTTCCGGCTGCGACAAGGCAGCTTCCGCAATCGGTCATGTCAGTCGGATAAGTTGGTCTTTCACCTTCCGTAGCAGACGGCACCACTTCTCCCGTCCGAGCATTATGAGCTCGGAGGTTGAAGAACCGTTTCCAGAGAGCAACACTTGGGCGGCAGCCCAGATATCCCTCACACAGCGTGACGAAGCCGGAGAGGATCATGATGAAGTTCACCGCGAGGTGATGTGGTTGCAGTCGGTGGAAGTCGAGGAAGTTGCGGAAGAAAGTGCTGGCGGGGAGTCCGAGTCCACGCTCGAAGTGAGCGAGGAAGACGACCCTCTCGCCAGCACGCGCGATGGGCACGATCTCGGCGCCGGGGATGCGCCACTGGACATCAGCTGGCATCTTGCGGGCACGAACCAGGGCGTGGATGCTGTCCGCGGTGACCTTGGCCCCCTTCCTGCACCCGCGGCTGGCCTGAGAGGTATCCCGCCGGGGGGCCATGGAGTTCGTGGGCGGACCAAGAAGAGGGACGAGAAGCTAGCGGCGAAAAAATACCGCGGCGACGGAGCAGAACGCGAGCGCACGGACGGAGCAGATCTCGTGCGCAGAGTCGAAGAGAAGAGCGCGACGGAGAGCTTCAGGTGGAGCGGAAATGGCGCGCGTGAGCAGCAAGAGATGGAGGAGGAAGACGATGTGTGGGAGAAGGAAGGGGCACGGGCCCTCCCCTGTGGCTTATAAGGGCGGCGGGGGGGGGGAGTTGGATTCGATTGCGGCCATGTGGCCTGGTGTGGCCTAGCACACAGGAAGACCAACCGGTAAGCCGGCGCAAGAGATCCCAGCGTGGGAAGCGAGGTGTGCGACGTGGGGGTCGAGGCCTGCAGTTATGTCATGTCGCACGTGGGTCGTGGGCCACGATCCATTGATTCCATCCCGGAGAAATCGGAAGTAACCGTTGGAAGGAAATCGGCGAGAGACGCTATTCTCAAAAAGGTGAAGGCAGAAATCAGAGATGATTTAAAGCAGATCGGACGACATCCTGGTCAGCCGAGTGTGAGCTCCGAGTCGAACTCGGAATGACGCACCCGATGAGGCCACGACATTCGGAAGATATCGAAGAAAGACTGAAAACTGCAAAGGCCCCGCGGTCAAATGACCGTGGGACCTTTACAGCTTTAGGGGCTACTATCGAGGGATTGGTACCCGGGTAGGCTCACCCAAGCGGAAGCAACCTTTCAAGACAAGGATGGACCGATTGGCCTGCAGCTGGGCCGAGTTTGGCAGTCGGCCCAGGCGCAACCGGTCCACCCTATTGTCATCAAGACCATCATCCGATTGGCCCGCAGCTGGGCCGAGGTAGGCGTTAGCACGGCCGATTGCCTAGAGCAATCGACCCTGCCAAGGGCCACCAGTCGGCCCAGGCGCAATCGGCATAACTTACCATTTCTGGAGAAGTTGACCCCGGGACCAGTCGGAGGTCCAAGTACGGGGTCATAAATGCGCAATCCCGGGAGATCGGGGTAGCAGAGAAGCTAAGTCACATCGAAGATCTGGCAGAGATACGGTGTCGACCTCTCCGCCGATTCCGCGGACAGGACGACAAGACCGCACCTCCTAGCCTTACTGTTCATCATCATGACCTACAAGTCTACAGCATGGGCCGCCGCTCGTAGGGTCCGGATCACCCGGAGAGGAGCAGTCGGTGGGACCCAGCCAATTAGAGGATGACGGCTGGGCCCAATCGGCAGTGAAGTTACCGATTTACCCCGGGCTCATACTACAAGAGCCCGGGGTACCCCTCCTGCGTGGGGGACGATCCGCTCAGTAGCACCATTACTCATATTCTCCTCAGTTTCATTCACTGCTAGTAGATACTCCTCAGGGAAGCAGGAGAGAGACCTGCCCACGGCGGCGCTCACCTTCCCCTAAGAGGATAGAGAAGCAGTTATTGTAGCCCAACTCATTGATATAGAAGAGACTAGCAGGAGTAGGGGTGTTATCTCTCCAGAGAGCCCCGAACCTGGGTACATCGTGGTGTCCTCCACCGTGTTTGTGCCCAACCCGATTCCGGCACCATCGACATCTTCTTCCTCGTGTCTTCCCCTCATTTTAGCCATCCCCATGGCATCTGACGTCACATATCGTCGACACCTGGCCACTCCAGCACCACCCCTCGCCGCCCCTGGACCACCTCCCCACCTCCAAGCCCCGCCTCCGTCGCCTGGGCTCGGCCGAGCTGGCCACGGCCATTGCGCCTCGCCCGTGGAGCCGCTGCCGCCGACCGGCCCGCGCAGCCTCCCGGCCACTGGCAGGTGCGCCCCTGCGAGGCGCGTCCAAAGGGACCCGCGGCGAGCCCCTTTGCTCCGGCCAAACGACGGGGACAAGCGCCGACCCGGCCTCCCCTGTTTTGCTGTCGCGTGCGAGAGGAAGGAGAGACAGAGGAGGAGAGATGAGTTCTGACGGCTGGGCCCCGCCTGTAAGAGGCCTCGTGAGGCTGACGCGTGAGCCCAATCCCTTTTGAGTAGAGGCGCCTCCCAGTGTATAAGCTTTCTTCCAAGGAAGGCGTATTCCGTGTCCCCTCAGCAGAATATAGACTTTCCATCATGGAAGACGTATTTACTTCTTCTGCGGGTTGAAGTACGTTTTCAATCACAGAAAGCGTATTTTCCTCCTCCATCAGCCCGAAGTACGCTTTCTCTGTTGGAAAGCGTATTTCCACCCAAATCCACCCCCGACACCATTTCGCGAATATCTCCGCAACCGTAACTCCGATCGAGGTGATTCTTTTTGAGTTGTTTTCGTATCGAGCTCCTCTTCAGTTTGGCATAAGTTTTGTGCCATGTTTTTATGTTGTTATTTTCTGGTCAAACAAAAGATGATGTTTGACTTTTTCGTCGTGTCTTTTTATAAAATGATTTGCAGGGTTTTTCTTGTGTTGAAGATCCGGGAGTATTTCACACTCATCTGGTGAAAGGCAAGCCACAATATCCTTTGCACCTTTGCAAAGCTTTGACGTGCCTTTAAAAATTGTTGTTCGATGATATGATTATATCGGTGATCATGATCATGTTGCTATGCTATGATTGATGTTATCATTGCCATGCTATGCTATGATTGATGTTATCAATTGCCATGCTATGCTATGTTTTGCCAGGTTATATGCATTCTATGCCTTGATCATATCATTACCATGTTATATCTTGAATCATCGTAACCATGATATACCAACACCATGTCAAGTGTTCATGTTATCTTTATGCCAGCTCATGTTATGCCTTAGTTATGTTCAACTGCATTCATAATGTTGCCATGTTAATAACTTAATCCTTGTAACACGGATAAGTTCACCATCTAAAATGTGCTTGATCATATCTGAAACTATCATGTTAATTTGCTATGCATCGTTATGATCTAATACTCATGTTGCACATGATACTTGTGTTCGCTGTTGGAGACTTACTTCATGACAAGTTGATCAGGTGCCACCGAACCGAACTTATCCGTGCAGCCACATTTGCTTGTATGGGAAGGCCTTGATTCGGTCTACCGGTGGGCATCTCTTATTTGTATCACCAAGTAGGGGGGGCTACGTGTGCGCGCTGCCCTGATCAGGAAGGCGGCGGTAGTCTTGACAGCCAGTGTTGTTATGAGCTCAGTCCCCGTTGGGACAGTATTTGCCACAAGGTGGCCGTTTGCCAAGAGTTTGGCAGGAGTGGTTCTGGTGGTAACGAAGGACACCTAACCACAGGGCTACCCAAGACGGGATGTCGGTGATACGATAAGAGGGACACGCGGTAGCTTCGGTCTCGTTGGAGAAGTCCTAGTCCACTCTTACGGTACGAGTTCCAAGGATCCCGTGGGACAAGTACCGAGGTGCTGGATGGAGGAAGAACTCCATAGTGTGGGTAACGTGCACAAACTCTGCAGAGTCACACAAATCTATTCGAATAGCCGCGTCCAGGGTAATGGACACAGTTCGTACTAGGTCACACCATATGATAAACATGAGTTCGGTGGTAAGTTTGTGGTAAATGGATGGTTATACGATACGTGGATTGGTTGGGTGGTAACGAGGGACACTTAACCCGTTGAATGGTCATACGATGACCCGTTTGGTCATGCGACGACCCGTGGAAGTGATTGGTCACGAAGTGACCCGGTGCTTGAGTCTGTAAGGACTTCGAGGTAAGCCACGTGATCATGGGACGATCATGTGGGGTCCATTGTGTGTGCATTAGTCTTAATGCTGTTAATATGCTTGATGATTATCTTCTTGCATGATATTGCTGCTCACCTATTTAATTCACTAATATACTTTAACCTATTTCCATGTTATTGTTTGCCTTGTCGCATGGTTGTTGTGAGCTGGCAAGTACATTTAATGTACTGACCTGGCGTGTTATGCCAGATTTGCAGGCCGTGCTTGGATGCGTAGGCCGACGTTCCCGGTGTTTGCGAGCTAGGAGGTGTCCCAGCCAGTGTCCCTGTGGATTGGAGTTCTTCATCGCCGTTATTGTTCCTCTGCCGTCGATATTCCGCTGCTAGAGAGTTATGTTGCTGCTTGGTGTAGAGCTGAGGCTAGCCTGATGAGCAAGTTGTGTCTCCGCTAGCGTTGTAATAGACTCATGTACCCCTATCCTCGATAATAGAAAGTTGTTCAGTTCTATATCAATCAGTGCCGTGTTCCAGAAGACTTGATCTCTGGGCTGGTGCACGGGGCGTTCCGGTCCTCTGAGACGGGGTGCCACACAGTTGTTCCTGCTTTGAAGCCTTTCTTCAGAAGGAAGTCCTTCGGTGTGTCGTACCAAGCACGAGGTGCTTGCTTCAACCCATAGAGAGCTTTGTGAAACCTGTACACCATGTCAGGTTTCTTCGGGTCTTCAAAACCTGGAGGCTGCATAACATACACTTCTTCTTCGATTTCTCCGTTAAGAAAAGCACTTTTCACATCCATTTGATAAAGTAGGATGCCATTGAAATTTGCAAAAGCAAGCATAACACGAATGGATTCCAGACGAGCAACTGGAGCATAAGTTTCGCCGAAATCGATACCTTCGATTTGGGTGTATCCGTGTGCTACCAGTCGTGCTTTGTTTCTTACCACTATACCATCTTCATCTTGTTTGTTGCAAAAAATCCACTTTGTACCAATGATGTTGTGCTTCATGGGATCAGGCCTATCAACTAAGGACCAGACTTTGTTTCGCTCGAACTGGTTAAGTTCTTCGAGCATAGCGGTTAACCAAACTGGATGCTTCAAGGCTTCATCAAAATTTGAAGGTTCTAGCATGGAGACAAACGAAAGGTTTCCACAGAAGTTAGCCAGACGAGTACGAGAACGAGTTGTGGGACGACCTGGTTGACGAATGTCTTCGAGAATCGAATCAACACCAACTCTTCTTCGAACTCGTGATAAAGTAGTATCCTTTGCTTCAGTCTCAGCTTCTGCTTCATGATCTGCTTCAGCTTCAGGAACTTCTTCACCTTCAGCTTCAGCATTTCCTTCAGGATTAGCATTTCCTTCGTTCCCTTTCTCTTCTTCGTCCTGTTCATCATTAGCTTCAGGATGTTGATCTCCAGCGACCCGGGCTAGGTGTGGGATCATTGGATCATCATCATCCCTATTAGCCTGACGAGGATTTGCTTCAACAGGGCGAATTTCTCCAATTGCCATGGACCTGATCACTTCATCAAGTGGAGGTTCATCTAGATCATGAGGCAAATGCTCTTTTTGAGATCCATTAGTTTCATCAAACCTCACATTTACAGTTTCCATAACCTTCCCAAAGTGGGAGTTATACACTCCGTAAGTGTGAGAATTTGAGCCATAACCTAGTAGAAAACCTTCATGTGCCTTAGGGGCAAATTTGGAGCTATGATTCATATCTCTAATAAAGCAAGGAGCACCAAATACCCTAAGATACGAAACATTTGGCTTGTTACTAGTGATAAGCTCATGTGAAGTTTTCTTCAGAAATTTGTGAAGGTAAACCTTGTTGATGATATGACATGCAGTGTTAATAGCTTCGGCCCAGAACCTGATAGGAGTCTTGTATTCAGCAAGCATAGTTCTTGCCATTTCAATAAGAGTTATATTCTTCCTCTCAACTACACCATTCTGTTGAGGTCTCTAAGCAGCAGAGAACTCATGAGTAAAGCCATGATCATCAAGAAATTCTTCAATATGACTATTTTTGAATTCAGTTCCATTATCACTTCGGATATGCTTCAGAGATAATTCATATTCTGTTTGAGATTTCTTAGCGAATGACTTGAAGAAATCAACAACTTTGCTCTTGTCATCCAGAAAGAAAACCCAAGTATAACGAGACAATTCATCAACAATAACAAGACTATATTTGTTTCCTCCCAGACTTACATAATTTTGAGGACCGAAAAGATCCATATGAAGCAATTCAAGAGGACGAGTAGTAGTCATGATAGTCTTTGCGGAATGATGTTTCTTCGTAATTTTACCAGCTTCACAAGCACTACAGAGACGATCCTTATCGAATTTCACTTCGCTAATGCCAATACCATGCTTCTTCTTTACTAGATTTTGAAGATTTCTCATCCCTGCATGACCAAGTCTTCGATGCCATAACCAACCGGATGAAGCTTTTGCCATTACGCATGTGGATACAGCATGGCCCGAAGAAAAATCAACAATATATAAATCTCCTTTTCGGTAACCCTCGAAGACAAACGTATAGTCATCCTGTGAAAATACAACACAACGCGAAGCAGAAAATAGAACAAGCATACCCATATCACATAACTTCGAAATAGACATAAGATTATAACCAAGAGATTGGACTAGCATAACCTTGTCAATGTGCTTATCTTTCGAAATGGCAACCTTACCCACACCTAAAACTTTACCCTTGTTGTTATCATCGAAGGTAATGTACTTCTGAGAAGATTGAGATAGTTTTTCTTCGGTGAATAACTCCTTGTCTCCGGTCATATGATTTGTGCAACCACTATCCATGACCTATTCGGATCCACCGGAGATATAGCCCTGCAGAAGAATTAGTTCTTCTTAACCACCCACAAACGAGCAGGTGACTGAGAAGAGGTGGAAGCATTTGTTGAAGCAATATTAAAACGAACAGGGTTATATTGCCTAGGGGGACCATCAAGCACACCATAAATGTAAGTCCTCTGTGAAGGGTTAGGATATGAGTGAGCACATGCAATCTTATTATGGTTATCATGAGGACGATAAGTATAACGACCAGTGCGATAGTATTCCTTTTGAGAAACATTTGATTCGGGCACCAGTGAATCATTTCTCTCCTCTAGTGAATAGAAATGATTCCGTGGCACTGAAGACTTTCCATGCATAGTATGGTTAGCAGGCAGTTTTTCCACAACTGCTTTCTGCACCCATATCTGCCTCTTATAGAAGCCATTCTTAGGAGGAGTACCAACATACTCAGCTGTAACCTTTCCCTGTTCATCTTTAATGAGCTTGTAGTCTGAATCAAGTGATTCATCTACAATAGCTTTATTCATTTTGTAGTCAAAACCTGAAAGGTTAGCTATATCAATGGGTTTCTCCTTCGCTAGGACCCAAACCATCTTATGATACTTCTCAGGTTACCAATAGGTGCCATCAGGGTTTAGCTTCCTCTCGAAACCAACACACTCATTCCTGGGATTCCTGTGAAGGAGAGCCTTCCTCAGGATGTCACACAGGTACTGGTGACCTTGAACACTTTTGAACATGCCTGTTTCAAATAAGTTTTTCAACCTGAGGAGTTCCATGGAACTGATCTCCAACGGAATACCATGGAGGGACACAATTCTGGAAACATACAAGTCTGCTAACTGACTAGCAGAGATGGTCTCCTTGACTGGTAGAAAGTGGGCAACCTTGGAGAATCGGTCGATGACCGCAAACAGAGCATCGTGGCCTTTCTGCGATCTGGGAAAACCAGTGACGAAGTCCTTCTCGATCTTGTCCCACTTCCATTCAGGAATAGAGAGTGGTTGCAGAGTTCCAGCATGTCTTTGATGTTCATCTTTGACGCGACGACAAATGTCACATTCACAAACATATCGGGCAATGTCTTGTTTCATGTTAGGCCACCAGAACTGCGGACGAATGTCTTGGTACATCTTGGTGCTTCTAGGATAAATGGACAAAGGGGTATCGTGAGCCACTTTCATGACCTTCGAAGTCATATCCAGGTTATCATGCCTGCCCTTGTTGTGAGTAGCCACTAAACGGTTCTCTTAGAACACCGCACCTTCGCTATCAATAGTGAAGGGTGAGGGTCTTCCATTTTTGATATCGCGCTTAATCTTGTGTATGAAATCATCATAAAACTGTATAGCCTTGACGGATTTGATGAGATCCGGTTTGATAACCAGATTATTTACAAAAGCTTGAGGAACAATGTCGAGGTTTAGCTTGCGTAGCTCTTCATACAGAAGTGGCTGTTGTACTTGAACTTCAAGTTCACTACAGTAGGCTTTGCGGCTCAAGGCATCGGCCATCACATTAGCCTTGCCAGGGGTGTAATGAATATCCATGTTGAAATCGGCTATTGTCTCGAGCCATCTTTGTTGGCGGAGATTCGGGTCTGGCTGAGTAAACAGGTACTTCAGGCTTTGGTGGTCGGTGTAGTTCTCGCAACGATTACCGATGAGGTAATGTCGCCATAGCTTCAATTCATAAATTACTGCTACCAATTCGAGATCATGTGTTGGATAGTTTTCTTCATGAGAACGCAACTGACGAGAGCCATAAGCAATCACTTTGCGCTCTTGCATTAGGACACAACCTAATCCTTGATGATACGCGTCGCAATACATCACGAAGTCCTTCCGGGTATCAGGGGGAGCAAGTACCGGAGGAGAAGTAAGCTTGTCCTTGAGAGCTTGGAAACTTTCCTGGCATTTTTCTGTCCACTCAAACTTGACACCTTTGTGAAGCAGATTAGTCAGAGGCTTGGCAATCTTGGAGAAGTTCTCGACGAAACGGAGACAATAGCTAGCGAGTCCGAGGAAACTTCTAACTTGCTTGACAGTCTTGGGGAGAGTGCAATCCTGGATATCCAGAATACGTTCTGGGTTGACGGCAATGCCATCCTTGGAAATCACGTGACCAAGGTAGGTTACTTCGGGAAGCCAGAACTCACACTTAGAATACTTAGCGTAGAGTTTGTATTATCGAAGCTTTTCCAGTATAAGACGAAGATGTTCAGCATGCTCTTCTTCCTTCTTGGAGTATATTAAGATATCATCCAGATAAACCACGACAAACTTGTCGAGGTATTCCATGAATATATAGTTCATCAATCGGGAGAAAGTGGCTGGAGCATTGGTCAAGCCAAAGGACATGACGGTGTACTCGTATGAACCATAGCGAGTAATGAAGGCGGTCTTCAGAATTTCCTCCTCACGGACCCGGATAAGATGGTAACCCAACCTCAAGTCGAGTTTCGAGAACACCGTAGATCCAACGAGTTGATCATATAGATCATTGATCAGAGAAGCGGATACTTGTTCTGTATTGTTGCCTGGTTGATAGGTCGGTAGTCTTGGACTAAACGGAATTCGTTCCATCGCTCTTCTTGACAAAGAGAGAAGGTGCTCCCCAAGTAGAGGAACTGGGGCAAATGAATCCTTTCTGAAGTTCCTTGTCGATTTCCTGCTTAAGTTTAAGGAGTTCATGTGGAGGCATCTTGTAAGGACGCTTGGAAATAGGAACAGTGCCTGGCTTCAAGTCGATGACGAATTGCACCTCTCTGGTCGGGGGTATTCCCGGAAGTTCTTTTGGGAAGACGTCGGGAAAATCGCGAACGACCAGAACGTTCTCAATTCCTTCCAGAGGTGAGACATTCAAAGCATTCATCATAAAGATCTACATTTCAGCACGGGTAATTCGGGTGGTGTGGTTAACAATCTCGTCGGAGGGGTGTAAAAGTTGGATAGAACTGGTGCCACAATACAGTGCGGTATCTTGAACTTTCAACCAATCCATTCCTAGAATGAGGTCTATGGTGGAAGACTTCAGGAGGATGGGGGAAGCAAAGAATTCAATTCCTTCGATTTCAATGGTGGTGTTTGGCACTAGCATGGTGGTTCGGCATTGGCCTATCGGGGCGCGAACAACCATCGGTGGTTTCATCGTTTCATACTTGAAGTTATGCGAAAATGCAAATGCTTCTGAGATGAATGAATGCGATGCTCCTGTATCAAATAAAACAGTACCAGGTACTGAATTAACAAGAAGGGTACCCATCATGGTAGCGGGTTGTTCCTGAGCTTCTTCAACATTAATGTTGTAAGCATGTTGTATAGAGTCCAGGGCAAGTTAGTAGCGGGTTGTCCCGCTCAAGTTAGTAGCGCATAAAGAGCCACCGACTCACGACACTCGCACTCGTGTCGCTGCCGGATTCTCGACAACAGGTATATGAACAAAGAACTTAAACTAAGACATAAATATATAGAGTCCAGGGCATACATCGCCACTGGTATTTATTACATCATCTAAGAGGTCCATGGACCCAACATAATATCATGCAACAAGCGGAAGACAAACACGACCGAGTACGGTCAAAATCCAAATTGCCCTAGAGAGGGCTGCACATAAAGAGTCCACCCACGGATCGTCGAAGGCCAACTGTAGGATCTACTGAACGAGGTTGATCTCATCGTCATCCTCCGGGGGCACCTCCACGAAGTATCGTCCCGTGCTCGGGTCGAGGTAGTAATCCACTGCAGCGGCCGATCAGGAAAAACAGTAAAAGCACAAAAGGAAAACAGGGGTGAGATTATATCATTACAGGATAAAAAACTCTCTACGGTAAGACAAGATAAAGGTAAAGGTTGCAGTCGCGCTAGCATATATGGTGGCTATCGTTCTATTAGAGTAGAGGTAAGATCCAAGAAGTACACGTGACATCGCTTCATAAGTCTGCTATCCACCTACGTACGTCAAACATAACACAACCTGGATCTTCTCTCGGTCCCCCTGGACGAAGAAAAGCAACCAAGGCACTCACACGGTAGGCAAGTTTTTAATTATGATTCAAATTGATGTTATACTATGAACAAGGAGTAGGTCTCAAGTCTTCCATAACCGCGGACACGGCTTTTCGAAAATATTTAACCCTGCAGGGGTGTATCAACTGCCCATCATAGGCTTCGCATATACGCCCGGTTTCCACTTGGCTAGGTAAGCACCTGAAACTCCGGAACGTCAGAGTCCCTCTAACTAACAACACACAATTCTGGGTGGCCCCTGGGGAGTCGACATCCAATCCAAAATCCGGCCATGCTCTCGGATCGGCCTATTTCGTATGGCTAAGGTCGGGTTTAGTCTCACCTATAGATCAGGGGACTTCCCTAGCTCACCAGTGTGGACCAACCAGAGGAACTATGTATCCGTTGGTCCGGGTTGTTTCGAAAACAGCTGGGGTACCAACCAAGCACACACACGTTTGCAAATAGTAAATCAGCTCGGGCCACCACTAGAATTCTATGAAGCTAGGTAGGTAAGACAAGGGGACCCCATAGAATCCCACACACAATTAGGCACGCTCGTCAAGAAACACAATACCCGGAACTCGGGACCTAGGTGACTCAAATGGAACAAAACACCTGGCGGGAACAGCCTGATCTCCCATCTTTCGTCAAGTATAAGTTAACATCATATTGATAATAAATATCAACCAACTTCTTTAAATAACATGATATCCCAAACCAAGCATAGGGTAAGCAGCAAGTTTTCCTACTCATACTAAGCAATGGCTGAGCAGCGGTAACTTAGCAATACAATGTTTTGCTGGGATGTGGGGATCATGGCTATTTGGTTATTGAAGGTGGCATATTCAAAGTGGATAGGCTCAAGCAAACGTTCTAGGATACAGCTAGGAAGGTAGGCAGAAAGGTATCAAGTAATGGTATAAATCTTCCCCTTGCCTGGGTAATCGGTTGTCGAAGCAGACGCAGCAGGGTCCTCGGGCTCGGTGTCGGAAATCTCCACGTAAGTCTCCTCGGCGGTCTCAGGTGCTAACGTAAAGTACCGGCAAGGAAAATGCACACAAGTAAGCAACGAGGGAAATGCACAGGAAAGGATGGTATGACCAAGTTTAATTGACAAGATGTGACCCTATCTAGTCAGATTTAAATGAAGGTGGTGTCGACACGGCAACAACTTCATATGCAATTAATTTACGTAAGATGGCTTTGGTCTTAGCCTTACTTTTGGTGTAAGTAACATGGCAACATGACATGATCAACAATGCATATAACAGGAAATAAACATCGTGAAAATAAAACAACGATTCCGGAGACAGAGTAGTGCCGGTGAAATTGACACAAGGAAGGTGCAACAAAAGATTTGGAAAAATCCCAGCCACATTGCATATGACATCATGCATAGGGGCTGGTTTTAAAGATGCAAGAATGAAGATGACATGGGCAGGAACTTGGGTCCTGAGTGCAAGGTTGCACTAGATGCATTTTGGAAAAGGCTCAAATGGACAAGCCACTATCAACATGCAAACATTGGGACAAACTACCCAAAAATCATATATGGCATGGCCATTTTTGAATTTGGGAAAAACTTGACACAAACAGAAGAAATGGAGGGCTTAATTGCAAAATTGCCACACTCCAATTATTTAGAGGGGAAAAGTATAAAAATGGACCTCACCATGATAATCAGTGGCTCCAGCTACCCCAAAAACATATATGGGATGCCACATTTGAGGTGAAAAATCTCCAAGGTTCAAATTCAGTTTAAATTTGAATTCAAACTCAAATTTGAACTTAAACAGAAAAAGAAAAGAATCCAAAAGGAAAAAAAACAGCGGGCGCAGCCACTGGGTTGGCCTCGGCGCACTGGGCCAAGTTCAAACCCACCAGTGGGCTCAGCCCACTTCCACTCGGGCATCCCCACTGACATGAGGGGACCGCTCGTCAGCCTCTGCTTAAATTCCAAAAAAATGGGGAGGCAAATGCCTCGTGTGGGATTCGAACCCACGCCCGCTGCTTGCCGCGGCTGCTCGCTACCACTGTGCTACTGCATGATTTCTGAACCGAAACAGGTACGAAAACAGAAGAGGTATGCAACCCCTGTATTGAGCTTCAGAAAACCGGCGACGACGACGACTTGCGGCGAAGCTCGCCTCGCCGTTTCAACGCCGGCAGCACCGCGGTCACTGGGGTACGAAAGCTGGCACATCCATCTACGGATTGCGATACTCCAAGCCCGCGGAGACGCACTGCTCCACTCGCCACTGTCCTCTGAACATGGCGGCGGCAACTACTTCAGACACCTGCTTCCTCGCGCACCTCTCTGAACCGGAGGCAAATCCGACGAACTTGCGTCGGCAGCCGTCCACCTGCTACGCCTAGTCGAAGCAGGGCAGTACCACGGCAACGTGGGTTCCCAGATCTTGGACCATAAAGCCCCAAGGGGGTGGCTTTCCTGCCGGAAGATCACGGCGGCGCACTGCGCTCTCTGCAACATTCAGACGTGGGAAACCCGTAGGGGCGATGAGCCCTACACGACCTCTTGGAGCTCACGAGCACGCGTAGAGCACGCTATGGACACGCACGAGACTGTCCGAGGCACGCCACGAACACGGCGACCACGAACTGCACGGCGGCGACGTCTACGGCTGGGAACAGAAAAGCACGACGGCTCGACGACGCGTCCGTGCGCTACAAGGGAAAAGGGACTCGCTGAGGCTCACCTAGGGGTTGCTGGAGGCCACCCTGAGCCCGGCGAAGAGGTAGCAGAGGATGCAGCCGTCGTCAGGGAAGATGAGGTTCCGCAGCAGGTGACCCCCGACGCGGGCCTGATTCGTGGTGCCCTGCTCCCCATGCACGATGGGAACGGAGCGGTGAGATGCTGGGGATGACGCGGAAGGTCGCGCGGTCACGAACACGGGAGGACGGCGGCGAATTCAAACTCCTCACCGGCGGAACAGGGGAGGTCCAGGAGAACGAACCAGGCGGCGGCGGCAGAAATTGGAGTGAGGAAGGGGAACCTAGGGTTCCCAGAACCCTCCCGGGGCCAGCTTATAAAGGGGGAAGGCCCCCAGCCACGCTGGCCGTCATCGACGTCGACGCCGCGCCGGCTGTGAGAGAGGAGGTCGGAGGGGACCTCAGCCACGGTGGAAAGGCGACGAAGGGAGGCGCTTGGATCCTGATCCGACGGCTCTCGAGCCACACCGCGTATAGCTTCGCTGGACAGGCTCCAGTGGGCTGCGGGGAGGAGGCTTGGTGGGCTGGGCTTCATCAGGAATTGAAAAAGAAAGAGAAACCTGCTGCTGATACATTTTCCATTTAAATAAAATAGAAAAGATTCAGGGTTTTTCTGGGTTAAATACAAGTAGGAAAAATACATAAGAATATGTATAATTAACCTTGCATTATTCCTCAATTTCCAAAAATGGTTTGGGCATTTTTGGAAACAACAAAATTGTGAGCTCATTTTTGAATTCAAAATCACTTTGAACCAGAGCCCATATTTTTGATGATGGAAAAAATGATTTGAGGTTTTTAAAACCCTTGTCATAGCAAAGGAATTGGCTAGGCCAAGTTTGGCGTCAAGGAGAGCAAGCATGCAACAATGAAAAACTTCAAACACCCTTCTTGAACCACTTTGGAAGCAAACTCAACCAAACCAGATGGGCTCCAATCCCAATGCAAATTTAAATCACCACATGAAATTACAATCTTTAGCATCATGCCAAGTTACAAAGTCAACAAACAAAGTACAATCTCATGGTGTTTTCTATTTATTGCACATGGGCTGTTACACATGTCCACGAGCATAAGCAGCAGACCCAGTATTATAGTTGGGGGTCCTGTTGTTGCCACGACCATTTCCGCGGCCAGCGGGGTGAACTACCAGTTGCTTATGTTTCCGGGGGCACTCTCTGGAAAAATGTCCAGGTTGGCGGCACGTGAAGCATAATCCATCCTGAGGACGAAGGGGTGTAGCATTGGGTGGTGGAGGCAGAGCTCTTGGCATCTGCGGTGGCGGAGGCAGATGGGGTCCAACATAAGAAGGCCTTGGAGCAGGAACAAGTTAATGGGTCACACTGGTAGGGAGCCAGATGCGACGCTTCTGTGTTGCGCCCGAAGATGAGCCGACGTCACGATAGTGTTTCAGTGAGTCCTTGTGCTCCATCTGGGCAGTCTCGACGGTGATAGCCTTGTTCACCATGGTGCCGAAGTTGGCAAAATCATGAACGGCAAGAGTGAGCCTGAGTTCTGCATTGAGTCCACGGCGGAACTTCTGTTGCTTGCGGATATCAGTGGTGATCTCTTCTTATGCATATAGACAGAGAGGTTGAGGAACTCACGTTGATAAGCTTCAACAATCATGTTGCCCTGAGTGAGGTTGCGGAATTCTTCACGCTTGCGATCCATGATCCCCTGAGGACTGTAGAGGGCGCGAAAGGCGGACTGAAATGCATCCCAGGTGATGACTTCTCCAACTGGCAGTGAACGCTTATGGGTGCTCCACCACTGAGCAGCGGAGCCTTTCAGGTGATAGGACGCAAAGTTCACATACTCGGCTGGATCAACATTAGAAGACTCCAGCTCATGACTGATGTCGCGAAGCCAGTCATCAGCATCCAACGGCTGAACAGAGTTTCGGAACATAGTGGGGTTGAGGCGGGTGAAATCGTTCAGAGTCACTGAGGCATGCTGATGGTGGTTCCCATGTTGCTTCGGCTGAGGGAACTGAGCCATGACATTCTGCATGAATTGACGGTTCATCTCGAACTGCTGCATCATCGCGGCCATGTAATCCGGCGGTGGAGGTGGGTCGTTTGCAACACGACCACGATCACGACCACCACGACCAGCCATCCTGCTAGAATTTAACAGGGGTATTTCAGCAATGAAAATTTAACGAGATACCGAAATCAAGCATGAGGTAAAGCGACAACGAAGAGGAGGCGCGGATATATAGGAGTAGTCATATAATACGGACACATCCACACACGAAGTCAATAAAAAATCGGGCAACATAACGTCGTAGAAATTAAGGAAAAAGGACACACTAGGCGGCGCGCAGACCATGGTAAGGAATACACGACGACGCGACATAGCTTCCTGCTAAGTCAATCACGCAGAAAGAAAACTATTGGCCGCAGGAGTTTGTGCCAGAGAACGTGCGGCCTACCCTGAGTGAGAAAGGGAATCCGCGGTCCGGGACCTGGGACAGAACTCCTGCGACACGACTCAATCAAGGGGGAAGCACCAGAACGCCGGGTGGAATCAAGAGAACGTGATCCTAATGTCAGAGTTAGTAAAACTTACCAGCAAGGATAAGAGAGCAGAGTCCCAGAGCATAGGTACGAAGAAAAGGATCCTAATACCATAGATATCACACGTAGTGACATCGATGTGGGCCTGTAAGCCAAACATTAAGTTAGCAAAATAGTTTTTTTTTCAAAGACTAGACTCAACTTTGGCCAAGTAGTGGTTGGGTGGCTTCCTACAGGTAGTCGGTGATGACTCTCAACTATAGGGGGTCGATTGTAGTGTTCTCGCGGGTAAGTTAACCCAATTTATTGATTCGACACAAGGGGACACAAAGAGTATTTATAAGCTTTGACAGTTCAGTTGTCAATTCAACCGCACCTAAAATATGCTTGCTTGCAACAAAATATTAATAGCAACTGTGATATGATAGCAATAGTGATGGTAGCGGAAGTGAAACAGCGAAAAGTAACTACTAGTGACCAGCAGGATTAAAACACTTTAGGCTAGGGAGATGGATGGTCGGGCGCTGCATGAATATGAATAAACATGTAATAAATTCTATCGCGGGGCAAGGCACACAGAAAAACAATGATCATCTAGGAAAATATCAAAAATTAGGCATGTATCCCATAGGTAGTTCTGCGTGCTTGCAATAAGAACTTGCACAACATCTTTTGTCCTACCATCCCGCTACGAACAGGGTCAAAAGGAACTTATGGAGATTATGGTGGTCCTATCAAAGAGCACCAGAACAAAGCAATAAACTCAATGGATACATGGAATCCTCAAACTATGGACCATCCCCTTTGGTGTCCCAAGCTGTCACCTTTGGGATCGCCGGTTCCGGACCATAATAAGTGCATACAACTCATAGATAGGATCGTGAACATAGATAAAGTCATGAAAACATAAGTGGTTCAGATCTAAAAACATGGCACTCGGGCCCAAAGTGACAAGCATTAAGAGCAACAAGTTGTGGCAAAGATGATAAACACCAAAGTAGATGATAGGCAACATGCCCGCAACCATCTGACGAACTATTACATGATCAATCTCATCCAATCCCTACCATCCCCTTTGCCTACAGCAGGGAATTACTCACACATGTGAAGAGAAGTAATGGAGGAAGGATGGAGTGGTGATGGTGATGGCGATGGAGACGATCTCCCCTCTCCGGAGGCCAAATCAGCCTCCAGATTAGCCCTCCCGAGGAAGAACAGAGGTTGGCGGTGGCTCCGCGAAGGTTTCTGGAAAAGCGACTTCTGTTTCGGAGTTTCCCCGTGATACGGTGAGGATAGTTATCTCACTCCTTGTTGGTTACCCTAAGTGGAAGGTGAGATGTAGCGTAGCAACAAATTTCCCTCGGTGAAGATACCAAGTTTATCGAACCAGTAGGACTCCAAGACATACGAGAAGGTGACAACTGCGCCAGAAATTGGGCAGTTGACGTGGACCTACACACAGCAACAAATAACTTTGCTCCCAACGAGTACAGAGGAGTTGTCAATTCCTCCGGCCTTGCTGTTTAAAAGGATCAACGCAAGAGATAATGATAGTGGCAACTGAAAGTAAACTAATGATGTAAACAATAATGTGAAGATGGATCGGGATCCCGGTATTTTCACTAGTGATGTCTCTCTCCCAAAAGACGATAAAAATGCTAGCGAGGTAAACAAATCACAGTTGGGAAATTGACAGGATTATGAAGGCACCGCAATGCTAACTATGCTGCAAAGAAAGGAAGGGCTCAAAAGCAATGGGCAGTACGCCAAGGTAAGTAGACCGAAATCCAACTGCATCCACTACGAATCATCCACCTTGAGATATCTATCCAGAACATCTCCTTGTTATTAAGTTGTGAATCCCACCCAAAGTGTAAACTCAAAGCAACAGACAATTGCATTAAAAGAACTTTGCGTAAAGTAAACAATCCTTGCACCCGCGGATACAAGCACCGTTGTTTTATCCCTGGTGGCAACATCACATCCCCTAGTCTCATGTTTTTGTCACTCAAGCTAGACATCAAGGGGCTGAACCCACAATCAAGCATAACACTCCCTCTTGGAGTTGCAACAAAATGCTTGGCCAAAGTAAAATACGGCAACGGAGAACATGCAAGAATTTACTCAAGAACAAAATATAAAAGAAAAGGACCAAATATATTACTCATTACAATCTGAACATAGTCTCATAATCCATCAGATCACAACAAACACAGCATAGCAACAACAGAAAATTACAAAGGTGCCTCGATCATGTGAGGTAGCTCACGAGGTCTCGAAAGTGGAAGCACAAAGAGGGGAGAGAAGTACATCACATAGCTACTGGTCACGGACCCATGGTCCAAGGGAAACTACTCACGGTACATACGGGAGGCGTCCATGGCTATGGACGGTCTCCCGGAGGGGGTTCCTCCTCACGGCAGGGTGCTGGGGAAGCTTCTCCATGCAGCCCCGATCTATAAACGGCGGCGGCGGAGGTATAGAGGAGAGATCGCGAAAAGAGATCGATATTAGGGGTTTCCACCCCGAGGGCTGAATATAGGCGGAGGGGGGTGTCGAGGGGACCCACCAGCCAGCCAGGAGGCCTCCTGGCGCGGCCTAAGGTTGGGCCGCGCCAGGGACACTCCTGGTGGTGGCCCCCCTCGGCTGCCTTGGTTATTCCGGAAGCTTCCGGGTCGCTGATTTTTTATTTGATTTTTACGGATTTTTTTGAGCACTTTTAATGGACGGAAAACCTGAAATACAAAAACAGCAGAAAACAACAACTGGCAGCTGGGTGCACTGGGTTAATAGATTAGTCCAAAAATGCTCAAAAGTGTATGAAAGTTCAAGAAAATCATGGCAAAGTCACACAAAACATGCATGGATCAAGCAGAAATTCTAGATTCGTTTGGGACGTATCAACATCGCCAAGCTTAATTCCTGCTCGTCCTCGAGTAGGTAAATGAGAACAAGCATAATTTTTGTGGTGACATGCCACACAACCATAAAAGGACTTTTAAGTAAAGCGATCAAAGCATGCAATTCAATTCAAGTCTTAACAAGCAAGAGTCTATATTAGCATTGACACAAGCAACAAAAGAACAAAAGGTGCAAGAGCTCTCGCTATCCGTGACTCGAATGTCTCCAAATGGTGTTTGCGTGCAAGAAGGGGACTGGGAAAAAGAGAGAAAAAAAAGTTTGTTGAGAACAACTATCTACTAAAGTTTCACACTTAGTCTCCTTTGGAATCTTATCTTGACTCGTCCCCAGACCACTAGCCAGGTACAAGTCAAACTGATCCACTCACTTTCGATATTTTGAGCACTCATGCAATGGATGAGCGTGAGCAAGAAAGTTGACACCTAAAAGGCGAAACAGAAAGAAGGTGGAGGAGGAAGACAAAAAGTGTGAAAGGCTCACATCAATGAGGACAATCATAGGCGAGAGAAGGACATATGATAGATATGATGTGAGGAGTAGGGATTGGCATGCAACGAATGCACATGTGAGCTAAAAGATCTCCAAGGGAACTAGTGGGGGTGCATCTAACTTGCTTGCTCAAGAAGACCTAGAGCTCGTTTGAGGAGGCTCGTCATTGGAATATACAAGCCAAGTTCGATAGTGTGAAGGTCCCCACATAGCTATATGCATAATGATGATCTCTATGGAGTACAAGGGATAGAGGATGAAGTACTAGTGTGGATCTCTCAAAAGGAATAGTAGTGTGCCCCTTCTCTCTTTTTATTTTTCTTTTTCTCTTTTTTCTCTTTTTTGTATTTTTTGGTGGCCTCAATGGCTCTTTCTATTTAACTCTCATTTTTCCTCTGTGGGATCTTTTGATTTTGTCCTCTTTGGGATCTTTTCCTCACTTTAGGGGCAACACTCTATATTTTACAAGAATATAGGAGATCTTTCACACTTTACAAAGGTACTCACATAAAGAAGATATAACTATCATGATGCAAATGTATGCTTCTGCCAGGATAGCAGGATATGCAATGATACTAGCGCGTCATGTAGCAATGATTAGGGCAAGTCCCAACTAGCATGCGGCTCATCGATCAAGCAAGTAGCATGTATGACATGAAGATCAAGTCATGAGAAGTTGGATGTTGCATGGCAATGTATCTCGGAAAGGCTATGGAAATTCCTTGTAGGTAGGTATGGTGGCTGTTTTGAGGAAAGATATAAGGAGGTTTATGATGACAGAGCGTATCGTGCCAAGGGTTTGGATGCACCGGAGAAGTATGCGCCAACTCTCAAGGCGAGAAAGGGCAATGCACGGTACCGAAGAGGCTAGAAAAAGTATAGGTGGGTGGAAGTGTCAACTTTCGAATACTCACATTAGTCCGAAGAACTCATGCACTTATTATCGGTAACTCTCAATCTAATCAGGAGGTTCACAAAGAGACAAGTACCCCGAGGAGGAGTGTATGGTGGTTTGGTTATCCTTGCGCATCCTCGACTCATGGTACGTGAGTGTACTCTAATATTCGAACCCTCCAGAGGTTAGTGATCCATCTAGTAGCTAGAGTTCTCAATAGGGGTTTTTGGTTTTCAAAAAACACACGGATTGCCCAAAATAAGACATCTATCACTAATAGGCTCGAGCTCTTGACACCAAAAGTTCAAACATTACTCTTGTCAATACCTCAAAACTTCAAGTTACTACTACAAAGAGAACAACAACTTTAACTACCTACTTCTAGTCAAGACACAAAACTCAGTGCAACAGGCAAACTCTCTAACAAGATAAAACATGCAACCTATAGAAAGTTCAACCTTAAACAAAAGAAAAGCTCTAGAGAAACTAAAGCACTATAACTAAACAGAGCAGCAGCTAAGAAAACAAAAAGAACAACTCACAACTAAAAGAATAAGCATGTAAATCCTATGAGGAGTTCTAGTTGAAGCGGAGCGTGTATCTCTCCCACACAAAAGAGTAAGCTGGGGTCTAACTTGTTATGAACAGCAAACAAAGCAAAAACAAAACCTAAGAAAAGTAAAGAGCGAGACGCTCCAAGCATAGCACATAACGCATGAAGTGATAAAAATATAGTGCAACGAGAGAGGAACTAATAATTGTTGATGAAGAAGGGGATGCATGGGGGCATCCCGAAGCTTAGGTGCTTGAGTCTCCTTCAATATTTATTGGGGGTGCACATGGGCATCCCCAAGATTGAGCGTTTGACACTCTAAGATCTTCTTTCATCATCTTGTTGGGATACGGGGCAGAAAACACAAATTTTTCACACCTACGGTACCCGAACCCAAGATCTATGCTATGGCGATGTAAAGTAACGGAGGGAATCGGTGTTCATACCTTTGAAGACCGAAAGCGGGAAACGTTCTTACGAACGTGGTTGGCGTAGACTCAGAACTACGACCTCCCTGTCGTGTAGAAGACCACCACCGGCGAGGATGACTCCCGGTAAACCTCTAGCAACGAAGCAGCACCACAGGTGTAATGCCTCGAAGGGATTATACACGTACGACACAATCGATGTTCCTCCCGGGCTCCGAACCAGGCGAGCAGCGGAAAGAAGACGGCTACGGATCCCGACTCCGGCAGAGCGACGGCCTGCCTTATGGTGGAGAACTCCAATCCTGGTGCAGACTCCAAACAAGGGGAGTCCACTTTCGGAAATGGAGAAGGAAGAAGAAGGAGATCAATTGTTGTATGGAAAAAGGGGGGTCTATCCCTCTATATAAAGGCCAAGGGGGGGTGTGATCCCTCTTCCCTCCCCCATGTGGGACTAAACCCCCAAGGGGGGAGGGGTGCGCCGGCCTAGGGGGGGTTGGGCCCCACCCCTTGGCGCCAAGCCCAAGGGGGGGAACCCCCTCCTCCCCTAATGGGCCTCTAAGGCCCATATAGCCTTTTTTCCATTATTTTAATTATTTAATAAGTTTTAAATATTTAATTCAGATAATTAAATAATAAAAACATTATTAAAACAATTAAACTTTATTTTGAACTATTCAAAATGTCCGGAAACCATTCCGTCCTCCTCCGGAACTATTCCGGTGATTTCTCCTATTTCACCGATTGATCCCGTAACTGTCCTATGCATCGATTGCCCTTAAGTGTAACACCCTAACGGTCCGGGAAACAGCAGACATGGTCGAGACTCTTCTCATGGACCAATGACTAGTCAGTTGGACCTGGTTACAATCCTTGACAGCCCCTGCGCTTCCATCGAATGAGCTTCGATCGCTTTTGGAAACCGTTAACGATACGACGTAATCCCTTTGTTCTGCGGTACTTTGTTTGTCCGAGGTTCGATCGTCGGTATCCCACATACCGTGTTCACATCTCGTTCACGACAAACAACTTCTCTCGTCCATGATCATTGCATCTCTTGTGACCTAGTCACGTCCTTGCAAGGGGTTGATGCAATATCACCGAGTGGGCCCAGAGTACCTGTCGTGTCACAAGGACTGACAAATCCCGCTTTGATCTATTAACATACTCATCAACCATCTATTTCGGAATACCCAAAGTGCTCCGTTATAGCCAGCATATTTCAGTCAGGCGGTGGGATACAAATCAAAGTCTCCTCATAGATCGTGATTACGTATGATCATTACGGTCTAAGGACTAAGCCATACGTTACAAAGTCATAGCAACGCTGAACTATGTGACTCGATCACATTGCATTACTTTAGGTGGGTGTCTGTCCATCACATCATTCCCCTAATGATATGACCTCATTGTCAATGGACTTAAGTGTCGCCATGATCAGGAAAGCTTGATCAATCAAGTGCCCAATGAGATAGTTTACCCGAGTTAAACTACGGACCATGTTTTATACTACACCTGTATTAGTATTTCCAAGTAATACAGTTATAGCATAGTATAAAACGTATTATGAACAAAACGGATATGTGACAAATATCTTTATTAATTTGTCTCTAGGGCACATATCCAACAGTCTCCCACTTGCACTAGAGTACAAATTACACTAGTTTACATCAGGTATGTATCTAACACCAATGGTCTCTCGGTGTTCTTCAAACTTGCCCTGTGGAAGAGGTTTAGTCATCGGGTCTGCTGCGTTCAGATCCGTATGTATCTTGTGAATCCTAGTGTGTCCATCCCTGACGTAGTCTCGCGTCACATGGAACTTTCGGAGGATGTGCTTGGCTGTAGAGTGAGTTCTTGGCTCCTTCGCGTTAGCAATGGCACCCGTGTTGTCGCAGTAGATTCCCACGGGGTCATTGCAACTTGGAAAGACGCCAAGCTCGATCACGAACTTCTTCAGCCACAGCGCCTCGTTTGACGCTTCGCAAGCGGCAATATACTCCGACTCCATTGAAGATTGAGCGACGACTGACTGTTTGCCGCTCCTCCAGCTAATCGTGCCTCCGTTCAACATGAAAACATATCCCGTCTGGGACTTCGAGTCATCTAGGTCTGAGCCGAGGCTTGCGTCAACGTAACCCTTTACGGTGAGCTCCTCATCAACTCCTCCATAAACAAGAAAGAGATCCTTGGTTCTTCTCAAGTACTTAAGGATGTTCTTCACTGCTGTCCAATGGGCCATTCCCGGATTACTCTGGTAGCGATTAGTCATACTAATGGCCAGCGCTAAATCCGGTCTGGTACATAACATAGCATACATGAGAGAACCTATGGCTGAGGCATAGGGCTTTGAGGACATCTTCTCTTTCTCTTTAGCTGTGGTCGGGCATTGAGTCACGCTTAATTTGACACCTTTTATGACTGGCAAGAGACCTCTCTTGGAGTCATGCATTTTGAACCTTTTCAAAATCTTGTCAATATAAGTATCCTGACTCAAGGCCAACCTCCGATTAGGTCTATCTCTATAGATCTTAATCCCCAGTATGTACGCAGCTTCACCTAGGTCCTTCATGGAAAATTGTCCATTCAGATATTCCTTCACTTCCTCTAAGAATTTCTTATCGTTCCCTATTAGTAATATGTCATCCACATATAACACAAGGAATGCTACAGAGCTCCCACTCAGTTTCTTATAGACGCAGAACTCTTCGACGTTTTGGACAAATCCAAAAGCTTTAATGACCTCATCAAATCGAAGATTCCAGCTCCGAGATGCTTGCTTCAACCCATAGATGGACCGTTGAAGCTTGCAAACCTTACCAGCATTCCTTGGATCGACAAACCCCTCTGGTTGCATCATATACAACTCTTCCTCAATGTTGCCATTTAGGAATGCAGTTTTCACATCCATCTGCCATATCTCGTAATCATGATATGCAGCTATTGCTAGTAGGATCCGAATAGACTTTATCATCGCTACAGGAGAGAATGTCTCCTCGTAGTCAACTCCTTGAATTTGTCGGAAACCCTTCGCGACAAGTCGAGCTTTGTAGACAGATACGTTTCCGTCTGCGTCAGTCTTTTTCTTGAAAATCCATTTATTCTCGACGGCCTTGCGGTCCTCGGGAATATCCACCAAAGTCCATACTTTGTTGGTGTACATGGAGTCTATTTCGGATTTCATGGCTTCAAGCCATTTCTCGGACTCGGGTCCCTCCATTGCTTCTTTGTCACTCGTAGGTTCATCTGACTCAACAGCCGAGATTGCATTCACAAGCTGTCCGTAAAACTCAGTAGGTTGACAGACTCTTGATGACCTACGGGGCATAAAAGGTTCCTCTTCATTCTCATCATGATCATCGTGAATGTCACGATCGTTATGAATGTCGTTCTGGCCATTCTCTTCAACTCCCACTGTGGAAGATGGTTCCAGAACATATTCCGTAGCCATTTCATCCAATTGGAGTGATTGGTCAGTTACTTCATCGAGGTCTATTTTCCTCCCACTCAACTCTTTTCGCGAGAAACTCCTTCTCAAGAAAGTGTCCCGTCTTGGCAACAAACGTTTTGCTGTCAGACTTGTTGTAGAAGGTGTACCCACAAGTTTCCTTGGGATAGCCCACAAAGATGCACTTATCCGCCTTGGATTCAAGTTTGTCAGGCTGTAGTTTCCTAACATAAGCCTCACAACCCCAAATCTTCAGGTGAGACAACTCAGGTTTAGTGCCATGCCATTCTTCAAATGGTGTTGTCTTTACGGATTTGGATGGTGCCCTATTAAGAATATGAATGGCGGTTTCGAATGCATACCCCCAGAATGACACAGGCAAATCAGTATGAGACATCATCGATCGTACACTATCCAATAGGGTTCGATTACGTCGCTCAGCTACACCGTTTCTCTGAGGTGTGCCTGCCGGCGTAAGTTGTGGTACTATGCCACAAGACTTCAGATGATTGCCAAACTCGTGACTCAAATACTCGCCACCTCGATCCGATCAAAGGTGCTTGATTTTCCTTCCGAGTTGATTTTCGACCTCATTCTGAAATTCCTTGAACTTTTCAAAGGTTTCAGACTTGTGTTTCATCAAGTAAATATACCCATATCTACTCAAGTCATCAGTAAAGGTCACGAAGTAACGAAGATCATTGCGAGTGGGGATGTTCATGGGTCCACATACATCCGTGTGTATGATCCCCAATAAGACATCCGCACGCTCCATCACACCATTGAATGGAGTCCTTGTCATTTTGCCCATGAGGCATTGTTCACATGTATCAAGGGATCCAAAATCCAATGAGTCAAGAAGTCCATCCTTATGGAGCTTCTCCATGCGTTTTACACCAATATGACCAAGTCGGCAATGCCACATCATCATGTGATCTTCATTATTCTTCAATCTTTTGGCCTCAATATTGTTAACGTGACTCACGTCACCATCGAGATTAAGTATGAATAAACCATGCGACTCCGGTGCGTGAACATAAAACATATCATCCTTATAAATCGAACAACCAATTGTATCGGACTTAAAAGAATAGTGGTCTCGCTTCAAGCAAGAACCACTCACGATGTTCACACTCAACGCGGGTACATAGTAACATTTATTCAGAACTAAAACCAATCCCGAAGGGAGACTAAGATGCTTCGTGCCGACCGCCAAGACTTCAATCTGGCAGCCATTCCCCACGCGCATCGTCACTTCATCTTTGACCAAGCGTCTCCTATTCCTTAGTCCCTGAATGGAATTAGAAATATGAGCGACAGATCCTGTATCAAATATCCAGGATGTGTTCCCAGCGCTTGTCAAGAGAAGATCAACAATATGTATATCAAATATACCTTCGTCTCTCTTGGCGACCTTGCCAGCCTTCTTGTCCTTTAGGTACTTGGGACAGTTGCGCTTCCAGTGACCTTCACCCTTGCAGTAGAAGCACTCCACTCCGAGTTTAGGCTTGGGTGCCTTGAGAGGAGCGGCAACTGACTTGCCATCCCTCCTGGGGCTACCTCTCCTGGCCTTCTCCCGTCTGCTTGACTTCTTGAAGTCAGTGGTCTTGTTGACCATGAAGACGGCGTGCTCCTTCTTGATTTCAACCTCAGCGCTCTTTAGCATGGTGAACAACTCAGAAGGGGTTTTGGTCATCCCCTGCATGTTGTAGTTCAGCACAAAGCCTTTGTAGCTAGGGGGAAGCGACTGCAACACCCTATCAACCGCAAGTTCATCTGGAATCTGACATTCCAGAGCATTCAAGCGCTGAACGTAGCCAGACATTTTGACCACGTGCTCACTCACGCTGCCGTGCTCATCCATCTTTGCTGAGAAGAAGGCTTCAGAAGCCTCGTACCGTTCAGCCCTGGCTTGAGGTGCGAAGACCGCCTTGAGGTCGGTGATAATCTCATATGCACCCATCCTCTCAAAGCGTTTCTGCAGCTCAGCCTCCATGGAGTAGAGCATGCCACTCTGGACAAGGTTGTAATCATCAGTCCTGGAGAGATAGACATTCTTCTCGTCCTGACTGGCATCATCTGCTGGTGCGTCACCTAACGCGTCCTCTAGTACGTATGCCATTTTGAGGGGAACGAGGAGAATCCTCAGGGTGCGGAACCAGTTGGTGAAGTTTGTCCCATCTGTTTTTAGCTTATCTTTCTCTAGGAATGATCCTAAGTTGAACGAGGGGCGAGGTGCTGCCATCTACAAGGTTGGATTCACAACGATACATATTTAGACTTTTGTTCATAATGTGGAGTTTCAGTTTAATCTTAAAATTCTAGAAAGCTCCCACTTAGATAAACACCTCTCAATTTAACTAAGTGATTACACAATCCCAGCCCCCATACCTCCCCCGATATGTACGGCCCAGTATGCGAACCAGGTAGGCCTCTAAGCCAATCACATCAGGCATGTGACTCGTGCTCGACCTTTCGGTCTTCTGTGTTCCAGGCCCGCATCTACATACGTCAAGCCTGCCAATCGAACCTTGATGTTAGCTGTTCAGGCAAGGCCATATCTGCATATGCCAGGCTCGCCGAACCCAACCTCATGAGAACTCCGTTGAATATGTAGGAAAACTCCGGTATGTACGGAGCATCAAGCCATATGGGAGAACCTTCCAGGTGGTGCCCATCAAAAGGGAGAACACAATGTTGGTATTGTGAGAGATGGTCCTGTTTCGTGCTACCGTCGATGTATCTAGCATACTAGCATAAAACAGGAAGTAAAACTTTAAATCATACAACCTATGATCCCCCTTCATGCAAAGCAAAGTTAGAACGTCTTTCTACTTTAGCTTGTGCAAGTTTTACGTGGCTGCTAGGGGTTTCGAGAGAGAGAACCGATTTCTATCCTGCGAAAAACAAGCCACAACACCGTCTCTTATTCGTCTCTATTACACCCCTGTCGGGGCCCTCCGTTGCAAACATCTTCGCATCGCTAATGCAGAGAGACAGACACCCCCCCAGCCACTTTATATGGTACAAGCCATATGTCAAGTGTGGAACCAGTCTCGCGTAAACGCGTAAGGTCGGTTGGGGGCTGCTTCATCAAACATTGCCGCAATGCTCAATGAGTACACGTGGGAGGGTAACGAATGAAGATTCGATGCCCACATCCTAGATGTGTTCTATCCGTACAATACATCTACGCATAGCTAGCTCTGATACCACTGTTGGGATACGGGGCAGAAAACACAAATTTTTCACACCTACGGTACCCGAACCCAAGATCTATGCTATGGCGATGTAAAGTAACGGAGGGAATCGGTGTTCATACCTTTGAAGACCGAAAGCGGGAAACGTTCTTACGAACGTGGTTGGCGTAGACTCAGAACTACGACCTCCCTGTCGTGTAGAAGACCACCACCGGCGAGGATGACTCCCGGTAAACCTCCAGCGACGAAGCAGCACCACAGGTGTAATACCTCGAAGGGATTATACACGTACGGCACAATCGATGTTCCTCCCGGGCTCCGAACCAGGCGAGCAGCGGAAAGAAGACGGCTACGGATCCCGACTCCGGCAGAGCGACGGCCTGCCTTATGGTGGAGAACTCCAATCCTGGTGCAGACTCCAAACAAGGGGAGTCCACTTCCGGAAATGGAGAAGGAAGAAGAAGGAGATCAATTGTTGTATGGAAAAAGGGGGGTCTACCCCTCTATATAAAGGCCAAGGGGGGGTGTGATCGCTCTTCCCTCCCCCATGTGGGACTAAACCCCCAAGGGGGGAGGGGTGCGCCGGCCTAGGGGGGGTTGGGCCCCACCCCTTGGTGCCAAGCCCAAGGGGGGGAACCCCCTCCTCCCCTAATGGGCCTCTAAGGCCCATATAGCCTTTTTTCCATTATTTTAATTATTTAATAAGTTTTAAATATTTAATTCAGATAATTAAATAATAAAAACATTATTAAAACAATTAAACTTTATTTTGAACTATTCAAAATGTCCGGAAACCATTCCGTCCTCCTCCGGAACTATTCCGGTGATTTCTCCTATTTCACCGATTGATCCCGTAACTGTCCTATGCATCGATTGCCCTTAAGTGTAACACCCTAACGGTCCGGGAAACAGCAGACATGGTCGAGACTCTTCTCATGGACCAATGACTAGTCAGTTGGACCTGGTTACAATCCTTGACAGCCCCTGCGCTTCCATCGAATGAGCTTCGATCGCTTTTGGAAACCGTTAACGATACGACGTAATCCCTTTGTTCTGCGGTACTTTGTTTGTCCGAGGTTCGATCGTCGGTATCCCACATACCGTGTTCACATCTCGTTCACGACAAACAACTTCTCTCGTCCATGATCATTGCATCTCTTGTGACCTAGTCACGTCCTTGCAAGGGGTTGATGCAATATCACCGAGTGGGCCCAGAGTACCTGTCGTGTCACAAGGACTGACAAATCCCGCTTTGATCTATTAACATACTCATCAACCATCTATTTCGGAATACCCAAAGTGCTCCGTTATAGCCAGCATATTTCAGTCAGGCGGTGGGATACAAATAAAAGTCTCCTCATAGATCGTGATTACGTATGATCATTACGGTCTAAGGACTAAGCCATACGTTACAAAGTCATAGCAACGCTGAACTATGTGACTCGATCACATTGCATTACTTTAGGTGGGTGTCTGTCCATCACATCATTCCCCTAATGATATGACCTCATTGTCAATGGACTTAAGTGTCGCCATGATCAGGAAAGCTTGATCAATCAATTGCCCAATGAGATAGTTTACCCGAGTTAAACTACGGACCATGTTTTATACTACACCTGTATTAGTATTTCCAAGTAATACAGTTATAGCATAGTATAAAACGTATTATGAACAAAACGGATATGTGACAAATATCTTTATTAATTTGTCTCTAGGGCACATATCCAACACATCTTCCATCGCGCACTTGAAAACTCCCTTCATACATAACTCATTGTAGACTGATTAGAGAGGTTAGTACCCTATTAAAATAATTTTTCCCTTACTGGAAATAAAGACAATCTTGAAGAGCTACTCTTTCCCAAGATTTCCAAAAAGTTTATGCAAAGGAAAAGCAAGCTTAAGGTTTGCAAAAGTAAAGAGAGACAAAACGTGGCAGAATCTGTGAAAAACAGAACAACAGGTAGTAAAGAGTTTTTAGGGATACTTCTGCAACTCAAATAAAAAAACTCAGAACATACGCAAGTTTCGTAATTGTATAGAGCACGCTGTGTAAAAATTCAGCTCAAAAATATTAACTGGGATTTTTCTCTGATTTTTCTAGTCACGAGGACAAAATCTGTTTTCTAGACAGCATGTCACAACTTTCACTTCCCTTGTCGTATGAGGCTATAAAAGGCACAAAGCTTGAAAAGTAAAGATACAATGATGTTGCTACAGTAGTAACAATCATCAAGACCACTAAAAACAAAAGAAAAGCAAAAAGAAAACCTAAGTTTGTTGCAGGCTGCCTCCCGAAAGCGCTTCTTTAGAGCCATTAGCTAGGCTTAAAGCAGAAGATCAAGTCTTTTCAAGAGAATAACTAGCCCGTGTGACGGACTCAAAAGATAACTTAATATTTTTCCTAGGGAAATGTTCCATCCCTTTCTTGAGAGGGAATTGGAATTTTATATTCCCCTCTTTCATGTCAATAACAGCACCAACTGTGCAAAGAAAAGGACGTCCCAAAATAATTGGACAAGAAGGTTCACGTTCAATGTCCATAATAGTGAAATCAACGGGAACATAATTGTCATTGACAATGATAAGAACATCGTCGATCTTCCCCAAAGGTTTCTTTACGGAAGAATCAACAAGACGAACACCAAAAGAACATGGGTCAAAAGGTTTCAATTAAAGCATATCATACATTATTTTGGGCATAACAGAGGTACTCTCTCCAACATCACAAAGAGCATAACAAGGGAAATTATTCAATTTGATTTTTATCATAGGATCCCAACCATGTTCTATCTTCCTAGGTATGGATGCTTCTAATCTAAGCTTCTCCTCCCTAACTTTGATTAGAGAATTGGTAATATGCTCTATGAAGGCAAGATTAAGTGTGTTAGTGTGGGGGTCTCTAGATATCTTGTGTAGGAAACCAATAACTTCAGGTAAAGTGCAATTGTCAAAGTCTAGATCACTACTATCTACCAAGGAGGTAGTGATATCATTTAGGTTCACTTGTTTGAAAGCCTCTATGTTCATAGAGGTTTCTTCATCTATGGTTGAGGTGGTAGCATCACCATTAATATGTCTAGTGGGACTAGGGGCGTGATGGGTGCTAACAGTTTGGACATCCTCAACTACTTGGATAGTAGCTACTATGTGGTAAGTAGGAAGGCTCTTAATTCTATCCTCTTCCTCTTTTTCTCTAGCCCATCTTTCTTTGAGTTTAGCCATCATCCTAATATTTTCATTGATTTGTAACTGGATAGCATTAATAGGAGTGACTTTACTCTCCTCAAGGGGAGAGGTTCTAATTTTTAACATCTCAACATCAAGGGCTAAGTTGTCTACCTTCCAACAAAGATTATCTAATTTAGATAGTTTTTCTTCCACATTCTTGTTGAAGGCTTTTTGGGTAGGGATGAAGTCTCTAAGCATACTCTCTAGTTCAGAGGTGGGGTTCTTGTTGCTAGGGTAGGTGTTGTTGTTCCCATAAGTGGATGGAAACGGTCTAGGATTACTAGCAAAGTTGCCCCTATAAGCATTATTATTAAATTTGTTTCTAGAGATAAAGTTCACATCTACTTTTTCCTGAGCAACCAGAGAATTTAAAGGAACATCCTGAGGATCAATAGGAGCTTGCTTGGTAAGTAGAGACATGATAAGGTCAACCTATTCATTTAGAGAGGAGATCTCCTCGACAGAATTTACCTTCTTACCAGTTGGAGATCTTTCGGTGTGCCACTGAGAGTAGTTCAACATCATCTCATCAAGTAGATTTGTGGCAGCACCAAGTGTGGTTGACATAAAAGTTCCTCCCGCGGCCGAATCTAACAGGTTCCGCGAGCTAAAGTTCAAGCCTGCATAAAAATTCTGGATAACCATCCAGGTAGTCAGTCCATGTGTGGGGAAGTTCTTGACAAGCTTCTTCATACGTTCCCATGCCTGGGCAATGTGTTCGTTATCCAATTGCCTGAAATTCATAATGTTACTCCTCAATTGAATAATTTTTGCAGGGGGATAATACTTCCCTATAAAATCATCTTTGCATTTGCACCAAGAATCGATACTGTTCTTGCGTAAGGATTGCAGCAAGATTTTAGCTTCATCCCTCAAGGATAAAGGAAAAAGCTTAAGCTTAACAATATCACCATCCACTTCTTTGTACTTTTGCATATCACAAAGCTCAATAAAATTATTTAAATGCAAAGCAGCATCATCTCTAGCACCAGAGAATTGATCTTTCATAACAAGGTTCAGCAAAGCAGGTTTAATTTCATAAGAAGGTGCTGAAGTGGCAGGTGGAGCAATAGGAGTGCAGATAAAGTCACTGTTGTTGTGACTAGTGAAGTCACACAACTTGGTGTTTTCATTGGAACCCATATTAGCAGCAGGTATTTTTGGTATTTTTGATAAGGGACACAAAAGTAAAAACTGAAAGGTAAACTAACAAGACTAAAAAGCAAAGATAAAAGATAGTGTGCAACTACCCTATCTTGTAGACTGGAGTCCCCGCCAACGGCGCCAGAAATTGGCTTGATACGGTGAGGATAGTTATCTCACTCCTCGTTGGTTACCCCAAGTGGAAGGTGAGATGTAGCGTAGCAGCAAATTTCCCTCGGTGAAGATACCAAGGTTATCGAACCAGTAGGACTCCAAGAGATACAAGAAGGTGACAACTGCACCAGAAATTGGGCAGTTGACATGGACCTGCACACAACAACAAATAACTTTGCTCCCAACGAGAGAGTTGTCAATTCCTCCGGCCTTGCTGTTTACAAAGGATCAACGCAAGAGATAATGATAGTGGCAACTGAAAGTAAACTAAGGATGTAACCAATAATGTGAAGATGGACCGGGGCCCCGTGATTTTCACTAGTAATGTCTCTCTCCCAAAAGACGATAAAAATGCTAGCGAGGTAAACAAATCACAGTTGGGAAATTGACAGGATTATGAAGGCACCGCAATGTAAGTATGCTGCAAAGAAAGGAAGGGCTCAAAAGCAATGGGCAGTACGCCAAGGTAAGTAGACCAAAATCCAACTGCATCTACTATGAATCATCCACCTTGAGATACCTATCCAGAACATCTCGCTGGTATTAAGTTGCGAATCCCACCCAAAGTGTAAACTCAAAGCAACATACAACTGCATTAAAAGAACTTTGCGTAAAGTAAACAATCCTTGCACCCGCAGATACAAGCACTGTTGTTTTATCCCTGGTGGAAACATCACATCCCCTAGTCTCATGTTTCTGTCACTCAAGCTAGACATCAAGGGGCTGGACCCACAATCAAGCATAACGCTGCCTCTTGGAGTTGCAACAAAATACTTGGCCAAAGTAAAATACGGCAACGGAGAACATGCAAGAATTTACTCAAGAACAAAATATAAAAGAGAAGGACCAAATATATTGCTCATCACAATCGGAACATAGTCTCATAATCCATAAGATCCCAACAAACTCAGCATAACAACATCAGAAAATTACAAAGGTGCCTCGATCATGTGAGGCAGCTCACGAGGTCTCGAAAGTGGAAGCACAAAGAGGGGAGAGAAGTACATCACATAGCTACTGGTCACGGACCCATGGTCCAAGGGAAATTACTCACGGTACATACGGGAGGCGTCCATAACTATGGATGGTCTCCCGGAGGGGGTTCCTCCTCCCGGCAGGGTGACGGGGCAGCTTCTCTAGGCAGCCCCGATCTAGAAACGGCGGCAGCGGCGGTACAGAGGCGAGATCGCGGAAAAGAGATCGATATTAGGGGTTTCCACGCCGAGGGCTAAATATAGGCGGAGGGGGGTGTCAAGGGAACCCACCAGGCAGCCAGGAGGCCTCCTGGTGCGGCCTAGGGTTGGGCCGCGCCAGGGACCCTCCTGGTCTCCTGGTGGTGGCCCCCCTCCGCTGCCTTGGTTATTCCGGAAGCTTCCGGGTCGCTGATTTTTTATCTGATTTTTCGGGATTTTTTGGAGCACTTTTAATGGCCGGAAAACCTGAAATACAAAAACAGCAACTGGCAGCTGGGTGCACTGGGTTAATAGATTAGTCCAAACATGTTCAAAAGTGTATGAAAGTTCAAGAAAATCATGGCAAAGTCACACAAAACATGCATGGAGCAAGCATAAATTATAGATAAGTTTGGGACGTATCACCCCGTCACGGGAATAAATAGGAGTCAAAGTAGGGCACCATGGGAGGGGTGAGTCGCCCAGGCGGCCTGTGGGCGCGACCCCAACCCTAGCCGCGCCAGCAGGGCGCCTGGTCCCCCTGGCTGCCGTTTGGCCCCCCCCTTCTGGCTCCGGGCTCCTTCGGGTGCGTGGGTTTTTTGGTATTTTTCTGGGAATTTTCTAAGATATCCAAAAATCCAATTTCCTGCGCACAACAAAACCATACAGGCAGCTCTGCTGAAAACAACGTCAGTCCGGGTTAGTTTAGTTCAAAGCATGCAAGAATGAGGGCAAAACAATAGCAAAAGTGTTTGGAAAAGTAGATACATTTGAGACGTATCAACTCCCCCAAGCTTAGCCTATTTCTTGTCCTCAAGCAATTCAGTTCACTGAACTGGATGCGACAAAGAAAACTTTGACAAAATCTTTTGCTTCATAAGATGTATATAAGCCGGTACTACGAAAAGAGTTTAGCAAGTATCAAAACAATGGTATGCGGACAATGCACGAAGCAATCCCTTTTTCATGTGACCAATCACAAACAACCTAAAGTGAATAATATGCAGCTGAAAATCAAGACAAGATCACAATGCACAGAGCATGAACATATCAGAGTGGTACCTCGCTATCCTCCATGAGTGAAGCAAAACATAAATGAAGAAACTCCTCTGGAGTTATAAAGGAGACTAGAACTAAGAATTTTAGACTAGCAATATAACAAGCATGCAGAAGACAATGTAATACTTTGGGACAATGCATGTTACACTAAGAATGACAATTATGCTCTCAATAGTTGGTGCTTTGAAGAAAGAAGGTGAGACTCTCAAACCATGGATTTTTTATGGCAAGATTTAAAACACGTGAAAGGAAGCAAAGACTAAACATGTGCCAGAGCTCTTGGTTTTGAAAACAGAGATAAAATTCTTTTGAGAAGTGCAACTTTCCAGTCAACGGTGAACGGTAAAGGTCTTTCAATATCTCCCATGCCAACCATATTAATTCTTTTTCTTACACTTGTTCCCTTATCCATAAATCCCTTGATGGTCTATGGAACCTTTTATTTTGCCTCAAGTATGGAAGGAGGGTATCGTTACACCTATCATTAGCAGGATTTGGTCCATTTCATTCATTCATCAAGTATGGGGGAGGTGTAACTCTCATTCATTTCTTTATTGACTAGTTAAAACTTCCGTCAAAATATTTTTGGCATGGTAGATACTGATTTTCCCTCACCGCACCATGATCTTGTACGGTTACAAAAGGGAGGTTTTTGAATAAATTTCGAGATGGCATAAGAAAGTCTAAGTTAGGAGTGGCTGGTAAATACCACATATAAGAAGGTATTGTGGACTCAAGTGGAATAACTGGTTTGAAAAAGAGTTTGGATACACAACCAGAATTCCGCTTAATGTGATCGAAGGCTAGCAAAAGACTGGGAAGCGACCAACTAGAGAGAAATAATTATCATAATCATGCAGAGCGACAAAGCAACATTGAATTGGGCATGAAAGTGATATGACTATTCTGCAATAAAAAGGTCATCAAGGCATGATAGACATTTTAGTCATAAACATGTGTGCACATGTGCCAAGTCAATCCAAGAATTCTCTGAAGAGAAATACCACTTCAATATGCCAGACCATGAATCAATGCAATGCATGTAAATCATTCCAACAACATATTATGCACCCTAGCTATTTGAGATCAGCCACAAAGAAAGCATGAACACTGGGAAAGCATGGTAAACATAGCACTATGTCGCTACAAGCTGGTCTCTAGATCATAAGTACAGGCCTATGTACAAAAGTAGAAACAAAAAGAGTTCATACCGGTTTTCGTTGTTTCTTCCCTTTCGCCGATCTTCGTCATTACTGCCTTGTCGCTTGCACGACCGAACGTGGGAAATATATAATCAAGTGCCATCACAGACTCGAGCTGAGCTCTGAAAACAAAGCAAACTATAGAGAGAAAGGAAATATTTTTGGGTTTTTAAAAGGTTTAACGAATACAAAAGAAAAGAGAAATCTTTTTGTTGTTTTTGCAAAATAAAAGAACAAAGAAGAACGGGAAAAAACTTCGAAAAGATGAAAAGCAAAAAAAAATGGATAATACAATTAATGGAGGAAGGGAGAAGGGCACGTACTCCCCCCATCTTAGGATTTTGGCCTAAGTTGGTAGCAGCTACTGCCCCCAGGAGCCTCCTGCTCCGGGGTAATGGTGAGTCCAAGGGTCGTACAAGCCCTCCGCTGCGTACACCGAAGTCCTCGGGTCCTCCCATGAGGAAGTTCCCTCGTCCGAAGCAGAAGAAGACCCCTCACCATGCTCGGTGAAGGTTTCCCCGTGGAAAGGTGGGAACTCACCATGCTTCTCCTCATCGGGCACAACCCCCTCCATGGGGTTATGCAGCTGGTACTGAGCCATGAGCTCATCAAACTGGATATCATTGAAGGACCATCCGTTCCTGCGAGTGTCATTAGACAAAATTGGTGCAGGTAGATGGATCTCACGAGTAATGGTCCTCTCAAACCTCAAAATATAATCAAGGTTACCAAACTGGGAAGTCATGGTAAGAAACTTATGCCTCTTCATAGCATCAATATCTAGACTTGCGTACGAAAAGGGAACATCATCAGGATGCGGGGTGCGCTCAAGAGACTCAAGGATAAGTGTGGCATAAACACCACCATATAAATCACCCTGGTTACTGTTAGTAACAAGGCTCCGAGCAATTAAGGCACCCACATTATAATCATTCTTATCAGAGAGGGCGTTTGCACAAATAGCGAAATCTGGTGCAGAACCATTGCTTGTTTTGTCACGAGCCAACACCCCTCTAGCAACAAAATACGCAAAATACCTGAGGTGTGGAAACAGAATGCTGGAAATCTTCGTACGCCGAATGTTGGTCTCCTCCTGGCACCAAAGGGAGTTGAAGAGGGTCCTCAACTCGGAAGGCTGAGTGGTCATCTTTGCCGTCTGACCAACATTCGGCACACCTATTATATAACAAAACTGTGCCAAAGACATGATTGTGAGATCATTGTAAAGTTTGAATTCGATGGTTCCAGCATCATGGTAATAACAAAAACTGTTAACAAAGCAGGAGGTGAGCTTCTTGTATTGTACCACACATCATAGTGCTAGTCGTGGTAAACCTGCATTGGCACAAATCCCATAGAATTCCTCCTTAACTCCTGCAGCTGTTAGAAAATCATCGCACGCATACATCATTGTGAATGCTGGACTTGTGTCTTCCAACAAGTCCAAGGGCACATGATCTTCATTGTAGCTCACCCTAGCTGATGAGCGTGAAGCTACAGCTCTAGTAACTCGATCGGAGCGCTCGGGCTTCTTCTTCCCAAGCCACCCCTTTGCTTTTCCTAGCAAACTCATTTCCGAAATTTTTGACAATTCACAAAAACAAGGGTTTAAACAAAGTGAGTTGAGGCAAACTACTCTACTCACTTACCTAAGGCATAAACTTGCATCAAAACTTGGAAAATAAATTTCTACACATGCATGCAAGGTCATCTAAATAGCACCAAGAACTACTAAATACTCACAAATGAAGCCACCAATCAAAAATCTATTTGGAGGGGTGGAGGAGTTGCATACCAGGGAGTATTTGCTCAAAATCTCAGCTCAAATGGTGGGATGTAGAGAGAGATCGAAAAACGCCTCTAAGAACAGCAAGAACGCAAGAACTGGAGCCACTGGTGGCCTGCCTGGTCAGCCCCAGGTGATTTTGTGTCTCTTTCGTCGTGGAAATTTTTATTCTGAATTTTCTGGAATTTTTCTGAAAACTTCACTGTTGAAAATTTTCCGGAGTTCAAAAAGCTGTGAAACTTTCTGAATACTTGAAGCAGTGATTAGAATTGTGAAGCTTCAAAAACAGATAAACTTGGTACAACAGAGATAATAAAAGCTAAGGCAAATGAAAACATAACAAGCTCCACTTTTTACCTATATGAAACATGCTCACTAGCAAGGTTGATCAAGTCTTACCAACGAACCGGCGATAAATAGAACAAAAACTGTCACCTCTTATGAAGTGATCATTGCACCTTTACTGTAATGTACATTATCCCCACCATGATGGTTTTGTATTTGTGGTACACGTGTATAGGACAATCCCACTCTCCGATATTCACGGTTTCGATATTCTCTATTGAGTTAAGGCCATGCCTTTTGTCGATCTTCTTTGGAAAATACACCATGTGTTCTTTATCGTCTACGTTGAAGGTGACCTTTCCTTTATTGCAATCAATAATGGCACCTGCGGAGCTAATAAAAGGTCTACCAAGAATAATGTGACGCCCCCAAAATCAATCCGTATACAGTAATCATACACGCAAGGTACACGATCGAGATCAGGGACTCACGGTGAGATATCACAACACAACTCTACAAATAAAATAATACAAGCTGTTTAATACAAGACAGGGGCCACGAGGGCTCGAATACAACAGCTCGAGAACACAAAGTCAGCGGAAGCAAACGTATCTGAGTACAGACACAAGGGTACAAGGTTGCCTTAAGAAAGCTAGCACAAAATCAACCTCGATCGAAAAGGCGAGGCCTCCTGCCTGGGAACCTCCAAACTACTCCTGGTCTTGGTCATCGGGGATCTTCACGTTGCGGTGGTCGGCATCGGGAACTCCGGCTCCTGGGATCCAACGTCGACTGCAGCGGCCGATCAGGCAAAACAGTAAAAGAAATAAAGCAGGTGAGTATCTAGTATACCCGCGAGTCTTACGTCCGCTACAAAGCATTATGCATTTGTATCAACGGAAAGGGGAGGTTGTATATAGTGTACTGCAAGATAGAAATCAGAATAAGGGTAAGAAGCTAGGCCTATCGAAGACTAGCATCTTCTGACGATGTCTTGCAGCATGAGAAGAGAAACAGCCAATAGTTTATATAAAGCAATAAAGTAACAATGAAGCAGAAGTTGCTGCAACATTGAATAATATAAGTTGTAATGATAATAATGCCTCCGAGTTCCCCTCCTCGACTCCCTGCGAGGAAGAAGACCCGGAACCATACAGTTTAATAGTAATAGTTTCTAGTGGTAAGATCCAGCTTCAGCATAAAGCGCCCTGTTACCGTGGACACGGCTATTCAAATAGATTAAACTTCCCTGCAGGGGTGCACTGGCGTGACTCTACGACGCTCGGATCTCCAGTTTGGCGGGAACCTTGTTAGGGAACGCTCCACCAAAGCTATCCGACACAAAGTAGCCCATCCTTCGGCAATCAACAAAGAGGTCATCCGCCGGACTATATCCTATGTACGCCGGGCTTTGGACCCTAACCCGAACGTACTCCTGCACGGTGCGTGACTGGCCGGTGAAGCAAAATCAAAGCAAATACAAACACACCTGCTGCAGCAAAGAGAAGACAACACCACTTCCCGCCAATAATCCCGCGGTACTGCTGACGTCTGAAGACCCTCGAACGAGACTACGATGCAGGGGAGCCGACACTCCTTATCCCACGTGTAGGAAGTGCGTACAAGCCAAAAGGCTACTCAAGACATCCGCCGAACCATTTAGCATTTTAATTAACCTGCGTGACAACCGTTATCGTTGCCTCGACTTAACCGACCCGCGGTCAACGACAGCAGTCAGGACCACCAGTACATCGGTGCCTGCCCTGTCGTCCCACCAAGTCACTGCGGTTACCAACAAGGTGAACCGTCTCCTTACCTTGTCTCGCGTGTGCTCTTGGTAGAGCTCGACTTTTTCTTGGTTTGGTAACTCTCGCGAGATACGAGCAGGGGCCAAGCACGCCAGTAACGTCGGTCGTACCCTCCCTGTCGCTCCCGACAATATACCGCTCACGGGCACCGTTGGGTCGCCCGACTCTTACCTTTAAGGACACCAGTTGATTCGAGTGCCTACTATTAAGTGAAACCAGGAGGAATCACCCTCGATGGCACACTTAAAGAGGTTTGACAGAGACATCAGCGGAATGAACTAAAGATGTAAACCTCGTATCATCCCGGTGATGCTACGCTACTGAGCCGACGAGAGTGAAATACGAGTCCATTCCACTCGCAAGTCAAACTTGAAGCGACTCGGCAGAGTCTCGCCGTTGTAGGTTCCCTAGGGCGTCTGCATTGATCCATACCTGTTGCAGTTGTATATATTCTTATATCCGCGTCACTCCCCTGAGTGGCCACGGCCCGCTATCTAATCCTAGCTAACAATGCGCAGGGCTCACTGCTGAATATATTATATAGATATAGCAGGCAGCATAGGATAAGGAAGGTACATCAAGGGGCAACAAAATCAGGTTATGCAATTGAATAGGATTGTAACGTAGCAGCAGCAGTAACAATGCCTAGTGCAAGAAAGTACGGAAAGGTAGGCGATATCTAGGGAAGGGAATGGCTCTAATTGCCTGTAAGCTCGGTAGTAGCGGTACGATCGTCGACGAAGTAGTCGTACTCGGTGGTGTCATCGACGGCAGCAACGGGGTCTATCGGAGAATAAAGGGGGGAGAAACAATAAATACATAGCAATACTAGCAATACAAATGCATGACATGGAAGATACAAAGCAACGGGGCTCTAACGCAGTGTTCGGTGATTTGATCGGAGCAGGAATTTATCCGGTGATGACTCATCAGTACCGGTTGATTACCAGACAGATGATCCGGAGGGGGAAGGTACCATGTCTGCAGTGTTGGAGACAACTGACAGACAAGTGGATAGTATATCCGTGATCGTGGATTCATTCTGAACAGCTATCGTATACAAAGCATTTCCATCCGAAAAGGTTTACCGGCTCCGATCGTCTGGCAAACAGATGAACCGAAGGGGAAATGTTCCACGTTCGGTATATTAGAGAGGTGCGGTGGGAGCATGGGTAGCGTATCCGTACTCGTTATATTTTTCTGATCAATTTTGATGTATAAAATATTTTCATCGGAGTTACGTTTAAAAGATATTGATTTATATAGTTTTATTCAATTTATAGCATTTTCTGAATTTGTTTTAATAATAAAAGCAACATTATCCAGAGCAGTGATGTTTGAACATGTCAACTGATAGGTGGGACCCTACTGTCATTGACTGTAGCTAAATAAATTATTTATGTATTTAAATAGTAGAGGGGACCCACATGTCATAGGCTATTTATTTATCACATTTATTTAATCTAAATTCTAATTAATGGTAGAGGACCTGTTTGCAAAACCCAGAAACTTAGGAAGTTATCTGCGAACTCAAATCATTTTATTTGCACATATGGCATCAAGCTTAACTCTACTAGCTCATCATAGATTTTTTTCATATTTTCTATTTTTCTACGAATTAATCGGTGCATCATTTGAAATTGGTCCAATGGAACAAAGTGAAGCTTGCTAAGTGTACTAACTACCCATATTATTTTTATTCACTTTAGACTTTGTTTGGCTATTTATTTATTGCTGTACAAAGTGGCACAATCAACAGCAGCAGCAAAAATTCAGTAAAGCAATGGCAGCAGAACAACAGCAGCCGCAGCTGCAGCTATATTCAGCGGAGCAGCGGATACAACAACCATGACAGGCAGAAGCTCCAGGTGCAATTAGTACGCTGGCCGGCTACTCGTTGATTAGCTAGCCGTGCACGTGTGTGTTGCTAAGCTATCAGTACATATTAGCTATGTATACGACAGATATTGCTAATCAACCGAAACAAAATTAACTAGCTTTGTGTATGCAGGATTGTTGCCAATCGATGGAAGCAAATGGACATAGCTTTCTACAGCCGGCAACCTGCGGAGCTTGTGTCACGAGGAGTGCATCCTGGAGAGCAAAACATACAGGTTGCAGCCCGGTGCGGCCACGGCGTGTATGCACGCGAGTAGGGAACTCCGGCGACCACGACTAGGAGCAGCCACGGGCAGCGACAGTACGCACGCAGCAGTAGCTGCAGTCAGCCACGGCGAGCGAAGGGACACGGCCATGGACGGCGTCAACGGCACGAGGAAACAGCGAGGTAGAAGAGGGGAATGGGGGTGGCGCTTATAGTGGAGCACGTAGGCGAGGTCAGGGAGGTCGAAGAGCTCGCGGTGGAGCGGAACGACGGCAAGGAGGCGCGCGGTGGCCGACGGGGAAACGAATCGATCCCGACGCTTGACTGCGCCCCGGCTCGAGGGGCTTGGTGGAGAGGAAGAGGAGGCTGCAGTGGTCCCTTCGGTCCTCGCGGACGGCGCGGGGTGGCAAGCGGCTGCGGGATCGACGAGGAGGACATGGGCAGGGCCATGGCCTTGGCCAGCCATGGCCATGGTGTGTGGGTGCTGTGTGTCTGCGTGTGTGGTGTGAGTTGTGTGTGTGTGCTGTGTGTGTATATGTCTGGCTAGGTGAACAGGGGAGGTTGCCCCATTCTTGTTTTTGTTTTGTTATGTTTTTCTTTTGTATTTTCATTTCTTTGGCTAGCACTTGGACTTTGTACACATGTGACACATGCACAATATTTACGCATTTTGCAAAATTGCATTCACAATTTTTTAGTTTATTTAAAATTCCTACATGTTTATTAAAATTAACATGGCCATTTAATAATTTCTAAACTATTGTTTTATTTCGTAACACCATTAATCACTTTAATAAAATATGCATTGCTATATTAACAAGGCCTACTGATCATATGCTATTAAATAATAAAAGTGGTTGCATCATTTCGGGTTTACTTTTAATTTCCACTTTGCTTTTATATTAATACCCTAGGGGCAATTCAATAAATCCCCACTAAGGGTTCTCTAATCAATATTGACTTGGGATGCTGCAAATGAATAAGGTTGATTGGTTTTAACCATGATCAAGTGGATTGACATGCATCCACAATTCTTGGTACAAAGTTTTATAGTTTACACAATCTGAAAATTTTATCAGGGTTGTAAATTGACAGAGCTATGATCAAAGGTGATCATGGCTTGATCATCAACAGTAATGATCACTAACAGTGGAATCACTGTAGTGATTACTGTTACTGATTCTGAGGGTGTTACAAATCTCCCCCACTACAAAGAATTCTCGTCCCGAGAATTAAAGGTAGTGAAAGGGGTAAAGCTTTTGTTTCGTATTCTAATGACTCTTCTGGTGCTTATTGTCCTTCTCGACGAAGCTGGTCCTTAATGATGTTGTCTTCATTCCTCTGCATCAATGCGTCTCGACGAATTTCCATCCTTCCTTTTGAGGGCTTCATCGTACTTACGAATAGGTTAGGGGGGTAAAATCAAGGGGGGGTCGGATCGGTACCAGGTTAATCAACCGAGGTTGCCCGAGGGAACAATGTAAACAGTATCTTCCGAGTTTAAACTCAGAGGAATACATCAAGAGAAACAAAAGAAGGTATGAGCATCTCGAGCGGATAAGAATGCATTCGATGCCGATGACGGATGATGGACAGGGGTTCAGAGCATTAGGCATAAGCATGATATCGGGCCGAATATCGCAAGGTAGATGACAAGAGTCAGGTTTTGATCCTGTGGAACTATGGGTTATGGGCCCGCCTAGAATACGGAGGGTGGCGACATGTTATGCGATCACGACGCAAGGTTGTCAGAGAACAGTTTGTCAGCTATGTCAGCAAAAACATCGGTACCAAGAGCAGTGGACATTGAGAACCATTTTCCTGCTCGTTAATACGAGGCGGAGCAATTGGCAAAGTTCTCGTCCCGGTGGCTACCGAAATGTCATCAACAATGGCAACAAGGGTTACTGACGAGGTAGTACACCGAGGTGTTTACATAAGCATAGGAATCATCGCTGCTCAGATAATTTATATCACACGAAAGATTAAACAGACCAATGGAAGGTAAAACATGGTTGTGTGATCAAAAAGACCAACGGAAAGGTAAATGTCATTGTCTGATCAACAGACCAATGGACGGGAAAAAGTGATGATACACAAGTATCACATGTATAACCCTCCCAAGGGAAAGCAGAGCACGATATATATGATCAAGTTGTATTGGCACGGAGACAAGGGAGGTTGTCGACGATAACACAAATCATCGAGGGGCAGGGAGGGTATTTCACATGATGAATCCAATTGACACATGGAATAAGCCATGTAAGAATAGTCGGATAGTAATCCACAAAAAGTTCGGATGGTTCGCAAAGGATCCGATGTGAGTATGGGCACTCAACCAGAAGGGGAAAGAATGCCAAGGCATCGGGTGACAGAAGCACCGGAATAACTTGATGCTTAAGTACAAGGAAATTGTGATTTCCAGATCGGGAGGTGGATGCAATTATCCAGACGGACTTATCGGTGACATGGGATTGCAAAGGCGATAAACACGTAGGATCTCGGGAATTCATCGGAGAGTAATCGTCGAAATCTTTAGGTGGATCAGGCGATCGTCGAGAATGCAGAGCTCTCCGGGAGGAAGGAGGTACGTGAACCTAAGTCAGAGTTATTAAAAATTTACCAGCAAGGATAAGAGAGCAGAGTCCCAGAGCATAGGTACAGAGAAAAAGATCATAATACCAAAGATATCACACGGGGTGATAACAATGTGGGCCCGTAAGCCAAACATTAAGTTAGCAAAGTAGTTTTGCAAAGTCTAGACTCAACTTAGACCGAGGAGTGGTTAGGGGCTTCCTACAGGCAGTCGGCTCTGATACCAACTTGTGACGCCCCCAAAATCAATCCGTGTACAGTAATCATACACGCAAGGTACACGATCGAGATCAGGGACTCACGGTGAGATATCACAACACAACTCTACAAATAAAATAATACAAGCTGTTTAATACAAGACAGGGGCCACGAGGGCTCGAATACAACAACTCGAGAACACAAAGTCAGCGGAAGCAAACGTATCTGAGTACAGACACAAGGATACAAGGTTGCCTTAAGAAGGCTAGCACAAAATCAACCTCGATCGAAAAGGCGAGGCCTCCTTCCTGGGAACCTCCAAACTACTCCTGGTCTTGGTCATCGGGGATCTTCACGTTGCGGTGGTCGGCATCGGGAACTCCGTCTCCTGGGATCCAACGTCGACTACAGCGGCCGATCAGGCAAAACAGTAAAAGAAATAAAGCAGGTGAGTATCTAGTATACCCGCGAGTCTTACGTCCGCTACTAAGCATTATGCATTTGTATCAACGGAAAGGTGAGGTTGTATATAGTGTACTGCAAGATAGAAATCAGAATAAGGGTAAGAAGCTAGGCCTATCGAAGACTAGCATCTTCTAACGATGTCTTGCAGCATGAGAAGAGAAACAACCAACAGTTTATATAAAGCAATAAAGTAACAATGAAGCAGAAGTTGCTGCAACATTGAATAATATAAGTTGTAATGATAATAATGCCTCCGAGTTCCCCTCCTCGACTCCCTGCGAGGAAGAAGACCCGGAACCATACAGTTTAATAGTAATAGTTTCTAGTGGTAAGATCCAGCTTCAGCATAAAGCGCCCTGTTACCGTGGACACGGCTATTCGAATAGATTAAACTTCCCTGCAGGGGTGCACTGGCGTGACTCTACGACGCTCGGATCTCCAGGGTGGCGGGAACCTTGTTAGGGAACGCTCCACCAAAGCTATCCGACACAAAGTATCCCATCCTTCGGCAATCAACAGAGAGGTCATCCGCCGGACTATATCCTATGTACGCCGGGCTTTGGACCCTAACCCGAACGTACTCCTGCACGGTGCGTGACTGGCCGGTGAAGCAAAATCAAAGCAAATACAAACACACCTGCTGCAGCAAAGAGAAGACAACACCACTTCCCGGCAATCAGCCCACGGTACTGCTGACGTCTGAAGACCCTCGAACGAGACTACGATGCAGGGGAGCCCACACTCCTTATCCCACGTGTAGGTAGTGCGTACAAGCCAAAAGGCTACTCAAGACATCCGCCGAACCATTTAGCATTTTAATTAACCTGCGTGACAACCGTTATCGTTGCCTCGACTTAACCGACCCGCGGTCAACGACAGCAGTCAGGACCACCAGTACATCGGTGCCTGCCCTGTCGTCCCACCAAGTCACTGCGGTTACCAACAAGGTGAACCGTCTCCTTACCTTGTCTCGCGTGTGCTCTTGGTAGAGCTCGACTTTTTGTTGGTTTGGTAACTCTCGCGAGATACGAGCAGGGGCCAAGCACGCCAGTAACGTCGGTCGTACCCTCCCTGTCGCTCCCGACAATATACCGCTCACGGGCACCGTTGGGTCGCCCGACTCTTACCTTTAAGGACACCAGTTGATTCGAGTGCCTACTATTAAGTGAAACCAGGAGGAATCACCCTCGATGGCACACTTAAAGAGGTTTGACAGAGACATCAGCGGAATGAACTAAAGATGTAAACCTCGTATCATCCCGGTGATGCTACGCTACTGAGCCGACGAGAGTGAAATACGAGTCCATTCCACTCGCAAGTCAAACTTGAAGCGACTCGGCAGAGTCTCGCCGTTGTAGGTTCCCTAGGGTGTCTGCATTGATCCATACCTGTTGCAGTTGTTTATATTCTTATATCCGCGTCACTCCCCTGAGTGGCCACGGCCCGCTATCTAATCCTAGCTAACAATGCGCAGGGCTCACTGCTGAATATATTATATAGATATAGCAGGCAGCATAGGATAAGGAAGGTACATCAAGGGGCGACAAAATCAGGTTATGCAATTGAATAGGATTGTAACGTAGCAGCAGCAGTAACAATGCCTAGTGCAAGAAAGTACGGAAAGGTAGGCGATATCTGGGGAAGAGAATTGCTCTGCTTGCCTGTAAGCTCGGTAGTAGCGGTACGATCGTTGACGAAGTAGTCGTACTCGGTGGTGTCATCGACGGCAGCAACGGGGTCTATCGGAGAATAAAGGGGGGAGAAACAATAAATACATAGCAATAATAGCAATACAAATGCATGACATGGAAGATACAAAGCAACGGGGCTCTAACGCAGTGTTCGGTGATTTGATCGGAGCAGGAATTTATCCGGTGATGACTCATCAGTACCGGTTGATTACCGGACAGATGATCCGGAGGGGGAAGGTACCATGTCTGCAGTGTTGGAGACAACTGACAGACAAGTGGATAGTATAGCCGTGATCGTGGATCCATTCTGAACAACTATCGTATACAAAGCATTTCCATCCGAAAAGGTTTACCGGCTCCGATCGTCTGACAAACAGATGAACCAAAGGGGAAATGTTCCACGTTCGGTATATTAGAGAGGTGCGGTGGGGGCATGGGTAGCGTATCCGTACTCGTTATATTTTTCTGATCATATTTGATGTATAAAATATTTTCATCGGAGTTACGTTTAAAAGATATTGATTTATATAGTTTTATTCAATTTATAGCATTTTCTGAATTTGTTTTAATAATAAAAGCAACATTATCCAGAGCAGGGATGTTTGAACATGTCAACTAATAGGTGGGACCCTGCTGTCATTGACTGTAGCTAAATAAATTATTTATGTATTTAAATAGTAGAGGGGACCCACATGTCATAGGCTATTTATTTAGCACATTTATTTAATCTAAATTCTAATTAATGGTAGAGGACCTGTTTGAAAAACCCAGAAACTTAGGAAGTTATCTGCGAACTCAAATCATTTTATTTGCACATATGGCATCAAGCTTAACTCTACTAGCTCATCATAGATTTTTTTCATATTTTCTATTTTTCTACGAATTAATCGGTGCATCATTTGAAATTGGTCCAATGGAACAAAGTGAAGCTTGCTAAGTGTACTAACTACCCATATTATTTTTATTCACTTTAGACTTTGTTTGGCTATTTATTTATTGCTGTACAAAGTGGCACAATCAACAGCAGCAGCAAAACTTCAGTAAAGCAATGGCAGCAGAACAACAGCAGCCGCAGCTGCAGCTATATTCAGCGGAGCAGCGGATACAACAACCATGACAGGCAGAAGCTCCAGGTGCAATTAGTACGCTGGCCGGCTACTCGTTGATTAGCTAGCCGTGCACGTGTGTGTTGCTAAGCTATCAGTACATATTAGCTATGTATACGACAGATATTGCTAATCAACCGAAACAAAATTAACTAGCTTTGTGTATGCAGGATTGTTGCCAATCGATGGAAGCAAATGGACATAGCTTTCTACAGCCGGCAACCTGCGGAGCTTGTGTCACGAGGAGTGCATCCTGGAGAGCAAAACATACAGGTTGCAGCCCAGTGCGGCCACGGCGCGTATGCACGGGAGCAGGGAACTCCGGCGACCACGACTAGGAGCAGCCACGGGCAGCGACAGTACGCACGCAGCAGCAGCTGCAGTCAGCCACGGCGAGCGAAGGGACACGGCCATGGACGGCGTCAACGGCGCGAGGAAACAGCGAGGTAGAAGAGGGGAATGGGGGTGGCGCTTATAGTGGAGCACGTAGGCGAGGTCAGGGAGGTCGAAGAGCTCGCGGTGGAGCGGAACGACGGCGAGGAGGCGCGCGGTGGCCGACGGGGAAACGAATCGATCCCGACGCTTGACTGCGCCCCGGCTCGAGGGGCTTGGTGGAGAGGAAGAGGAGGCTGCAGTGGTCCCTTCGGTCCTCGCGGACGGCGCGGGGTGGCAAGCGGTTGCGGGATCGACGAGGAGGACATGGGCAGGGCCATGGCCATGGCCGGCCATGGCCATGGTGTGTGGGTGCTGTGTGTCTGCGTGTGTGGTGTGAGTTGTGTGTGTGTGTTGTGTGTGTATATGTCTGGCTAGGTGAACAGGGGAGGTTGCCCCATTCTTGTTTTTGTTTTGTTATGTTTTTCTTTTGTATTTTCATTTCTTTGGCTAGCACTTGGACTTTGTACACATGTGACACATGCACAATATTTACGCATTTTGCAAAATTGCATTCACAATTTTTTAGTTTATTTAAAATTCCTACATGTTTATTAAAATTAACATGGCCATTTAATAATTTCTAAACTATTGTTTTATTTCGTAACACCATTAATCACTTTAATAAAATATGCATTGCTATATTAACAAGGCCTACTGATCATATGCTATTAAATAATAAAAGTGTTTGCATCATTTCGGGTCTACTTTTAATTTCCACTTTGCTTTTATATTAATACCCTAGGGGCAATTCAATAAATCCCCACTAAGGGTTCTCTAATCAATATTGACTTGGGATGCTGCAAATGAATAAGGTTGATTGGTTTTAACCATGATCAAGTGGATTGACATGCATCCACAATTCTTGGTACAAAGTTTTATAGTTTACACAATCTGAAAATTTTATCAGGGTTGTAAATTGACAGAGCTATGATCAAAGGTGATCATGGCTTGATCATCAACAGTAATGATCACTAACAGTGGAATCACTGTAGTGATTACTGTTACTGATTCTGAGGGTGTTACAAATAACGGACATGCTCCCATCCTCCGGCATGTCAAGCACAACAAAATCTATAAGAGTTAAACAATTAGCAACTTCGACTAGAACATCCTCACAAATACCTATCGGAACGGCTGTTGATTTTTCATCCATCTGAAGAGAGATATCTGTAGGGATTAGCTTATCTAAACATAGCCTTTCATAAAGAGAAAAAGGCATAACACTCACCCCTGCTCCGAGATCACATAAGGCAGTCTTGACATAATTATTTTTTATGGAGCAAGGAATGGTGGGTATACCTGGATCACCAAGATTCTCGGGAATTTTTCCTCTGAAAGAATAGTTAGCAAGCATAGTATATATTGCCTCATTAGGAACTTTTGTTTTGTTAGTGACAATATATTCCATATATTTGGAATAAGGAGGTAACTTGATACCATCAGTCAAAGGAATTTGCCAAAAAAGAGGTTTCATCCATTCACAAAATTTATTATAATGCTCTTCTTCTTTAGATTTGAGAGACTTACCTAGAAAGGTCATGGGTTTTTGTACCCATGGTTCTTTTTCCTTCCCATGTATTCTTGCTATGAAGTAGTCTCTGGTATACTTCTTGCGTGTATTGGGTGCTTCTTCTTCTTGCACCTCAGGAGGATCATTCTTCTCCTTATCATTTTCTTCGGACTCAACACCTTCTTCAGTTTCAGCATCGGAGGTAGATATGTTGTTGTGATCAACAACAGGTTCTTCGCTTGTAATAGGATCATTGGAATTGTCAGCTTCCTTGTGTTTCTTCCTCTTCTTTTTCTTCTTAGGAGAGCTAACAATCTCGTCTTCCACTTGCACTTGAGAATCTTGCTCGATCCTCTTCGGATGCCCCTCAGGATAGAGTGGGTCCTGGGTGTGTGTTCAACCCCTGGTCTTGATGCCATAAGCTCGTATGTCCTGTTTTGCATTGTTAGCAAGCAAATATTTTTGCACATTAGAAATTTGTTCAAGCTGAGTTTGAACCATATGAAAATTCTTAACAAGACATTTAACATCATTAACTGTTCTTTTAAGAACACCAAGTAAACTTTTGATAGTAAGAGAATTATCATGTAACTGACTTTGTATCCTCCTATTAAAATTGTCTTGCTTAATAATAAAATTATCAAGCTCATCTAAGCATTGGTCGGGAGGCTTACCTTTAGGGATGTCACTTTCAATAAAGTCTAATAGAGAGTGTACCTCTACCAAGGGAGGGTGAGTAGTAGGCTCACACAACTTCTCGACAGGCGGTAGATTCTTCACGTCTTCGGCTGTGATGCCTTTCTCCTTAATAGACTTATTTGCTTCTTGCATATCTTCGGGGCTCAGAACAAGCATGCCCCTCTTCTTTGGTGGTGGAGGTGGTTCAGGGACGGACCAATCTTCGTGGTTCTTGGCGATCTTGCCCATTAATTCTTTAGCATCGGCCGGTGTTCTTTCCCTGAAAACACAACCGGCACAACTATCCAGATAGGACCTGGATTCATCGGTTAGACGAGCATAAAATATATCGAGTAATCCATTATTTTGAACTTCATCTCCAGGTCTAGCCTTGATTAAGTCACAATACCTCCCCCAAGCTTTAGGGAGGTGCTCATCCTGCAACTGTTTAAAGTTATAGATTCTTTGCAAAGCTGCATGTTGCATATGAGCAGGAAAATATTTATCAACAAAAAGCTGAACTAGTCCCGAGGACTCTCAATGGAACCATAGGGTAGTGTATTGTACCAGGATTTAGCGTCTTCCTTTAAAGAGAAAGGAAAAAAGCTTGGTCACATAGAAATTTCGTATCTTCTCATCATTAGTAAATAGGTCACCTAACTCAGCGAGTTTGGTCAGGTGTGCTATAGCATCATCATTTTCTCTTCCATAAAAAGGGTCAGCCTTGACTGTCGATATAAGTGAAAGATCAACAGAGAAATCATAATCAGGATCAGTGATGCATATGGGAGATGTGGAAAATTTAGGATCAGGAATACTCTTATTCTTCATGGAGTGCTTCTCGAGCAGCTCCTTAATAGCATCAGGGTCAGAGTCGGTAAAATCTATGAGTTCCCTGCAAAGATCATCATCAAGAGTAATATAATCATCATCAAGGAGTATCTCCTTGAGTTCATCTAAGGTTGGGTAACCAAAGGTTTTGCAAGTAGGAGTATAGGTAGCAGGAGTCTCGGTGTCGGGTTCTACTACGGCCTTAGCATTCTGAGTTTCAATATAGTGACCAAGAAAATTATCATCATCAAGAGTAGTGGAAGCATCATCAAAAGTATCGGACATAGTGACAGAATCAGTAGACGTAGAATGTGGTGGTAGTGGTGAAGCAAACTTACTTATAACGGAAGGTGAATCAAGCGTAGCACTTGTACTCAGAACGGTACATTTTCTTGTAGTTGATGGTAGGATCGGAAGCTTGGGGTCTCCTTTCTTACCTATAGCGGATGAAGTGTGGCAGGAAAGATACTTGAAGTAGACATGTAAATATTGCTATGGTCCCCGGCAACGGCGCCAGAAAACAGTACTTGATGACCCTCAACTGTAGGGGATCGATTGTAGTGTTCTCGCGGGTAAGTTAACCCAATTTATTGATTCAACACAAGGGGACACAAAGAGTATTTATAAGCTTTGACAGTTGAGTTGTCAATTCAACCGCACCTGAAATATGGTTGCTTGCAACAAAATATTAATATCAACTGTGATATGATAGCAATAGTGATGAGAGCGAAAGTGAAACACCGAAAAGCAACAATTAGTGACCAATAAGATTAAAACACTGTAGGCTAGGGAGCTGGATGGACGGGCGCTACATGAATAAGAATAAACATGTAATAAATTCCAACGTGGGGCAAGGCACCCAGAAAAGCAATGATCATCTAGGAAAATATCAAACATTAGGCATGTATCCCATAGGTAGTTGTGCGTGCTTGCAATAAGAACTTGCACAACATCTTTTGTCCTACCATCCCGCTACGAACGGGGCCAAAAGGAACTTATGGAGATTAAGGTGCTCCTGTCAAAGAGCACCGGAACAAAGCAATAAACTCAATGTATACATGGAATCCTCAAATTATGGACCATCCCCTTTGGTGCTCCAAGCTGTCACCTTTGGGATCACCGGTTCCGGACCATAATAGGTGCATACAACTCATAGATAGGATCTTCAACATAGATAAACTCATGAAAACATAAGTGGTTCATATCTGAAAACATGGCACTCGGGCCCAAAGTGACAAGCATTAAGAGAAACAAGTTGTAGCAAAGATGATAAACACCAAAGTACATGATAGGCAACATGCCCCCAACAATCTGACGAACTATAACAAGATCAATCTCATCCAATCCCTACCATCCCCTTTGCCGACAACAGGGAATTACTCACACATGTGAAGATAAGTCATGGAGGAAGGATGGAGTGGTGATGGTGATGGCGATGTCGACGATCTCCCCTCTCCGGAGGCCAAATAAGCCTCCAGATTAGCCCTCGCGAGGCAGAACAGAGGTTGGCGGCGGCTCCGCGACGGGTTCTGGAAAAGCGACTTCTGTTTTGGAGTTTCCCCGTCACAGGAATAAATAGGAGTTAAAGTAGAGCACCAGAGGAGGGGGGAGTCGCCCAGGCGGCCTGTGGGCGCGGCCCCACCCCTGGCTGCGCCAGCAGGGCCCCTGGGGCCCCCCTGCCTGCCCTCTGGCCCCCTTTCTGGCTCCGGGATCCTTCGGGTGCGTGGATTTTTTGGTATTTTTCTGGGAATTTTCTGAGATGTCCAAAAATCCATTTTCCTGCACACAATAAAACCATACAGGAAGTTCTACTGAAAACAACGTCAGTCTGGGTTAGTTTAGTTCAAATCATGCAAGAATGAGGGCAAAACCGTAGCAAAAGTGTTTGGAACAGTAGATACGTTTGAGACATATCAGTCGGCTATGATACCAACTTGTGACGCCCCCAAAATCAATTCGTGCACATTAATCATACACTCAGGGTACACGGCTGAGATTAGGGTGCCACGGTGAGAATATCACAACACAACACTAAACACAAACAAGATAAATCCGATATTACAATCCAGGGATCACGAGGATCCGAATACATAAGTTATACAAGCCATAATATCTGAGTACAAACATAGTTAGTCAAGTTTTGCCTTAAGAAGGCTAGCAGAAATAACAACTGAGATACGGATCGAAAAGGTGAGGCCTCCTACCTGGGATCCACCGAACTACTCCTGGTCGACAGGGAACTCGACATCGTAGTAGTCGCCTCCGGGGTACTCCTGATCCTGGGCTCCAACGTCGACTGCAGCGGCCGATCAATCAAAACAAAAAGGGGGAAATAAAGCAAAGGTGAGTATCTAGCATACCCGCGAGTCTTACGTCCGCTACTAAGCATTTATGCATTTGTATCAAACGGAAAGGGGAGGCTGTATATAGTGGACTGCAAGGTAGAAATCAGAATAAGGGTAAGAAGCTAGGACTATCGAAGACTAGCATCTTCCGACGAGTCTTGCAGCATGAGGAGAGAATAGCTAACAGTTCATATAAACCATAAAGTAACAATGCAACAGAAGTTGCTGCAACATTGTATAATAACAAGTTGTAATAGTTAACAATGCCTCCGAGATCACCTCCTCGGCTTCCCTGCGAGGAAGAAAACCCGGAACCAAATAGCTTAGTAATAATAGTTTGTAGTAGTAGGATCTAGCTTCAGCATAAAGCGTCCTGTTACCGTGGACACGGCTATCCGAATAGATTAATCTTCCCTGCAGGGGTGCACTTCTATTACACTACAATTCACGGATCTCCAGGGTGGCGTACACCTTGTTAGGGAATGCCCCACCGAGGCTATCCGACACTCCACAGCCCATCTTTCAAACTCAACAGAGAGGTCATCCGCCGGTCTAAATCCTAAGTACACAGGGCCTTGGACCCCAACCCTGACGTACTCCTGCACGGTGCGTGTCTGGCCGGTGAAGTTAAAGAAAATAGAAATCACACTGCTCGATCAAAGAACACAACACCACTTCCCGGTGTAGGCCGCGGTACTGCTGATGTCTGAAGAGTCCACGAACGAGTCTATGAAGTAGAAGAGCCCATAACTCATTATCCCAAGTGTAGGCAGCGTGTGAAAGCCAAAAGGCTACTCAAGTCATCCGCCGAACCCTTAGTCATTTTATTAACTGTAAGGCCCGATATGCGGTATTGTTCAAGATCTAGATGTTTCCATCCAGATCCGGGGACGAAGCACATATCGGTCCCACCGCGACATATGACAAAGCCATATGCCCCGGATTTCTAACATGATATCACAACATTACAGATACAAGGATACAACATCTCATACAATCGGCATATAACTGCCTTAATACAATACAACAGCGGAAGATACATGTCTGAGTACAGACTACAATCAAATGCCTAGTCGCAAAGACAAAAACATTGATCCCATAACCACACGGGTCCAGGCCCTCCGCTGGGATCCGCCTAACTAGTCGTCGTCGAGTCTCCACGTGAAACGTCGATCACCATACCTATTGTCGATCAAGAACCCTGAAAAGAGTTTGGGGGTAGTATCATGAGTACAGAAGTACTCAGCATCCAACTGTAGTGGTCAACTGACCCAGCAAGGACTTCATCACTCGTCATTATAGGACAACTAGTAGTTTACGGTAACGATGGGGTAAGTGGTGAGGTTGCTGCCGCACTAGCATTTATGAAGTGGCTAACGACCAAGAGAGTAAGATAGGAAGCCAAGCATTCGATGAGGAATCGCCTCCAACAAGTCTTGCTATCAGCTACTTACGCAAACATAATACCTATCCTAACCTTGTCCTCCTCTTCGCATCCCGACAAATAAGAAGCAGTCAAGGCACGCACACGTTGATCAAGTTATATTAAGATTATCTCAGTTGTTGTTGTCTATGAACAAGGAGTAGGTCTCAAGTCGTCCATAACCGTGGGCACGGCTTCTCGAAAAGATTTAACCCTGCAGGGGTGTACCAACTGCCCATTACAAGGCTCCGCACGCACGCCCATCTCTCTCAGTTGCTACCCATGATAGGCAACCATTTTATGATTTAGTCCCAAGAGATCCGGAACGACAGGTCCCTCTAACTAACAACGAACAAACCGGGGTGGCCCCCGGGGAGTCGACACCCAACCCAAAAGCCGGCCACGCTCTCGGATCGGACTCTTCCGAATGGCTAAGGTCGTGGTTAGCCTCACCTATATAACATGGGACTTCCCTAGCTCACCAGTGTGGACCAACAAAGGAACTTTGTCTCTGCTGGCCCGAGTTGTTTTAAAACCACTGGCTGTAGACTAGTTGCGCACACGGTTTCAAATGGTAAATCATCTTGGGCCACCTCTAGAAATGTTTGAAGCTAGGTAGGTAAGAAAAGGGGACCCCATAAAATCCCACACGCGTTTAGGCACGCTCAGTCTTAAAACAAATACCCGGAACTCGGATCCTAGGTGACTCGAATGGAACAAAGCGTCGGGGCGGAATAGCCTAGACCTTCCATCCTTCGTCGAATATAGTCAACATTAATAATAATCATATCATCAACAACAATAATAATAATGTGATAGCCCAAACCAAGGAGTAACAGGGGAACATCGTAGCATCCTAAGCATGCATACTAAGCAGGGGCTGAGCAACGAGCAATGGTAACATAGCAGTACATGGTTTGCTGGGAGGGGACATGGCTATATCGGTTTGAAAGAGGCTGTAAACATGTGGTAGGATCAAACATCGAACCTATCCTAGACTAGCATGCAAACCGCTGGTTGAAATAGAATGGATCATAAGTAATGTATAGTCCTTGCCTGTTGTTAAGTCGGGTTCCGAAGGTGTAGTCGATCGCACACTCGCCACGTCTTCGAAAGTACCCGCGGAAGCACACAAGACGATAAACACTGTAAAGCAATCAACGAGCAAGCATCTATTACTACGAGGCAAACACGAGGAAGCATCAACAAGAAGGCAATACGAGACATCGCACCTACCGTCGAGAGCGGTTACTAACAAGTTAAGTGGAGTACTCGTCACACACGAGGATACCGCACATTTAGAAAGGTTCAAGTTGTTTAGCTACAGGTGATCAACCAACGGTTATTAACATGGCAACTCAAGCAAGCATTTCATAGCACACAAACATGTCAAGAGGTGAAGCACAAAGTAAACTATCTATGCTAGTCAATTTATGTGAGGCACAACCTAAACATGGCATAACACTAAGTGCCGCACGATGATTAAAACATTTGGTACTGTTCTGTCCTAAACCATATTTTAGGTTGGTTAACAACATCAAACAATAGCATAAACACCAAGTACACGAAAAACTAATCAAGTTACATATAAGAAACATTTTCAACAGAGCAACGGTTAAAAAGTTATTAAAGCAACAATTTTACGGCGGCATGCGATGTAATTAGCAGTCAAACAACATGTCAACAAAGTTAAACATGGCAAAGAGGCACATTTTATTAATCTACACAAAAAACTAAGCAAGTTTCATGTTTTACGCATCGCGATCCGAGCTACCGTTAAAAAGAAACGGGCACCGCAAAAATAACAATACAATCTGCCAAAAATAAGCCCATAAGCAAAAAAATATATTACCGGGCCGAATCTGCACTGATCTCAACCATAACAGCGGGCACTGGATAGCTAGAAAACGCACTAAGCGTGATAAACTAACAGGCCGCCCCAACTAGCAGAAAAAAGGGAAAAAACGGAGGGGCTGCCTCACCTAATAGGCCGAGCCCAAGTCATGGCGTGGGGGCGAGATAGCCTCACCTCGCCCTGAGCGCTAGGGGCGTTGTAGGATGCGGTTGCTGGAAGGGCCGCCTGGGGCGTTTTGGCCAAGGAGCGTTGGAGGAGGCCCAACCGTAGCGAGCAGGCGAGCGAGGACGGTTTGTCCTCGTCCAGGACGAGGCGGCGCGGCCGATTGCCAGCGGCGGTGCAGGCGAGGCGGGCCGGGGAAGCAGGTACGTTGGATTGCGCACTAGAGAGGAGGGACGGGCGCGCACGGATGAGGGCGAGACGGATCCGGTTGGCCCCTCGCCGGATCTGGGACGGGGAGGTCTGCAGTGGCTGCGGTGCGAGCTTCTCCATGCCATGGCCATGGCGGCTCGGTCCTGGGCTTGGCAGAGGAGAAGGAACCGAGGGTGAGGGGAGGTAGAAGAGAAAGAAAGAGAGGGAAGGCGCGGGGGCGGCGACCTGGCAGGCGCGGGCGGCTCACCGGCGTGGCTTGCCGACGGCGGGGTCGGGGACGCACGGGCGACGAGGACGGTTCGGCCATGGGAGGTGCACGGGCGCAGAGGCCTGCGGGCGTGGGATGCTGCATCTGGTGACGTGGCAGTGCGCAGGCCGCCCTATCTGGATCCGGCGGCTCAGATCGAGTGGAACAGACCAGATCGGGAGGGGATTGGCTAGGTGCTAAATTCGAGGTGGGGTGGCGGCGGTGGGTTGGGCAGGCACAGAATGGGAGGAAGGCTGTCTAGGGTTTGTCCAGTTTAGGTAGGCTTAGCACTGCTATAAATAGCAAGTGGGTGTTTGGGGGTGTTTTTGGGCCACGAAATGGCCCGTTTCTGGTCCGGTTTTTCGGGTGGCTAGAATCCGAAGATAAAAGGGGTATTTGGGGGTCCAGCTAACAGCTCATACAATATTTTATAAATACGACATCGGAATTACACCGGCTACTATGCCTGGCTAATCCAATCGTTCACCTACCCGACGAAGTCGGAATCGCACGAAAATTAAAACACTACCTCAAAGCACCGAATTGACGTCGTCTACAACGTTTAACGCCAAAAGTGAACGTCGAACACCTCATGATAAAATAACCCATTTAAATATAAACGGGGGTTTTTTCGCACCGTTGGTGATGGTTGGTCTTGTACCGGAGGTCGCGACGGTGATCGGGTGAAACCCGGTGTCGCAAGGTCTAGTGTCAGGGTGGAAAGGGTCGGTCTCCGTCCGATACGAGATAAGAGGGGTAAAATAATCGCCGATCAATAAATCGGGGATGCAAACACCGCAAACAATTCAGACAATCAAACAATTCACGCAGAAAACAATAAATTTAATTTTTGTGAAATCTGGGCTGTTACAATACAACACCACCAACAAGGGATCTCGTCCCGAGATACAGGACGATCCGGGGGAGAGGGGAAGGGGAAAAGAAGAGAGACGACGATCTTCAACACCATCAAGAAGGGACTCTGCTCCATGTCGAACGACGAACTCCATCAAGATAAATTTCCGCGGAGAGACGGCTACGTCGAAGAACGAAACCATCAGTGTCAAGAGGAAGATCGACAGCTAAAACCTGGTCAAAGGGATAGTTCTTTTCACGCAAGTCGTGAAAACACCGGGCAAAAGGAGGGAGGGCAAAGGTCGACCCAGACGATAACCGAAATCGGAGAAGCTAAAGGTACTATAGGAATTCCCACCTGAGCACGAAATCGAGACAATACTTCCCAAGAAAAGCATTGTAACGATTTTTATGCTCCACACACTCGAGATCTTAGAGTTTGAAAGGGGATAAGTCGAGAATTAAAACACTTACGACACTTGTCCTGACCAGAGCAAGGGTAAGGAGTAAAAAGATTCCTACTCTCCGTTAACTAACTTAGTAACTACAAAATAGTTTTGTCTAGACTCGACTTCGGCCAGAGAAGGGATCCTACGGTCGGTAAGGCTCTGATACCAAGTTGTAAGGCTCGATATGCGGTACTGTTTTTGCAAAAATTCAAAATTTTGTTTTCGGCGTGAATTGTTTGATTGTCTGATTTGTTTGTAGTGTTTGCATCCCCGATTTATCGATCGACGATTATTTTCCCCCCTCTTATCTCGTACCGGACGGAGACCGACCCTTGCCACCTTGACACTCGACCTTTGCGACATCGGGTTTCACCCGATCACCGTCGCAAAAACCGCACGAGACCAGCCACAGCCAATGGAACGAAAAACCCCGTTTAAGAATTAAACAGGATATTTTTATAGCGCGCCGGAAAGTGTTTTCGGAACGGTTCCAACGCGAGGTGAACGCCGCCGGCTCGACGCGCTGATCGCGCAGTTCGAAGTTTTACCCGAATCGGAGGTACTGCGGACCCCCGGCGGTCAGAAAACGTGAGCATCGTGCACGCGAGAGAAAAACCGTTGATGTTTTTGCAAACTGCCAGCCACCGGGGCTCTATAAAGACCACCACACTCCCACCCCATTTCTAGGGTTTACCCTAGCACAAATTTGCAGCCACACCCCCAGTTTTGCCCCAATTTTCGTCCTTTTGCTAGCCCATCATATCTGGACCGTCAGATCGCCCGATCTGACGGCCAGGGAGATGCCATGTCACCCCATCTCTCCCACCTAGCCATCTCTCCTCTCTCCTCTCACCACCCGCCCGTGGAACCGCCGCCGCATCCACGGCCGGCTGCGCCGGCCACCAGCTCAGGTGAGCCGCTCCTCCCCTCGCGCCATCCTCTCTCCTCTGCTGCCTCACCTCCTCCCTCTTCCTCTCTGCACGCAGGGGCCGACGAGAAGCCAGCCGCCATGGCCATGGAAGCCGGCCAGGAGCTCGCGCCCGCCGCCACGGGAGCTCTCCCGCGAGACCCTTCACCGCGCACCCGGATCCGGCCGCCCACCTCCGCCCCCTCCGGCCTCCTCTGCCCTCGCCGGAGCCGGGAGCCCGTCCGCCGCCGCCAGCCTCCTGCGCAGGAACGGGGAGGAGCACGAAGGCCACGCTCCTCCGCTCGGCCGCCCGCTCGAGCCGCTGTTGGGCCGGCACGCCCACAGGCGGCCCATCTCCACCGCAGGCGGCCTGCCTGCCAGCCTCCTCTGCCTCATGGGCTCGGCCCAGTTGGGGTGAGCCAGCCCGGCCGCCCTCTTTTTTTTCCCTTAAGCGTTTTTCTTTTATTTATTTTTTTGCTAAGTGCTGTATAACAGCTGCTGTTTCAATTTTGCAACGATGATAGCGATTAATCCGTAGCCCGTATGAACGTGCCCCCAAAACGAAAGTTGCTCAGTTTTGCGTGCTCTAGCATTCGTATGTAGAAAGTTTTTGCATCTGAGCTCATCTTGATTTTGTAATTGTGTGCTAAAGGGGGCATCAGGCCGTTAAACAACTAATTTTTCCTGTTAAGTGTTGTTGTTTATATTTTGATGCAACTTTGCATGATGATTGTAACAAATCCATGAGGCCTATTTCTTTTATTCTTTCTCCTATGTGTTAAGCATCATGTGTACTTAATTTCCATGCTTTAACTTGCCATGTTTGGGTGCTTTAGCTGTATTAAATCTTGCTCCAAAGTGGTGATCCTGATGTTATTGTGCTGCTGTTGCTGAAACTGTTATTTCGTTGCAACTTCGGTCGACGAGTGTGTCGCGACCGTTTATCGGAATTGAGTGATTCTAATTGCATATTGTTAAGCATCATGTCTACTTTCATCCCAAGTATTGCTTGTCATATTATGCTTGCTGGTCATATAGTTATTGAGCTCCAAAGTTGCTATGCTGCTGTTTTTGACAGCCACCTCTGTTTTTCTCTAAGTCTGTAACGTCACGATGCCATGTTGTTTGCTTAATATCTTTTGATCTATGATCCCTTTTTGCGTGTGTTTTTTTTGCCATGCCTTTCCTGTCATGTCTACTTTATTTCCATATCATTTGTGAGCATGTTTGCATTCATTATCCTGTTTATGCAATGCTCTAAAGTGTGCTTCCTGATGTTGGCATATTGTGCCCGTAACTTGTTCTGCTTGTATCTTTTTAACCGTAACTCCTTTTGGGGTGTTCTTTATATGTAACTTGATTTGTTTTTCGTGTACTTTGTGTTTATGCTATTGTTTTCTGCTGTTAAACAACCTAAAAATATGGTTTAGGCCAGAACAGTACCAAATCCTTTAATCATCGTGAGGCACTTAGTGTTATGCCATGTTTAGGTTGTGCCTCACTTAAATTGACTAGCATAGATAGTTTACTTTGTGCTTCACCTCTTGACATATTTGTGTGCTATACCATGCTTTCTTGAGTTGCCATGTTAACAACCGTTGGTTGATCACTTCTGGCTAAACAACTTGAACCGATTCTAAATGTGCAGTATCGTCGTGTGTGACGCGTACTCCACTTAAATTGTTAGTAACCGCTCTCGACGGTAGGTGCGATGTCTCGTGTTTCCTTCTTGTTGAAGCTTGCTCGTGTTTGCTTCGTAGTAATAGATGCTTGCTCGTTGATTGCTTTCCAGTGTTTATCGTCTTGTGTGCTTCCGCGGGTACCTCTTGGAGACGTTGCGAGCTTGCGATCAGCTACACCTTCGGAACCCGACTTATCAACAGGCAAGGACTATACATTACTTATGATCCATTCTATTTCATCCAGCGGTTTGCATGCTAGTCTAGGTTAGGTTCGATGTTTGATCCTACCACATGCTTACAGCCGCTTTCAAACCGATACAGCCATGCCCCCTCCCAGCAAACCTTGTACTGCAATTTTACTATTGCTCGTTGCTCAGCCCCTGCTTAGTATGCATGCTTAGGATGCTACGATGTTACCCTGTTACTCCTTGGTTTGGGATATCACATTAGTATATTGTTGTTGATGATATGATTATTATAAATGTTGATTATATTCGACGAAGGATGGAAGGTCTAGGCTATCCCGCCTCGACGTTTTTTTTCCATTCGAGTCACCTAGGACCCGAGTTCCGGGTATTGGTTTTAAGACTGAGCGTGCCTAACCGCGTGTGGGATTTTATGGGGTCCCCTCTTCTTACCTACCTAGCTTCAAACATTTCTAGAGGTGGCCCAAGCTGATTTACCATTTGAAACCGTGTGCGTAACTGGTCTGCAGCCAGTGGTTTTAAAACAACTCGGGCCAGCAGAGACAAAGTTCCTTTGTTGGTCCACACTGGTGAGCTAGGGAAGTCCCCTGTTATATAGGTGAGACTAAACCCGACCTTGGCCATACGGAAGAGTCCGATCCGAGAGCGTGGCCAGCTTTTGGATTGGGTGTCGACTCCCCGGGGGCCACCCGGATTTTTTCGTTGTTAGCTAGAGGGACCTGTCGTATCGGATCTCTTGGAACTAAATCATCAAATGGTTGCCTGTGATGGGTAGCAACTGAGAGAGATGGACGTGCGTGCGGAGCCTTGTAATGGGCAGTTGGTACACCCCTGCAGGGTTAAATCCTTTCGAGAAGCCGTGTCCGCGGTTATGGACGACTTGAGACCTACTCCTTGTTCATAGACAACAACAGCTGAGGTAATCTTAATATAACTTGATCAATGTGTGTGTGCCTTGATTGCTTCTTCTTCGTCGGGATGCGAAGAGGAGGACAAGGATATGATAGGTGTTATGTTTGCGTAAGTAGTTGGTAGCAAGACTTGTTGGAGGCGATTCCTCATCGAATGCTTGGCTTCTTATCTTACTCTCTAGATCGTTAGCCACTTCATAAATGATAGTGCGGCAGCAACCTCACCACTTACCCCTTCCTTACCGTAAACTACTAGTTGTCCTAGAATGACGAGTGATGAAGTCCTTGCTGGGTCAGATGACCACTACAGTTGGATGCTGAGTACCTCTGTACTCATGACACTACCCCCCAAACTCTTTTCAAGGTTCTTGGTCGACAACAGGTATGGTGATCGACGTTTCACGTGGAGACTCGACGACGACTAGTTAGGAGGATCCCGGCGGAGGGCCTGGACCCGTGTGGTTATGGGATCGATGTTTTTCTCTTTGCCACTAGGCATTTCATTGTAGTCTGTACTCAGACATGTATCTTCCGCTGTTGTATTGTATTTAAGGCAGTTGTATGCCGATTGTATGAGATGTTGTATCCTTGTATCTGTAATGTTGTGATATCATGTTGGAAATCCGGGGCATATGACTTTGTCATATGTCGCGGTGGGACCGATATGTGCTTCGTCCCCGGACCTGGATGGAAGCATCTAGATCTGGAACAGTACCGCATATCGGGCCTTACAACTTGGTATCAGAGCCTTACCGACCATAGGATCCCCTCTCTGGCCGAAGTCGAGTCTAGACAAAACTATTTTGTAGTTACTAAGTTAGTTATCGGAGCGTAGGAATATTTTACTCATTACCCTTGCTCTTGTCAGGACAAGTGTCGTAAGTGTTTTAATTCTTATCTTACTCCCTTCAAAACTTTAGGATCTCGAGAGTGTGTGGAGTTTCGGAACCGTTACAATGCCTTGCTTGCAGCGTATTGTCTCGATTCCGAGCTCAGGTGGGAATTCCTGTAGTACCTTTAGCTTCTCCGATTTTGGATATCATCTGGGTCATCCATTGCCATCCCTCCTTTTGCCCGGTGTTTTTACGACTTGCGTCGAAAATCACTATCCCTTGATCTGGTTTTCGCGATCGTTCTTCCTCTTGTCACTGACGTTTTCGTTATTATGACGATGTCGTCTCTCTGCGGAAAATTATCTCGACAGAAGTTCGACGTCGACATGGAGCAGAGTCCCTTGTTGGTGGTGTTGAAGATCGTCGAATCTCTTCTTTCCCCCTTCCCCTCTCCCCCGGATCGTCCTGGATCTCCGGACCGACCGTAGGCAAAAACATGTCTGAGTACAGACTACAATGAAATGCCTAGTGGCAAAGAGAAAAACATCGATCCCATAACCACACGGGTCCAGGCCCTCCGCCGGGATCCGCCTAACTAGTCGTCATCGAGTCTCCACGTGAAATGTCGATCACCATTCCTGTTGTCGATCAAGAACCCTGAAAAGAGTTTGGGGGTAGTATCATGAGTACAGAAGTACTCAGCATCCAACTGTAGTGGTCAACTGACCCAGCAAGGACTTCATCACTCGCCATTCTAGGACAACTAGTAGTTTACGCTAAGGATGGGGTAAGTGGTGAGGTTGCTGCCGCACTAGCATTTATGAAGTGGCTAACGATCTAGAGAGTAAGATAAGAAGCCAAGAATTCGATGAGGAATCGCCTCCAACAAGTCTTGCTATCAGCTACTTACGCAAACATAACACCTATCCTATCCTTGTCCTCCTCTTCGCATCCCGACGAAGAAGAAGCAGTCAAGGCACGCACACGTTGATCAAGTTATATTAAGATTATCTCAGTTGTTGTTGTCTATGAACAAGGAGTAGGTCTCAAGTCGTCCATAACCGTGGACACGGCTTCTCGAAAAGATTTAACCCTACAGGGGTGTACCAACTGCCCATTACAAGGCTCCGCACGCACGCCCATCTCTCTCAGTTTCTACCCATGATAGGCAACCATTTTATGATTTAGTCCTAAGAGATCCGGAATGACAGGTCCCTTTAACTAACAACGAACAAACCCGGGTGGCCCCCGGGGAGTCGACACCCAACCCAAAAGCCGTCCACACTCTCGGATCGGACTCTTCCGAATGGCTAAGGTCGGGGTTAGCCTCACCTATGTAACAGGGGACTTCCCTAGCTCACCAGTGTGGACCAACAAAGGAACTCTGTCTCTGCTGGCCCGTGTTGTTTTAAAACCACTGGCTGCAGGCCAGTTACGCACACGGTTTCAAATGGTAAATCAGCTTGGGCCACCTCTAGAAATGTTTGAAGCTAGGTAGGTAAGAAAAGGGGACCCCATAAAATCCCACACGCGGTTAGGCACGCTCAGTCTTAAAACAAATACCCGAAACTCGGATACTAGGTGACTCGAATGGAACAAAGCGTCGGGGCGGGATAGCCTAGACCTTCCATCCTTCGTCGAATATAGTCAACATTAATAATAATCATATCATCAACAATAATAATAATAATGTGATAGCCCAAACCAAGGAGTAACAGGGGAACATCGTAGCATCCTAAGCATGCATACTAAGCAGGGGCTGAGCAACGAGCAATAGTAACATAGCAGTACATGGTTTGTTGGGAGGGGACATGGCTATATCGGTTTGAAAGAGGCTTTAAACATGTGGTAGGATCAAACATCGAACCTATGCTAGACTAGCAAGCAAACCACTGGTTGAAATAGAATGGATCATAAGTAATGTATAGTCCTTGCCTGTTGATAAGTCGGGTTCCGAAGGTGTAGTCGATCGCACGCTCGCAACGTCTCCGAAAGTACCCGCGGAAGCACACAAGACGATAAACACTGTAAAGCAATCAACGAGCAAACATCTATTACTAAGACGCAAACACGAGCAAGCATCAACAAGAAGGCAACACGAGACATCGCACCTACCGTCGAGAGCGGTTACTAACAAGTTAAGTGGAGTACTCGTCACACACAACGATACCGCACATTTAGAAAGGTTCAAGTTGTTTAGCAACAGGTGATCAACCAACGGTTATTAACATGGCAACTCAAGCAAGCATGTCATAGCACACAAACATGTCAAGAGGTGAAGCACAAAGTAAACTATCTATGCTAGTCAATTTAAGTGAGACACAACCTAAACATGGCATAACACTAAGTGCCGCACGATGATTAAAATATTTGGTACTGTTCTGTCCTAAACCATATTTTAGGTTGGTTAACAACAACAAACAATAGCATAAACACCAATTACACGAAAAACTAATCAAGTTAAGTATAAGAAACATTTTAAACAGAGCAACGGTTAAAAAGTTATTAAATCAACAATTTTTCGGTGGCATGCGATGTAATTAGCAGTCAAACAACATTTAAACAAAGTCAAACATGGAAAAGAGGCACATTTTATTAATCTACACAGAAAACTAAGCAAGTTTCATGTTTTACGCATCGCGATCCGAGCTACCGTTAAAAAGATACGGGCACCGCAAAAATAACAATACAATCTGCCAAAAATAAGCCCATAAGCAAAAAAAAAACATTACCGGGCCGAATTTGCACTGATCTCAGCCATAACAGCGGGCGCTGGATAGCTAGAAAATGCACTAAGAGAGATAAACTAACAGGCCGGCCCAACTAGCAGAAAAAAAGGGAAAAAACGGAGGGGCTGCCTCACCTAATGGGCCGAGCCCAAGTCATGGTGTGGGCGCGAGATAGCCTCACCTCTCCCTGAGCGCTAGGGGCGTTGTGGGATGCGGTTGCTGGACGGGCCGCCTGGGGCGTTCCGGCCCATGCGCGTTGGAGGAGGCCCAACCGTAGCGAGCAGGCGAGCGAGGACGGTTCGTCCTCGTCCAGGACGAGGCGGCGCGGCCGGTTGCCAGCGGCGGTGCAAGCGAGGCGGGCCGAGGAAGCAGGCACGTTGGGTGGCGCACTAGAGAGGAGGGACGGGCGCGCACGGAGGAGGGCGAGACGGATCCGGTTGGCCCCTCGCCAGATCTGGGATGGGGAGGTCTGCAGTGGCGGCGGTGCGAGCTTCTCCATGCCATGGCCATGGCGGCTCGATCCTGGGCTTGGCAGATGAGAAGGAACCGAGGGTGAGGGGAGGTAGAAGAGAAAGGAGGAGACGGAAGGCGCGGGCGGCTCGCCGACGTGGCCTGCCGACGGCAGGGTCGGGGACGCACGGGCGACGAGGACGGCTCGGCCATGGGAGGTGCACGGGCGCAGAGGCCTGCGGGCGTGGGATGCTCCATCTGGTGACGTGGCAGTGCGCAGGACGCTCGATCTGGATCCGGCGGCTCAGATCGAGTGGAACAGACTAGATCGGGAGGGGATTGGCTAGCTGCTAAATTCGAGGTGGGGTGGCGGCGGTGGGTTGGGCAGGCACAGAATGGGAGGAAGGTTGTCTAGGGTTTGTCCAGTTTAGGTAGGGGTAGCACTGCTATAAATAGCAAGTGGGTGTTTGGGGGTGTTTTCGGGCCATGAAATGGCCCATTTCGGGTCTGGTTTTTTGGGTGGCTAGAACCCGAAGATAAAAGGGGTATTTGGGGGATCCAGCTAAAAGCTCATACGATATTTTATAAATACGGCATCGGAATTACACTGGATACTATGTCTGGCTAATCCAATCGTTCACCTACCCGACGAAGTCGGAATCGCACGAAAATTAAAACACCGCCTCAAAGCACCGAACTGACGTCTTCTACAACGTTTAACGCGAAAAGAGAACGTCGAACACCTCACGATAAAATAACCCATTTAAATATAAACGAGGGTTTTTCCGCACCGTTGGTGATGGTTGGTCTTGTACCGGAGGTCGCGACGGTGATCGGGTGAAACCCGGTGTCGCAAGGTCGAGTGTTAGGGTGGCAAGGGTCGGTCTCCGTCCGATACGAGATAAGAGGGGTAAAATAATCGCCGATCAATAATCGGGGATGCAAACACCGCAAACAATTCAGACAATCAAACAATTCACGCAGAAAACAAAATTTTTAATTTTTGTGAAATCTGGGCTGTTACATTAACTTGCGGGACAACCGTTATCGTTGCCTCAACTTAACTTACCCGCGGACAACGACAAAAGTCAGGACCACCAGTACATCGGTGCCTGCCCTGTCGTCCCACCAAGTCTCCGCGATTACCGACAAGGTGAACTGACTCCTTACCTTGTCTCGCGTGTGCTCCTGGAGGAGCTCAACTTTCGTGGTTTGGTAACTCTCGCGGACAATGATCAGGGTCCAAGCACACATGTACACTGGTCGTACCCTCCCTGTCGTCCCATCGCAATACCACTTGCGGGCACCGTTGGGTCACCCGACTTCTTACCTTTGAGGACAACCGTTGTTTAGGACCCTAGGGTGGCTATACAGAGTCAACAACGAGTGGAGTACGAGGATTACTCCTCGATAGATCCACCTAATGTGTCTCCACAGAGCCGAGGTAGGGGCCTTAGGGGGTGTCTGCATTGTACCGTACCTATGCAGTTGTAATAAGTTGTATCCGTGTCTGACGAGAGGGTTACCCCACGACTCCTGCGTGTGAGGATACCTGGTGCGTATGAAAACAGAAGGCCCACAAGGAGCACTGATGGCCCCACTGCTGGCCCTCCCAAGGCACCAACGTAGGAGTCCACGACTGATATGGAAGGAACGACTTGGCGCACAAGGAAATACTAGGGTTAGGAAACTATCTCTGTAATCTAGGACGGACTCCCCAAGACCTAGCCTAGTATATAACGGCTGGGAGGGGAGACGTCTCAGACATCCAAGATCCAATCTACTCTCCTGGCTGTTGGATATATGCTCTAGAGGCAAATAATATATGATTATTCCAATATATCTAAGCAAGTTCATAACCAGTTTCATACCGTGCTAGAACTGCATCAGTGAAACAATGATGCAGGTGTGGTATAGAAACCCCAGAGTTCCTAGTTAGCCTCTACATCGATAACTAGTTCATGGTCAACATGATGGTCGTGGTTTCGCGATCATGGACAATTAAGTCTCTTGACTATGAGGTCACCTCACTGGCTAAGTGACGTGATGAACATTACCCAAAGTAAGCATTACAACATGATCAAATCTTGTGAAGGTTCAGTGTTGTAATTACAGAACGTGGTAGACCGTTCCTTTGACCGTGAGTACGTGCATAATCACTATCTTCCCGGATGCTTTGACTTACATCCCACCACCTGACTGAAATATGCGGGTCATAATGGTTGTATCTTAGGTATTACATGGAGATACGTTGAGGATTATTGTTTACAAGAGCGGGATTTGTCAATCCATATAATGGATAGATACTCGGGGCCCACTCGGTGAGATTCCATCCATGAAGCTGCGCAGCGTGTGACTGGGTCACGAGGATGAATATCACGGGAACGAGTGAATGAGGATTAGTTCGGAACGAGATTGAACCAGACATAGGATGTCATTGATCGAATCTCGGAACAATCCAGTATCGCTGACAAAGGGAATGCTATACGGCGTAAGGTCCAATCGGTGTTGATATCCGGAATGCACAGGGGTCATTATGGGCATCCAGGTCCCGCTGATGATCATTGACTGTTGCCTCTGCTCGGTCATGACTGGAGTGTTCTTGGACCGTAGGGTAACACACTTAAGGGCTCGATGAAATCGGAGACCTTTTCGGAACCATCGGAGCAACCAGAGAATAAGAGAGACAATATCGGAGGAGTACCGTATTGAACCGAAACAAGTTCGGAGTGAGCCGGAAGTGTTTCCGGAGCACCGGGAGATGGAATAATATGTTTTAGTTATTAATTAATTGAATTAATAATTAAAATCATTTTATTTCTAATTAATATGTGCTATGGGCCTTAGTGGAGAAAAAGGCCCATTAAGGAATTAAAGGGAAAAGAAAAAAGAAAAGAAAAGGGGGGGGGGGAGGCGCCATGGGCCCTAGGGCCCATGAGGGGTGCGCCCCCTCTCCCCCCTTGGCCGGCCACCCCCCTAGCAAAGGGTTTAGTCCCACATTGCTAGGGGAGGTGGGTTGACTCCCTTCCCCAGCCTATATAAAGACAGGCAGGGTGCACATAATTAACAAACAGAAATTCGTGAGAAAATAAATATAACTCCGAATTGAGATCGGTTTTCTCCGGTCTCCTCCCCTCTCTGGTCTCTTCCACGGTGGGCTCCCTAGTGTGAGGCTGTAGTGGAATTGAGACCTCTCTGCTAGAATCGGAGGCCGTCGTGCTGCCGAAGCTCCGTCCGGAGGTCTGCTTCCGCCCCCTCCGCTGCATCGGAGAAAGGAGGTCGTCATCGAGTCTCGTACGTGTGCAAGTACTACGAGGTGCTGCACGTGTGCACTACACCCATCCGGGTGCTCAACACAGCCAGGGGGCTGTGAAACTTGATCGGCTACATCAACCACGTTTGCGGGAACGTTTCCCGCGCAACGGACTACACCCCGAGGTATGTTATTTCCGCACTACTATCTGTTACGGTAATACGGCTAGCTAGATCTTGGGTTAAGGGAACGCTAGTTAGAAAAATTTGTGTTTTCTGCTGCGAACCCCAACAGTGGTATCATGAGCTAGGTCTATGCTTAGTATTACTGTACGGATAGAACACATCGGGGATGTGGGCGTTGATTGTATGATTGTTACCCTCTCATGTGCACTTGTTCATATCTGCGGCATTGTTTGATGAAGCGGCCCCCGACCGACTTTACGCGTACTCTTACGCGAGACTGGTTCCACGCTTGACATGCGGCTTGTACCGTATAAAGTGGCTAGGGGGGTGTCTGTCTCTCTACTTTAGCGGATGTGGCATTTGCAACGGAGGGCCCCGTGCGGGGTGTAATAGAGACAATCGTATGGTTGACGTTGTGGTTGACTCGTAGGTTAAAACCTGTTTTAACTATGAAAGCCCTAGCAGCCACGTAAAACTTGCAATATACTACTAGATCGTCTAAACCTTGTATTGCAAAGTGGGGGCTATCGTTTGTTTGTTTGTGATGTAGTGATAGCTTTGCTATGTGTTACTAGTAAGTAGTAATCGTCATCATAAAACAAACTAATATGGAGACACTGTAGACTTAGTGTTGCCATAGCCCAGACATCTTAAAACTTGCTAGTATAAGATACACGACGGTAGCATGTGATAAGATGATCCCTTAACAAAGCCAAACACAAGTATTCTACCGAAGTGTGCACCACCTGGAAGGTTCTCCCATATGGCTTGATGCTCCGTACATACCGGAGTTGTCCTACATATTCAATGGAGTTCGCATGAGGTTGGGTTCGGCAAGCCTGGCATATGCAAATATGGCCTTGCTGAGCAGCATATAACATGGAGGTTAATTTGGCGAGCCTAGCATATGCGGATATGGCCTCGGAATACTAGAGATCGAAAGATCGAGCATGAGTCACAGTATATATAAGATAATGTGATCGCACAAGTTGTTGTCTACCTTTGAAACTGACCCGTCGGCCATGTGATATTCGAGGTCGGGCAGTGAATCTGGATCATGTAATCACTAAAACTTCCTAGGGATGAAATGTTTTGGTGCGAGCTCATATGATTATATGAACTCTCTTGTTGTGAACTAGTCTTAATTGTGTTCCTTGCAATTATGTTTGTAGAAAATGGATAATACCCAGTACCTTGAAATGGTTTCCTTCTTACATGGTGAAAGACTTAAAGAAAATGGGTCAAACTTCATTAGTTGGTACTTACGCCTTAGAGCCGTGCTCAAAAGAATCAACCTTTCATTCTTAACTAAAAGGCATGTGGGAAACCCTCCAGAAAACGACATGGATGCACAAGCGGCGATTGATTATCATTATCGTCGTAGGACATATGCCATAGCCAAGGGTATCATAGAAACCAGCATTCCGCAACTTTTGCGTGAGGAGTATGCTGATTTGGATACATACGATATGATCGATGAGCTGAAGTCATCAAACTTGCATCAGTTTAGAGTTGCCAGATTTGAGTTAGAAAGTGAGTTTCTCTCTACAAAGATGGAAGAAGGCTCTTGCCTGAAAGCACACTTGGCCAAGATGCATGAGATACATCTGAGCCTCGTAGATGACTTTGACTATGATACCACACATGAGTCTGCGATATACACGGTGTTACACTCGCTTCCACCGAGCTATACAGACCATGTCTATGGCTATGTCGGCAGAGGTGAAAGCCTCGAGTTCTCTGACTTCATGGATAGACTTCAGTACCTGGAGGTCGAACCCATTGAAGGAGAAGTTGTCGATGGAGAAGGTATATACTTGATATACTTTATAAATGTTTACTCCCTTATACAACAAGTGCAGTAAATGAGTATTTGATACTTATTCTGTTTTATGAAAACAGGACCTGCTGTTGCATGGACGGGAAGAGGTGAAATCGAGGATTGATGGATATCAAGTCAGTTGATGGCCAGCATGGATTCCACCGAGACATCTATCATAGGAGATACTTAGAGTATTAGATAAATCTTATGTAATCATTATAGTATGAACACTTAGTTGTGTGTCTTGCATCTCGCGAGATAAAGTTATTCATGTAATGAGACAAGTTAGTTGTTCCATCTCTATGAATAAAAGTGTGCTTATACTTTGATTACGTCTTGATTTATGATATGGTAGAAAGCATTTATAATACTACTATTATTGTCAAGAAATATTCAATGTTTAATGATAAAGTTGTCTTGATTATAACAAGTCAAAGATCTGATTGCATGAGGTGACTTCATAACTGATGAATTCATTAAATGTATGATCTATTAACTTGTGAGTTCATTATCGAATGAAAATCATAACTTGATTGCATCAGATGGATTAGATACACGATCTATGAACCTCTGCAATAAATATAATCATGACAAGGTTCTAGCAAGTAGAACTTGTGCCAATCATTATACATAAATGATGTAGAATGGGCATGTGAGTTATCATTAAAGACTTCATATGATTAATTGAAAGTTGTATTCAATTGAGATCATAAAACTGAGATCTGGGAATCACAGTGAGAAGTGAGAATACAAGGATACATATCACTACGCTACGATCCGAAGTGATAAGTATTGATATTGACATAATGGGAGACTTGTGGAAGTTGTACCACAAACTACGATGGAAGTTGAAAGTGCTAGACTACTTAAACCATTCGTAGTCATACTAAACCGTAGTATGGTCTAAACGTTCTTCCCCTAGCACTATAGTTATTGTCGAATAAGTTGTTTAATTCATTAAGTTAAAACACCCACTTCATGAATAGGAAACCATCCTGATTCTAACGAGACATGATAGCTCCATAACTGATGGTGTTATAAGGTTTCTTAAAAGAAAGAATTTCTTTGTAATAAAACTACGAGCAATTGAAATTACATATTCTCCCGAATAGCAAATTGTGTGTTGCTTAATTGGTAATACGAGAAAAGTCTCTCGACACGGATCCAATTGGGAGATAATGAAAACTTTGACCGGGGTATTGGACCTTGCCTTCAGAATATCAGAGTATTGCAACGGAAGCATGTTCCGCTGTAATGACGCTATATAAGGAAGGATATGCCAAAGATGATTGATCTTGGTATATGAGTTGAAGCCATTGTTAAATTTAGAAGGTTATCATGAATACGTTCTGTACAGAACAATAATCATGAGTCTTCTTAATAAAACAATAAGGGAATAATATTGCTTGAAGACACAAAGGAATGATGGTAGCCTAGAACACGAGGAGAAATGAAATAATATTGAGTTACATTAAGGATGGCTCACGTCCTGTGAAATAAATCGGTTATTTCATATTCTCGACAAACTGGAGAGTTATTGAGAATAATGTAATGGACATAAGGCATTATTTGGTTATGACCAAAGTTCAATGGTGATTGACTACGGAAACGTAGGAATGCTTTAATCAATAAAATATTTCATTTACACTACGATGGACCATAGCCTGAAATTGCATCTCAGTCAAATTTGGATTTGAAAGGGAATTGTAATGGGCAAGACGAAGGTTACTTCGTTAAAAGGATGGACTATAGTACCTCAAGACAGGAACCCTCAATCTTGATTTGATCAAGTGATTTTGTGATGACCAAAATATTGAGTGGGCCTGCAGTTTCATGAAACTGAGTGGGAGCTTTGAAGACTTCCCTGAAACTTGGAATGCAGAGGGCATTTTCTGAGTGGGAGCTTTGGAAGCATTGTCATTATGTGAGACATATTGAACAATAAAATGACTTGATGAAAGCTGAACCACAAATATATGAGCATATGATGGATATATTTGAGTGGGAGCATGATCATTGTCTCAAACATATATGCGTTGATATGTGTGAAGAATGATCTCATATGTATATATATGGATATGCATTGATTGTGTACATAGAGAACCGTCTCATATACATATGTGCATTATGATATATATAGAGCATAAGGCAAATAAAATACAAGATTGCAAGAATCTTCTTTTATATGAAATACCAACACATTATACGTTGAAATCTATATGAGTAGATTAAGATACGGATAATGAAACGAAGTGAAGGTTGGAATAATCTTCTAGACAAGAAACAGGTTCTTGTGGCTAGAAATTATATAATGGATGAAATCCAAATATCACAAGCAATGTCTTGATGGAAGAATAGAGATGCACCATGTACTGGACATGTGATCTCATATGTTCTTGACATATGATTCTACCATATAACATGCATTGTGAATCCAACAACAGAATGACTCAAAAGTACTTGGTAGAAGAACAGATTCCGATGTGCTTTAGGAGTAAAACACAGAATCTGAATAAAGTCCATGCAGTCAGTATATGAGAGGCATACTGAGGACTATTATCTAGAATATAGAAAGGATAATAGACTTGAATGTAATGCAAGATTACAATTGCAAGCCATATTATGGGTCTATATGGAATTAGAGACATCACCAAAGACATGAAAGGAATGTGAGCAAAAATTCACGGTACTACAAACATAATACTACTTAAGGAAGTAGACGTATGGATAAAAGTTTAGCGTTAGAAGTATTGGACTTCTGGCTGAGTGTATTTCCCAGTATATATGACTAAGGATGAGTCTTCTAAAGACTGAACCAAGAGATCATTGGAGGATACTGTGAAATAATAGTCTCACTCTCCCGCGAAACTTATATCCAACCATTATATGATAATGAGTGGTATGTCAAAAGAGCTTTTGACCTATGCCAGTTGCAAAGGAAACATACGAATCTGAATTGGTGCAGTTCGTTGAAGAACCCTCTTCCATGAGCATGCATGATCAATGAAACACTTATGTGATAAGATGTTTATGATCGGGAAAATGCGGCTAGATTATTAGCACTCTAGTGCAAGTGGGAGACTGTTGGATATATGCTCTAGAGGCAAATAATATATGATTATTCCAATATATCTAAGCAAGTTCATAACCAGTTTCATACCGTGCTAGAACTGCATCAGTGAAACAATGATGCAGGTGTGGTATAGAAACCCCAGAGTTCCTAGTTAGCCTCTACATCGATAACTAGTTCATGGTCAACATGATGGTCGTGGTTTCGCGATCATGGATAATTAAGTCTCTTGACTATGAGGTCACCTCACTGGCTAAGTGACGTGATGAACATTACCCAAAGTAAGCATTACAGCATGATCAAATCTTGTGAAGGTTCAGTGTTGTAATTACAGAACGTGGTAGACCGTTCCTTTGACCGTGAGTACGTGCATAATCACTATCTTCCCGGATGCTTTGACTTACATCCCACCACCTAACTGAAATATGCGGGTCATAACGGTTGTATCTTAGGTATTCCGTGGAGATACGTTGAGGAGTATTGTTTACAAGAGCGGGATTTGTCAATCCATATAATGGATAGATACTCGGGGCCCACTCGGTGAGATTCCATCCATGAAGCTGCGCAGCGTGTGACTGGGTCACGGGGATGAATATCACGGGAACGAGTGAATGAGGATTAGTTCGGAACGAGATTGAACCAGACATAGGATGTCATTGATCGAATCTCGGAACAATCCAGTATCGCTGACAAAGGGAATGCTATACGGCGTAAGGTCCAATCGGTGTTGATATCCGGAATGCACAGGGGTCATTATGGGCATCCAGGTCCCGCTGATGATCATTGACTGTTGCCTCTGCTCGGTCATGACTGGAGTGTTCTCGGACCGTAGGGTAACACACTTAAGGGCTCGATGAAATCGGATACCTTTTCGGAACCATCGGAGCAACTAGAGAATAAGAGAGACAATATCGGAGGAGTACCGTATTGAACCAAAACAAGTTTGGAGTGAGCCGGAAGTGTTTCCGGAGCACCGGGAGATGGAATAATATGTTTTAGTTATTAATTAATTGAATTAATAATTAAAATCATTTTATTTCTAATTAATATGTGCTATGGGCCTTAGTGAAGAAAAAGGCCCATTAAGGAATTAAAGGGAAAAGAAAAAAGAAAAGAAAAGGGGGGGGGAGGCGCCATGGGCCCTAGGGCCCATGAGGGGTGCGCCCCCTCTCCCCCCTTGGCCGGCCACCCCCCTAGCAAAGGGTTTAGTCCCACATTGCTAGGGGAGATGGGTTGACTCCCTTCCCCAGCCTATATAAAGACAGGTAGGGTGCACATAATTAACACACAGAAATTCGTGAGAAAATAAATATAACTCCGAATTGAGATCGGTTTTCTCCGGTCTCCTCCCCTCTCTGGTCTCTTCCACGGTGGGCTCCCTAGTGTGAGCCTGTAGTGGAATTGAGACCTCTCTGCTAGAATCGGAGGCCGTCGTGCTGTCGAAGCTCCGTCCGGAGGTCTGCTTCCGCCCCCTCCGCTGGATCGGAGAACGGAGGTCATCATCGAGTCTCGTACGTGTGCGAGTACTACGAGGTGCTTCACGTGTGGCACTACACCCATCCGGGTGCTCAACACAGCCAGGGGGCTGTGAAACTTGATCGGCTACATCAACCACGTTTGCGGGAACGTTTCCCGCGCAACGGACTACACCCCGAGGTATGTTATTTCCGCACTACTATCTGTTACGGTAATACAGCTAGCTAGATCTTGGGTTAAGGGAACGCTAGTTAGAAAAATTTGTGTTTTCTGCTGCGAACCCCAACACTGGCCTTGCGAGAACTCGCCTTGGCCCACCTTGTAATCGCCCCCTTACGCAATAATATCGAGAATGAAGTGCTTCTCCTGTTAGCCGACGAGTATCATTCAACCTGTTCCTTCTCTATGATAAACCCAGGGTCGCTGACCATGGGATTTGCCGAGGCTGATCCTCGTCAATTGGTGTCGTCTGTGGGAACTACACAGGTTGGAATCACGATCTCGGCGGTCCCGTCTTCGGAAAATCATGACTCGAGGGCTAGAGCCAGATCTAACCCGCTCGAGGAGTTCAAGTTCACCACAAGCATCTTCATCGCCCCACCAAGATCACTTATCCCGCAGCCGAATCAAGCCCAACATCTCGACAACTACCAGATCCACCGCCGACGGAAAAGAACTCGATGACCCAGAAGGCAAGCGCGAGGACCCTACGCGGGAGTACCACTCGAAGAGTCGCAACGCACGACAGAAGATTTGCCAGCCACTCGACGACCCGCCGCCACCCGGACTCCCGCTGCGCGACAAGACAACGACTCCGAAACCTAGACCGGCGAGTACTACGACCCAGATCGAAGGCCAGATGAATTTGCCAACTTCATCCGGAACCAGTCGCTCAGCGATGGGATAGAGCTCGACCCAAGATTCCACGACCGTTCAGAAGACCACACGCAGATTTTCCAAGTCTCAAGGAGAAGAAGGCACGCTGGCTCCAGTAAGCTCACAGCCAGAGAGAAACTGGAAGTACCTTGCACGATCCACTGTTTCGAAGACGGGTGGGGATGCCTCAAAGAAAGCCACACCATAGGAGATTTTCTCTTATTCACCGAACTCTCCAACAGCCTCAAGGAGGAAAAGCAGCGTGAAGCCAAGCGCACCCGAAGAAACGCGCAGTCACTGGCACCAAGTACAGAAAGGCAATACCCTACGTCCCATGGACGAGTCTGCATGATCCAAGAAGGAAGAACCTCAAAAGCAAAGCAGGACGCCTACACCCTGCAGACCCGAGCAGCCGAGGGCCTAAAAACAGCAAAAATCTACCAACTATGTGCCGCAGAAACCAACATCACCTTCTCTAAAAGCGACCACCCGCCCGCAGTCCCAAGGCCGGGGCATGCACCCCTGGTCATTGACGCCCAGATCGGGGGATACGACATGGACAGAGTCTTCATGGACGGAGGTAGCATCTGATGGCTTCTCGCCCCTCGTTGGTTACCCCAAGTGGAAGGTTGAGATGCAGTGCAGCAGTAAGTTTCCCTCGGTGAAGATACCAAGGTTTGTCTCCAGTAGGACTCCAGAGATGATAAGTAGGTGTCAGCGGCGCAACTGACGCGGACCTGCACACAGACACAAATAACTTTGTTCCCAACGAAGTTCAGAGAGGTTGTCAATCTCTCCGATCTTGTTGTTCACAAAGGATCAAACACAAGGGATAATGATAGCAACTGAAAGTAAAAGAAGAAAAGTAAATGAGCGTGGAAACAGTAACGAGGACATGGACCGGGATACGTGATGTTCACTAGTGATGTCTCTCTCCCAAAAGACGATAAACTGCTATGCGAGGTAAACAAATTACAGAAGGGCAATTGACAGGATTATGAACGCACCACAATGCTAACTATGCTACAAAAGACAGGAAGAGGCTCAAAAGCACGGGCGGTACGCCAAAATAAGTAGACCGAAATCCAACTGCATCTACTACTAATCATCCACCTTGAGATATCTATCCAGAACATCTCGCTGGTATTAAGTTGCGAGCCCCACCCAAAGTGTAAACCCAAAGCAACAGACAACTGCATTAAAAAGCACTTTGTGTAAAGTAAACAATCCTTGCAACCGCGGTTACAAGCACCGTTGTTTTCTCCCTTGTGGCAACAGCACATCCCCTAGACTCATGTTTCTGTCACTCAAGCGTGTCATCGGGGGGCATGAACCCACAATCGAGCATAACGTTCCCTCTTGGGGTTACTACCTACTACTTGGCCAAAGCAATAAACAGCAACGGAGAACATGCAAGAATTACTTAGGAACAAAAATATAAGAGATAAAAACCAAATATATTACTCAATCACAATCTGAACATAATATAATCCATCAGATCCCATCAAACTCAGCATAGCAATAGCAGCAAGATTACGAAAGTGCCTCGATCATGTAGGGCAGCTCACGAGGTCTAAACCATGAAGAACAAAGAGGGGAGGAGAACATCACATAGCTACTGATCACGGACCCATGGTCCAAGGAAAACTACTCACGAGACATCCGGGAAGCATCCATGATGAAGAGGAGACTCCCGGAGGTCGGCCCTCCCTCCGGCAGGGTGCCGGGAAGAGGTCTTCTGATGCTCCCGATCTCGGAAGCGCGGCGGCGGAGGAACAGAGGAGAGGTCGCGAAAAAGGGTTCTGTCCCTGAGGGTTTTACGTCACGGGGAATATATAGGAGAAGGGGGGCAGCCAGAGGTGGACCAGGGGCCCCAGGCGCCCCCCTGGCGCGGCCCAGGGGGTGGCAGCGCCGGTTGGCCGCCTGGGCCACCCCTGGCTCCCCTCTGGCCCCACTCAGGCTCTTCGCGAAGCTTCCTGTACGCTTATTTTTCCTATATTTTTCCCGGAATTTTTCTGGCACTTTTTATATGGGGGAAAACTAAAATAGAAAAACAGCAGAAAACAGGAACTGGCACTGGGGTGCACTGAGTTAATAGGTTAGTCCAAATATGATCAAAAGTGTATGAAAGTGTATCTAGAACAAAGAAATATCACACAAAACATGCATGGAGCAAGAAGAAATTATAGATACGTTTTGGACGTATCAACATCCCCAAGCTTAATTCCTGCTCGTCCTCCAGTACGTAAATTATAACGGCATAATTTTTGTGGTGGCATGCTAGCAACCATATAAGAACTTTGAAAAGTAAAGCAATCAAGGTTAGAAATTCAAGTCAAGTCATAACATGCAAGAGTCTATATTAGGTGCAAGAGCTCTAGCTGTCCGTGACTCGAATGTCTCCAAATGGTGTTTGCGTGCAAGAAGGGGGATAGGGAATACGAGAAAAAGTATTTTTGTGTTGAGAACTCAATCTACTAAAGTTTCACACTTGGTCTTTTTCTGGAATCTTAGCTTGACTCGTCCCAGACCACTAGCCAGGTACAAGCCAATTTGATCCACTCCTTTTTCAATATTTTGAGCACTCATGCAATGGATGAGCGTAAGCACGAGAGTTGACACTTAGGATGTCAAAGAGAGGAGTGCGGATGAGGAAGACAAAAAGGATGAGAAAGGCTCACATCAATGAGGACAATCATAGGCAAGAGATGCCAAATGATAGATATGATGTGAGGAGTAGGGATTGCCATGCAACGGATGCACATACGAGCTAAGAAGCTCTCCAATGGAACTAGTGGGGGTGCATCTAACTTGCTCGCTCATGAAGACCTAGAGCTCGTTTGAGGAGGCTCATTCTTGGAATATGCAAGCCAAGTTCTATAGTGTGAAGGTCCCCACATAGCTATATGCATGAAGATCATCTCTATGGAGTACAAGGATATAAAGGGAGTACTAGTGTGGATCTCTCAAAAAGATAGTAGTGTTGCCCCTTTCTCTCTTTTTATTTATTTTTTCTCTTTTTTCTGTTTTTTTGTATTTTTTGGTGGCCTCAATGGCTCTTTCTATTTAACTCGCATTTGTAATCTTTGGGATCTTTTATTGTGTCCACTTTGGGATCTTTTCCTCACTTAAGGGCAACACTCTATTTTACAAGAAGGTAAAGGAGATCTTTCACACTTTACAAGGTACTCAAAATCATAAAGAAGATGTAACTATCATGATGTATGCAATGTATGCCGCTGCCAGTGTAGCAGGAACATGTATGACATGAAGATCAAGTCATGAAGAGGTGGATGTTGCATGGCAATATAACTCGGAAAGGCTATGGAAATGCCTTGATAGGTAGGTATGGTGGCTGTTTTGAGGAAAGATATAAGGAGGCTTATGATGACAGAGCGTATCATGCCAAGGGTTTGGATGTACCGGCGAAGGTGGACACCAACTCTCGGAGTGAGAAGAAGGCAATGCACGGCACGACAGAGGATAGCAAAATATGGGAAGGTGGAAGTGTCAACTCTCCATACTTATATTAGTACGAAGAACTCATGCACTTATTATCAGTAACTCTCAATGGCGCCAGAAATTCGCTTGATGGCTTCTCACCCCTCGTTGGTTACCCCAAGTAGAAGGTTGAGATGCAGTGCAGCAGCAAGTTTTCCTCGGTGAAGATACCAAGGTTTTTCTCCAGTAGGACTCCAGAGATGATAAGTAGGTGTCAGCAGTGCAACTGACACGGACCTGCACACAGACACAAATAACTTTGTTCCCAACGAAGTTCAGAGAGGTTGTCAATCTCTCCGGTCTTGTTGTTCACAAAGGACCAAACACAAGGGATAATGATAGCAACTGAAAGTAAAATCAGAAAAGTAAATGAGCGTGGAAACAATAATAAGGACATGGACCGGGATACGTGATGTTCACTAGTGATGTCTCTCTCCCAAAAGACGATAAAACTGCTATGCGAGGTAAACAAATTACAGAAGGGAAATTGACAGGATTATGAACGCACCGCAATGCTAACTATGCTACAAAAGAAAGGAAGAGGCTCAAAAGCACGGGTAGTACGCCAAAATAAGTAGAACGAAATCCAACTGCATCTACTACTAATCATCCACCTTGAGATATCTATCCAGAACATCTCGCTGGTATTAAGTTGCGAGCCCCACCCAAAGTGTAAACCCAAAGCAACAAACAACTGCATTAAAAAGCACTTTGCGTAAAGTAAACAATCCTTGCAACCGCGGTTACAAGCACTGTTGTTTTCCCCCTTGTGGCAACAGAACATCCCCTAGACTCATGTTTCTGTCACTCAAGCTTGTCATCGGGGGGCATGAACCCGCAATCGAGCATAACGTTCCCTCTTGGGGTTACTACCTACTACTTGGCCAAAGCAATAAACAGCAACGGAGAACATGCAAGAATTACTTAGGAACAAAAATATAAGAGATAAAAAACAAATATATTACTCAATCACAATCTGAACATAATCTCATAATCCATCAGATCCCGTCAAACTCAGCATAGCAATAGCAGCAAGATTAAAAAAGTGCCTCGATCATGTAGGGAAGCTCACGAGGTCTAAACCATGGAGAACAAAGAGGGGAGGAGAACATCACATAGCTACTGATCACGGACCCATGGTCCAAGGAAAACTACTCACGAGACATCCGGGAAGCATCCATGATGAAGAGGAGACTACCGGAGGTCGGCCCTCCCTCCGGCAGGGTGCCGAAAAGAGGTCTTCTGGTGCTCCCGATCTCGGAAGCGTGGCGGAGGCGGAACAGAGGAGAGATCACGAAAAAGGGTTCTGTCCCCGACGGTTTTACGTCACGGGGAATATATAGGCGAAGGGGGGTAGCCAGAGGTGGACCAGGGGCCCCCGGCGCCCCCCTGCCGCGGCCCATGGGGTGGCCGCGCCGGGTGGCCGCCTGGGCCACCCCTGGCTCCCCCCTGGCCCCACTCAGGCTCTTCGCGAAGCTTCCTGTACGCTTATTTTTCCTATATTTTTCCCGGAATTTTTCTGGCACTTTTTATATGGGGGAAAACTGAAATAGAAAAACAGCAGAAAACAGGAACTGGCACTGGGGTGCACTGAGTTAATTGGTTAGTCCAAATATGATCAAAAGTGTATGAAAGTGTATCTAGAACATAGCAATATCACACAAAACATGCATGGAGCAAGCAGAAATTATCATATTTGCTTGCTCCATGCATGTTTTGTGTGATATTGCTATGTTTTAGATACACTTTAATACACTTTTGATCATATTTGGACTAACCTATTAATTCAGTGGACCCCAGTGCCAGTTTCTGTTTTCTGCTGTTTTTGTATTTTAGGTTTTCCCATTACTTAAAGTGCCCAATAAATTCCGGGAAAAATATATAAAAAATCAGTGTGAAGGAACCTTCCAGAATCACCGAAGGAGAGCCGGAGGGGGGCCACCAGTCACCGAGGCGGCCACCCCACGCGGCCTAGGGGTAGGCCGCACCACCAGGCCGCCTAGGCGACTAGGACCTCCCCTGGTGGCCCCCCTTGGCCCTTATTTTTACTCGCGTCGCGAAAAACCTGATCCCAGACCCCTTTTCTCTAGAAGCAATTCCGATCTCCGCCGCCATCGCCGACAAGCTTCGGGGTACCAGAATTCCTGTGCCGGCACCCTGCCGGGACGGGGAAGTGCCCCCGGATTCATCTCCATCGACGTTGCTTCCTCCCTTCATGAAGCGGGAGGAGTTCTCCCTCGGGGATGAGGTTTCTACCAGTAGCTATGTGTTCTTCTCTCTCTCCCATGATGTGATCTTCGTTGTGATCATAGGCTATGTTAATCTAGGGTGATCCCATGATATTTCCCCTTCCTCTATGTATTGGATTGATGTACTCAATTGATCTTATCTAGTATAATCCCCGAGACCAAGGTGACAGCGGTCTATTGGACATGGGTTAGAAGAATATTATCATGAGTGATTTCCTCTTTTGTGTGTTGATTGAAGAATGAGAGTATCTTGGTGCTTGTCTTTGACTATCCTTGAGATATGTTGTGGTGATTGTGGTGCTCTCTTTGGATGACCGCGGTGACATTGGGAAATCCATAGATTGAGAACTATGAACTTTGAGGTGTAATTTGTAGCCCTACATAATTCTCATCCTCTCTTGACCACAAAGGATTGACCTCCGAGTGCGTCTTCATTGCATGTTTTATGGGAAATATCATGTGATTAGACTATATTAATGTTGTTGGGAGTTGCCACGAGTGAAAGTATGAAGCCTAGGCCTTGTTTCCATCATTGTTACACCGTTTGCACTCACTTTTGTTACTTGTTTCTTTGCTGCACTTTTTATTACAGATTTATATTACTTCGTTTTATCACACCTATCACCCATATTTTACCATCTCTTCGCCGAACTAGTGCACTTATACAACTCCTAGTTGTATTAGGTGTGTTGGGGACACAAGAGACTTCTTGTATCTTAATTGCAGGGTTGCTTGAGAGATACCATCTTCAACCTCTACTTCCCTGAGTTCGATAAACCTTAGGTCATACACTTGAGGGAAATTGCTGCTGTCCTACAAACCTCTGCGCTTGGAGGCCCAACATAGTCTACAAGAATAGAAGCGTGTGTAGACATCAAGCTATTTCTGGCGCCGTTTCCGGGGAGGTGAGTGCTTGAAGGTATATCTTTAGATTCTGCAATTAAATCTTTTCATTTCTTGTTTTTATTTTCACTAGTTAGGTTTATGGAAAACTGCAATCTTAGTTCGCTGCTTCGGGGAGACCTCTTTGCCACACCTGTGGTAGAGAAGTCTCCGCCACCTACTGAATGTATCCCGTTCCAAATACCACTTGGGATAGTTGAAATAATTATTAATGATTGTTATGATGGGACAGTCAATCTTAGTATTCATTTGTTGAAACTTACAGAACTTTGTGAGTTATTTAAGATTTCAGGTTTGACAAGAGGTGAAGTCATGAAGAAATTATTTGCCTTGTCATTGAAAGGAAAAGCATTGGAATGGTATAGGCTACTAGATGATTCTCACCTACAGGATTGGGAAGAGATCCAGTCTCTCTTTTACTCCAAGTTTTATCCTCTTCATGAAGTCCATGAGAATAGGAATTATATTTATAATTTCTATCATCATGACGGAGAGAGCATAGCTCAAGCTTGGGGGAGACTGAAAACTTTGATGCTAAAATGTCCTAACCTTGGGCTCCCCAAAGATATGCTTATTACTAATTTCTATGCAGGGCTATCTCGACAGGATAAAGACTTGCTCGATGCTTCCTCGATGGGTTCTTTCACAAACGAAAAGATTGATGCTAAATGGGAACTCCTTGAAAGAATCCAACACAACACTGAAGATTGGGAGATCGACAAAGGTAAAGAGTCAGGTATAATTTATGAGTATGATTGCATTAAGTCCTTTGTTGAAACTGCAAGTTTTAATAAATTTAGTGCTAAGTTTGGACTTGATTCTCAACTCCTTGTTGATTTCCTCAAATCTTTTGCTTCACATCTTAATATGCCTAAGGAGAATTGGATCAAGCATCATGAACCTTTTAAAGAGATTTGCAAAGAAAATGAAATTGTTAATGATGATTGCAACATGCATGATCCAATTCCTGAAAATGAAGTTTTATATAAGCATGTTAATTTTTGTGGAGTGGATAGACCTTGTGAAAGGTCTATGATGGAAGAAGAGAAGTATTGTAAGAAACATAAGCATGAAAGAAAAATCACTTGGGTTAGAGATTTAAATGAAATTTCTAGAGAATTGTGTGACCTTTATCCTTTTACTTGTGAACTTTGCTGCATAAAGGGTCACTTCAATTTTCAGTGCATGTACTTTCAAAACATAACTGTTAGCCAGTTGTGTGATGACATGATCACTCCTGATCTTTATGATGAGCTTATGTTATTTTTTATGTGCGAAGAGTTATCAGAAAAGACTTCTTGGCTAGATGGTCATGCTTTGGGAATAAATAACACTTTGCAGAAATGCCATCTCTATTGTGTTGTTAATTGCCATGAGAATGATTACATAAGTAAGATTAGAAAGGAGGGAACTCTACCAAAGTATAAAAATGTCTCTTATATTTCTACTAATAAAAAGGAGAGTTTCTCCCAAGTTTCCCCTATTGTTTCTAATGATAAACCAGGATATGTGGAGAAACTTCCCCTCCAACCACTCCTTCCTAAGGTGAAGAAGAAGAAAAAGAAGAGGAGGAGGAAGAGGAGCAAGAAGGAAGAAGAATGGGTATCAACCTGGCCTGAGCATATTCCTCGCATCAATTTTTATCCTAACGGACAAAAAATTTTGGAGGACGGTGAGCTTGATTGCATTCATTATTATCCTGATGTTAAGTCCGTAGGCACTATTGAAGATGATTTTGATTATGATATGCATGTTACTTTTTGTGATTGGGAAAATGATGATAATGCTACTTATGATCTTGAAAATCTTTTTGGTACTAACTCTGAGAGTGATGATATGGAAAGCTCTAAGCTTGGGGATGATAGGATTGCAAGTCCTTTACCATCAGTGATGTGGTAATTGATAATTCTTTTGCTAGTAATAATAAAGACAACATGTTTACAAATATAATTGCTAGCAATGATGATGCTCTTCTCTACTATGATGATGTTATAACTCCTATCTCTAGTGACTATAAAGGTACCTATGACATAAGGAGAAATTATCCTTATGAAACTTTTCATAACCATGGAGGGAATTACTCCCTTGTTCAACACCATCTTCCTAATACACAATTAATCTATAGTGTTCAAGTTGTTTATGATAGTCCTACTCCCACTATTACCAATGAGAAAGATTATGTTTATGAGGAGATTAAGAGTACCCTTTTGCATGTGGATCATGGTAACAATGCTTTACGTGATACTTATATTGTAGAGTTTATTCATGATCCTACTGGAAATTATTATGAGAAGGGAACATATTCTTATAGATATTTCAATAATATCAAGTTCCCTCTCTTTATGTTGAAGGTTTTGAAGTTGCACTTGTTTTGACTTCCTATGCTAATATCTGTATGCTTCAATGAGTTATTTCTCTACAAGATCCCTTTGCATAGGAAGCATGTTAGACTTAAATGTGTTTGGTATTTGCTTCCTTATGCTCTCTTTTGTGCTTCAACTATTATTCCTATGAGGGCATCATTAAAATCTTAAGCCTATCTTTATGGCTATAAAGAAAGAGCTCTAGGGAGACAACCGTTGTTATCTTTACTTTGAGTTTTTACTTTATTTTTTTAGTGGTCTTGATGATTGTTACTACTGTAGCAACATCATTGTATCTCTATTTTCAAGCTTTGTGCCAAGTTATAGCCTCATATGACAAGGGAAGTGAAAGTTGTGACATGCTGTCCAGAAAACAGATTCTGTCCTCGTGACGGGAAAAATCATAGAAAAATACCAGTTCATCGTTTTGAGCTGATTTTTTTACACAGCGTGCTATATACAATCACGGAACTTTCGTATGTTCTGAGTTTTTTTATTTGAGATGCAGAATTACCCCTAAAAAATTCTTTACTACCTTCTGTTCTGTTTTTCACAGATTCTTCCACGTTTTGTCTCTCCTAACTTTTGCAAACCTTAAGCTTGCTTTTTCTTTGCAAAAACCTTTTGGCACTCTTGAGAAATGGTAGCTCTTCAATAATATCTTTATATCCAGTGGGGAAAAATTATTTTATTAAGGATACTAACCTCTCTAATCAGCTTATGATGAGTTATGTATGAAGGGAGTTTTCAAGTGTGCGATGGAAGATGATGAAAGAAGATCCAGGAGTGTCAAGCACTAAAGCTTGGGGATGCCCCCATGCATCCCCAATAAATATTCAAGGAGACTCAAGCGTCTAAGATTGGGGATGCCCCCGTGCATCCCCTTCTTCATCAACAATCATCAGTTCGTCCTTCGTCTCACTATATTTTTATCACTTCATGCGTTATGTGCTATGCTTGGAGCGTCTCGCTCTTATGTTTTATTTTTAGTTTTCTTTAGTTTTTCTTGCTGTTCATAACAATTTAGATCCCGTATTACTTTGTGTGGGAGAGAAACACGCTCCACTTTCAAAATCTAGAACACATCATAGGATTTTTTCCTGCTTATCTTTTTGCTGTTGTGTGTTCTTTATCTTTTCATAGCTGCTGCCATGTTTAGTTTTAGTCTTAGTTTGTCTTTAGCAAGAGCCTTGGATTTTGTTTAGTCTGTTGCTGGAACTGTTTTTAGTCTTCATGTTTATCTTGTTAAAGAGAGTTGGTTGTTGCACTGAGTTGTGTCTTGTCTTGAAAGTAGGTAATTGAGGTTGCTATTTAATTCTAGTAGTAACTTGCAATAGTTTTGAAGTATTGATGTGAGTACCGTTTGAACTTTTGGTGTCAAGAGCTCTAGCCTATTAGTGATAGGTGTCGTATTTTGGGCAATTCGTGTTTATTTTCAAAACCTACAAAACTAGTTGAGAACTCTAGCTACTAGATGGATCACTAATCTTTGGAGGGATCGAATATTAGAGTACACTCACGTACCATGAGTCGAGGATGCGCAAGGATAACCAAACCCCCATACACTCCTCCTCGGGGTACTAGTCTCTTTGTGAACCTCCTTATTAGATTGAGAGTTACCGATTATAAGTGCATGAGTTCTTCGGACTAATGTAAGAATTGAAAGTTGACACTTCCACCTCCTCATTTTTGCTAGCCTCTCCCGTGTCGTGCATTGCCTTCTTCTCAATCCGAGAGTTGGCGTCCACCTTCGCCGGTACATCCAAACCCTTGGCATGATACGCTCTGTCATCATAAACCTCCTTATATCTTTCCTCAAAACATCCACCATACCTTCCTATCAAGGCATTTCCATAGCCTTTCCGAGATATATTGCCATGCAACATCCACCTCTTCATGACTTGATCTTCATGTCATACATGTTGTTGCTACACTGGCAGCGACATACATTGCATACTTCATGATAGTTACATCTTATTTATGATTTTGAGTACATTGTAAAGTGTGAAAGATCTCCTTTACCTTCTTGTAAAATAGAGTGTTGCCCTTAAGTGAGGAAAAGATCCCAAAGTGGACACAATAAAAGATCCCAAAGAGGACAAATGAGAGTTATATAGAAAGAGTCATTGAGGCCACAAAAAATACAAAAAAATAGAAAAAAGAGAAAAAGAAATAAAAAGAGAGAAAGGGGCAACACTACTATCCTTTTGAGAGATCCACACTAGTACTCCCTTTATATCCTTGTACTCCATAGAGATGATCATTATGCATATAGCTATGTGGGGACCTTCACACTGTAGAACTTGGCTTGCATATTCCAAGGATGAGCCTCCTCACACGAGATCTAGGTCTTCATGAGCGAGCAAGTTAGATGCACCCCACTAGTTCCATTGGAGAGCTTTACTTAGCTCTTATGTGCATCCGTTGCATGGCAATCCCTACTCCTCACATCATATCTATCATATGGCCTTCTCTCGCCTATGGTTGTCCTCATTGATGTGAGCCTTTCTCACCCTTTTTGTCTTCCTCCTCCAACATATTTCTCTCTTTGCAATCCAAAGTGTTAACTCTCGTGCTTACGCTCATCCATTGCATGAGTGCTCAAAATATCGAAAAGGAGTGGATCAAATTGACTTGTACCTGGCTAGTGGTCTGGGGACGAGTCAAGATAAGATTCCAAAGAAGACCGAGTGTGAAACTTTAGTAGATTGTACCTGGCTAGTGGTCTGGCCCCATTCTTGTACGCAAACACCACTTGGAGACATTCGAGCCACGGACAGCGAGAGCTCTTGCACCTTTATGTTCTTATGTTGCTTGTTTCAATGCTAATATGAACTCTTGCTTGTTATGACTTGAATTGAATTACATGCCTTGATTGCTTTACTTAAAAGTTCTTATATGGTTGGTAGAATGTCACCACAGAAATTATGCTTGTTATCATTTACCTACTCGAGGACGAGTAGGAATTAAGCTTGGGGATGTTGATACGTCCAAAACGTATATATAATTTCTGCTTGCTCCATGATTGTTTTGTGTGATATTGCTATGTTTTAGATACACTTTCATACACTTTTGATCATATTTGGACTAACCTATTAACTCAGTGCACCCCAGTGCCAGTTTCTGTTTTCTGCTGTTTTTGTATTTTAGGTTTTCCCATTACTTAAAGTGCCCAATAAATTCCGGGAAAAATATATAAAAAATCAGCGTGAAGGAACCTTCCAGAATCACCGAAGGAGAGCTGGAGGGGGGCCACCAGTCACCGAGGCGGCCACCCCGCGCGGCCTAGGGGTAGGCCGCACCACCAGGCCACCTGGGCGACTAGGACCTCCCCTGGTGGCCCCCCTTGGCCCTTATTTTTACCCCTTTTCAGACCCCTTTTCTCCAGAAGCAATTCCGATCTCCGCCGCCATCGCCGAAAAGCTTCGGGGGACCAGAATTCCTGTGCCGGCAACCTGCCGGGACGGGGAAGTGCCCCCGGATTCATCTCCATCGACATTGCTTCCTCCCTCCATGAAGCGGGAGTAGTTCTCCCTCGGGGCTGAGGTTTCTACCAGTAGCTATGTGTTCTTCTCTCTCTCCAATGATGTGATCTTCGTTGTGATCATAGGCTATGTTAATCTAGGGTGATCCCATGATATTTCCCCTTCCTCTATGTATTGGATTGATGTACTCAATTGATCTTATCTAGTATAATCCCCGAGACCAAGGTGACAGCGGTCTATTGGACATGGGTTAGAAGAATATTATCATGAGTGATTTCCTCTTTTGTGTTTTGATTGAAGATTGAGAGTCTCTTGGTGCTTGTCTTTGACTATCCTTGAGATATGTTGTGGTGATTGTGGTGCTCTCTTTGGATGGCCGCGGTGACATTGGGAAATCCATAGATATATAACTATGAACTTTGAGGTGTGCTTTTGTAGCCCTACATAATTCTCATCCTCTCTTGACCACAAAGGATTGACCTCCGAGTGCGTCTTCATTGCATGTTTTATGGGAAATATCATGTGATTAGACTATGTTAATGTTGTTGGCAGTTTCCACTAGTGAAAGTATGAAGCCTAGGCCTTGTTTCCATCATTGTTACACCGTTTGCACTCACTTTTTTACTTGTTTCTTTGCTGCACTTTTTATTACAGATTTATATTACTTCGTTTTCTCACACCTATCACCCATATTTTACCATCTCTTCTCCGAACTAGTGCACCTATACAACTCCTAGTTGTATTAGGTGTGTTGGGGACACAAGATACTTCTTGTATCTTAATTGCAGGGTTGCTTGAGAGATACCTTCTTCAACCTCTACTTCCCTGAGTTCGATAAACCTTAGTTCATCCACTTGAGGGAAATTGCTGCTGTCCTACAAACCTCTGCGCTTGGAGGCCCAACATAGTCTACAAGAATAGAAGCGTGTGTAGACATCACCACCTCCCAGAAGAACAAGCAGCCGCCCTCATAGCCTTTCTTCGCGAAGAGTGGAAAATCTTCGCCTGGTGCCAAGCCGACATGCCCGGAGTACCGCGATAATTTGCAGAACACGCGCTCCGCATCAAGCCAAACACTAAGCCAGTAAAGCAGGCGCTGCGACGATTCTCAGAACCCAAGCACAGGGCAATCGGAGAAGAAATCAATCGACTACTCGATGCACAGTTCACCTGGGAGACGAAGAAAGCAACCTGGATTGCAAACCTAGTCCTGGTCCCTAAAAAAGACACTGACGTACTGAGGATGTGCCTCGGCTACGGGCCTGCCAACAAGCACTGCCCGAAAGACCACTTCCCCCTGCCAAGAATCGACCAGATAATCGATTCTACAGCAAGATGCGACCTCCTATCCTTACTCGATGCATACTCAGGATACAATCAGATCAAGATGAAGGAAGAAGATGAAGAACACACCTCGTTCATCACCCCCACGGCGTATTCTGTTATAGAACAATGCTCTTTGGTCTAAAAAATGCCGGGGCCACGTACCAACGAATGATGCAAGCATGTTTGAGAGACCAAATCGGCAGAAACGTCCAGGTCTACGTAGACGACATTGTCATCAAAACCTACAGCGCAAGCACACCTCTCGACGAGCTCCGCGAAACATTCGCGGCCCTCAACAAGTATAGAATCAAGCTCAACCCAAAAAAGTGTGTGTTCGGCATCCAAGCCGGAAAACTACTCGGGTATATGGTTTCCGCCCGAGGAATCGAAGAAAACCCCAAAAAGGTCCAAGCAATCGCCAAGATGCAAGAGCCAACCAACATCAAAGGCATGCAGCAGCTCACGGGAAGACTGGAAGCACTGAGCCGTTTCATTAGCAGGCTGGGAGAAAGGACCTTACCATTCTACCAACTTCTCAGAAAAGGAGAAAAATTCGAGTGGACCGGGGAAGCCCGCAATGCATTCGCAGAACTAAAGAAAAGCCTCTCGACACCTCCAATCCTGGCGGTGCCGAAAGAACGGGACAAACTGTACCTATACATAGCAGCGCGCAGCAGCGTAGTCAGCATGGCGCTCGTCGTCGAGCGCGCAGAAGAAGGCAAAGTCTAGAGCATACAAAGGCCAATCTACTACCTAAGCATGATCCTCACAAAGTCCCAACAACGGTACCCGCACTACCAGAAGCTCCTGCTCGCCATCATCATGACCTCAAGAAAAATATCGCACTACTTCGACGAACACCCCATCACAATCGTGAGAAGTGCACTACTCGCGGACATCCTCAACAACCCCGGAGCGACCGGTTGAGTCGCTGAGTGGAACATCGAGCTCAGTTCGTGAGACCTGCAGTTCAAGCACCCAACAGAAATAAAAGACCAAGTACTCCCAGACTTCCTGGTCGAGTGGACAGAGGTCCAAACACCCGCCCCCAGATCTGTCCAACTCATGGACGATGTTCTTCGACGGGTCCAAAAGGCATCAAGGAGCCGGAGCAGGCGTCGTACTAGTCTCCCCCAAAGGAACGAAGCTCAGATACATCCTCCAGATCAACTTCATCAATGCCTCAAACAACGAAGCATAATACGAGGCACTACTCCACGGCATGCGCATGACAAAAACTTGCGGTGCCACTCGCCTCTCAATCTACGGCGACTCCAACCTCGTCGTCCAGTAGGAGATGAGGGACTGTGACACAGTCGCAGAGAACATGATGGCCTACCAGAAGCTCTACAACACACTGGAGGGAGGATTCGACGGCTGCGAACTCAACTACATATCCAGAGAAAATAACACGGAGGCCGACGAGCTTGCGAACATCAGATCGACTCGAGGACCAGTACCACCAGGCGTTTTCCTCGAGAGCATCATCTAGAGGTCTATCAAAGTAAAGCCAGCGGTGCCCGAGGCAGTCGCAGATGCCGACGACACAAATGAACCAGCGCAGGTGGCTGGCGCGAGCACAGCAGACGACAAGCAGCCAAGAAGTCGAAGTCGCAGAGCTAGCCGCACTCGAAGACCCAACCTGGGCAATACCGTTCCTTCGGTTCCTAATCGAAGGAACTCTACCACAAGATGTCGTAGAAGCCCGACGCATCAGTCGACGATCCAAAGCATTCACAGTAATCAACAGACAGCTATACAAGCGCAACATCTCTTAGGTCCTCCAAAAGTGTATTGACGAAGAAGACGGCAAAGCCCTACTTCTCGAGATTCACGAAGGCACCTGTGGGCATCACGCGAGCAGTCGCGCACTCGTGGCCAAGGCTTTTCGAGCAGGGTTCTACTGGCCGACTGCCATGAGAAATGCAGAAGATATCGTGCGACATTGCATCGCCTGCCAAAAGTTCGCCAGCAGGCCACACGCCCCAGCATCAGAACTCAAAACTATACCGCTGTCCTGGCCATTCGCCACCTGGGGACTCGACATGGTGGGTCCACTCAAGAAATCCTCAAAAGGAGGATGAACACACCTACTAGTCGCAGTTGACAAGTTCACCAAATGGATCAAGGCAGTACCAATCACCAGCTCAACATCCCTCATGAAAGTTAACTTCATCAAGTCAATCATCTTCAGATTCGGCGTACCACACAACATCATCACAGACAATGGTACAAACTTCACAGCAGCAGAATTCCAAACCTTTTTTCAGGAGCTGGGCATCTAAGTCAACTAAGCATCAGTCGCCCACACACAATCCAACCGCCAAGTGGAGAAAGCAAACGGCCTAGTATGCGGAGGAATAAAGAAACGACTCCTTGCACCACTAGAACAAGCCGCAGGCAACTGGGTAGAAGAACTCCCCGTGGTACTATGGAGCCTGCGCACCACCCCAAACAGCTCAACCCAGTATACACTTTTCTTCATGGTATACGGGGCAGAAGCAGTGCTGCCGCACGACTTAAAATTTGGAGCTCCCCGAATCTTAGGGTACGAAGAGGAAGAGGCAAAAGAAGCACTGCAGAACAATAAAGACACAGCAGACGAAGCACGGGACACATCCATAGCAAGATCTGAAGGATACCAGGACAAGTTGCGCACATATCAAAGCATTCCCCTGCGGGCCAAACTTTCAGCAAAGGAGACCTCGTCTTACGGCTGATACAAGAAAAAGTGCACAAACTCGCCCCGCAATGGGAAGGGCCATTTATAATCTCGGAAGACATAGGAGGCGGCGCATACAGGTTGAAGAACCCGATGACCGACGAAGACGTGGGAAATCCATGGAACGTAGTGAACCTACGCCTGTTCTACCCATAGTCCTCCAGGCATTTCAGCGACATCGGCAGCAGTACCGATCGGCAACCGATGTAAAACTCGAAGAAATAAAATGGTGTTGCCCAAACATTATCACTAAAAGAACTCGGGGGCTCGAGCATAAAACTCCCCCGAGAGACGCTATCCTCTCTCACGCGATCTTACTTAAAAGCACTCGGGGGATCGAGCATAAATCTCCCCCCCGAGAGACGCTATCCTCGCTCACGCGACTTTACTTAAAAGCACTCGGGGGCTCGAGCATAAACTCCCCCCGAGAGACGCTATCTTCGCTCAAGCGATCTTACTTAAAATCACTCGGGGGCTCGAGCATAAAACTCCCCCCGAGAGACGCTATCCTCGCTCATGCGACTTTACTTAAAAGAACTCGGAGGCTCGAGCATAAACTCCCCTTTAGAGACGCTATCTTCGGTCACACGATCTTACTTAAAAGCACTCGGGGGCTCGAGCATAAAACTCCCCTCGAGAGACGCTATCTTCGCTCACGCGAATTTACTTAAAAGCACTTGGGGACTCGAGCAGAAACTCCCCCCGAGATAGACAAAATCTCGCAACCTACACCTAATTCTACAAATAAAAAACGTACCCTCGGGGGATACTCCCATCGGGAGCGCTGTCGCGCACCCGATAAAACCTATACAAAGGAGTCGAAGACAATTTCCTCATCACAAAGGAGTCGAAGACAATTTCCATTACAAAGGAGTCGAAGACAATTTCCATTACAAAGGAGTCGAAGACAATTTCCATTACAAAGGAGTCGAAGACAATTTCTCATTACAAAGGAGTCGAAGACAATTTTCCATTACAAAGGGGTCAAGGACAGTTCGCATTACAAAAGGACTCGAGCAGCTACCAGACGGGTGACAATACCAATTATCTCAAGGAATTATGACTTCTACATGTGTGCTCATGCTGAGATAATTGGCGCTTTCGTCCACAACCCGACGAGCATCACCACAGACAAAGTAGCAACTGAGCCTGCGAAGAAGCGAGTCGCCGTCCTCCAGTTCTACAAGGTGCCTCGCCTACTGACGCACCGGCTTGACGACCGGCTTGACGTCCAGCTCATCCTTAGAACTAGAAGAGCACGCACCACCAGCCGAGGAGTCGGTAGAAGATGAAGTCATAGGAGAAGCAGGCGAACCACCCCTTGACCCATCAGAACTGTCACTGCTTGTTTCCTCCCAGTATGGATCCAGACGATTACCACCGGCATCAAACGCAGGAACAATGAGGGTATCTTCACCATCAAAATGACAGCAAAGACTATCCCCATCATGCAAGTTTAGCTGCTGTGAAAACGACCTCCAGCCAGCATCAAGGAAAATCAAGAAGGAGCCATCAACAGAAAGCTCAAACCAAGGAGGAGGTCGAGCGCACCCCTAAAGCTGAAGCCACAGACCCTCCAGATTAAGTTCAGAAATCATGGAGGCAAAAGAGAATGGAAGAGGGAACCGAGTAGCAGTGAGACTAAGAATGCGCAGAAGGAAGTCATAACGCCAAACACCCTCGTCCACACAAGACGAACAGGGCGTCACCGCAGCTCCACGACGCCCACCACGAGAAGAGCGAGGGGTACGACCACCACGACCTCGGCCAGAAGCACCACCACCCCTGTCGGGACCCGGAATATCCGTATGTAATTCCAGTCACAACTCAATCACATAGAGAGCCGAGAGCCGTACCCACTTGTCTAAGCAGACAAGGCCAAGCACAGAACAGTCTCGGAAAGCATCGTACGTGAGGGGCATCCCATCTAGGTCGGATGATCACTGAGATGGGTCCTCATCGCCCGCTCACAAGTCTAAATGATTATGGGTGGTGAAATCCCATACTCATAGACAAGTCACCTCAACCATGTTATCGATTGAATCATAAACCTTACATAAACAAACTCCAGCCCGATTACTTAGTCGGGGTCTAGGGAGGGCTCGATCATACAACAAAGTGTGCACGTGACAAAGTCACGAGCAATCGCATCGCGATGCCCCAAGCTGCGCACATCTAAGGGCCACTTGGTGTATAAAAGACTGCCAGCCAGATCACAACTAAGGTCTCTAAAACCCATACTAAGACATGCATGTTTTAATCATACACACAGCACACATGTCTAGTATGAACATCAGGTATCATCACATAACTCTACAAAGTACTTCTTTATTGACTTACACATAGAGCATACAAAGATCACATGTCTGTGATCAACATTACATCATACAATGGAAGCAATTAGGTCTGAGTACATACAAGTTTAACAAATGGCTTAGAGAAGCCTTGTTCAACAAACATGCCCTTCCACGAGGGACCAGACTGCAGTCTGGAACTATACTACCTTAGTCAACGTTGAGCTTTAGGAAGGTGACTCCATCGGGGGCTGGGTTCTCATCTAAAACATAGAATAAGCAAACGTGAGTACAAAGTCGTACTCAGCAAGACTTACATCAGAACTACACTACTCATGCTCAAGTTTCAAGGTAAAGCAGGTGGGGCTTCAAAATGCAGAAGTGCCATCTTTGACTTGGCTAGTCCTGAACTACGAGTACCAGACTTGAGGTAAGAAGCGTACACGAGTCCACTACCAAGTCTCCAACCAATACACCACTATGGATACTTCCTCGACTTCCCCACGAGGAAGCACGCCATAGCAGTTACGCTCATCTTGCGAGTTTTAGAGTATCCGTTGAAGTTGTCCAATAATCAAGCATAGGTCTCCAAGTAGTCCATAACCGCGGACACGGCTATTCGAATAGTTTGTTAACCCTGCAGGGGTGTACTTCTTCACACGCGTGTCATCACTTACCACCCAGGAATCGTCATCCGTCAAGAGGATGTCGGACGAGGATAATCACCAAGGCACTTACCTCACCTTACCTTCTCTAATCCAGGAGTCGACTATCTGAGTTGGTTACGTCCCAAACATATATATAATTTCTGCTTGCTCCATGCATGTTTTGTGTGACTTTGCCATGTTTTGCTTGAACTTTCGTACACTTTTGAACCTATTTGGACTAACCTATTAACTCAGTGCACCCAGTTGCCAGTTTCTGTTTTCTGCTGTTTTCGTATTTCAAGTTTTCTGGCCATTAAAAGTGCTCCAAAAATTCCGGGAATAATATATAAAAAATCAGCGCAACAGAAGCTTCCAGAATCACCAAGAGAGGGAAGGGGGGCCACCACCAGGCAGCCAGGAGGGCAGGTGGCGCGGCCACACCCTGGGCCGCGCCAGGGACCCTCCTGACTGCCTCGTGGGTCCCCTTGATGCCCCCTTCGCCTATATTTACCCCTCGGGGTGGAAACCCTAATATCGATCTGTTTCTCGCGAACTCCCCTTTGTACCACCGCCGCCGTCGTTTCAAGATCGGGGCTGCCTGGAGAAGCTGCCCCGGCACCGTTCCGGGAGGAGGAACCCCCTCCGGGAGACCATCCATAGCCATGGACGCCTCACGGATGTACCGTGAGTAGTCCCCCTTGGACCATGGGTCCGTGACCAGTACCTATGTGATGAATCTCTCCCCCCCTTTGTGCTTCCACTTTCGAGTCCTCGTGAGCTGCCTCACATGATGAAGGCATCTATGTAATTTCTGTTGTTGCTATGCTGAGTTTGTTGGGATCTGATGGATTATGAGACTATGTTCAGATTGTGATGAGTAATATATTTGGTTCTTCTCTTTTATATTTTGTTCTTGAGTAAATTCTTGCATGTTCTCCGTTGCGGTATTTGCTTTGGCCAAGTATTTTATGTGCAACTCCAAGAGAGAGCGTTATGCTCGATTGTGGGTTCAGCCCCTTGATGTCTAGCTTGAGTGACAGAAACATGAGACTAGGGGATGTGCTGTTGCCACCAGGGATAAAACAACGGTGTTTGTACCTGCGGGTGCAAGGATTGTTTACTTTACGCAAAGTTCTTTTAATGCAGTTGTCTGTTCCTTTGAGTTCACACTTTGGGTGGGATTCGCAACATAATACCAGCGAGATGTTCTGGATAGATATCTCAAGGTAGATGATTCGTAGTAGATGTAGATGGATTTCGGTCTACTTACCTTAGCGTACTGCCCATTGCTTTTGAGCCCTTCCTTTCTTTGCAGCATAGTTAGCATTGCGGTGCCTTCATAATCCTGTCAATTGCCCAACTGTGATTTGTTTACCTCGCTAGCACTTTTATCGTCTTTTAGGAGAGAGACATCACTAGTGAAAATCACGGGACCCCGGTCCATCTTCACATTATTGTTCACACCCTCAATTTACTTTCAGCTTTTACTTTCCTTTGCACCTTTTATCTCTTGCGTTGATCCTTTGTAAAAGACAAGGCCAGAGGAATTGACAACTCCTCTGTATTCGTTGGGAGCAAAGTTATTTGTTGTTGTGTGCAGGTCCACGACAACACACTAGTCAGGAAGCAATTTCTGGCGACGTTGCCACCTACTTGTATCTCCTGAGTCCTACTGGTTCGATAACCTTGGTATCTTCACCGAGGGAAACTTGCTGCTGCACTGCATCTCAAACCTTCCACTTGGAGTAAGCAACGAGGGGCGAGAAGCCATCAAGCAAATTTTTGGCGCCGTTGTCGGGGACTCAAGTCTACAAGATAGGGGAGTTCCACACTATCTTTTATCTCTGCTTTTTAGTCTTGTTAGTTTACCTTTCAGTTTTTACCTTTGTGTCCCTTATCAAAAATACCAAAAATACCTGTTACCTTGCTTGCTGATGCTATCTTTACCATGGGTGTTGAACCACCCAAATATGGTAGGATGGACATGTTTCACTTGGCTCGTATTCGATCAATTTGTGCTCGCGCTAAAAACCCAACCGACTTGGTTGAGGGAAAATCATTGGATGAGCATGCTCATTACACGCGACACCGCCTATCTCAGAAAGGGAAACACTTATGGGATCAAATACAAGTTTCTTATTGCTATGCTGAATCTTTATGCCACATTGATGATTTTACTTGCTGCTCTAATATAGAGCGCAAACACCTTCCTTTCCAATGCGAGTTTAATGAAAATGAGATCCTATCTTCTTATGCCAAAGGTGTTTATGATTACTTTGATGTTGAAAAGATTGAAGAGTTTGTTTCTTTTAAAGGTGCTTATGAGATTGCTTCTTTGATTGAAAAGTATTACGATACTATTCACAAGTCTGAAAACTTTGATGTTCTTGCATATTGCTTTGAGAATTATACTTCTAATGCTTATATTGAGGATTTTAAAAATAGAATGCTTGCTGCCCAAGAAGAGGCTAATGATTGCTATGAAGAGGAATCTTATGATTCTGAGGACTCACTTGAAACTTTCCTTTCTGATGGTTTTGATACTTGCTTTGTTGATGGCCATGATGCCACTATGGATGATGCCTACGAAGATGAACTTGCTATAGTTCCTTATGTTAAGCATGAAATTATTGTTGTTGCACACACACTCGATAGCCCTATTATCCTTTTGAAATCTCCAACTATTCCGGAGAATTTTGCTCTTATCAAGGCTCAATGTGATGGGTTGCATCTATCTTATCATCCTAAAAACCGTGTTGAAAACAATACACGTGTGCTTGTAGGTCATGAACAGCATGAATTATGTGATAGTTATATTCTTGATGTTGTTCATGATGCTACTGAAAATTACTTGGAGAGAGGAAAGTTTTCTTGTAGAAACTTCCATGTTACAAAAACACCTCTCTTCATGTTGAAAGTTTTGAAGTTGTTCTTGTTCTACCTTCCTATGCATGTCACTTTGTGCTTCTTTGATTTATTCTCTTACAAGATGCCTATGCATAGGAAGTGGGTTAGGCTTAAATGTGTTTCATATTTGCTTCTTGATGCTCTCTTTTGCTTCAATTCTTATTCTCTTGTGAGCATCTTTCATAATCTTTAAGCCTAGCTAATGGCTCTAAAAAAGCGCTTTCGGGAGACAGCCCGCAACGAATTTAGGTTTTTATTTTTACTTTTGTTCTGTTCTTAGTGGTCTTGATGATTGTTACTACTGTAGCAACATCATTGTATCTTTAATTTTCAAGCTTTGTGCCAAGTTTAGCCTCAGATTGCAAGAAAGGTCAAAAGTTGGTGCTTGCTGTCCAGAAATAGATTCTGTCTGCTTGACGGAAAAATTCTCAATAAATCACCAGATCATCTTTTTGATCTGAATTATTTTTGACAGCATGCTCCATACAATTACATTGCAGGCGTCTGTTCAAAGTTTTTTGATTTGAGTTTCATAAGTACCCCTAAAAAATTCGTTTATATCTGTTGTTCTGTTTTTCACAGATTCTGCCACGTTTTGTCTCTCCTTACTTTTGCAAACCTTAAGCTTGCTTTTTCGTTGCAAAAACTTTTTGGCAATCTTGAGAAATAGTAGCTCTTCAAGGTTATCTTTATTTGCAGTAGATAAAAAATATTTTAATAGGGTACTAACCTCTCTAATCAGTCTACAATGAGTTATGTATGAAGAGAGTTTTCAAGTGCGCGATGGAAGGTGATGAAAGAAGATTCAGGAGTGTCAAACGCTCAAGCTTGGGGATGCCCATGTGCACCCCAATAAATATTCAAGAAGACTCAAGCGTCTAAGCTTGGGGATGCCCCTGATGCATCCCCTTCTTCATCAACAATCATCAGTTTGTCCCTCGTTGCACTATATTTTTATCACTTCATGCGTTATGTTCTTTTCTTGGAGTGTCTCGCTCTTAGGTTTTGTTTTTTGTTTTCTTTAGCTTTGTTTGCTGTAGTAACAAGCTAGATCCCAGCTTACTTACTCTTTTGTGTGGGAGAGATTCACGCTCCGCTTGAACTAGAACTCCTCATAGGATTTGCATGCTTATTCTTTTAGCTGTGAGTTGTTCTTTTTCTTTTCTTAGCTGCTGTTCTGTTTAGTTGTAGTGCTTTAGTTTTTTCTAGAGCTTTTCTTTTGTCTTAGGTTGAACTTTCTATAGGTTGCATGTTTTATCTTGTTAGAGAGTTTTCCTGTTGCACTGAGTTTTGTGTCTTGACTATAAGTAGGTAGTTGAAGTTGCTTTTCTCTTTGTAGTAGTAACTTGCAATAGTTTTGAGGTATTGACTAGAGTAATGTTTGAACTTATGGTGTCAAGAGCTCTTGCCTATTAGTGATAGATGTCGTATTTTGGGAAATCCGTGTGTTTTTCGAAAACCAAAAAACCCCTGTTGAGAACTCTAGCTACTAGATGGATCACTAACCTCTAGAGGGTTCGAATATTAGAGTACACTCACGTACCATGAGTCAAGGATGCCCAAGGATAACCAAACACCCATACACTCCTCCTCGGGGTACCTGTCTCTTTGTGAACCTCCTGATTAGATTGAGAGTTACCGATAATAAGTGCATGAGTTCTTCGGACTAATGTGAGTATTCAAAAGTTGACACTTCCACCCACCTATACTTTTTCTAGCCTCTTCGGTACCATGCATTGCCCTTTCTCACCTCGAGAATTGGCGCATACTTCGCCGGTGCATCCAAACCCTTGGTATGATACGCTCTGTCATCATAAGCCTCCTTATATCTTTCCTCAAAACAGCCACCATACCTACCTACAAGGCATTTCCATAGCCTTTCCGAGATACATTGCCATGCAACATCCACCTTCTCATGACTTGATCTTCATGTCACACATGCTACTTGCTTGATCGATGAGCCGCATGCTAGTTGGGGCTCGCCCTAATCATTGCTACATGACGCGCTAGTATCATTGCATATCCTGCTACCCTGGCAGAGGCATACATTTGCATCATGATAGTTACATTTTCTTTATGTGAGTACCTTTGTAAAGTGTGAAAGATCTCCTATATCCTTGTAAAATATACAGTATTGCCCCTAAAGTGAGGAAAAGATCCCAAAGAGGAAAAACTCAAAAGATCCCAAAGAGGACAAAATCAAAAGATCCCAAATAGGACAAATGAGAGTTAAATAGAAAGAGCCATTGAGGCCACCAAAAAATAAAATAAAAAGAGAAAAAGAGAAAAGAAAAAAATAAAAAGAGAGAAGGGGGCATACTAATATTCCTTTTGAGAGATCCACACTAGTACTTCATATCCTATCCCTTGTACTCCATAGAGATCATCATCATGCATATAGCTATGTGGGGACCCTTCACACTATAGAACTTGGCTTGTATATTCCAATGATGAGCTTCCTCAAACAAGCTCTAGGTCTTCTTTAGCAAGAAGTTAGATGCACCCCCACTAGTTCCCTTGGAGAAATTTTAGCTCACATGTGCATCCGTTGTATGGCAATCCCTACTCCTCACATCATATCTATCATATGGCCTTCTCTCACCTATGATTGTCCTCATTGATGTGAGCCTTTCACACCTTTTTGTCTTCCTCCTCCACCTTCTTTCTGTTTCGCCTTTTAGGTGTCAACTTTCTTGCTCACGCTCATCCATTGCATGAGTGCTCAAAATGTCGAAAGGGAGTGGATCAGTTTGACTTGTACCTGGCTAGTGGTCTGGGGATGAGTCCAGATAAGAATCCAAAGGATACCAAGTGTGAAACTTTAGTAGATAGTTGTTCTCAACAACCTTTTTTCTCTTTCTTCCCAGTCCCTTGCTTGCACGCAAACACCATTTGGAGACATTCGAGTCACGGACAGCAAGAGCTCTTGCACCTTTTGTTCTTTTGTTGCTTGTGTCAATGCTAATATAGACTCTTTCTTGTTAACTTGAATTGAATTGCATGCTTTGATTGCTTTACTTAAAAGTCCTTATTTGGTTGTGTGGCATGTCACCACAGAAATTATGCTTGTTATCATTTACCTACTCGAGGACGAGCAGGAATTAAGCTTGGGGATGTTGATACATCCCAAACGTATCTATAATTTCTGCTTGCTCCATGCATGTTTTGTGTGACTTTGCTATGTTTTGCTTGAACTTTCATACACTTTTGAACCTATTTGGACTAACCTATTAACTCAGTGCACCCAGTTGCCAGTTTCTATTTTCTGCTGTTTTTGTATTTCAGGTTTTCCGGCCATTAAAAGTGCTCCAAAAATTCCAGGAAAATTATATAAAAAATCAGCGCAACAGAAGCTTCCGGAATCACCAAGAGAGGGAAGGGGGGCCACCACCAGGCAGCCAGGAGGGCAGGTGGCGCGGCCCCACCCTGGGTCGTGCCAGGGACCCTCCTGACTACCTCGTGGGTCCCCTCGATGCCCCCCTTCGCCTAAATTTACCCCTCGGGGTGGAAACCCCTAATATCGATCTCTTTCACGCGAACTCCCCTCTGTACCGCCGCCGCCGCTGTTTCAAGATCGGGGCTGCCTGGAGAAGCTGCCCCGGTACCCTACCGGGAGGAGGAACCCCCTCCGGGAGACCATCCATAGCCATGGACGCCTCCCGGATGTACCGTGAGTCGTCCCCCTTGGACCATGGGTCCGAGACCAGTAGCTATGTGATGAATCTCTCCCCCCTTTGTGCTTCCACTTTCGTGTCCTCGTGAGCTGCCTCACATGATCGAGGCATCTATGTAATTTCTGCTGTTGCTATGCTGAGTTTGTTGAGATCTGATGGATTATGAGACTATGTTCAGATTGTGATGAGTAATAGATTTGGTTCTTCTCTTTTATATTTTGTTCTTGAGTAAATTCTTGCATGTTCTCCGTTGCGGTATTTTCTTTGGCCAAGTATTTTATTTTCAACTCCAAGAGAGAGCGTTATTCTCAATTGTGGGTTCAGCCCATTGATGTCTAGCTTGAGTGACAGAAACATGAGACTAGGGGATGTGCTGTTGCCACTGATGGCTTCTCGCCCCTTGTTGGTTACCCCAAGTAAAAGGTTGAGATGCAGTGCAGCAGCAAGTTTCCCTCGGTGAAGATACCAAGGTTTGTCTCCAGTAGGACTCCAGAGATGATAAGTAGGTGTCAGCGGCGCAACTGACGCGGACCTGTACACAGACACAAATAACTTTGTTCCCAACGAAGTTCAGAGAGGTTGTCAATCTCTCCGGTCTTGTTGTTCACAAAGGATCAAACACAAGGGATAATGATAGCAACTGAAAGTAAAAACAGATTAGTAAATGAGCGTGGAAACAGTAATGAGGATATGGACCGGGATACGTGATGTTCACTAGTGATGTCTCTCTCCCAAAAGACGATAAAACTGCTATGCGAGGTAAAAAAATTACAGAAGGGCAATTGACAGGATTATGAACGCACCGCAATGATGCTAAAAAAGAAAGGAAGAGGCTCAAAAGCACGGGAAGTACGCCAAAATAAGTAGACCGAAATCCAACTGCATCTGCTACTAATCATCCACCTTGAGATATCTATCCAGAACATCTCGCTGGTATTAAATTGCGAGCCCCACCAAAGTGTAAACCCAAAGCAATAGAGAACTGCATTAAAAATCACTTTGCGTAAAGTAAACAATCCTTGGAACCGCGGTTACAAGCATCGTTGTGTTTCCCCCTTGTGGCAACAGCCATCCCCTAAACTCATGTTTCTGTCACTCAAGCGTGTCATCGGGGGGCATGAACCCACAATCGAGCATAACGTTCCCTCTTGGGGTTACTACCTACTACTTGGCCAAAGGAATAAAAAGCAACGGAGAACATGCAAGAATTACTTAGGAACAAAAATATAAGAAATAAAAACCAAATATATTACTCAATCACAATCTGAACATAATCTCATAATCCATCAGATCCCATCAAACTCAGCATAGAAATAGCAGAAAGATTACAAAAGTGCCTCGATCATGTAGGGCAGCTCACGAGGTCTAAACCATGAAGAACAAAGAGGGGAGAAGAACATCACATAGCTACTGATCACGGACCCATGGTCCAAGGAAAACTACTCACAAGACATCCGGAAAGAATCCATGGTGGGGAGGAGACTCCCGGAGGTCGGCCCTCCCTCCGGCAGGGTGCCGGGAAGAGGTCTTCTGGTGCTCCCAATCTCGGAAGCACGGCGGTGGCGGAACAGAGGAGAGATCGCGAAAAAGGGTTCTGTCCTCGAGGGTTTCACGTCACGGGGAATATATAGGCGAAGGGGGGCACCAAGAGGTGGACCAGGGGCCCCAGGCGCCCCCCCTGGCGCGGCCCAGGGGGTGGACGCGCCGGGTGGCCGCCTGGGCCACCCCTGGATCCCGTCTGGCCCCACTCGGGCTCTTCGCGAAGCTTCCTGTACGCTGATTTTTCCTATATTTTTCCTAGAATTTTTCTGGCACTTTTTATATGGGGGAAAACTGAAATAGAAAAACAGCAGAAAACAGGAACTTGCAAATATGGTGCACTGAGTTAATAGGTTAGTCCAAATATGATCAAAAGTGTATGAAAGTGCATCTAGAACATAGCAATATCACACAAAACATGCATGGAGCAAGCAGAAATTATAGATAGGTTTTGGACGTATCAGCCACCAGGGATAAAACAACGGTGCTTATACCTGCGGGAGCAAGGATTGTTTACTTTACGCAAAGTTCTTTTAATGCAGTTGTCTGTTGCTTTGAGTTTACACTTTGGCTGGGATTCACAACTTAATACCAGCGAGATGTTCTGGATAGATATCTCAAGGTGGATGATTCGTAGTAGATGCGGATGGATTTCGGTCTACTTACCTTGGCGTACTACCCATTGCTTTTGAGCCCTTCCTTGCTTTGCAGCATAGTTAGCATTGCGATGCCTTCATAATCCTGTCAATTGCCCAACTGTGATTTTTTTTACCTCGCTAGAACTTTTATCATCTTTTGGGAGAGAGAAATCACTAGTGAAAATCACGAGACCACGGTCCATCTTCACATTATTGTTCACACCCTCAATTTACTTTCAGCTTTTACTTTCCTTTGCACCTTTTATCTCTTGCGTTGATCCTTTGTAAACGACAAGGCCGGAGGAATTGACAACTCCTCTGTACTCGTTGGGAGCAAAGTTATTTGTTGTTGTGTGCAGGTCCACGACAACACCCTAGTCAGGAAGCAATTTCTGGCGACGTTGCCACCTACTTGTATCTCCTGAGTACTATTGGTTCGATAACCTTGGTATCTTCACCGAGGGAAACTTGTTGCTGCACTGCATCTCAAACCTTCCACTTGGGGTAACCAACGAGGGGCGGGAAGCCATCACCGGTTCACGATACGGACCCAGACAATGTAGGCGACCGAGACGCCACCCTAGAAGATGGTTTCACTGCCTCATAGGTCCACCCACATATCTAAATGATGCAACCTCTCATTCATTCTTTTTCTATGCATATGCCAAATGGAAAGCCCGAACTAGTGTGACTCCTGGACTTGATCAGGGGTGAGTTAATAGGCCAAACGGGGTCCCCATAAAAACCTACATGTGGTAGTAATCTTTGTCTTGGATCACAACACAAGAACTCGGGGCCTAGGGCAGTGTTCAACGAGACAACCCACTGTGTACTCCTACATAGCCTCTCATCGTTCACCTTTTATTAGGGTAGATTCACCAACACGTTATCATCAGCACCAATATGAATATCCATCCCTACTGACAAACAATGTAACCTCATTGTATCACTAAGCAACAATAAGCAGTAACTGTTGCAGGGGCCACATGCTCATCATTCAACTCCTATATCTGCTAGGCTCGTGGTTTGCTTAATACGGTGACAAAATGATAGGTCATGCATCGGAATGGGTTCAAATATGCGAAAGAACGTGTCTCGGTGATCTCCTAAACATGCATAAGCGAGACTGAGAGGGAAGTAGGATTTTATAGACATGATCAATGGGGTTTGCTTGCCTTGCTTACGAGGTTCGGTACGGTGTCTTCAACGAAGGGGGTGGCCTCCGGTTCCGGTTCCACTTCTATCGAGCAAACAAAGCAAACACCGGAACAACAACAATGTAAACATTACATTGTAATGCACAATCAAGATGAATAATGTAGCAAGGCATGGTATTGATGTGACCTAGGTTCAATTTGTCACATGTTCATTGAAGTTGATTTGAAAAGTTAATTCAAATTCAAACTCCAAATGTTGTTCAAATTTGCCAAGTTGCATTTGCTATTGTTTGTTCTTTGTAAACCATCTTGACATGTGTATGATATACCTCTGATGTACTAGTGTTTATGTTTGCATTGCAATGGTTCAAATTGGAATTGCATTTGAATTAAATTTGAATTAATTCCAATTAATCCAAATAGCAAAATATACTGGTCCCAATTAAAGATCAACTCAAACATGGTTGAAAGTTGATTATTTGTATAGAGCATTTTCTGCTGATCATTTTTCATATATTATTTGTCCAATTTGGAGTTAATATGAATTAGTTATGATTTTCTAAAGTTTAAACTAATTTCTGTAATTTCTGGATTTTCTTTAATTCTTTTCTATTTAGATTTAAACAGAGAACCCAGTTTATTGCCTTATGCTGATGCAAGCATGACATCAGCTGGGGCTGACATGTGGGGCCAGGGTGTCAGTGAGAGCGAGTTATCTCTCTGTTTAAATAAAATAGAGAAAGATTAGTTTAGGGGGGCCCCACCTGTCGGAGGGCTTAGGGGGTGGTTAGTGGGTAATTAGTCCACAGGTTAGAGGGTTAATGGCGGGGGTCGCCGGAGTTGCCACTGTAGACGGCCGGAGAGATCGCCGGAACTTCAAAAACGTTCACGGGATGGGGGTTTGGGGGCACGGGCGCGCTCCTCGCGGGATCCCGCACCCAATGGTGCCATTGGGGCGTCAAGGGGAGGCTTGGGAGCACGGCCACGACGGCAATGGCGGCGGCTGGGCTCGGCCGTAGGAGAAGATGGCGTCGGTGGCTCGGGACAGAGCGTAGAGAGAGGGGAAAAGGGCGTAGCCTCACCGTGAGGATGTTGGAGAAGACGGGTAGGCTGGAGCGAGCGAGGTGATGGTGAAATTCACGCCGGAATCCATGGCGGCCGGCGGCGCGAAGGTTGAAGTTTCCGTCGTCTTCAGGGAGCCGCGACTCGATTGACTCCACGGGATGACGAAGTTGTCCACTGCGGAGCTGATGGACACGACGGGGAGGTGGCTCGTCGACGTTGGCCGCGCAGGGGCTCACCGGCGTCCTCTGGGGCGCTTCGGGACCTCGCGGAACTTCACCGGGGACGGAGGGGAAGCGACCTGTGACAGAGGGGAAAGGCAGGGGGCTCTGTGGCGTGTTGTGTGGCGCGCAGAGGAGCAAGGGGGAGGCCTAGAAGGCCATCATCGGCGTCGAGGTGGCGCCGGCTCGCTCCCAGGCTGCCACCGAGCTGCTTGCCCGTCGGTGAGGAAGGCGACAAGCCCTTAGGTGGGCTTGGGCCGGGGACGCTTAGTTGGGCCAGAGGCCGTAGAGGGTTGGCTGCGATTCCTTTTCCTATTTCTTCTGTTTTTTCTTTCTGTTTTCTATTTTTCTTTGCTTTGTTTTGCTCCAAACAAATAGCAGAGCATTTTTATTAAATGCCCAATTATTTTTATAAATCTTAGGTGGTCAGTAGAAAACCACTTACAACTTTTGGGCATTTTTTAAATTCAATCAATTTGAATTTCAATTAAAATAGGGGTCAACTTTAATTTCCAGAGCATCTTTTGAATTTAGAAAATTCCTTGGGCATGGGATTGAACCCAAACCACTTTTGAAATGATCACCATCATTTATAGGAATTTTCCAAATGTTCAAATGATTTTTGGAAAAATATTTTTATCTGGCCATTTATTTAAATTCTCAGGGCTTTTCTTTTCCCCATTTATGAATTTTCTTCATGATGCGGAGGAGCAACAAGCCCTAGCACTTACCCAGTTTGGGGTTCGGACAACCCCGCTTGGGAGCCATAGGAAGAAGAAAAAGATAGGAGAAGAACGGATGACCAAGCCCAGGCAATAAAGCAACAGGTATTTATAGCGCAGCCCAGGGGAAAACCAGAAAAAATACAGAAGCCAAGGAGGCGCCATCATTAAATCAAACACCAAACACGTCAGGCGTTACGAATTCCAAGACAAGATGCCTTCACACGGGCAGGAATATTTAAAGGATGCGTTAAATCTCGCCTGTTTCCCATACACACCTTGGAAATCTAACGGGCACCAGGCAGCACGGCGTCCAAGTCGTCATTATGGCTAGAAGATGCGACAGATCGAAGACCAAGCATCATCATAGGTCACCAAATAGCATGATAACGCCTATCAACGCGACATCCCAAGAAGGACGGATCAAGATAAAAACAATTGGAAAAAACAAAAGACTGGCAAAGGTCACCTATCTCTCAGTGCCAAAATATTCCGATTCCAAAATCTTTTACTCCCATCGGGAGTATCTTTATTCAAAACAGAGTAAAAGACCAAAAACTTGAGAGTTCGGGTGCTCCCTCACCCAGAAGATGAGGATATGCTCGAGTAACCACTCATACTTACAGAGTTTCGGGTGCTCGCTCGCCCAAAAGGCGAACATGCACTCGCGGGATTACTCGCGTCAGCGGAAACAACACATCTGTGGAGTTCGGGTGCTCCCACACCTTGAAAACAAAAATCTTTCGAGTGGCTAATCGCAAAAGCTCAGAAATCTAGACTACCCGCGCACTCGACGATATTCCGAGTGGGTGCTTTCCTATATGACTCCTCGCCTGAGCACGCAAAAGCTCCGCGGGTGACTACTAACAGCTCACTTGATCGTTTATTCCAAGTGGGTGCATCGCTAACCAGGCTCTTTGCCTCTACAGAAAAACAATTATACCTGGGTTACGACACACTGTACCCATATGCCATGCAAGCTTAGCGTGTAGGTAGGACCCCGCTGCGCAGAACGGCTGGGCCGGGACTTGCAACAAAGCGATTTCACTCCCGATCTTTTCCATGCGCTCGCATGATAGAAAGAGCCGAGCGAACGCACTCAGGCTATTTTCTCAGACTGGTAGCAATTGATCCTATAAGACCTGCAGCGGCATGAATTTGTCACTGGTCGTTCCAAGTTCATGTCGAGGGATGTGGGCTTGATCGGGCTACTGCATTATTTTCCACTAGCGCAATTCACCATGGCTCGACCAGTCGACTCCTTGGGCCCTTTCAGCTTAGCAATCCCTCGAAACCGGTATTGTGATGGCTCAAAACTGCCAGCGACCCGCAGCTGTGCTGCGCCTGCGATAATAAATCAATGACTCTTCGATTCCCCCCGCGAATCTTCGAGTCCCCCAGGCACTCGGGGGCTACTAACGAGGGGGTGACCCCACGACTCATGCGTGTGAGGATACCTGGTGTGTATAAAGATAGAAGGCCCGCAAGGAGCACTGATGGGCCCACGGCTTGCCCTCCCAAGGCACCGACGTAGGAGTCCACGACTGATATGGAAGGCTTGACTTGGCACACAAGGCAAGACTAGGGTTAGGAAACTATCTCTGTAATCTAGGACGGACTCCCCGAGACCTAGCCTAGTATATAAAGGCTGGGAGGGGAGACGTCTCGGACATCCAAGATCCAATCTACTCTCCTGGCCTTGCTAGAACTCGCCTTGGCCCCCCTTGTAATCGCCCACTTACCCAATAATATCGAGCAGGAAGTGCTTCTCCTGTTAGCCGACGAGTATCGTCCAACCTGTTCCTTCTCTATGATAAACCCAGGGTCCCTGACCATGGGATTTGCCGAGGCTGATCCTCGTCCGCGTCACCCCCCTGAGTGATCACGGCCCGCTATCTAATCCTAGCTAACAATGCGCAGGTTTCACTGCTGAATATAATATATATAGGCATCATAGGATAAAGGAAGGTACATCAAGGGGCGACAAAAATAGGCTATGCAATTGAATAGAATTGTAACGTAGCAGCCGCAGCAATGCCTAGTGCATGAAAAGTACGGAAAGTTAGGCGATATCTGGGGAAGAGAATGGCTCTGCTTGCCTGAAAGATCGACGGTAGGGGTGTGGTCGTCGACGAAGTAGTCGTACTCAACAGCGGTGTAGTCGGCAACAGTCGCGGGTTCTACCAGAGATTAAGGGGGGGGGGAAGAAACGGTAAACACAAAAAAAACATAACAAACAGATGCATGACATGGCATATGCAATTTTAAAGGTGTTCTAACGCAGTGCAATGCACGTTGGTCAGAGCGGGAATTCATCCGGGGATGAAATTCCGGCTCCGGATGATTATCGACAAATGGCCCAGAGGGGGGATGTCGATGTTCGTTGTGTTAGAGGGGGTTGTTGACATACGGATAGCATATTCTTATTCATTGTATTTTTCTGATCAATTTTCAGGTATAAAGTTTTTTGATCTGAGCTACGGTTTAAAAGATATTAATTTCTAAAGTTTAATTCATTTTTAAAAGAATTTTTAAATTTATTTTATTATTTAAATAGGCATTATCCACAACCTTATCCAGAATAGTGTCTGACAGGTGGGACCTACAATTCATACAAAGAAACATTTTAAATCATTTACTTTAATTAAATTACTAGTGGGGCCACATGTCATACTCTGTTTATATACTAATTTCATTTTAATTAATAAACTGACAGGTGGGGCCTAGGTGTCACAGACACAGGTGTTAAGTAACCAGTTTTTAATTAACCCAAGGAATAACTTAAAAGGGCTCAGCCCACAGGTAAGTGTTAGTGGGGGGGGGGTTATTTTGTTTAAATCTAATAGGGGGATTAGCAGGGGGTGGGTTAACCACTAATCACTCTTCTGACGAGGGGGGCCCAGGGGACAGTCTCACCGGAGGCTCGCCGGCGACAGAACGTCGGCGAGGTCGACGTTTCCCTCGCGGTGGTGCACGGGAGGGGCGCGGCTGGGCTTGTTCGAACCGGGGGAGCACCGCGCATCGAATGGTGGTCTTGGGGTGGTCGGGGACTCACCGGAGCGGTGTCGGCAATGTGCGAGGTGACAGTCAGTGAGGGGGCGGCGACGAGGAAGTGGCTACGGGGGGTTTTGGCGAGCGCGGGCTAGGGCATTCGACTCCTGCGAGCACCACGGGCAAAACGACGCTAGCGGCTGGCCAAATGGGTGCTCTGGGCCACGGGGAGGAGCACGACGGCGGCGAGGAGATCACTGCCGTAATGGCAGTGGTGGCTACGGGGCCCGGGAGGCGAAGGGGGAAGTTGGGGAAGGGGGCCGTGCTCACCAGGGTGACGTAGCCGTTTAAATGGGCTCGGATGAGGGTTGACGTTGGCCGGAATTTGACGGAGCTCACCGGCGACTGGAGGTAGACGACGGTGGAGATTTCGCGCATGTAGGGCTTCCCGGCTCGAGTTCTTCTGGAGGGCGATGAACACGACGACGCTGGAGCGACTGGACACGAAGGCGTGGCCTCGCGAGCTCACTGGCCGCGTGAGCTCACGACCATGGCAACGGCGGCTCGGGTGGGATTTTTCCCCGGAGACTACGAGGCGAGTGTGAGGGGAAAGTAGCGATGGACCGATCCACAAAACGTGGGGAGACTTTCTTTATTGCGACGACGAGTCCATGGTGGCATGGGAGCAGGTGAGATGGCGGGACCGGACCGGCAGCGTCACGGCCATGGCGGCATGGCGGCCGTGCACGCGAGGAAGGAGGAGAGAAGGAGGTGCGCCAGTGTGGGCCTTTGCCCAGGGAGTGACTTAGTGATTTTTCATTTTTGTTATTCTTTTTGCTTTCTGTCCTTTCTCTTTGTATTTGTTTTAACTGCTTTTGCATTTTTATAAAATGTGTTACCTGGTGCTATATTAGTGTTGCACTTTATAATAGTGCCACAAAAAGTTTGGGGCCAATATAAACTCATTTGAATCATTCCTATATTTAAAATGATTAAATATTGTTGTTTTTCTACTGTCAAGATTTGTTTGCAATATGTAAATATTCAAATAAATACCCAATGTTGGTTGAACATGGTCTAATGATTTTTAGGGATTTTCCAAAATTGGTTGCATGAACTTTGGGCAAAGCTTTATCTGTCACCTATTTTCAATAACCACCAAAAGGCATTTGAATTTCTTTTGATTCAAGGTTGATCAAGGCAAGGATCAAACATAGTGATTTGAACTTAAGCAAGGTGTTTACTTTTCCAACAATAGTGGTTACTGTTACAAGACCTGAGGGTGTTACAGCCAAAATTGATAATACACCTCTGCACGGACATTTGAATGACAAGAAAGCTCACCAGCACCACCACGAGGGTCCATCACAGCCCCGACACGGCACATGAACAAATACATGCACCGAAACATGAATCCAAGCGAATCAAGATCACCGACGGACTCGCAATCTAACCGAGAGGTGGTCAGGACGACTCCTGATGGCACTAAAGTAGTGCTCCTTGTTGTCTATCCCAAGTGGAAGGTTGAGAAGTAGTCATCAATAAGTTTCCATCGGTGAAGTTACCAAGGTTATTGATGGAACATTTCCCGTCCTTGGTTTTGGTGTTGATTACAATACCAGATTAAGTATCTAACCACGTTTCGAGTGTTTCAGGTTCACCCACAGGACACGATGTTGTGGGACCATTTCCGTCCAAGCGCGAAGTGATCAAGAAGCCTGCTCTGACTTGGTCACCAGCCGGCCGGCTGTACCGGGGTACAAGGCCGGTTGTACCGCTCTGTTCAGGGGCCGGTACTACCGGCCCTGCACCGGTGCTTCCACCGGGGTGGTAGGGAATCCCCTCTTACCCGGGCTGGTAGCCGTGCGGTGGTGGCCCGGTTGTACCGGTAAATCCGGTTGTACCGGTATGGTCGCGGTTATACCGTTGTGACCACTCCATCTCTGGCTAGGGTTAGGGCTTTCGGCTGGCTCAGGGTGGCTGGCCGGTTGTACCGGAGTGGAAGGCCGGTTGTACCGGCCGGTGTTCTTTTCTGCATAACGGTTGGATTGAGTGGGAGGTATAAAGGGGGGGTTCTTCCTCTTTGCCTTTGACCTCAAGCTACACTCATTCTCCATTGACGCCAAAAAGCTCCATTGACTCCGATCTCCATCTCTAGCCAATCAAACTTGTTGTGCAGCTAGGAATTGAGGGAGGAGACCTAGATCTAAAGTTCCATTCAAAGGAAATATTGTTTCTCATCCTCATTGTTGTCGATCTTGTTACTCTTGTGGTTTGGGGCCATCAAGAGCTTGAGGCCACCTCGGAGCCACAATCCATTGTGGTGAAGCTTCGTGGTGTTGGTTGGAGACTCCGGCATTCTGTGGAGCTGCCCCACCCTTGTGTAAAGGTTTCGTGTGCTCCTTCAAGGCACCGATAGTGATTTCACGGCATCTTACGTTGGTAAGAGCATGAGGAGAAATATGGTGGCCCTCGTTGGCTTTGTGTGAGCATTGTGCTCCTCACCCTCTCCAAACGGAGACGTACTTCTCGAAAGAGAAGGAACTTCGGAAACATATCCTTGTCTCCCGTGTTCCCCTTTACCTTTACTTTGTGCAAGTTACTTCCCTTGCTTATCTATTGCTTTCTTGTTGTTTCGTAGTTGTTGGAATATAGGTTGCTCACATAGTTGTATATCAAGACAACCTATATTCCTTGTTGAGCCTAAATTGTTAAGAAAAGTTTAAAAAGTGTTAGTCGCCTATTCAACCCCCCCCCTCTAGTCGACATTCCGATCCTTGCAATTGGTATCAGAGCCTTGTCTCTTACTACGGGCTTTACCACCTTAAGAGGATGTCGCAACAGGATAAACCAAAAGAGATTGAGGTTCCAGGAGCTACTTTGAACCCTCCCCTCTTGGAAACGGTTCCGAGTACCGAGGGCTTCACGAATGCGTTCTCGAAGGATGACTCATCATCTATCTCTCGACATGAGTACAATGAAGGCATGTCCGCCATTAAGGCGCACATGAATAAAGTTACCGACATGCTTGGTAGCCTCATGTCGAGGATGCCCTCGGAAAGCAACCCCACCATCATCCCCAACATTCCAACGTTGGGTGGAGGAGATGTCATCTCCCAACCTAGTGATGATGGTAGGAATGATAGTCGATCCATTCTTCGTTCAGGGAATGGATCGGGTATTCATTCCGCGGTGGCTCCTCCTGTTACCTATAACTCAGTACCTCTTCCCGAGCCTCATTTTGCACATGCAGGCACTATTCCCATCCTTAACAAAGATGCTTATCCAGTTTGGGCTCATCGCATGAAGAGACATTTGAAGGGGTCCTCCGTGGAACTGTGGCGCATCGTTGAGGAGGGATTCAATCCTCGTGACCGCCACAACATGACCCCAAGAGAATATCGGGACAACACCATCAACAGTCATGCTATGCTCGTGATAGGAAATGGGTTGAAGGAAGAGCAATACAATCTTGTCCTAAAGTGTGAAATGGCCAAAGATATGTGGGATATTCTTGAGAGGACTCTCATGGGAAGCACTAGCATACGATGCTCTAAGTTTGAAAAGATTCAAGATCAAGCCGATCACTTTGTCAGGAATGAAGGGGAGTCTTCCGAGGATGTTCATCAAAGGTTGGTGGATCTCTCCAACTCCATGACGGACCACGGGAGCATGGACACCGACGACGGATGGATAAAGAGAAAGTTCATCACGGCTATGCTCCTACACAAGAAGCATATCACCAAGGTCATTCGTCAAAGGCCTGACTTTTGAGAGTTGAGTTCAAACCAAGTCTTGGATGAATTCCTTGCCATGGAAATTTTGGACTCCACGACCGAGTTAAAATTGGCTCTCCAAAGTGGCTCCAAGGTGCCATCTCTCACCTTGAAGGCCAAGGAGGTTCAAGTTGAGGAAGATGAAGATGAAGAGGATGTGGGTCCGGAAGACACCAAGTATGCTTACAATGAGCACATGGCTCTAGCCTCAAGATAATTTTGGGGCAACAAGAAGAACTTCAAGTCCAACACAAGTAGCTTCAAGCCAAAGGGACAAAGAATAAGGACTTGCTTCAATTGTGGCAATGTGAGTCACTTCGACGTGGAGTGTCCATATGAGAAAAGAGAAGACCATGGTGGAAAGCTCATCCGTAAGGAAAAGAACAAGCCACCATTGAACAAGACCCTTGGGAAGAAGAAGCCACAACGTGTGTTGGTGGCTCAAGAATAATACTATTCCGATGATGAGGAGGATGAAGAAAGTGGTGAGATTGTGGCTACCGCCACCGTTGCTATCGCCATTGAATCCCCCTCATCAACGTCTCTCTTCAACTCCCCCAACGAGAACCCTCACATCATCCACAAGTGTCTTATGGCCAAGACTACCTCGGTAACTCCTCACTCTAAACCGTTTACTCCCACTAACCCTTCATTGTTGGATTGTGTGGAGGAAAATGAGGAGCCCAAAGCACAAGAAGAAAATGAATTCGAACTATTCATGTCCAAGCTCAAAGGAGTTGCCAAGGGACACTTTGTGGCTCTCTTGGAACAACTAGGCGAAGCCCATGCTCACATTGAGAAACTTGATGAGACTATCACCGAGTTGCAAGGTCATAGTCACGACTATGGGGATGAGATAGGGGAGCTATCTCATTCTCTCGAAGAAGAGCGTGAGCTTAAGTTGTCTCTTGATGACACGTATGCTAGTGACATCTCTAAGCAGAAACTTGACCTTAAACATTCTAATGCTATTGCGTGTGATCTCAAGACTAAAAATGATGAACTTGTTGAGGCTCATGAAAGACATCTTGTGGATCATGAGAAAGTCGAAAAGGACCACAAGTCCTTAAAGCACGAACTCGTGGCTCTCAAGAAGGCTCATGATGAAACAAGTATGCAACTCACTAAAGAAATTCCTACATTTTCTCCTATTATTGTGGTAGAGAAACCTAGTTCCTCTAACTCTTGTTGTGAGCATGCTCCTCTCATTAAGGAAAACGCTAGGTTGAAGGCACAACTTGAGAAGGGACTTGTCTCTTGCATTCAAGGAGAAAATAATCTTAATGATCTCTTGAGTGCCCAAAAGGAGGTCGTTGGCAAAGAAGGCATTGGTTTTGGTGCAAGCTCATCAAAGAAGAAGAACAAGAAGAGGAAGAACAAAAAGAAGAAAGGCAAGGCCCCTCCTCCTTTAAAGGAAGTCACATTTGTGAAGGAAGGGGAGAAGCCCCAAGAAAAGGTGGCAAAGGCCATTGAGGGTGGAGTGACCAAGAGAAGTGGTGCCATTCCCAATGACTTTGCCGGACCAACTAACGTCTCTTATGTTCTTTGTTGCACTAATGATGGGCATGTTTATGCCAAATTTGTTGGTTCCTTTGATGAGTATATTGCATGGTCCATTTGGGTGCCTAAGACCCTTGTTACTAACGCAAAAGGACCCATTTGTGAATGGGTACCTAAAGCCAAGCATTGATCCCATGTAGGTGGCGGCTTCCGGTGGTGGTTCATGGATACTTGATAGCGGGGCTACAAGTCATATGACCGGAAGCAAGGACATGTTGGTGGACATTGATTTTGGACCATCTCGAACCACCCGTGTCCAATTTGGAGATGCAAACACGTCAAAGGTATTAGGTCTTGGAAAAGTGATAATCTCTCCGGACTCGTCCATTGAGAAAGTATTGCTAGTTGAGACTTGTGCCTTTAATTTACTTTCCGTTCGTCAAATTGCCATGATGGGCCTTTGAACTTTCTTTGATAAAGACATGGTCACCTTGATGTGGAGCAAAACTCTTAAAGTGGCCTTTGTTGGACACGTGGAGGACGGTATGTGCGTGGTGGACTTTCCAAAAGTCCCCACCAAAACCGTCATGTGTCTAATGGCTAAAGTTGATGTGGGATGGCTTTGGCACCGCCGACTAGCCCGTGTCAATATGAGGTCTTTGCAAACACTTCTCAAGGGTGAGCATGTCATTGGACTAACAAATGTTAGCTTTGCCAAAGATCGAGCTTGTAGGGCATGCATTGAAGGGAAACTACATGAGAAGAAACATCCCGTCAAGAATATCATCTCCACCAAGAGGCCTCTGGAGCTCCTTCACATGGATATCTTTGGGCCTCTATCATATCATAGCCTTGGCGGAAAGAAGTATTGCTTGGTTATTGTTGATGTCTATTCAAGATATACATGGGTTTATTTCTTCAAGAAGAAAAGTGAGACCCAACAAACCTTCATCGAGTTTGCCAATGAAGCTCAACGTCAACACAATTCAAAGATTTTGGCAATTAGGAGTGACAACGGCACCGAGTTCAAGAACTACACCTTGGATGAATTCCTTGGAGATGAGGGGATCAAACATCAATATTCCGATGCTTATACCCCTCAAGAAAATGGTGTTGCGGAGAGGAAGAACCGCACTCTGATTGACGCAGCAAGAACAATGATGGCGGAGTTCAAGTAGACATCAACGCCGCTTGTCATGCAACCAACCGTCTTTATCTCTGCAAGATATTGAACAAAACTCCGTATGAAATCATCACCGGGAAGAAGCACAACATCAAGTATTTTCGGTCTTCGGGTGTAAGTGTTTCATTCTTAAGAAAGGTGCTCGTTTGTCTAAGTTTGAGTCTAAGACAAATGAGGGCATATTTGTTGGTTATGCTTCAAACTCTCACGCATATAGAGTCTACAACAAGTCTTCCAGACTTGTTGAAGAATCTAGCAACGTGGAGTTCGATGAACATAATGGCTCCCAAGTGGGGCAAAGTGATCTTAATGATGTAGGTGATGAAATTCCTCCTCAAGCCATTAGAAGAATGGGTGTGGGTCATTTCCTACCCATTGAGGAACCCCTTGTGGTGGAAGGAGAAGGACAATGCTCTACGCATGTGGAGCCATCACCTCCTCAAGATCCACAAGCAAACCAAGAACAAAAAAAAGGCCCTCTCTCGCCCGAACAAGATCAAGGTCGAGATTCAATCATGGAAGATGGTGGTGCACCACATGATGACCAAGATCATGTTCTTGTTCAAGGACATGCTCAACATGATGAGCAAGTCCTTGAGGATTCTCCTTCTTCCGAAGATGGTTCTCTTGCTCCCTCTCAAGAAAATTTGGAAGAAGAAAGAGTTCGTCGAGCACTCAAGATTGCATCCCGGTTAAAATCACAAGATCTTTCGGTGGATCAAGTGCTCGGAAGCATCCTAAAGGGTTTAACAACTCGTAGTCAATTGAGAAACTTTTGTGCCCATAATGCATTTGTTTCTTGTGTTGAACCCCAAAAGGTAGGTGAGGCGCTTGAAGATCTGGATTGGCTTGAGGCCATGCATGATGAACTCAATAACTTCAAGCGCAACAAGGTGTGGACATTGGTGGAAAGACCCAAAGGTGATCATAATGTTATTGGGACCAAGTGGATATTCAAGAACAAGCAAGATGCACTTGGTATTGTCATACCGAACAAGGCAAGGTTAGTGGCTCAAGGTTTTTCCCAAGTCGAAGGTATTGACTATGGTGAAACTTTTGCCCCCGTGGCTTGTCTTGAGTCCATTCGTATTGCTCTTGCCTATGCTTCTCATCACAACTTCAAGTTATATCAAATGGATGTGAAGAGTGCTTTTCTTAATGGTCCCATTAATGAGTTGGTATATGTCAAGCAACCCCCCGGGTTCGAGGACCACAATTTCCCAAATCATGTCTATAAACTCGACAAGGCGCTCTATGGCCTTAAGCAAGCACCACGCGCTTGGTATGAGCACCTTACCGAGTTCTTAGTCGATTATGGGTTTGAAATTTGGCAAATCGATCCCACTCTTTTTACCAAGAGGGTTGGTGGGCAATTGTTCATATGCCAACTATATGTTGATGATATTATCTTTGGCTCGATTAACAAATCTTTTAATGAGGAATTTGCTAAGCTAATGATCGACAAGTTTGAGATGTCTATGATGGGAGAGTTGGAGTTCTTTCTCGGTTTTGAAGTCAAGCAATTATCAAGAGGAAATTTCATCAACCAAGCCAAATATACTCAAGACATGCTCAAGAGGTTCAAGTATGATGGTCTTAAAGGAGCCAAGACCCCCATGCCACTCAAGTGTCAACTTGACCTCGACCCGAACGGTAAAAAGGTAGACGAAAGGGAGTATCGTTCTATGATTGGTTCTTTGTTGTATCTTTGTGCATCTAGGACGAATATCATGTTGAGTGTGGGCATGTGTGAAAGATTTCAATCCGCACCAAAAGAGAGTCACGTAGTGGCTGTCAAAAGAATCTTTCGATATTTGGTTCATACCCCAAACTTTGGACTGTGGTATCCTAAAGGCTCAAGCTTCAACCTCGTCGTGTACATGGATTCGGATTGGGCGGGAGACAAGGTGGAGAGGAAGTCCACTTTCGGAGGATGCCAATTCCTTGGTAGGTCTTTGGTGTGTTGGTCATCGAAGAAGAAAAATTGTGTTTCCCTCTCTACGACCGAAGCCGAGTACATTGCCGCCGCAAGTTGTTGTGCACAATTATTATGGATGAGGCAAACTTTGAAGGATTACGGTGTCATGTGTGACAAAGTGCCTCTTTTATGTGACAATGAAAGTGCTATCAAGATCGCCTACAACCCCGTCTAACATAGCAAGACGAATCATATAGAGATTCGTCATCACTTTATTCGAGATCATGCGAAGCGGGGTGATATTGACCTTTCATATGTGGGCACCAGAGATCAACTTGCGGATATTTTCACCAATCCATTGGATGAAGCAAGATTTCGAGAGTTAAGGCATGAGCTAAATATCATTGATTCAAGTAATGCGGTTTGAAGACTTGCCCACACGTCCCATCTCAACATGATGTCTAGCTTGGATGTAGGCATGGACATAGGGGGAGTGTTGCTTAAGTCATAGGAAACCACTCCACCTATTATGCGGAAAGAGATAAAATTCTTTCACTATGGTCACGTTCGGAGGCCGTCATGGTCACCCAAGGTGACAACGGTGCTTCAAAGAAGAGCATTGGCAATGAACCCAAGATACATCTTAGTGGTTTCATACCAAACAAGCTCAAACATGGTGGCTTCGGCCACCGCCCCTCTGTTCGGGAGGTTTGGTTCAATTTGGTGGCTCTTTATTGCGTTTGCTTCAACGGTGAATTTTTGTGTGCTCGCTATCTCTCGTTTCTGGTACTCTTGGTTCCGTCGCCGGGTTTTTGTGTTGTCCCGAGTTTTGTGTGTTGCGTGTCTTCTGTTTGAGAGTGGCGGGTGTGTCTAGTTCTCTCTCTTCAGCCCTCTGTTTTTCCAATATACATTTCCCCCTCTCCCCTGGCAGCACTAGAATGAACAACAGTAGAACCGACCCTTTGAGCGGTACTACCGGTCTATGTCAGGCACTGGTACAACCGGGGTTCAACCCGGTACAACCGGTGTCTCCAGTGGACCGGAGGTACCGCAGTAACCCTAGTGTTACCACAGGGGCCGGTACAACCGGTCGGGCACCGCGGTTCTACCGGTGTGAGGAGTATATAAGGCTCGGGCCAAAATCATGGGGGTTATTTCCCCACTTCGTGCCCTCACCTCGAATACTCCTCCCACCGGACACCAACCGCCGCCGCCCCGGGACGCCGCCGGCTCCTCGGTTCTCTCCGATCTCCCTCCGATCGGGCTGGTGCTGATCTCCTCCTCCACGATCTGCGCCATGGATGTGGGTAAGGCCTTATGCTCCTCGCATTGTAGGGTTTCCTTCGGAATCCGCATGTTTGTTGGGCCTTGAATCACATCTTTGATTTCTATGAATCGTGCTTACATGGTATAGTAGTGTGAGTAATCTAGGAGTTTGAATCATCATGCTCTAGTCCATGCTCACTGGTTTTCCCTCCTCCCCGGCCGTATCGGACTCATGCCCTAGGTTTGCCAGCCCCCGGTACAACCGCCCTGTCATGGCGGTCCAACCGGTGCACGCCCGGTACAACCGTTGCATGTAGGTCCATCCCATGTGCATCTTTCTCGTGCATGCATTTTCGAACCCCGCTCGATGTGTATTCATCTCATCTCTCTATTCCCTCGTGTCTTGCTTGAGTAGGTGGTTCTCGCTCGAGAGGAGGTGGCCCGCGTCCGAAGAAGAAGAGGGTGCGTCGGTCCGATGATCAGGAAGAGGAAGTCACCCAGCCCAGTCAGCTCTCTCGCCGTCAAAGGTCTGTCATCATGAATACCTCTAAGGGCAAGCCTGTGTCAAAGATGTCTCTGCCAGAATATCAGCGCTTCAGGGTTCAGAATCCGTACTCATCTCCTCGCGCACTAGGTTGGACCAACCCGATGTTTTGGACTACCCAGCAGCTGAGTATTGTCACCGACATCTATAGCCAGTTCAAGAACAAGGTGACAAGCATGTGGGCCATTGACATAGACCACATGAAGTCAGAGGATCACAAGGAGTACTTCAAGGATGCTCTGGCATTGTGTGAGGAGTTTGATCTCATCAAGCTCATGGATACATAGTGTGACATGGATCCACAGCTCATTCAGCAATGGTATGCCACTATTCACTTTGGGACTGATGACCACCGTACTATCACCTGGATGACTCGTGACCAGCAGTGTTCTGCTCGTTGTTCTGAGTTCTGTGCAGCTCTGGGCTATCACTATGATGATCATGGACAGGGTGTTGGTTTCTCTCCGTTTGGTGCTATTTCCTCTGATCCTGCTTTGCTTGCTCCACTATACATTCACTGCCGTGGGATACCGGGTGCCTCAAAGGATTTGAAGCCTCTCTACGATATCATGCATCGCATCTACAGGAACATGCTGATTCCCAAGGTTGGGAATCAAGATCGGATCTACAACTTCTTCATTGATTTGATGATGGTGACTCGCTCTGAGAAGGGAAAAGGCGTTCCTTTGAATGTGCCCGAGGTGCTATGGCAGGAGATGTACCGCTGTGTGACAAGCAAGGCATGTCCTTCTCTGGGTCCTTACATTATGAAGTTCCTTCACTCGTATTGGGAGGCCAAGTTTCCAGGCGATGCCTTGGTCACGGATCCCTCTTCTCTCATTGTTCACGCCCGCAAGAAGCTGAAGATCAAGAAGAATGCTGCCCCTCGCTTTGAGAACAAAGGAAAAGAAAGGATGGAGACTGAGTTTGCCGCTTCTAGTGACTCTGACTTTGAGCTTCCCGGGGCGGGTACCTCTGCATGGGCGAAGCTCAAGGCTAAGGTTCGCAAAACCTTTTGTCTCCAGCTTGACATCCAGCACAACATGTACCTTGCGCACAAGTGTGAGAAAAAGAGCCGCGCACGTCAGATCCAGATGATGAGAGCTCTACAGCTGGAGGTTAGCAGTGGGTCTAAGAAAGATATCACCTCTGAGGAAAAGTGGATTTCGCAGAACTACTCTCGGTGGACTGATAGTGATGACACTCCTCCTCCGACCGTTGAGCACTCCCCGCCTCCACGGTTTGATGATGATGAGATCCAGTCCGAGCACTCGGAGGATCCAGTGGACCCTTCTGATTCTGACGATGATGCCACCGAGGAGTCTGACGAGTGATTTGTTGGGCGTTAGCATCGGACGTCCTCCCTTTTTGGTGTCTCGATGCCAAAGGGGAGAAGTCATCTAGTAGGAGTTTGAGGGATTTGCTTGCGGAGCTTGCATAGCTCCTTGTATCGTGTGCGTGTGTGTGTGAACCTTCTGTGTGCTCTGCTCGTTTGAACCTTAAAACCCTTGTGTGTTAGAAGACTTGTTTTTTCGTTTGTTTTTCCTTGACTCTTTGTTGATTGCAAGTCTTAATCTTTGTTTGTTACAACTGCAATGTTTATTGTTCCGTAAAATATAGGGGGAGTGGTGATCCTTATGTATGCACTTTTATCGCTCCATGCATCAATTCATTTGGTGCATACAGCTAGGGGAGCCCGTCTATACTTTACGGAGTGAATACACCTCGGTTGTATGTTTTCCTGTTGCAAATCCGTGTATTGTCATCAACCACCAAAAAGGGGGAGATTGATCGAATATTTCCCGTCCTTGGTTTTGGTGTTGATTACAATACCGGATTAAGTATCTAACCACGTTTCGAGTGTTTCAGGTTCACCCACAGGACACGATGCTGCGGGACCATTTCCGTCCAAGAGCGAAGTAATCAAGAAGCCTGCTCTGCCTGGTCACCAGCCGGCCGGCTGTACCGGGGTACAAGGCCGGTTGTACCGCTCTGTTCAGGGGCCGGTACTAACGGCCCTGCACCGGTGCTTCCACCGGGGTGGTAGGGAATCCCCTCTGACCCGGGCCGGTAGGCGAGCGGTGGTGGCCCAGTTGTACCGGTAAATTCGATACTACCGGTGCCAGGAGCGGTACAACCGCTCTCCCCTCGCTACGGGCTAGGGTTTGGGGGTGGCACGGTTGTACCAGGCCCCCTACCGGTCCTTCCACCGGACCCATGCCCCTGGCCCTCTGACCTAGGCCGGTGGTGGAGAGGTGGCCCACCGGTTGTACCAGTAAATCCGGTTGTACCAGTGTGGTCGCGGTTGTACCGCTGTGACCACTCCATCTCTGGCTAGGGTTAGGGCTTTCGGCTGGCTCAGGATGGCTGGTCAGTTGTACCGGAGTGGCAGGCCGGTTGTACCGGCCTGTGTTCTTTTCTGCATAACGGTTGGATTGAGTGGGAGGTATAAAAGGGGGGTTTCTTCCTCTTTGCCTTTGACCTCAAGCTACACTCATTCTCCATTGACGCCAAAAAGCTCCATTGACTCCGATCTCCATCTCTAGCGAATCAAACTTGTTGTGCAGCTAGGAATTGAGGGAGGAGACCTAGATCTAAAATTCCATTCAAAGGAAATATTGTTTCTCATCCTCATTGTTGTGGATCTTGTTACTCTTGTGGTTTGGGGCCATCAAGATCTTGAGGCCACCTCGGAGCCACAATCCATTGTGGTGAAGCTTCGTGGTGTTGGTGGGAGACTCCGGCATTGTGTGGAGCTGCCCCACCCTTGTGTAAAGGTTTCGTGTGCTCCTTCAAGGCATCGATAGTGATTTCACGACATCTTACGTTGGTAAGAGCGTGAGGAGAAATAGGGTGGCCCTCGTTGGCTTCGTGTGAGCATTGTGCTCCTCACCCTCTCCAAACGGAGACGTACTTCTCGAAAGAGAAGGAACTTCGGAAACATATCCTTGTCTCCCGTGTTCCCCTTTACCTTTACTTTGTGCAAGTTACTTCCCTTTCTTATCTATTGCTTGCTTGTTGTTTCGTAGTTGTTGGCATATAGGTTGCTCACATAGTTGCATACCTAGACAACCTATATTCCTTGTTGAGCCTAAATTGTTAAGAAAAGTTTAAAAAGTGTTAGTCGCCTATTCACCCCCCCCCTCTAGTCGACATTCCTATCCTTTGAGTTATCGTACCAGGAGGACTCCTAGTTCTGCAAGTAGGTGTCAATGGCGCCAAAAGTTTGCCGTATCTTTTGAGGTTGACGTGGACCTGCACACAACAACAAATAACTTTGCTCCCAACGAATACAGAGAGGTTGTCAATCTCTCCGACCTTGTTGTTTATGAAGGATCAAAGCACCAGCGAGGATAATAGAGGTGATTGCAACGAAAAGGAAATAAAAACAGTAAATAGTGGAGGTGTAAACAATGGTGGAAATATGGACCGGGGTCCCATGATATTCACTAGTGATGTCTCTCTCCCAAAAGACGATAAATAACTATGCTGGGTGAACAAATTACAGCTCGACAATTGACAGAATTATAAACGCACCGCAATGCTAATTATGCTACAAGAAAGTTAGAGGCTCAATCGTATGGGCAGTACGCAAGGACAAGTAGACCGTTTATTCATCAGCATCTACTCACTAATCATACACCTTGAGATATCTATCCAGAACATCTCGCTTGTATTAAGTTGCGAGCCCCACCTAAAGTGTAAACTCAAAGCAACAAACAACTTCATTAACAAACTATGTGTAAGGTAAAGAATCCTTGCAACCACAGTTACAAGCACCGTTGTTTTCTCCCTAGTGTCAACAACACATCCCCTAGTCTCATATTTCTGTCACTCAAGCAAGACATCGGGGGCATGAACCCACAATCATGCATAACACTCCCTCTTGGAGTTCCAATCTACTACTTGGCCAAAGCAATAAATAGCAACGGAGAACATGCAAGAATACTCAATAACTAAAACATAAAAGGTAAACCAAATATATTACTCATCACAATCTGAACATAATCTCATAATCCATCGGATCCCAGTAAACTCAACATAGCAACAGCAGAACTAATACATAGATGGATTGATCATGCAGGGGAAGCTCACAAGGGCTAAGAATTGAGGCACAAGATTGGAGTGAAAACATCACATAGCTACTGGTCATGGACCCATGGTACAAGGTGGACTACTCACGACCCATCCGGGAAGCGCTCATGGTGGTGGAGAAGCTCCCGGAGATCAATTAATCCTCCCTCCAGAGGGTGCCGAGACAGGGTCTTATGGAGATCCCGATCTAGGGTTCGCGGCGGCGGTGAAATAGTAGGGTAAATCGCGTAACGGAGGATATCTCGGGTGTTTTTAGGTCGAGGGGTAAATATAGGCGAAAGGAGGGCACCGGGGGAGGCCTGGTCCCACAAGGCGGGTCCCTGGCGCGGCCTTCCCCTGGCCCGCGCCAGGTGGTCGCCGGGGAGGGGGATACCCCCGTCCGGCTCTCCTTCGAGCTTCGTGAAGCTTCCGGAATGCTGATTTTTTATATATTTTTTCTAGATTTTTCCGAGCACTTTAAATATTAGGAAATACTTGCAAAGCACGGACAACAGCGGAGAGAAACTGGCACTGGGGCACTGAGTTAGTAGGTTACTCCAAATATGTGGAAAAAGTATGAAAGTGTAGCAACACATGTAGCAAAGTCACCCATATAAGCATGGAACAAGCAGAAATTATAGACATGTTTGGGACGTATCAGCGACTGCACCACCACTCACGCACACACCTTCATGCCGCCAGCACCGCACCACCGGATAGAGGACCTCCATATCTCGAAGCTCATCGACTAGAGCGGAGTCCAGGCCGACCAGCACCAGACCAGCACAGTCTGCGGCCGCACCACCAAAACCACCAATCCGCCACTACCACTTGAGACGGCCAAGCAATCAGAGCCGCCCGCTGAGCGACCTCGCCCGCCGTCCGCCACCCGTGGTAGCATGAACGCCCATTGCCCCGCTCGAGCCAGATCCAGGCAAGGCCGGCCCGGATCCGGCTCCGGAGCACCACCACGGCCAGGCTACAACCACCCGAGGTGGCACGAGCGCCCACTGTCGGCCGCGGCCGAAACCTCCAGTCACCCCGTCGCTAAGAAGCCCCCTCTCGAGCCAGATCTAGGCGTTCTCGCCCCGGATCCGGCGCCGGAGCACCACCACGGCTACCGCCCAGGACCGCCACGTGCTCCCCGACCAACACCCATCATGAGCTCCCTAGCGTGCTCCGGACCGCCACACAACAGAGAAGACCAGATCCTGCCGCTGCCGGCTCCACGCGGGCTTTGCCGCCCTGCGGAGGGGACGACGCGAGCGAGGGGAAGGAGGAAGGAAGGGATCTTTTGGGGGATGGCACTGTTGCCGCCCTGGGGAGGGGATGACGCGAGCATGGAGTGTCAAACAGAGAGCGTGATCATATCTTGCTGTATGATGACTACTTTCAACCTGATCCACTTTTTCCTCACAAGACTTTCCGGCGTTGCTTCTCGATGGAGAGACCGTTGTTCAGCCGTATTCGAGAGGGAGTGACAGAATATGATGATTACTTCAAATACAAGTATGATGCTACTACCAAGTTAGGTTTGTCCTCTTGTCGTAAATGCATACCAGCTGTTTGAATGCTTGCATATGGAGTTTCTGGTTATCTAGTTGATGAGTATGTGCACATAAACGAGTCCACTTGTCTAGAGTCATTTTATAGATTCTACAGGTTTGTGGTTCAGATGTTTGGTGTCGAGTACTTGCGGCAACCAAATGTTGAGGATACATCTCGGTTGTTGGAGGTAAATGGTGCTAGAAGATTCTCGGGCATGCTCGGTACACCATAAAATCTAGGATGTTAGTTGACGGGGCATTTGTGTCATGGAAATTATTTTTCGTCAACGAAAATAGCCTGGTGACGTTTCTCGACCGTCAATCGACTTGTCATGAAACACCATAGAAAAACAATGGTACCACTTTTTTCATCGTCTAAGATCGCATATTTGTTGACACTCGTAAAAACGTCGCTAATTGACCTTTTCATCGACGCACAAATACGTCACACACAACACCCAAAATTGACACATAAGATGGATATTGGTGACGACAAGCCGTTGCTAACAATCTTTTTGGAAACTAAAATAACTATCAAATGGGCACGGTAGTTGCCGACGTGTATGCTTACATGTGGCTTCAACTACGGTGCCGTTAGTAGTACGCTCGCCATTATCGTTGAGCGGTCAATGTTACTAAGATATGAGTCATTTATGATGCTCACGTGGCTTCATACAGGTGCACAAAAAAGTTGCTGACATGGCTACTTACAGGTGGGTCCAAATGGTCCTACCATGCAGCCTAATATATGGTGACGAGTTCGAATCTCCATCACAATTAACATCAATGATCGAGATGATGTCAAATCATCACCCGTTTGAATTTGTAGACGAATTTAAATTTAAATTATTGAAATTTTGTTAAATTAAATGTTGCCATCACAACTTACATAAACAAATATACTTGAAATTCGCACAATAATTTACTAAATATTACAACAACATCCAAAGGACATATTACTGAACAAGCATAAACGGAAGAGAAAGTATCATGCTTAACAAAAGTGCGCCCTCAATAATTGATGGGTTGTGAGACTGTCTCCTGTGAAAAGTGCGAGAAATCGCTTTTGAGTACGCTGTTGACCGGTCAATGTTAATGAGATATGAGCCATTTATGATTCCCACGTGGCTTCATACAGGTGGAACGAAAAGTTGCTGACTTGGCTACTTACATGTGGTATCAAATGGGCCTGCCATGCACCCTAACATATGGTGACGGATTCGAATCTCCATCACAATTATCATCAATGATCGAGATGACGTCAAATCATCCCCGGTGTGAATTAGTAGATGAATTTAAATTTAAATTATTGAAATTTTATTAAATTAAATGTTGCCATCACAACTTACATAAACCAATATACTTGAAATTCGCACAACAATTTAGTAAATATTACAGTAGCATCCAAAGAAGATATTGTTGAACAAGCATAAACGGAAGAAAAAGTCTCATGCTTAACAAAAATGCACCCTCAATAATTGATGGGTTGTGAGTGTCTCCTATGAAAAGTGCAAGAAATCGCTTTTGAGATTACAAATCATTGACTACAGTTTTTGTTGCTTTATTTTAAAAGCTTTGATTTTCCTTTCTTGATCCATGTTAAGAATTTCAATTTTTTCTTGTTGCTTCCTTATGAACTCTTCAATTTCTTTTTTCTATGTATCAAGTACTGCAACCATGTCCTTTTAAAAGTTTATGTTTGTCTCATTTATGTTTGCCTGATATGATAAAATCTTCTTTTGTAGCCCATGGATGTATTTTTCAGAGAGGCTGAAACTTGAAGGTAACATGGACGGTGACATATTTTCCTCAATAATCTCCAATTGTGGTAGTATATACCCTCTTTTTGGTCTGTGTTTCGTTCTTTATCATCACTGAAATCTTGTTCATGTAACTGAATTATATTATGACGGCTCACACCTAGCAGAGTACATTTGAATTGTAAATAGATTAGTTACACATGCTTCCTGATTGCTCTTTCTCATATTAGGGTCCTTCTTCGTTAGTGTCGTTCGTGACTAACAATCACTCTAAATGTTCAAATGAACAGTACAAATTCCGCTTTTTTTTCCTTTACGCCACTGCCGCTAGGAGATGAGGGTTTTTAAGACAAAATGAGTCAATAGAATAACACACAACTAGCTAAGAGAACAAGGAGAAAGACATAATGAATCACTTTTCTAAAACATGGCTATTTCAATACAATATCTGTTACATTGTTGTTAATTAAAATATTTGTAATCATGAATACAACCGCACATGTACATTTATATTGGTTTTCCCGTTTACGACACCCCTATATAATCTATAATACCTAAATAGTACATTCCCACTAACCTATTTATCTTGACATGCAAGCTATCCACATCATCAAAAAGGTCCACCATGTAAAAACTCTTTCACTAAATCTTCATGCACATGCTCTCATTAACTTTGTATGTACATGTAGCGTATCACAAATAAATAATAACTTTTTTATGCACTCAACCTCACAATTTATAAGCAAATTTTTTATAGAAAATCAAATTATGAGTTACATCGCATTTTATTTCTCTATGTGATTTTTTCTATAAATATTAAATACACATCCATAGTTGCTATCATTGTTTTAGGTTTAACCAAGGGTGAACACATCTTCACTGTCTATACTCAAAATAGTTTTCGTCTCATATCATCTCGCCGATATATTGTCAAGTAACTAAATTAACAAAACTAAAATCAAACTAATTTTGGATTTTTCATCAATTTTTTTTTACAGAAACACGCAAGAGCTTTGCGCGTTTATTGCATTAAGATTGGAAGAACAGTACAAATTTGTTACATGACCAGGCTGGGAAGCCTGTCGTCAACTCCACCGACAGAACTAAGAGCTACGTCTCCGTACTGCCTACTAGACCTACCCGCCTACTCTTAATACTCCAAGCTAAGACCCAAAGATTCCACTCAGCTAAGATCCTATGAACTACACCAGCTGTCATTGTGGCTACCTTGTCGAAGGTGCGACAATTTCTCTCCTTCCAGATGTGAAACATGACCAGAATGATCAAAGAATTAGTGCGCCTCCTCTCCTTGCGTGGGGTGTTGCAGTGGATGTGGGTCCACCAGTCAGCAATGGATAACGTTCCCTGCGGGAAAGTCAAACAACAGTCAGCGGCCTGGGCAATCCGTTGCCAGACCTCCTTGGCAAAAGCACAGTGAATCAGCAAATGTTCAATTGTTTCCTCCTCTCCAGCGCAAAGGGTGCACACTGGCAGGTGAGCGAGGCCCCTCTTGCGCAGCCGATCCGCAGTCCAACAGCGATTATGAAGCACCAGCCATCCAAAGAACTTGGCGCGTAGAGGAGCGTTGGAATGCCACAACGGCGCCGCACCCGGCATCTTGGTCAATCCGCAAAACAAAGCGCGATAGGCAGAATTGGCACTGTACTCGCCGGAATTCGTCCAAATCCATCGGTGACTGTCCGGGCAATCATACAGGGATTCCCGCTGTCCCTCCACCAACTCCCACAAGGTACAAAACTGAAAGATCATAGCCAACGAAAACTCGCCCGAGATATGGTTCAACCAGCTGTGCCCGGTTAATCCAATCTCCACCGTGATGCGCCTATTGACTGGCGAGGTAGCAGCAAACAGATCTGGAGCAATATCCTTTGGCGCATTTCCATGAAGCCAGCGATCGTGCCAAAAGAGCGCCGTCTGACCATTGCCAATCGCGCAAACAGAGGAGGCATGCATGAGCCCCACTACTTCTGTCGACAAAGAAGTCCCAAGGCCTTGCCATGGCCGCATCCCGTCCATTTTCTCGAGCCATGCCCAGCGAACTCGGAGCGCAATGTTCAGCAACCGAAGATTGTGAATACCCAGCCCACCATATTCCAATGGCCTGCACACCGTGCTCCACGCTATCTTGCAATGTCCGCCATTTGCCTGCTCCGTGCCTTTCCAAAGGAATTTTCTACAGATGGTGTCGACGCTTTTAGCACCCATGATGGAAGGTCGAAGGAAAGCATGTGGTACACCGTGGATGCAGTCAGGACTGATCGGATAAGCGTGACTCTGCCGCCCTCCCTGAGTAGACTGCCCTTCCAGGTTGGCAAGTAATTAGCCACCGTGTCCACGATCTGCTGGAGATCAGCCTTCACTAACGCTCCAGGCCGAAGCGGCAGCCCCAAATAAGTACAAGGAAAAGCTCCAATTGGGCAGGGCAGGTCCATCAGCACCGCTTGATCGAGAGTGTCGCCGCACTGGATGGGAATGATTGTGCTCTTAGCGACGTTGCCGCGCAGCCCCGACGCCTCGCCAAAGAGATCGAGGAGAGCGGCGACGGCTCTGACATCCGTCTGAAGGGGCCGGACAAACATGACCATGTCATCAGCAAAGAGGGAAAGCCTATGCCTGATGCCGAACTCAGACAGGGAGGACATGATCCCCGCCCGCTCCACAAACTGAACCGCCGCGCTGAGAACATCCATAGCGATGATGAAAAGTAGCGGGGAGATAGGGTCACCTTGGCGCAATCCTCGCGCGTGCCAAATGCGACCAGTGGGACATCCGTTAATCAACACTTGGGTGGATGCCGACCACAGGATGCAAGTCATCCAATCAAAAAAATTTAGATGTTTTTCACTTTAAGCAATATTTTTTTTTAAGATTTTATACTAAAATTATACTACGTTTCATAATTTTTCACATGTTTTAAAACATCGAATTATTTCTTAACAGTTCCCGCAACAACGCGCGGGGTACCATCTAGTTTTGTTGAATCATGACCCCAAAATGCGTCATTGGACCGTTTGCGTGCTGCAAATCCCCTTTCTCAAATAATATTGTCAATTTCATCTCATGAATACGACCCCATATGTACATTTATATCGGTTTTCCCGTTTACGATTCCACTACTATGAAAACAAGCCGCTATACACAATCATCTTTGTGAATTGTGGCCACAAAATGCGTGCGTGGACTAGTGTTGAAAATCTCCTTTCTGTAATATCATTATCAATTTCATAATAATTATATAACTTTGCTACATTCAAGTTAGCATTGCAGCAAGAATTAATACAGCGAGTAGTACAAAATCTAGCTGCACATTTGCTCGGATAACACTGCTAACTTTTTAGTTCCATAAACCCACAAAACCTGCAGAAGTTAATGTTCGATGCAATGATTCGATGAATCACAAATTGACAGTGTTTTTGAAGTAAACAGTAGTGTGTCATAGAAAAAACAGTGATGTGTGAGATCATAGACAAGTAATCTAGCAATGTCGATCCTAGTAAAATATCAACTCCTCGCAAAACAAAATACGCTCGCTTAAACTTTCTCAACGTAATTTCAGTATGATCACACACAGTTAAAACGTTTGTGAGAAGAAGTAATGACCACATTAATCAATTTCCCTCCGTTTTTTCTCCTTTTGCACTCATCACTCTATTCTTCTCCTCCCCCACACCCAGTTCCGTTACCCAAAGTTTACACTTATAGTACATGGACCGATGGACATGCGTACTCATGGAGAGCTGTCACGTATGTACGTGATCAAGAAGAGACCGTGATGGCTCCTTCTCGTCGATCGTCCTCATGGCTTCTCGCCGGCTCCTCTCACTCTTAGTATCCTTGGAACTGAGGCGGCGGCGGTGATGCGTAGTTCTGCGCTGTGATTGGTGGCAGTATGAAGTCTTGTGGGGGTGGTGGTGCCGGTGGCGGAGGCGAAGGGACTACTGGAGGAGGTGGGGAGTGCACCGGTGGAGGAGGAGATCTCACCGGAGCTGGCGGTGGTGGGGATGGAACTGGAGGAGGAGGCGAGCTGACTGGTGCCGGCGGAGGAGGGGACTTTACATGTGGTGGTGGTGGAGAGCTTATTGGAGATGGGGGTGGCGGGGATTTCACCGGTGGTGGTGGAGAGCTCACTGGCGCCGGTGGAGGTGGAGATTTTACTGGCGGCGGCGGCGGTGATCTCACTGGGGTTGGTGACGGAGGTGGAGAGCTCATCGGTGCTGGTGGTGGTGGGGATTTTACAGGTGGAGGTGGCGAGCTCACTGGTGCTGGCGGCGGAGGTGATTTGACTGGTGGAGGTGGAGAGGCCACGGGTGCTGGCGGTGGTGGAGATTTCACCGGTGGAGGTGGAGAATTCACTGGAGCTGGTGGTGGAGGTGATTTTACCGGTGGCGGTGGAGACTTGACTGGTGGGGGAGGTGAAATCACTAGTACTGGTGGTGGAGGAGATTTCATAGGTGGCGGCGGCGAGCTCATGGGCGCTGGTGGTGGAGGAGATTTCACAGATGGCGGCGGCGAACTCATCGGTGCCGGTGGTGGAGGAGATTTCATAGGTGGTGGCGGTGAGCTCACTGGACTTTCTGGCTTGGGCACCGGCTTTCGCGGGGGACCCGGCATCAGAGGGCCTTCGAACGGTGGGAGCACCGGCTTGACGGGCTTGGGCGGTGATGGGCGTGCCGAGCAAATATTTGTTCGGCAATCAACGGGGCGCGCGAGCACGGGGGCGCATTCCAGCGACGTCTTTTGTCCGGGCCGCCCTGCGAGGCAGTTCCCTTGGTCATCGAGTTCCACCTCGCCGTCCAGCGTTGGCACGCACGCCGCTGCCTCCATGCTAAAGAAGTTGCTTGCGAAGCTGAAGTTTGTGAGCGCCGGGAGCTTGCAGACTGGCTCCGCCACGCCGCCGGCGAGAAGGTTCCTCGACACGTCGAGCTGCTCCAGCTTGCTCATGTTGGCGAGCTCCTCAGGCAGCGTGCCAACAAATGCGTTACCGCTGACGTCCACCACCGTGGTGTTGACAAGTTCGCCGATCTCCGGCGGAATGCAACCGTCCAGATGGTTGTTAAGGAACATGAGTTCGTCGAGCGTGTCACTCATGCGGCCGATGCTGCGTGGGATGCAGCCGACAAACTTGTTGTTGGCGAGCACCACCACCGACGCCGTCGAGTTGCCGATGTTGTCGGGGATGAAACCGACAAAGCGGTTGTTGTTGACGATGATGGCGTCGAAACTCTTCTGGAAGAGCTCCGGCGGCAGCTCGCCCTCGAAGTTGTTGAACCGAATGTCGAGGTACTTGAGCACGGGGATCTGCAGCACCACCTTGGGGAAGCCGCCGACGAAGCGGTTGTTGCTGACGTCGAACTCGTGGAGGAGCGTCAGGCGCGAGAAGGTGTCGGGGATGATGCCGCAAAAGCGGTTGGAGTTAATGTGGAAGACGGCTATGTCCGTGAGCATGCCGAGCTTGGGCGGGAGGTAGCCGGCAATGTCGCCGCCGTTGAGGTCCACCCCGGCGACGACGGTGGTATTTTGGTCGTCGAGCGCAGGCACGCACGTGACGCCGAAGTAGCTGCACACGTCGTTGCCAACCCAACCGCCGGTGAAGTTCTTGGGGTCGGAGTACATGGCTGCGCGCCACGCCTGGAGCGCCTGGTAGGCGCGGCGGAGGCGCTCATTGGCGAAGGTGACATCGACGTGGATGTCGAACTCGAAGTCCTCCGGGAGGTCGCCGTCGGCCTTCTTGAGGCTCAGAAGCTGCCGCTGTGCGATGTAGGACGCCTCTGAGTCCGAAAGCGCGGAGGCCGCGCCGGCCGCCGCCGCCAGCAGGACGGCGACGGCGAGCAGGGAGAGGCGCATGCGGGCCTCCATCGAGGGGAGAAGAACGCGAGGGGTAGTGCGGGCCACCCCCCTACGATGGTGCCTATATGGAGGGGAGAGAGGGGAGCGGCGAGGAGAGGGAGAGATATAGACACAGGCGGCGAGGGAGCGGAGAGCATGACTGTGCGGTAGCGCGTGTGTCCCGGAGGCAGGGGCGTTGAGGTCTGGTGGCTGGAGGCTTTTGTTTGGCGGCAAATTAGGAGGGGCGGTTCCCTGGAACCATTGCATGTGGCCCACGTTTCAACCAAGGTCGCCCATGCGTGCTGTTTGCCTTCATTTTGGGGCTTTTGTTGTTATTTTGGTACATATTTTCCCTATATTATCTTGTTTTTTTTACGGGGTAATATATATTATCTTGTTGTTGTAGGAGGATATAGAGAGTTTTGGTGGAATAGATGTTTATTGCTTGAGCCTTGGAGGCATATATATAAGAGTACAATGATCTACTTGGAGTACAAGACAAGATAGAATAGAATCCTACTTTATCTCATATTTTCCTAATATAACAAATATACTCAACATCCCCCGCAGACACAACGTAGCGACGCAGACGGTGAGACTGAAGAAGAATTCGAAGGCGGAGCCGACGGACATCCCCACCACAGTCGTAACGGTTGACGCATCGCGGAGTTTGTGGCTGGAGTGGAAGCCAACGAGGTTCCCAAGCAGGCAATAGCCCTTTGTGTCGTTGTCAAAGTAGCCGAGAGCGTAGGGTGGTGAAGCCGTAGTCGAGGTAGCCGTGCAAGAAATGTCGTGGTCGATGTCGAGTCGGGGTAGCCGGTGTCGAGGTAGTCGCCGAGGAGCCCCGGGTGCAAGGAAGTCAGGAGCGCATCGCGGCTCAGGAAGAGCGGCACTAGCGGGCGGTCGTCAGTCGTAGAACGGGACGTCGCGAAGAAGATGGTGGTGACGTCCGGAAGGAGACGGTGTTGACGAAGCGTCGCACCGGGTTTGTCAATCCCGGGGACACGTCGTAGACGAAGGCACGCGTCGGTGTTGCCAGCACCGGGATGCGTAGACAGACGCAGACGATGTCGACGAAGCGCCGCACCAGGCTTGCCAGGCCCGGGAACACGTCATAGATAAAGGCACACACCGGTGTTGCCAGTACCGGGCATGCGGAGACGGGGACCAGTAGGAGTTTTACGCCATGTCGGAGGGACCAGCAGAGAAGGACTCGACGACGGTTGCGGCGCAACTCGGCGGGGGTAGAAGGTGCCGAGGGTGGAGATGTCGCGGTTGCTGGAGCTAGATGAAGTGGTCGGGGAAGATGACGGCGACACTGACGGTGAGCTGGTGCTGGACGAAGACGAAGAGCATGGACGGCGATGAAGTCGGCGGAACCAGAGGCAGCCCATGGGGGGGGGCGTCGGTCGCCGGTACAGGCGGCGCGAATCGGGTGAGCGGCAGCTGCGAACAGGGTGTCGGCGCGGCTTGGGTGAGCGGCAGCGGCGCGGGTGGCGCGGCGACGGCGGTGCTCGAAGTAGGCGAAGATGATCCGACAGCATGACGAAGACCAGGCGCGGACGGTGGCGTTCCCGCGGCAAGAGAGCTGGCGCGGCGCGTGCCACGGGGACGTCAACGCACGCAGACGGCGGAGCGGACCGCGTGCCGCGACGCTACAGCCCGAAGGGGCGACGCAGCGGCGGCGCGCGTGTCGGGGGCGACGGCAGGGAAGACCTCGCGGCGGTTGCAGGGACCGCGTGCCACGCTCGCTATGGCCCGACGGGGCGACGCAACGGCAGCGCAAGGGTCGGTGCATCCTCGGGGACGGCCTGGAGCGGACGGCCTCGGGGCGGCGGTGACCGCGCGTTGCGGCACTACGACCCAAAGGGGCGACGCAGCGGCAACGCGCGGATTGGTGCAACCGCGGGGACGGCCTTGGGACGGCGGCGTGGACTGCGCGTCGCGGCGCTGCGGCCCGTGGGAGCGACGCTGCGGCTGCGAAGAAGTCGGGGCAGCCACCGAGAGAACCACGGGGGCGGCACCGCGGCCCGAAGGGGCGGTGCGGCGGCCGCCCGATGCTCGATCGGTGGATAGGCGCTTGTACTCGGAGACGTTCTTCACGGGATCCTGCGGAGGCGCACGCGGACGACTGTACGGATCGTCTGCGTGGCGCGGATGGGGCCGATCGCGGGTGGGCGGGTGAACAATCCGATCGCCCGCGAGGTGGAGGGGCGCTGCTCGGCGTGATGATGGCGATGGGGACCGAGCAGAACTGGCCGGCGCGGGCGAGTCGACGCGAGTCAGCTGACGCAGGGCCAGCCGACGCGACTCCAGCTGGCGTGGTACGGTGGCGATGATGGTGGCGGAGGACTCCCGATCTGAAGCGAAGGCGACGACGTTCAGCGAGGGCGACGGGCAGGCTGACGCGCGGAAGGCAACCACGGGTTGCCACGTCATGCGAAGCCGGCGAGGCGGCGCGCGAAGCCTCCTTGTCGGTGATGAAGCCGGTAGTCACGCCGGTGTCGGAGTAGAGGCGCGTGAGGATCGACGACGACGGTGGGCGACGCAAACCGATCTTAGATCGGAAAACCAAAAAAGACGCCGATCAAGACGACCGCCGGAAGAGAGAAATCCGGATCAAGAGATCGGGAAAAATACTCTCTAGAGCAGCCGGTCTATAGAACCGGCGGACGAACCCTACGTATGGGCGGCGCGGCCCCCGGCGCCGGCGATCATGGATCGGCCCCGGTGGCGGTGTGGGCGGAAGAGATTGCGGAGGCTAGGGTTTAGATCGTGTTTAGACTGATACCATGTAAAAAGATAGAGAGGGTTTGGTGGAATCGATGTTTATTGCTTGAGCCTTGGAGACATATATATAGGAGTACATTGATCTACTTGGAGTACACGGCAAGGTAGAATAGAATCCTACTCTATCTCATATTTTCTAATATAACAAATATACTCAACAGTTGTAAATAGAGCTTAGTGTTTTCTCCATAACTAACGGCATGCACAATGATGAGCACGGTCAAAATCATTGTTTTAACTTAATTAAAAAATAGCTGAAACTAGTTTAGCTTCTATTTTTAAATAGTTATAAATCATTATTTAAATTTTTTAGCCATGCAACCATGCCGCACAAGGAAATCATGCATGCAAAGCATGATTAAATTACCATTTGTATACTATTTTATGCATGCAACGCATCACGTCATCAATACATTCAAGTTAATCATAAGATATCTGGCATTAGATTTTGTATTGATAAACATAGGTTGGGCGATTGCAGTGTACCTTTGTAGTTTAGCCTTTTCATTTTGATAGAAAATAATTTTTTTATTGCTTTGTATTTTTATTTATATATGTCATTTTTGTATCGTTTGTAGGTTCTGCTATTTGTAAAACTAGATGATATCCCGCGTGTTGCTGCGGAAATTTTCCAGAAAAAATATATAAGAAAATGATTTTTTGAAATATGAGAAAAATTATTAAGTGTGATATAATTTGATTATACATTCTCTTTTGAAATCAATACTGTTTAGAGCAAAAATGTAAGAAATTTGATGAAAACCCAAAAAATGAGTATGATTTTTGTTTTGTTAATTTATTAGCTTGATAATATATGGTGAGAGACAATATGAGATGAAAATAATGTTGAGTAGAGATAGTGGAGACATCTCCACCATTGGCTAAGCCTAAATCAATAATATCAATTATAGATGTGCATAGAAAAATAAAATATGAGATAACTCATAATTTGTTTTTTATAAAAAAAAAGTCTCTTATAAATTGTGAGGCTAAGTGCATAAAAGGTTATTATTTATTTAGGTTGCATTTGCATGCAATTAATGGAAGCATGTGCATGCATAGTTAGTGAATTTTTTTGCATGGTGAACCTACTTGATGATGTGGATAGCTTGCATGTCAAGATAGATAGGTTAGTGGGGATGAACTATTTAGGTATTATAGATAACCATTGATTAAAACAAGTCAAGATCAAAATAGCCCCCCAACAGATTCCATAAACACCAAAGAAAGGGATAATGTCAAATTTTACTTTTCATCCTCTAATTTTACAATATGAAGTCCACTGTAACAGCCCGGGATTTTCACCAAAATTAAATTTTTTGTTTATTGCATTATTTTGTTGATTGATAGAATTGTTTGCGGTATTTGATTCATCGATTTATGAACTGGTGATTATATTTTCCCCTCTATCTCGTACCGTTTGCGTGATCAAACCTTTCCACCCTGGCATGCGACCCTTTTGCGACACCGGGTTTCACCCGAGCACCGTCGCAACGTCCGCCACGAGACGAGCCATCGCCATCGGACCGAAAACCCCGTTTATTTAATAAACAGATTATTTTTTTGGGCGCCGGAAAATATTCTCGGAACGGTATCGAAGTGAGGTAGGACTGACGGGCTCACCGCGCTGAGCGCGTGGTTTGAGATTTTGTTCGAATCGGAGGCCGTATGGACTCCCGGCGGTCACGCGCGAGACAGAAACCAAGAGTGTTTGCATAAACTTTCCATGGAGGTATAATAGCCCAGATTTCACAAAAATTAAAAATTTTGTTTTCGGTGTGAATTATTTGATTGTCTGATTTGTTTACGGTGTTTGCATCCCCGATTTATCGATCAGCGATTATTTCCCCCCTCTTATCTCGTACCGGACGGAGATAGACCCTTGCCAGGATGACAGTCGACCTTGGCGACACCGGGTTTCACCCGATCACCGTCGCGAAAACCCGCACAAGACCAGCCGTAGCCAACGGAACAAAAAAACCCCGTTTAATAAGTAAACGAGATATTTTTATAGCACGCCGGAAAGTGTTCTCGGAACGGTTCCAGCGCGAGGTGAACACCGCCGGCTCGACGCGCTGATCGCGCAGTTTGAATTTTTACCCGAATCGAAGGTCCTGCGGACCCCCAGCGGTCAGAAACGTAAACACCGCGTGCGCGAGAGAGAAACCGAGATGTGTTTGCAAACTGCTAGCCACCTGGGCTATATAAAGAACACCACTCTCCCACCCCTTTCTAGGGTTTCCCTAGCCTAAAAATTACAGTCACCCCCTCCACTTTGCCCCAATCTGCCCCAAAATATCCCCATTTTCGCAACCCTAGCCCATCAGCTCTGAAAAACTCCCCCCAAACGCTCTGGCCCGTCAGATCTGGCGATCCGACGGCCGAGAGGCCGCCACGTCAGCCCCATCTCCTCCCAACCTCCTCTCTCCTCCCGTCTCCTCCACGCCGCCAGCTCCCTTGCCGCCGCCGCTTTCGGCCGGCCGCCGCGCGCCGCAGCTGCTCCGGTGAGCCAGCCCCGCCGGCCTCCTCCTTCCCTTCATCTCCTCCCCTCACCCTTTTCTCCTCCTCCTGCACAGAGACCGCGCCGGCGCGCGCCATGGCCGAGCTTGGGCCGGAGCTCGCAGCTGGCCGCCGTCCCGCCGCGCCGCCCCTAACCGCCCGGATCCGCCGCGCTGCCCCCTGTCACCTGCGCCCCTCGCCAGCCCACTCAGGCTTCCCAGCCAGATCCGACCCGTGAGGCCAGTTCCAGCGGCCTGGCCCAGTCTCCTCCACAACCCAGCCACCTCCCAGATCAAATTGGGCCGAACCCCATGGGTGAGCCTTTTTTTTAATTTTTCTGTGGATAGCCCGTGTAAATTTTGTTAAGTCTGAGTAAATATTGCTGCTGATTCATTTTTGCGATGTAGTTTGCGAATGAACCGTAGCTCGGATGACGTTGCACCCAAAAGGAAAATTGTTTAGAATTGTGTGTACTTCAGTTCATCTTTTGTGAGCATTTTGATTTGAGGCTATCTTGATGTTGTTAATCACTGTTGAAGTGGGCATCAGACTCTTAAGTGTCGTTACTTCCTGTTAAGTGTTGCTGTTATTATTTTATTGCAAGTTTGATGTATGATTGTGACACATCCATGAGGCCTATTGCATTGATTCTTGTTGCATACTGTTAAGCATCATGTCTACTTCAATCCTATGCAATCACTTGTCATGTTTGCCTGCTGTAGCTATATTAATTCTTGCTCCAAAGTGGTGACCCTGATGACATGTGCTGCTGTATATCAAGTTGCTACTTTGCTGCCCTATATCTTTTTAACCGTGCATCCTATTGAGCATTGCAACATGTCATATTTATCTATGCCATGTCTACTTCCATTATATGTATTGCATCGTCATGTTTACATTACTGGTCATAGATATGTTTAGCTCCAAAGTTGCTATCCTGCAGATTGTTGACAGCCACCTTTGTTTTCACTAAGTCTGTAACATTCTGATGCCATGTTGCATGCCTAATATCTTTTGATCTGTTATACCTATGACCTTGATTCTTGTTTGTACCTGATCACCATCATGTCTAATCCATGCTTATATATTTCTATGTCATGTTGTTGCACCTTTGCATATAGTTTTGCTCCTGTTTATACAGTCTAAAAATAACAGTTTCTGCCCTGTTTATTTATTTATTTTTCACTAAGTCCTTGACGAGTAATGTTTTATAGTTTTTTGTGTTGCTTATAACTAGTGAACCATGATGCATATTTGCATGATTCCTTTTGCCATGACTTGCCTGCCATGTCTACTTTTGTTGCATATCATTTGTGTGCATGTCAAAAATCTTTTTCTTGTTTATTTGTTGCTCTAAAATGTGCTTCCGGATGTTGGCAGATTGTGTGCATAACTTGTTTTGCTTATATCTTTTTAACCGTAACTCCGTTTGGAGTGTTCCTTATATGTAACTTGATTAGAATTTCATGTAATTTGTGTTTATGCTATTGTTTTCTGCTGTTAACCAACCTAAATATGGTTTAGGGAAGAACAGTACAAATTACTTAAATTGTCGTGGGGCACTTAGTGTTATGCCATGTTAAGGTTGTGCCTCACTTAAATTGACTAGCATAGATAGTTTCCTTTATGCTTCACCTCTTGCCATGTTTTTGTGATATGCCATGCTTGAGTGAGATGCCATGTTAACAACCTTTGCTCATGTTGTGTAGATAAACAACTTGAACCATTGTAAATGTGCGGTATCGTCGTGTGTGACGAGTCCTCCACTTAACCTGTTAGTAACCGCTCTCGACGATAGATGCAATACCGTGCGTTGTCTCGTGTTAGCTTCTTGATGTTTCTTGCTCGCGATGCTTCGTAGTAATAGATGCTTGCTCGTCGATTGCCTTTTCCAGTGTTTCCTTCTTGTGTGCTTTCGCGGGTACCTCTCGGAGACGTTGCGAGCTTGCGATCGACTACACCCTCGACTTCATCTTCTCATCAGGTAAGGGGGGCATATATCATGCTTATAACTTTCATCTCACTCGCGCCTAGGTGTAGGATAGAACGATTGCTTGATCCTACCACATCATATTCATGCCTCTCAAATAAACCCAAACAGCCATGTCCTCCACATCCCAGCAAACCTTGTTCCGCTATGTTACTATTGCTCGCTGCTCAGCCACTGCTCAGTATGAATGCTAGGATGTTATCAACTGTTATACTGTTACTCCTTGGATTGGGCTATCACATTATTATATTGTTGTTGATGATATGATTATTATAAATGTTGACTATATTCGACGAAGGATGGAAGGTCTAGGCTATCTCGCCCCGACGCTTTGTTCCATTCGAGTCACCTAGGATCCGAGTCACCTAGGTTTTAAGACTGAGCATGCCTAACCGCGTGTGGGATTTTATGGGGTCCCCTTTTCTTACCTACCTAGCTTCAAACATTTCTAGTGGTGGCCCAAGCTGATTTTACCATTTGAAAACCGTGTGTGTGTCTGTTGGGTCGCTCCTAGCAGATATTCTTTAAAACAACTTGGGCCAGCAGAGACATGGTTTCTCTTGTTGGTCCACCCTAGGGAGCTAGGGGGCTGCCCACATGGTTTGGGTAGCTAACTCGACCTCGTCCAGATAGTAGAGCCCAATTCGAGAGCGCGGCCGGCTTTTGAGTTGGATGTCGACTCACCGGGGGCCACCCGGATTTGTTAGTTGTTAGCTAGAGGGACCTGTCGTTTCGGATCTCTCGGGACTAAATTATAAAATGGCTGCCCGTGATGGGTAGAAACTGAGAGAGATGGGCGTGCGTGCGGAGCCTTGTAATGGGCAGTTGGTACACCCCTACAGGGTTAAATATTTTCGAGAAGTCGTGTCCACGGTTATGGACGACTTGAGACCTACTCCTTGTTCATAGACAACAACAACTGAGATAATCTTAATATAACTTGATCAACGTGTGTGTGCCTTGACTTCTTCTTCTTCGTTGGGATGCGAAGAGGAGGACAAGGATAGGATAGTTGTTATGCTTGCGTAAGTAGTTGATAGCAAGACTTATTGGAGGCGATTCCTCATCGAATGCTTGGTCGTCATCTTACTCTGAAATAGACCGTTAGCCACTCATATATTGCTAGTGCGTCTGCAACCTCACCACTACCCCCATCTTACCCGTGAGAACTTAGTTACAAGACTTTTGATATAGCTCACCTCTTTCTTTTCTCTTTTACGCACGTTATACAATGATCTTGGACTTCAGAGGAGCTCGACGACCCTTTTTCTGGACGCCTTCACGAAAACTCGACGATGACTAGTTAGGTGGATCCCGGCGGAGAGCCTGGATCCGTGTGGTTACGGGAATGGTGTGTTTTACCTTTGCCACTAGGCATTTGAATTAGTCTGTACTCAGACATGTATCTTCCACTGATGTAATGTATTTAAGGCAGTTGTATGCGGATTGTACGAGATGTTGGATCCTTTTAGCTGTAATGTTGTGATATCATGTTGGAAATCCGGGGCATATGGCATTGTCATATGTCGCGGTGGGAACGATATGTGCTTCGTCCCAGGATCTGGATGGAAACATCTAGATCTGGAACAGTACCGCATATCGGGCCTTACACCAGGCTAGCCTATAAATAGACCACCTCTCTCCCTAGCTCTTCTAGGGTTTCCCTAAACAAAAATTGCACCCACCCCCTGTGAAAGTTCCAGATCAGCCCCCTAGCCCTCCAAAATTCCGAAATCCTAGCCTCCCTCAGATCTAAGATCCAATGGCTCGGATCGAGTCACCTCGCTCCCACCAACCTCCAGCCAATCTCCCACCGAACCGGGCCTTGCAGGGCCCAGCCACCGCCGCCGTCGGGCCCGAACCGGGACGGGAAGCCCCCCCAAGCTCCTTCACGGCGCCTCCGGCCGACGCGCCACCGCTCGTTGCCGGCAGCCGCCCCAACGACCCTCCTCTCCTCCCACGCACCCCTCTCGTCGTTTCCCTCCTCTAGCCTCACCGCCCGCTCTCCCTCCGCAGGATCGCCGCCGCCATGGAAAAGCTCGGCCGAGCTCCCGCCGCCCGGTGCCTTGCCCTCACCTCGCCGCGCTGCCCTGACCGTGCCACCGGTCGGATCTCCAGTGATCGCCGCCGCCTGCACCAGTCCCGAGCCCCCCTGCCCCTCACCTCCTCGCCGCCGGCGGAATCAAGGGCCACCGCTGTCACCGATCCAGGCGGGATCGGGACGAGCGAGCCGCCACTCTCCTTCCGCCATGTGCCGGTGTGCCAAGCGGGGCCCAGCACAGCGGCCTCCCCTACACGGCCCACACCGCCACTTGGCCCATGGCCTCTCCACCGCAGCTGGCCCTGGCCCAACGTGAGCATCCCGTCGCCTCTTTTTTCTATATTTTATTTTTTTTTCTTATTTTGGCTAAGTCCTAGATATTTGCTGCTGCTGCTGTATTGTTTTGCGATGCAATTTGCGAATGAACCGTAGGTCGGATGACATGGCTCCCAAAAGGAAAATTGTGCTCAGTGATGTGCTCTAACTTTTTTGCTGTAGTGAGTTAATCGGTTTGAGGTCATCTGGTTGGTGTAATTGTATGTTTAATACTGCTACCTGCTGTTAAATGCCGCTGACTGTTATTTTCTTGCAAGTTTGGTTGATGTTTGTGTCACATCCATGATTCCAATGCCAGTAATTCTTTCTTTTATGTGTTAAGCATCATGTGTACTTCAAGTAGATGCATTCATTTTCGATGTTTACCTGCTGTAGCTATTTCATATCTTGCTCCAAATTGGTGACCCTGATAATCATGATTTAAGATAGCCCAATATTTGACCGATATTTGGCCGATATATCTTCTAGGAAAGTTTGCCGATATTTTTTCCTTCATTGAATATCGGCAAATAGCCCGATATCTTGCCGATATAGCTGCATTCTTTGTATCAAATATCCCCAAATAGCTGCCAAAAAGGCCCGCCGATATATCCTGTATCCCGCTATTTTAAACCTTGCTGATAATATGTGTTGATGTTTGTATAAAGTTGCTACTTTGATGCCTTATAGTTAGTGATCCATGCTTCATATGCATTAGCTCCAATGTAATTAATTGCTCCTTGCCTTGTATATCTTGATTCCATGCTTTTCTTTTCCATGATATCTTTACTAATCATATAGTTCTTGAGATCCCAAAGTACATACCTTCTGTTATCTGTCAACTATCCTGAAATTCTACTAAGTCTGGAATATAATATAGCTGCCTTGCATGCTTAATACTTATTCATCCATATGGGTCCTTTGACCACAGGTGCTATGTATGAACTCATGAGCATCATGTAGGCTTGCTGTAGATGTATTGCATGTTCATTTAGGAGCTTTTTTGAAATTGCTTTTGCTACTGTTTATATAGCATGTCTATAACAGTTTGCCATGCCTCTGTTTTTCACTAAGTCTTAGACCAGTAGTATTGTTTAGCTTTTTGCATGGATTACAATTATTTGTTCCTGGTGCTCATATATATGAAACTTTGATGCCATGCCTTCCTTGTCATGTCTATTGTTAATCCATGTCATTTTGGTGCATGTTTTCATTCAGTAGTTTGTTGTTTCATTGCTCTAAAGTGTGCTACCTGATGTTAACAGCTTGTGTTCATAACTTGCGTTGCTTGTATCTTTTTAACCGTAACTCCGTTTGTGGTGTTCTTTCTATGTAACTTGATTAGAATTTCATGTAGATTGTGATTGTGATATTGTTTGATGTTGATAACCAATATAAAATATGGTTTAGGGAAGAACAGTACAAAATTCTTTGATCATCGTGGGGCCCATAGTGTTATGCCATGTTAAGGGTGTTGCCTCACTTAACTTGACTAGCATAGATAGTTTACTTTGTGCTTCACCTCTTGCCATGATTGTGTGATATGCCATGATTGATTGAGATGCCATGTTAACAACATTTGCTCATGTTGTGTAGGTAAACAACTTGAACCATTCTAAATGGGCGGTATCGTCATGTGTGACGAGTACTCCACTTAACCTGTTAGTAACTGCTCTCGACGATAGATGTGATACCATATTGTGTTGTATCGTGTTTCCTTCTTGTTGTTGCTTGCTTGTGATTGTTTCGTAGTAATATATTATTGCTCATCGATTGCGTTTCCAGTTTTTCCTTCTTGTGTGCTCCCGTGGTTACTCTAGGAGACGATGCGAGCTTGCGATCGGCTACACCTTTGGCTTCGTCTTCTCATCAGGTAAGGGGGAGCACATATCATGCTTATAACTTTCAACTCACTTGTGCCTAGGTATAGGATAGAACGATTGCTTGATCCTACCACCTCATATTTATGCCTCTCAAATAAACCCAAACGACCATGTCGTCCACATCCCAGCAAACCTTGTTTGCCCATGTACCTTGCTTCCTTAACCACTGCTTAGTATGCATGCTTAGGATGCTACAACTGTTATCCTGTTACTCCTTGGATTGGGCTATCACCCTATTATATTGTTGTGGATGATATGATTATTAAAATGTTAGCTATACCCGACGAAGGATGGAAGATCAAGGCTATCTGATACGTACCAAATGTATCTATAATTTCTGCTTGTTCCATGCATGTTTTGTGTGACTTTACCATGTTTTGCTTGAACATTCCGGCCATTAAAAGTGCTCCAAAAATTCCGGGAAAAATATATAAAAAATCAGCGCAATAGAAGCTTCCGGAATCACCAAGAGAGGGAAGGGGGGCCACCACCAGGAGGCCAGGAGGGTCCCTGACGCGACCCCACCCTAGGTCGCGCAAGGAGGCCTCCTGGCTGCCTGGTGGGTCCCCTCGACGCCCTCCTTCGCCTATATTTACCCCTCGGGGAGGAAACCCCTAGTTCAGACTCCTTTTTCGCGATCTCGCCTCTGTTCCGCCGCCCCCGCCGTTTCTAGATCGGGGCTGCCTAGAGAAGATGCTTCGGCACCCTGCCGGGAGAAGCTACCCCCTCCGGGAGACCCTCCATAGCCATGGACGCCTCCCGTATGTACCGTGAGTAGTTTCCCTTGGACCATGGGTCCGTGACCAGTAGCTATGTGATCTATGTCTCCCCCTTTTATGCTTCCACTTTCGAGTCGTCGTGAGCTGCCTCACATAATCGAGGCATCTATGTAATTTATGTTGTTGTTATGCTGAGTTTGTTGGGATCTGATGGATTATGAGACTATGTTCAGATTGTGATGAGTAATATATTTGGTTCTTCTCTTTTATATTTTGTTCTTGAGTAAATTCTTGCATGTTCTCCGTTGCGGTATTTTCTTTGGCCAAGTATTTTATTTGCAACTCCAAGAGAGAGTGTTACGCTCGATTGTGGGTTCAACCCCTTGATGTCTAGCTTGAGTGACAGAAACATGAGACTAGGGGATGTGTTGTTGCCACCAGGGATAAAACAACAGTGCTTGTACCTGCGGGTGCAAGGATTGTTTACTTTACGCAAAGTTCTTTTAATGCAGTTGTCTGTTGCTTTGAGTTTACACTTTGGGTGGGATTCACAACTTAATACCAGCGAGTTGTTCTGGATAGATATCTCAAGGTGGATGATTCGTAGTAGATGCAGATGGATTTCGGTCTACTTACCTTGGCGTACTGCCCATTGCTTTTGAGCCCTTCCTTTCTTTGCAGCATTGTTAGCATTGCGGTGCCTTCATAATCCTGTCAATTTCCCAACTGTGATTTGTTTACCTCGCTAGCACTTTTATCGTCTTTTGGGAGAGAGACATCACTAGTGAAAATCACGGGACCCTGGTCCATCTTCATATCACTTTTTACACCCTTATTAGTTTCAGTCTTTACTTTAAGTTGCCACTATTATTATCTCTTGCGTTGATCCTTTGTAAACAGCAAGGCCGGAGGAATTGACAACTCCTCTGTACTCGTTGGGAGCAAAGTTATTTGTATCTGTGTGCAGGTCCATGTGAAGCTAGCAACCTCGGCGCCATTGTTCACTTTACCACCTTCTTGTATCTTTCGGAGTCCTACGGGAGACAAACCTTGGTATCTTTGCCAAGGGAAAACTTGCCGCTGCACTATATCTCACCCTGCACTTGGGGTAATCAACGAGGGCTTGAAGAGTATTAACACTCTCTTTCCATCAGCAAGTTTTCTGGCGCCGTTGTAGGGGACTCCAATCTACAAGATAGGGGAGTTGCACACTATCTTTTATCTTTGCTTTTTAGTCTTGTTAGTTTACCTTTCAGTTTTTACTTTTGTGTCCTTAATCAAAAATAAAAAAAATACCTGTTACCCTTGTTGTGTGGTTAAGTATGTTAGGAGGTTGTACTATGAGGGAATCCGAAGTCTTGGATTTCCATCAAAGGAACGGGGAGAATATGAAGAAGGCATGGGACAGAATTTCTAAAGCACATAAGGCAAATATGCCTTGGTTACCTATAAGAATTGTGCTTAAATTTTTTTACTTTGGCCTTTTTAAGTGGTGTAAGCACTCTATTGATCTTATAGCTGAAGGAGACGTTTTAGAGTGTGATGAAGCTAGAGCTCTTGAAATTATACATGGTTTATCTGGTTATTTTGTTTATGATGGTCTTAACACTGTTGTGGACAGAATTGCTACTATTGAGAAGAGAGTTGATACTCTAGACTTAAAAGAAGTAGAGAAGTTAAATCCCCCTAGAGAGGAGATTTTGGAAATAGAAAGTGACTGGGAGCCTTTTGTTAGGGTTGTTATCTCTAATCAAAACTTCCTTGCCTTTTGTGACATCGGATCTACAGTTTCTATAATGCCAAGCTTTATTTATGATTCTTTGTACCTTGCAAGCATGGAGAAATTTCCATCTTTCCATGAACATTCTAATGGTGATATTTCTGAGATCCAGGGAAGATTAAAAGACGTCCAAGTCATGTTTCTTAAAAGCAGTGTAGAGATTGACTTTGCCATCATGAAGGCCAACAAAGGAAATATAGTGCTCGGAAGGGACTTCCTCCGAGCCATGAAAGGCTTCATTGATATAGGTAAAGGACAAATACGTTTGCGTGGTAAGGAAAAAGGTATGTACCTCTTCCCTCAGAAGAACAAGGATGAGCTTATTGAAAACCCTTTTTAAATCCTTGGTGAACCTTCCGATGATTTTGGAGAACTTTGATCTTCTGCTTTAAGCCTAGCTAATGGCTCTAAAGAAGCGCTTTCGGGAGGCAGCCCGCAACGAATTTAGGTTTTTCTTTTTGCTTTTCTTCTGTTCTTAGTGGTCTTGATGATTGTTACTACTATAGCAACATCATTGTATCTTTACTTTTCAAGCTTTGTGCCAAGTTTCGCCTCATACGGCAAGGGAAGTAAAAGTTGTGACATGCTGTCCAGAAAACAGATTCTTTCCTCGTGACTAGAAAAATCAGAGAAAAATCTCAGTTCATCTTTTTGAGCTGAATTATTTACACAGCGTTCTCTATACAATTACAAAACTTCCGTATGTTCTGAGTTTTTTGATTTGAGTTGCATAAGTATCCCTAAAAAATCCGTTTCTATCTTCTGTTCTGTTTTTCACAGATTCTGCCACGTTTTGTCTCTCTTCACTTTTGCAAACCTTAAGCTTTCTTTTTCTTTGAAAAAACCTTTTGAAAATCTTGGTAAACAGTATCTATTCCTGGAAATCTTTATTTGCAGTAGAGGAAAATTATTTTATTAGGGTACTAACCTCTCTAATCAGTCTACAATGAGTTATGTATGAAGGGAGTTTTCAAGTGCGCGATGGAGGATGATGAAAGAAGACTTAGGAGGGTCAAACGCTCAAGCTTGGGAATGCCCATGTGCACCCCCAATAAATATTCAAGGAGACTGAAGCGTCTAAGCTTGGGGATGCCCCCGTGCATCCCCTTATTCATCAACAATTATCAGTTCGTCTCTCGTTGCACTATATTTTTATCAATTCATGCGTTATGTTCTTTGCTTGGAGCGTCTCGCTCTTAGGTTTTGTTTTTAGTTTTCCTTTGGTTTGTTTTCTGTAGTAACAAGTTAGACCCCAACTTACTCTTTTGTGTGGGAGAGATTCACGCTCCGCTTGAATTAGAACTCCTCATAGGATTTGCATGCTTATTCTTTTAGCTGTGAGCTGTTCTTTTTCTTTTCCTAGCTGCTGTTATGTTTAGTCGTAGTGCTTTAGTTTTTCTAGAGCTTTTCTTTTTGTCTTAGGTTGAACTTTCTATAGGTTGCATGTTTTATCTTGTTAGAGAGTTTTCCTGTTGCACTGAGTTCTGTGTCTTGACTGAAAGTAGGTAGTTAAAGTTGATGTTCTCTTTGTAGTAGTAACTTGGAATAGTTTTGAGGTATTGACTAGAGTAATGTTTGAACTTATGGTGTCAAGAGCTCTGGCCTATTAGTGACAGATGTCGTATTTTGGGCAATCCATGTGTCTTTTGAAAACCAAAAACCCCTGTTGAGAACTCTAGCTACTAGATGGATCACTAACCTCTGGAGGGTTCGAATATTAGAGTACACTCACGTACCATGAGTCGAGGATGCGCAAAGATAACCAAACCCCCATACACTCCTCCTCGGGGTACCTGTCTCTTTGTGAACCTCCTGATTAGATTGAGAGTTACCGATAATAAGTGCATGAGTTCTTCAGACTAATGTGAGTATTCGAAAGTTGACACTTCCACCCACCTATACTTTTTCTAGCCTCTTCGGTACCGTGCTTTGCCCTTTCTCACCTCGCGAGTTGGCACATACTTCGCCGGTGCATCCAAACCTTTGGCATGATACGCTCTGTCATCATAAACCTCCTTATATCTTTCCTCAAAACAGCCACCATACCTACCTATCAAGTCATTTCCATAGCCTTTCCGAGATACATTGCCATGCAACATCCACCTTCTCATGACTTGATCTTCATGTCATACATTTGCATCATGATTTTTACATTTTCTTTATGTGAGTACCTTTGTAAGTGTGGAAGATCTCCTATATTCTTGTAAAATATAGAGTATTGCCCCTAAATTGAGGAAAAGATCCCAAAGAGGACAAAATCAAAAGATCCCAAAGAGGACAAATGAGAGTTAAATAGAAAGAGCCATTGAGGCCACCAAAAAAATAAAAAATAAAAGAGAACAAGAGAAAAAAAAATAAGAACAGAGAAGGGGGCATACTACTGTTCCTTTTGAGAGATGCACACTAGTACTTCATCTTCTATCCCTTGTACTTCATAGAGATCTTCATCATGCATAAAGCTATGTGGGGACCCTTCACACTGTAGAACTTGGCTTGTATATTCCAATGATGAGCCTCCTCAAATGGGCTCTAGGTCTTCTTGAGCAAGCAAGTTAGATGCACCCCCACTAGTTCCCTTGGAGAGCTTTTAGCTCACATGTGCATCCGTTGTATGGAATCCCTACTCCTCACATCATATCTATCATATGGCCTTCTCTCGTCTATGATTTTCCTCATTGATGTGAGCCTTTCACACCTTTTTGTCTTCCTCCTCCACCTTCTTTCTGTTTCTTCTTTTAGGTGTCAACTTTCTTGCTCACGCTCATCCATTACATGAGTGCTCAAAATATCGAAAGGGAGTGGATCAGTTTGACTTATACCTGGCTAGTGGTCTGGGGACGAGTCCAAATAAGAACCCAAAGGAGACCAAGTGTGAAACTTTAGTAGGTAGTTGTTCTCAACAACCTTATTTTTTTCTCTCGTATTTCCCTATCCCTTGCTTGCACGCAGACACCATCTGGAGAAATTCGAGTCACGGACAGCAAGAGCTCTTGCACCTTTTGTTCTTTTGTTGGTTGTGTCAATGCTAATATAGACTCTTGCTTGTTAAGACTTAAATTGAATTGCATGCTTTGATTGCTTTACCTAAAATTCCTTTTATGGTTGTGTGGCATGTCACCACAGAAATTATGCTTGCTATCATTTACCTACTCGAGGACGAGCAGGAATTAAACTTGGGGATGTTGATACGTCCCAAACGTATCTATAATTTCTGCTTGTTCCATGCATGTTTTGTGTGACTTTGCCTTGTTTTGCGTCAACTACATACAATTTTGAACCTATTTGGACTAACCTATTAACTCAGTGCACCCACTTGCCAGTTTCTGTTTTCTTCTATTTTTGTATTTCAGGTTTTCCGGCCATTAAAAGTGCTCCAAAAATTCCGGGAAAAATATATAAAAAATCAGCGCAACAGAAGCTTCCGGAATCACCAAGAGAGGGAAGGGGGGCCACCACCAGGAGGCCAGGAGGGTCCCTGGCGCGACCCCACCCTAGGCCGCGCCAGGAGGCCTCCTGGCTGCCTGGTGGGTCCCCTCGACGCCCCCTTCGCCTATATTTACCCCTCGGGGAGGAAACCCCTAGGATGGACTCCTTTTTCGCGATCTCGCCTCTGTTCCGCCGCCGCCACCGTTTCTAGATCGGGGCTTCCTAGAGAAGCTGCTCCGGCACCCTGCCGGGAGAAGCTACCCCCTCCGGGAGACCCTCCATAGCCATGGACGCCTCCCGTATGTACCGTGAGTAGTTTCCCTTGGACCATGGGTCCGTGACCAGTAGCTATGTGATCTATCTCTCCCCCTTTTGTGCTTCCACTTTCGAGTCATCGTGAGCTGCCTCACATGATCGAGGCATCTATGTAATTTCTGCTGTTGTTATGCTGAGTTTGTTGGGATCTGATGGATTATGAGACTATGTTCAGATTGTGATGAGTAATATATTTGGTTCTTCTCTTTTATATTTTGTTCTTGAGTAAATTCTTGCATGTTCTCCGTTGCGGTATTTGCTTTGGCCAAGTATTTTATTTGCAACTCCAAGAGAGAGCGTTATGCTCGATTGTGGGTTCAGCCCCTTGATGTCTAGCTTGAGTGACAGAAACATGATACTAGGGGATGTGCTGTTGCCACTAGGGATAAAACAACGGTGCTTGTACCTGCGGGTGCAAGGATTGTTTACTTTACACAAAGTTCTTTTAATGGAGTTGTCTGTTGCTTTGAGTTTACACTTTGTGTGGATTCGCAACTTAATACAACCGATATGTTCTGGATAGATATCTCAAGGTGGATGATTCGTAGTAGATGCAGATGGATTTCGGTCTACTTAGCTTGGCGTACTGCCCATTGCTTTTGAGCCCTTCCTTTCTTTACAGCATAGTTAGCATTGCGGTGCCTTCATAATCCTGTCAGTTGCCCAACTGTGATTTGTTTACCTCGCTAGCACTTTTATCTTCTTTTGGGAGAGAGACATCACTAGTGAAAATCACGGGACCCTGGTCCATCTTCATATCACTGTCTACACCCTTATTAGTTTCAGTCTTTACTTTAAGTTGCCACTATTATTATCTCTTGCGTTGATCCTTTGTAAACAACAAGGCCGGAGGAATTGACAACTCCTCTGTACTCGTTGGGAGAAAAGTTATTTGTATCTGTGTGCAGGTCCAGGTGAAGCTAGCAACCTCGGTGCCATTGTTCACTTTACCACCTTCTTGTATCTTTCGGAGTCCTACGAGAGACAAACCTTGGTATCTTTGCTAAGGGAAAACTTGCCGCTGCACTATATCTCACCCTGCACTTGGGGTAATCAACGAGGGCTTGAAGAGTATTAACACTCTCTTGCCATCACTATCCCGCCCCGATGTTTTATTCCTTTCGAGTCACCTAGGATCCGAGTTCCGGGTATTGTGTGTCTTGACGAGCGTACCTAGGATCATTAGAGTTGTCAGCTTCCTTGTGTTTCTTATTCTTCTTTTTCTTCTTTGGAGATCTAACAATCTCGTCTTCTACTTGCACTTGAGAATCTTGCTCTATGCTCTTTGGATGCCCCTCAGGATAGAGTGGGTCCTGGGTGTGTGTTCCACCCCTGCTCTTGATGCCATAAGCTTGTATGTCATGTTTGGCATTGTTAGCAAGCAAATCTATTTGCACATTAGAATTTTTTTCAAGCTGAGTTTGAACCATATGAAAATGCTTAACAAGACATTTAACATCATTGACTGTTCATTCAAGAACACCAAGAAATTTTTTGATAGCAAGAGAGTTATCATGTAACTGACTTTGTATCCTCCTATTAAATTGTCTTGCTTAATAATAAAATTATCAAGCTCATCTAAACATTGGTCGGGAGGCTTACCTTTAGGGATGTCACTTTCAGTAAAGTCTAATAGAGAGTGTACCTCTACCAAGGCAGGGTGAGTAGTAGGTTCACACAACTTCTCGATAGGTAGTAGATTCTTCACGTCTTCAGCTTTAATGCCTTTCTCCTTTGCTTCTTGCATATCTTCGGGGCCCAGAACAAGCATGCCCCTCTTCTTTGGTTGTGGAGGTGGATCAGGGACGGACCAATCTTCATGGTTCTTGGCAATCTTGCTCATTAGTTCTTCAGCATTGGCCGGTGTTCTTTCCATAAAAACAGAACCAGCACAACTATCCAGATATGACCTGGATTCATCGGTTAGGCCAGCATAAAATATATCAAGTAATTCATTATTTGGGACTTCATGTCCTGGTCTAGCCTTAATTAAGTCACAATACCTCCCCCAAGCTTTAGGGAGGTGCTCATCCTGCAATTGTTTAAAGTTATAGATTCTTTGCAAAGCAGCATTTGCCTATGAGCAGGAAAATATTTATCAACAAAAAATTGAAGTAAGCCCTGAGGACTCTCAATGGAACCATAGGGTAGTGCATTGTACCAGGATTTAGTGTCTTCCTTTAAAGAAAAAGGAAAAAGCTTGGCCACATAGAAATTTCGTATCTTCTCATCAGTAGTGAATCGGTCACCTAACTCAGCAAGTTTGGTCAGGTGTGCTATAGCATCATCATTTTCTCTGCCATAAAAAGGGTCAGCCTCGACTATAGATCTAAGTGAAAGATCAACAGAAAAATGATAATCAGGATCAGTGATGCATATAGGAGACGTGGCAAATTTGGGATCAGGAATATTCTTATTCTTCATGGAGTGCTTTTCTAGCAGCTCCTTAATAGCATCAGGGTCAGAGTCGGTACATTCTCTGAGTTCCCTGCAAAGATCATCATCAAGAGAAATATAATCATCATCAAGGAGTATCTCCTTGAGTTCATCTAAGGTTGGGTAACCAAAGGTTTTGCAAGTAGGACTATAGGTAGCAGGATTATTGGTATCGGGTTCTGTTGTAGCCTTAGTAGTCTGAGTTTCAATATAGTGACCAAGAAAATTATCATCATCAAGAGTAGTGGAAGCATCATCAAAAGTATCAGACATAGTAACAGACTTAGTAGATGTAGCATGTGGTGGTAGTGGTGAAGCAAACTTACTTATAACGGAAGGTGAATCAAGCGTAGCACTGGTACTCAGAACGGTACTTTTTCTTGTAGTGGATGGTAGGATCGGAACCTTGGGGTCTCCTTTCTTACCCATAGATGATGAAGTGAGGCAGGAATGATACTTCAAGTAGACTTGTAAATATTGCTATGTTCCCCGGCAACGGCGCCTGAAAACAGTACTTAATGACCCTCAACTATAGGGGATCGATTGTAGTGTTCTCACAAGTAAGTTAACCCAATTTATTGATTCGACACAAGGGGGACCAAAGAGTATTTATAAGCTTTGATAGTTGAGTTGTCAATTCAACCGCACCTGAAATATGCTTGCTTGCAAAAAAGTATTAATAGCAACTGTGATATGATAGCAATAGTGATGATAGCGAAAGTGAAACAGCGAAAAGTAACAACTAGTGACCAGCAGGATTAAAACACTGTAAGCTAGGGAGATGGATGGTTGGGCGCTAAATGAATAAGAATGAACATGTAATAGATTCTAACACGGGGCAAGGCACATAGAAAATAAATGATCATCTAGGAAAATATCAAACATTAGGCATTTATCCCATAGGTAGTTGTGCGTGCTTGCAATAAGAACTTGCAAAACATCTTTTGGCCTAACATCCCGCTATGAATGGGGCCAAAAGAAACTTATCGAGATTAAGGTGCTCCTGTCAAAGAGCACCGGAACAAAGCAATAAACTCAATTGATACACGGAATCCTCAAATTATGGATCATCCCGTTTGGTGTCCCAAGCTGTCACCTTTGGGATCGCCGGTTCCAGACCATAATAGGTGCATACAACTCATAGATAGGATCTTGAACATAAATAAACTCATGAAAACATAAGTGGTTCAGATCTGAAAACATGGCACTCGGGCCCAAAGTGACAAGCATTAAGAGGAAAAAGTTGTAGAAAAGATGATAAATACCAAAGTAGATTGATACGTCCAAAACGTATCTATAATTTCTGCTTGCTCCATGCATGTTTTGTGTGATATTGCTATGATCTAGATACACTTTCATACACTTTTGATCATATTTGGACTAACCTATTAACTCAGTGCACCCCAGTGCTAGTTCCTGTTTTCTGCTGTTTTTCTATTTCAGTTTTCCCCCATATAAAAAGTGCCAGAAAAATTCCGGGAAAAATACAGGAAAAATCAGCGTACAGGAAGCTTCCAGAAGAGCCCTGGAGGGGCCAGAGGGGGGCCAGGGGGGGCCCAGGCGGCCACCCGGCGCGGCCCCACCCCTGGTCGGGCCAGGGGGGCGCCTGGGGCCCCTATCTCACCTCTGGCTGCCCCCCTTCGCCTATTTATCCCTCGTCACGGGAAAACTCCAGAACGAGAACCCTATTCCACGAACTCGCCTCTGTTCCGCCACCGCCGCGCTTCCAAGATCGTGAGCACCAAAAGACCTCTTCCCGGCACCCTGCCGGAGGGAGGATTGACTTCCGGGAGTCTCCTCTCCACCATGGATGCTCCCCGGATGTCTCGTGAGTAGTTTTCCTTGGACCATGGGTCCGTGATTAGTAGCTATGTGATGTTCTCCTCCCCTCTTTGATCTTCATTGTTTAGACCTCGTGAGCTGCCCTACATGATCGAGGCACCTTTGTAATATTTCTGATATTGCTATTTTGAGTTTGATTGGATCTGATGGATTATGAGATTATGTTCAGATTGTGATAGAGTAATATATTTGGTTTTTATCTCTTATATTTTTGTTCCTAAGTAATTCTTGCATGTTCTCTGTTGCTGTTTATTGCTTTGTCCAAGTAGTAGGTAGTGACTCCAAGAGGGAGCGTTGTGCTAGATTGTGGGTTCATGCCTCCCCGATGACATGCTTGAGTGACAGAAACATGAGTCTAGGGGATGTGCTGTTGCCACAAGGGGGAAAACAATGGTGCTTGTAACCGCGGTTACAAGGATTGTTTACTGTACGCAGAGTACTTTTTAATGCAGTTGTCTGTTGCTTTGGGTTTACACTTTTGGTGGGGCTTGCAACTTAATACCAGCGAGATGTTCTGGATAGATATCTCAAGGTGGATGATTAGTAGTAGATGCAGATGGATTTCGGTCTACTTATTTTGGCGTACTGCCCGTGCTTTTGAGCCTCTTCCTTTCTTTTGTAGCATAGTTAGCATTGCGGTGCGTTCATAATCCTATCAATTGCCTTTCTGTAATTTGTTTACCTCGCATAGAAATTTTATCGTCTTTTGGGAGAGAGACATCACTAGCGAACATCTCGTATCACGGTCCATATCCTTATCACTGTTTCCACGCTATATTTACTTTACTGCTTTTATTTGCTATGATTATCCCTTGCATTTTATCCTTTGTAAACAACAAGACCGGAGAGATTGACAACCTCTCTGAACTTCGTTGGGAACAAAGTTATCTGTGTCTATGTGCAGGTCCGCGCCAGTTGCGCCGCTGGCACCTACTTATCATCTCTGGAGTCCTGCTGGAGACAAACCTTGGTATCTTCACCGAGGGAAAACTGCTGCTGCACTACATCTCAACCTTACACTTAGGGAAACCAACGAAGGGGCGAGAAGCCATCAAGCAAGTTTTTTGGCGCCGTTGCCGGGGAACTCCAAGTGCTAAGATAGGGGAGTTGCACACTACCCTTTACCTTTGTTTTTTAGTCTTGTTAGATTATCTTTCAGTTTTTATCTTTGTGTCTTTTATCAAAAACTACAAAAAAATCTGCCACACTTTCTGCTACTATGGGTTCCACTGAAAACACCAAGTTGTGTGACTTCACTAGTCACAACAACCAAGACTTTATCTGCACTCCCATTGCCACACCTGCCACTTCAGTTACCTCTTATGAAATTAAACCTGCTTTGCTAAACCTTGTTATGAGAGATCAATTCTCTGGTGCTGGAGATGATGCTGCTTTACACTTGAATAATTTTGTTGAATTATGTGATATGCAAAAGTATAAAGAAGTAGAAGGTGATGTTGTTAAGCTCAAGCTCTTTCCTTTCTCTTTAAGGGGAGATGCTAAAATCTGGTTTCAATCTTTGCCTAGAAATAGCATAGATTCTTGGGATAAGTGCAAAGATTCTTTTATAGGGAAGTACTACCCTCCTGCTAAGATTATCCAATTGAGGAGTATTATTATGAATTTTAAGCAATTGGATAATGAACACGTTGCCCAAGCTTGGGAACCAATGAAATATCTTGTTAAGAAATGTCCTACGCATGGTTTGACTACTTGGATGGTTATCCAGACTTTTTATGCAGGCTTGAACTTTACCTCGCGGAACCTGTTAGATTCGGCCGCGGGAGGAACCTTTATGTCAACTACACTTGGTGCTTCCACGAAGCTTCTCGATGAAATGATGACCAATTATTCCCAATGGCACACCGAACGCGCTCCAACAGGTAGGAAGGTAAATTCTGTCGATGAAATTACCTCCCTCAATGAAAAAGTTGACTTAATTATGTCTCTACTTACCAAGCAACCCTCTATTGATCCTCATGATGTTCCTTTAAATTCTTTGGTTGCTCAAGAACAAGTAGATGTGAACTTTATTGCTAGAAACAACTTCAACAACAATGCTTATAGGGGAAATTTTGCTAGCAATCCTAGACCGTTTCAATCCAACTATGGGAACAACAACACTTACCCTAGCAACAAGAACCCCTCTTCTGAATTAGAAAGCATGCTTAGAGACTTTATCACTACCCAAAAAGCCTTCAACAAAAACGTAGAAGATAAATTAGCTAAAATAGATAATCTCTCTTTGAAGGTAGAAAGCTTAGCCCTTGATATTGAGATGCTTAAAATTAGAACCTCCCCCCTTGAGGAGAATAAGGCCACCCCTATTAATGCTATCCAGTTACAAATCAATGAAAACATTAGGATGATGGCCAAACTCAAAGAAGGATGGGCTAGAGAAAAAGAGGAAGAGGATAGAATTAAGAGCCTTCCTACACACCACACAGTTGCCACTATCCAAATTGTTGAGGACACTCAAACTATTAGCACCCAATGCACTCCTAGTCCCGTTGGACCTATTAATGGTGATGCTAATACCTCAACCATAGATAAAGAAACTCCTATGAACATAGAAGGTTTCAAACAAGTGAGCCTAGATGACACTACTACCACCTTTGATAGTAGTGATATTGATTTTGATAGTTGTACCCTCTCAGAAGTTATTAGCTTGCTACACAAAATGTCTAGAGACCCCCACACTAGCACACTTAATCTTGCCTTCACGGAGCATATCACAAATGCTGTCATCAAAGCTAGGGAGGAGAAGCTTAGAGTATAAGCCTACATACCTAGGAAGCTAGATGATGGTTGGGACCCTATGATCAAAATTAAATTAAATAACTTCTCTTTCTATGCTTTATGTGATGTTGGAGCTAGTACCCCCGTTATGCCCAAAAGAATATTTGATATGTTTGAATTGAAACCTTTTGAGCCTTGTTCTTTTGGTGTTCGTCTTGTTGATTCTTCCATAAAGAAACCTTTGGGGAAGATCGACGATGTTCTTATCATTGTCAATGACAACTATGTTCCCGTTGATTTTATTGTTATGGATATAGAGTGTGAACCTTTATGTCCAATTATTTTGGGACGTCCTTTTCTTCGCACCGTTGGTGCGGTTATTGACATGAAAGAGGGGAATATAAAATTCCAATTACCATTTAAAAAGGGGATGGAACAATTCCCTAGAAATAAAATCAAGTTACCTTTTGAGTCCGTTACACGGGCTAGTTATTCTCTTTCTCTTGATAAAACTTGATTCTTTTTTTGCATTATGCCTAGCTAATGGCTTTAAAGAAGCGCTTTCGGGAGGCAGACCGCAACGACTTTAGGTGTTTCTTTTTGCTTTTGTTGTGTCTTGATGTTTGTTACTACTGTAGCAACATCATTGTATCTTTATTTTTCAACTTTGTGCCAAGTTATAGCCTCTTACGGCAAGGGAAGTAAAAGTTGTGACATGCTGTCCAGAAAACAGATTCTGTCCTCGTGACCAGAAAACTTCCAGACAAATCTCAGTTCATCTTTTTGAGCTTAATTTTTTACAAAGTATGCTCTATACATTTACGAAACTTCCGTATTTTCTGAGTTTTCTTATTTGAGTTGCAGAAGTGCCCCTAAAAAATTCTTTACTATCTTCTGTTCTGTTTTTCACAGATTCTGCCACGTTTTGTCTCTCCTAAGTTTTGCAAACCTTAAGCTTGATTTTTCTTTGCAAAAACTTTTTGGCACTCTTGAGAAACAGTAGCTCTTTAAGAATATCTTTATATCCAGTGGAGAAAAATTATTTATTAAGGGTACAAACCTCTCTAATCAGCTTATGATGAGTTATGTATGAAGGGAGTTTTCAAGTGTGCGATGGAAGATGATGAACGAAGATCCAGGAGTGTCAAGCGCTCAAGCTTGGGGATGCCCCCATGCATCCCCAACAAATATTCAAGGATACTCAAGCGTCTAAGCTTGGGGATGCCCCCGTGCATCCCCTTCTCCATCAACAATCATCGGTTCGTCCTTCGTCTCACTATATTTTTACCACTTCATGTGTTATGTGCTATGCTTGGAGCGTCTCTCTATTAGGTTTTACTTTTTAGTTTATTTAGCTTTGCTTGCTGTTCATAACAAGTTAGATCCTTTCTTACCTTGTGTGGGAGAGAAACACGCTCCACTTTCAAATTTTAGAACACATCATAGGATTTTTCCTGCTTATCTTTTTGCTGTTGTGTGTTCTTTATCTTTTCATAGCTACTGCCATGTTTAGTGTTAGTCTTAATTTATCTTTAGCAAGAGCCTTGGATTTTGCTTAGTTAGTTGATGGAACTCTTTTTAGTTTTCATTTTTATCTTGTTAAAGAGAGTTGGTTGTTGCACTAAGTTGTGTCTTGTTTTGAGAAGTAGGTGATTGAGGTTGCTATTTAATTCTAGTAGTAGCTTGCAATGGTTTTGAGGTATTGATGTGAGTAATGTTTGAAACTTTTGGTGTCAAGAGCTCTTGCCTATTAGTGATAGGTGCCGTATTTTGGGAAATCCGTGTTTATTTTCAAAACCTACAAAACTAGTTGAGAACTCTAGCTACTAGATGGATCACTACTCTTCTGACGAGTCGAATATCAGAGAACACTCACGTACCATGAGTCGAGGATGCGCAAGGATAACCAAACCCCCATACACTCCTCCTCGGGGTACTTGTCTCTTTGTGAACCTCCTTATTAGATTGAGAGTTACTGATAATAAGTGCATGAGTTCTTCGGACTAATGTAAGTATGGAGAGTTGACACTTCCACCTTCCCATATTTTGCTATCCTCTCTCGTGCCGTGCATTGCCTTCTTCTCACTCCGAGAGTTGGTGTCCACCTTCGCCGGTACATCCAAACCCTTGGCATGATACGCTCTGTCATCATAAGCCTCCTTATATCTTTCCTCAAAACAGCCACCATACCTACCTATCAAGGCATTTCCATAGCCTTTCCGAGTTATATTGCCATGCAACTTCCACCTCTTCATGACTTGATCTTCATGACATACATGTTCCTGCTACACTGGCAGCGGCATAGATTGCATACTTCATGTTAGTTACTTCTTCTTTATGATTTTGAGTACCTTGTAAAGTGTGAAAGATCTCCTTTACCTTCTTGTAAAATAGAGTGTTGCCCTTAAGTGAGGAAAAGATCCCAAAGTGGACACATTAAAAGATCCCAAAGAGGACAAATGAGAGTTAAATATAAAGAGCCATTGAGGCCACAAAAAAATACAAGAAAATAGAAAAAGGGAAAAAGAAATAAAAAGAGAGAAAGGGGCAACACAACTATCCTTTTGAGAGATCCACACTAGTACTCCCTTTATATCCTTGTACTCCATAGAGATGATCTTTATGCATATAACTATGTGGGGATCTTCACACTATAGAACTTGGCTTGCATATTCCAAGGATGAGCCTCCTCAAACGAGCTCTAGGTCTTCATGAACGAGCAAGTTAGATGCACCCCCACTAGTTCCATTGGAGAGCTTCCTAGCTCGTACGTGCATCCGTTGGATGGCAATCCCTACTCGTCACATCATATCTATCATGTGGCATCTCTTGCCTATGATTGTCCTCATTGATGTGAGCCTTTATCATCCTCTTTTTCTTCCTCCTCCTTACTCCTCTCTTTGCCATCCTAAGTATTAACTCTCGTGCTTACGCTCATCCATTGCATGAGTGCTCAAAATATCGAAAAGGAGTGGATCAAATTGACTTGTACCTGGCTAGTGGTCTGGGGACGAGTCAAGATAAGATTCCAAAGAAGACCATGTGTGAAACTTTAGTAGATTGAATTCTCAACACAAAAATACTTTTCTCGTATTCCCTATCCCCTTTCTTGCACGCACACACCATTTGGAGACATTCGAGTCACGGACAGCGAGAGCTCTTGCACCTATTGTTCTTTTGTTACTTGTTTCAATGCTAATATAAACTCTTGCATGTTATGAATTCAATTGAATCTCTAAACTTGCTTGCTTTACTTTTCAAAAGTTCTTATATGGTTGCTAGCATGTCACCACAGAAATTATTCTTGTTATCATGTACCTACTAGAGGACGAGCAGGAGTTAAGCTTGGGGATGTTGATACGTCCAAAACGTATCTATAATTTCTGCTTGCTCCATGCATGTTTTGTGTGATATTGCTATGATCTAGATACACTTTCATACACTTTTGATCATATTTGGACTAACGTATTAACTCAGTGCACCCCAGTGCCAGTTCCTGTTTTCTGCTGTTTTTCTATTTCAGTTTTCCCCCATATAAAAAGTGCCAGAAAAATTCCGGGAAAAATACAGGAAAAATCAGCGTACAGGAAGCTTCCAGAAGAGCTCGGGAGGGGCCAGAGGGGGGCCAGGGGGGCCCAGGCGGCCACCCGGCGCGGCCCCACCCCTGGCCGCTCCAGGGGGGCGCCTGGGGCCCCTGGCCCACCTCTGGCTGCCCCCTTCGCCTATTTATCCCTCGTCACGGGAAAACTCTAGGACGAGAACCCTATTCCGCGAACTCGCCTCTGTTCCGCCGCTGCCGCGCTTCCAAGATCGGGAGCACCAGAAGACCTCTTCCCGGCACCCTGCCGGAGGGAGGATTGACTTCCGGGAGTCTCCTCTCCACCATGGATGCTCCCCGGATGTCTCGTGAGTAGTTTTCCTTGGACCATGGGTCCGTGATCTGTAGCTATGTGATGTTCTCCTCCCCTCTTCGATCTTCATTGTTTAGACCTCTTGAGCTGCCCTACATGATCGAGGCACCTTTGTAATATTTATGCTATTGCTAAGTTGAGTTTTATTGGATCTGATGGATTATGAGATTATGTTCAGATTGTGAGAGTAATATATTTGGTTTTTATCTCTTATATTTTTGTTCCTAAGTAATTCTTGCATGTTCTCCGTTGATGTTTATTGCTTTGGCCAAGTAGTAGGTAGTGACTCCAAGAGGGAGCGTTGTGCTAGATTGTGGGTTCATGCCTCCTCGATGACATGCTTGAGTGACAGAAACATGAGTCTAGGGGATGTGCTGTTGCCACAAGGGGGAAAACAACGGTGCTTGTAACCGCGGTTACAAGGATTGTTTACTTTACGCAGAGTACTTTTTAATGCAGTTGTCTGTTACTTTGGGTTTATACTTTGGGTGGGGCTCGCAACTTAATACCAGCGAGATGTTCTGGATAGATATCTCAAGGTGGATGATTAGTAGTAGATGCAGATGGATTTCGGTCTACTTATTTTGGCATACTGCCCGTGCTTTTGAGCCTCTTCCTTTTTTTTGTAGCATAGTTAGCATTGCGGTGCGTTCATATTCCTGTCAATTGCCTTTCTGTAATTTGTTTACCTCACATAGCAATTTTATCATCTTTTGGGAGAGAGACATCACTAGCGAACATCACGTATCCCGGTCCATATCCTTATCACTGTTTCCACGCTATATTTACTTTACTGCTTTTATTTTCTATCATTATCCGTTGCATTTTATCCTTTGTAAACAACAAGACCGGAGAGATTGACAACCTCTCTGAACTTCGTTGGGGACAAAGTTATCTGTGTCTGTGTGCAGGTCCGCGCCAGTTGCGCCGCTGGCACCTACTTATCATCTTTGGAGTCCTGCTGGAGACAAACCTTGGTATCTTCACCGAGGGAAAACGTCTGCTGCACTACATCTCAACCTTACACTTGGGGAAACCAACGAAGGGGCGAGAAGCCATCATAGATGATTGGCAACATGCCCCCAACAATCGGACTAACTATTACATGATATATGTGGGCACCCCGGACTATATGTTCGAAGCGACCAGTTGTGTATACGGTCATGCTCCCATGATCAGTTCGCATGACACACAACTCGACATGGATATCATAGTCTCAATGTTCATACAATACCGAATAAAAGTCATACAACAATAAAGTCTTACATGGCCTCATCGGGCTCAAATAGCAGCGGAAAAGTAAAAGCATCAAAGGTAGTGGCGACACAATCCACAGTGTAGATCAGAGCATAACACGTCCTAGTAGTCGCGGGTAGCATCATCGTCATATACCAGTTCCTCCAAGCCAGGCCGATGCAATAACCAGGGACAAAGCCGTGAGTACATACAAAGTACTCGCAAACCACCTAAAGAAAGAAACAAAGTTTTGCATACGAAAATAATAGGATGGATACATGGTGGAGTTTTCCATAGGGATTTTCGATCTACTCAAGATTATAATTAAGTTTGCAAAGTTTTAAACTTGGCAATTTTTTTCCCACAATTGTAATTGGATAAGAAAAGTTCAAACTTTTTCCAACAATATCAACATCATCATCGCGATCCATAAACTCAGTACCGGGCTTTCTCATCTATTCCCCACAAAGTGTGGCCTCACTAGCTGTCCATGACCGTGGACTCCGGCTACTCGAATAGATTTACACTCTGCAGAGGTTGTACACTTTACCCACCACATTCGATACATCCGCCGTGTGTCCCCACGGATCTTCATACTTCAGTATGCGGGTCTCGGATAATCGACCTTAGTTTTCCCCTTGTCTGCCCTAGTACAGGTGAATCCACCCCTTGCGTACTGCATGGACTTTTCGTGTGAAACATCATGCTCCTCTTGGACCGAAGCCTGCACCGTAGTCGAAGAGCACCAAGGTTCCTTCCGACACTAAGCCTAGCAAATTTCACCCATCGAATTCGAGGGCTATCGGATTCGCGGAATCACGCATCCATGTGTAGTTATAGGACCCCCATACTAAGACAAACAAGCTTCCAACTAGCCCTGTCCCATACCAGAGTATAGTGGTTGTACTGTAAGTCTAGATTTTTGGCGGCACTTATAGAGAGTCCCTCCAGACTTTGTGCATGTCCGACGATGTTCCACGAACCCGGACATACCACCTTCTTAGGTGTATGTCGTACCATATAGGATGAAGTATGACTTCCCAAGTTTTTATGTAATGATAAAGCTAGAGCTGAGTGATGGTCTCGACGAAGTGTCGGGATCACCGGGGTTCTACTTTCTTTTCCCAAATAGGTAGGCTATGGGGTGTATTATTTTCCTAATACAACTAATACAATCCCAAACCATATGAATATAATACTAGCATGATACAATATAAGTGATACAAGAAAGGTAAAAAATGGTTATGCGGGGTGTTGAGTTTTGACGGTTGCTTGCCTTCCTTGGCGATGTATCCTGGATCGGCTTCTTCGGCGGCAAGGGAGGAGTCTTCACCTGCAACGTAGCGCGTATCGTCTAGACGTTGTGGAAGAAACAAATTCACCATTACAATCGGGCAAAAACAAACATGGCACACAACACTCAAATTCACTATCAATCATCAAGTAACTAAAAGAACAATTTGTACTAGCATTGAAATACTAAATCAACACTTCAAAGTTGAATACCACAACAAGGCATTGTAATAAATTTAATAGGATTACAACAAAAAGATTATATTAAATCAATTCTTAACTTAAGTTATGTTTTTTAGTTACTTTACTCATTAACAACTTATTAAGTTGTTTTATTTCCATAACCAAATTCATAGCAATAACCTACTGACCATATGCTAGTTTAATATTAAACTAACAGTTTAATAGTACTAACATAATTTAAATAGGAAATATACTAGCAATAGTAATAATAATAAAAGGGGTCACAAATTTATTTAAGCCAATTAATATTCTACACAGACCGAAAAATCAAGAATATTCACAGGAGTATATACAAATCAACATTCCATTTTTAGGGTTAACAGAGAATTGATTATAACTACTTTAGGATGCTAAAAAGTACAATTAACTAGTTTAAACTAAAGCTATTAATTTGGTACTGCATAAAAATTATTCTAAACATACAGAAAAATAAAACACAATTTTCTAAGCCACACAAAATTTATTTCATATTTTTTCTGAGCTACGGTTATTTTTCTACTATTATTTAGGTGCTGCAGTTTATAAAAAACAGAAATAACGACAGCCAGCCGGCCCATGGCTATTTGGCACCCGCAGCACTTTCTCTTTTTTATATATATATATAAACGGGCCGAGCCCAGCACAACGCGTTTTTTTAACGAAAGGGTATCGGCTCGCCCTGGCCACTGGATCAAGTGCGATCCGACGGCCAGGGGGCCGTCTTCTACCTCGCGTCCAGACCGAGCACGGGAGGCTCCCATGGCGGCCAGGGGCCGAGCAGGGCCTCGCCGGAGGGCCTCCGGTGGCCGGCGGCCGGCGGTAGGGGGCGGCGGAGGTAGGGGGGTCTAGGGGGCTCCATTTTTGCCCAAAAAAGGCATGCGACGCAGAAAATGGTGGCGGCCAAGGCGGATAGAGAAGGGGCCGGGAGAGGCTCAACGGGGGTGCTTGGGTCGACGGCGGACAGCGGCGAGGGGCGGCGGAGGTGCGGCTAGCCGGTGGGGTTCCGTTTTTATGCTTGGGGGCGCGCTTCAATGTCGGGAACGGTGGCGTCGGCGTGGACGTGGAGTAGCTCGGGTTGAGGCGGAACGACGGCTTGGCCGGCACTCCTCGTCGGCGGCTCCTCGACGTCTCATGCAGAGGCACGGCGGGGCATGGGTTAGCTCGGGTGGCAGAGTGCAGGAGAGAGAGTGGAGCAGCGAAGGGAGGGCGACCTCCTTGCAGCTGAAGAGCCTCGGCCCTCTCTCCTCCTCTCGGCGGCTGCTCCTGGTGAGCAGGGTCTTGCCCTTGGAAACTAGCTACTGGAAGGGGGAGGGGTGGTGCGAGGTGAGGGGGGGGGGTTCGGGCTGGCTTTATATAGGCGAGGGTAGCAGGGTGCGGGAGCGGGAAGTGGAGCGGGCGAGCGCGCGTGCTTCTCCCCGGCGATCCGTGGTCTCGACCACGGTTGGACGAGAAGGTGGCGCGGGGCTGACGTCTCCCCACGGACGTCATCTGCGGGTCCCTCGGCTGACGTCGGGAGAGGGTTGTGAGGCTGGTGCGCGGGTCCAAGGGGAGAGAGGTTACCAGAGAGAAGAGAGGCATACGCGAGAGAGAGGGAAGATGGGCTTCGGCCCTAGTAGTGTAGGTATTTTTTTATATACCAACAAAACAAGTTTTGCAAAAGCTTCTCCTTCGGTTTGGTTTAAATATGAAACCAAATCTTAAATTTTAAACCTCCAAAATAATTTATAAAGCTCCAAGAGTATTATTCTAATTTATTTAGAATTTTTAAAATACTTTTAATTGGGTTAAAAATATTATTAATATTATAGTAATAGTAATAAATAAATTAGCAGTTTTGAAATATTTTTATTAAATACTTTCTACTATAGAGGTATTTTTCATTGTTTAAATAGTGAATTTATGTGCAGGAAAATTTTATTTGGTGAAAATATTAGTGATGCTAATATGCTATGGTGGTGATATGTTGGTTGATCAATTTGTGTGGTATGTGCTAATTATTTTTATTGGTTGATTCTTTTTTGCAAGACCAGGAAAAACAAGTATGGCATTAGCACAAGGAAAGCATGGCATAGCAACAAAGCATAAAGCAAGCTTGGCAGGGCAATTTTATTTGCATCACATCACAACTTTAGAAACTTTTTGTTACCCCTAATTTTTTGTACTCTCATAACAGGGTAATAAAAGTTGGGATGTGATAGACCTTCCCCCCTTAAAAAGAATCTCGTCCCCGAGATTCACAAGCTAGTGAAGAGATGCGGGAACTCGCGCTTGAGGTAGTCCTCCCGTTCCCAGGTGGCTTCCTCCTCTGTGTGGTTTGTCCATTGGACCTTGTGGAACTTGATCGCACGCTTACGGGTGACTCGCATGGCTTTTTCCAGGATACGAAGAGGTGTCTCGCGGTACGTGAGATCCTGGTTTATGTCCACCGTGCGGTGGTCGATGTTCTTGGAAACATCGGGCTTGTCCGGCACCTCCAGACACTTCCGGAGTTGCGATACGTGGAAGACGTCGTGCACATCGGATAGCTCTGCTGGCAGTCTCAACTGATAGGCAACTTGGCCTCGTCTGGCTATCACCTCAAACGGTCCGATGTATCGGGGTGCTAGATTTCCCTTCACATGGAATCGCTGCATTCCCTTCAATGGGGTGACTCGGAGATACACAAAATCTCCTACTGCAAAAGTCACCTCTCGACACTTGGGGTCTGCATAACTCTTCTGACGAGACTGAGCGGTCTTGAGACGCTCACGAATCAACTGGACCTGCTCTTCGGCCTCCTTCAGAACATCGGGTCCGAAAATTTTCCCTTCGCTGGTCTGAGACCAGTTCAGGGGCGTGCGCCACTTTCGTCCATACAGGGCTTCAAATGGGGCCATCTGCAAAATCGACTGGTAACTGTTGTTGTAGGAGAATTCTGCATAGGGCAAGCAGTCCTCCCACTTGGAACCGTAGGCTAAAGCACATGCGCGGAGCATATCCTCTAGTATCTGGTTCACTCGCTCAGTCTGGCCTCCAGTCTGCGGGTGATAGGTTGTGCTGAAGGTGAGCTTGTTGCCTAGTGCCTCCTGGACTTGCTTCCAAAACCTTGACGTAAACTGGGTACCTCGGTTAGACACAATCTCCTTTGGAACTCCGTGCAGGCATACGATCCTCGACATGTACAAGTCTGCCAGCTGGTCTCCTCGATAGGTGGTTCGCACTGGAATGAAGTGCGCTACTTTGTTGAGTCGGTCGACGATGACCCAGATAGAGTCATGTCCCTTGCTCGACCTCGGTAGACCTGTGATGAAGTCCATGCCTATTTGTTCCCACTTCCATTGAGGAACTCAGACTGGTTGCCGCAATCCTGCAGGTGTTTGGTGCTCTGCTTTCACTCTCTGGCAGATGTCGCACTTAGTGACATACAAGGCAATTTCACGCTTCATACCGTGCCACCAGAACAAGTCCTTATGGTCTTGATACATCTTAGTCCCTCCAGGGTGGATGGAGTAAGGTGTATCGTGAGCTTCCTTCAGGATAGTGAGTTTCAACTCCTCTATATCTGGCACACACAATCGTCCATCGAACCAAAGAACTCCGTCATCTTCTATCGTGAACTTCGAGGCCTTGTCGAGGGGCATCTTCTTCTTGATTCCCTCGATACTATCGTGTCCCTTCTGTGCCTCCTTGATCTGATCAAATAGAGTCGGAGTCAGCTCGAGGTGAACCAGAAAACCGGGTGTAACAAGTTCCAAACCCAGTTCTCGAACTCCTCATGCAAAGCTGGCTGCGTCTCTCTGATCATCGCATTGAGTGTGCAGGGCTTGCGGCTGAGGGCATCTGCTACCACATTGGCCTTGCCAGGATGGTAGTGAATCTCGAGATCGTAGTCTTTGATCAACTCGATCCATCTCCTCTGCCTCATGTTCAACTCCTTCTGCGAGAAAATGTACTTCAGGCTCTTATGGTCTGTGTAGATGTCACAACGGTGACCCATCAGGTAATGTCTCCATCTCTTGAGAGCAAGCACAACAACGGCTAGCTCCAAGTCATGTGTGGGGTAGTTCAACTCGTGCGGCTTCAACTTTCGTGACAGGTACTCAATCACCTTGCCCACTTGCATAAGAACACAACCCAAACCAATCTTCGATGCGTCACAATACACATCAAAGCTCTTGGTCAGGTCAGGCATAGTCAAAACTGGGGCAGATACCAATCTCCTCTTCAACTCCTTGAAACTGGCTTCACACTTCTTTGTCCACACAAACTTCTGGTCCTTCTTTAGCAGTTGGTTCATGGGTCGGGTAATGCTGGAGAAGCCTTCCACGAACTTGCGGTAGTATCCCGCTAGTCCGAGGAATCCTCTGACTTCAGTCTGAGTGGTCGGAGCTGTCCAGTCTATGACGGACTGAATCTTGGCGGGGTCGACGGATATTCCTCCCTCTGACAATACATGTCCCAAAAATCCGACTTCCTTGAGCCAGAACTCGCACTTGCTGAACTTGGCGTACAACTGGTGCTCACGCAGAGTCTCGAGGACTAAGCGCAAATGATTTGCGTGCTCTTCTTCGGTCTTGGAATATATCAGGATATGGTCAATGAACACCACCACAAACTTGTCGAGATACTTCATGAAGATCTTGTTCATGAGATTCATGAAATAGGCCGGGGCAGTGGTAAGTCCGAAAGACATGACAGTGTACTCGAACAAACCATAGCGGGTCGTGAAAGCTGTCTTGGGGATGTCCGACTCGCGGAACTTCAACTGGTGATATCCGGTCCTTAGATCGATCTTGGAGAAGACTCGGGCTCCGTTCAACTGGTCGAACAGATCCTCGATCTTGGGGAGCGGATACTTGTTCTTGATGGTCACTTCATTCAGCTTACGGTAGTCCACACACATGCGTATGGTGCCGTCTCTCTTGTCTACAAAGAGAACTGGCGAACGCCAGGGTGAAGCACTGGGTCGAATCAGTCCCTTCTTGAGCATGTCATTCAGCTGTTTCTTCAACTCAACCAGCTCTTCGGCATTCATTCGGTAGGGTCTCTGTGAAATAGGGGTTGTGCCAGACACTAACTCGATGATAAACTCAATATCCCGATCAGGCGGCATACCGGGTAACTCCTCTAGAAAGACATCCGGGAATTCACATACAAACTTCACCTCCTCAATTGGTGGCACCGAGACACTCTGATGACAGAAGGCTCTGGCAGTGTCTTCCTTGTCGGTGTACTCTATCTGAACTCCATCGGCACTCGTGAGGTTGACTGTCCTCTCAGTGCAATCTATCCGGCATCGGTATCTGGACAACCAATTCATGCCAAGTACCACATCTATACCTTCTGTCCCTAACACGATCAGGTCAGCTGGGAACTCGACTCCATGAATCGCTATGGGAACTCTGGAACAAGATAAACTGGCTTGGGTTTTGGATCCGGGTATTTGGACTACCATGGGCCTCCTCATTTCACTAGGTGACAACTTACTTCTATCCACAAATGCCTTCGTAACAAAAGAGTGTGATGCACCAGAATCAAACAATACTTGAGCAGGTACTGAATTAACTGGAAATGTACCCAAGATAACGTCTGCTGCCTCCAGGGCTTCCTCGTCTAGCACATGGTTCAGACGTCCCTTGGTGGCGTTGGGCGCACCGCGCTGGGCATTGTTGCGGCCGGGGTTCCCTCTGGCTGGTGCTGGAGCATTGGGGCGTGGGGCAGCATTCGCCTTATTGGTGCAGTTAATGGCATAGTGACCCTTCTGGCCACACTTGAAGCAGATCACTTCTGATGTAGGGTCGCGGGGAACTCCGCCTGCTAGGCGCGGAACTCCACCAGGGCGAGCAGGAGCACTGGGGCGTGGCGCTAGGTAAGGGCTCCTCTGAGGCTGGGGTGCTGGCCTTGGCGGCTGGGTTGGACGCAGTCGGGGGTTGCTGGATCCACCCTGCTGCATCATGCGGCGCTTGCGGTTCTCAGAGGCCGTCTTGAGGTTTCCCTCCATCATGATAGCAGCATCGACAAGAGACTCAAGATCGGGGAATTGCATGGCCACCAGGACAACCTGCAGCTCATCGTGCAGTCCATCCAGGAAACGGTCCTTTCGCTTCTCCTCGGTGTCCACCTCCTCCGGGGCATACCTCGACAGCTGAGTGAAGCGGTCAAGATATCCAACCACAGTCATGCCCCCTTGCTTGAGGTGGAGGAACTCATCCTTCATCCTCCTGATCAGTGTAGTCGGGATGTGCGCCTTCTTGAACTTCTCGGAGAACTCCGCCCAGGTGAGTAATTGCCCCTCAGGAAGACGGGCACGCACTCCTTCCCACCAGCTCCTTGCGGTGCCGGTGAGGTAGTGGGTGGCATACAGGACCTTCTCATTGTTGCCAACAACGGCGACATCGAGATTGTTCTCCACGGTGCGGAGCCAATCCTCAGCATCCAAAGGCTTCTTCGTCTGCGAAAACACCGGAGGGTTGGTGTTCTGGAAGTCTCGCAGCCTAGACCTGGGCTCCTCATTCGCACCAGCTACTCCGCCTCCTTGGTTGGCATTGGTGGCGGCCTGGACTAGCTGCTGGAGTGCATCCATATTCGCCTGGCGCTCGTCACGAGCGGCCTGGCGCTCCTTCATCAGCAGTCGCATAAGTTGCGCCATGTTCGGGTCGGGTGGTGGCGGTGGCGCGTCACCGGATCCACTTAGGTTGGCGCGGGAGCTTCTCGGCATCCTGAGGTTGTTGCGCAAGATAAGAGGGAATTTAGTCTACAATGGGGTTAAGTCCCTAACAATCTAGTTATCACACACAAGCAAGACTTATAAAATAGGGAATAATCATGAAACTAGCAATCACCACATGGTAGCATAACGATAGCATAAGTCTCATACATAATCAAGTCTTACAGGTAACCAACCACACATGCAACGTCTAACGAAAATCTCCAAAAGGGCATCCAACAACTAACGACGCCTAGAGCTCATCCTCATCGCGATCATCGATGAAGTCCTCATCATCAGTGTTTAGAGCCTCCTCGTACTCCTCATCCATCCAGTCCTCATCATCACTGATATGGGCGTTGTCCTCCTTCTGGATGTCCTCGCCATCATCCAGAGCATCAATCTCATCCTCCAAATCGTCGCACTTGCGCTTCAGTCTCCTGGTCCTCTTCCTCAGCATCTTGTTACTCTTCTCCAGACTGGCGACCTTGTCCTGCAACTCCTTGATAATCTTGTCCCGAGTCTCCAGCTCGATGGGGGCGACGGGGGCGGGACCCTCTGTCTAGAGGTTGTAGTCATGCTTGACCTGGACCTCATCCAGCTGAGCCTGAGTCAGAGCCAGGTGTCCCTCTAGAGCGAACAAGTGGTCCCTCAGGACCGGGTGAAGCACACTAGGAGTGGGATCTTCCTCACCATCGCGCATCCCGTAGTGAAGGAACCGCGTGGTACCCAGCTCGTACTGGTGAAACCTCACAAGGCGAGCAATAGCCTCCTGGCAAGCTCGGGCCAGACCCTCCTCCCAGGTACGAGCATACACCGTGAAGCTGAGAGGATCCGACCATGGGGTCACCTCCGAACCTCGGAACTCACACCGCACAATCAGGCGGAGCTCGGTATCCTCCCCACGGGTGATCTGGAAAGCCCTGAACTCCGCAGTGGGGTGGTGAACGAGCGTAAGCAGATACATCAGATCCTGAGCAAAGGGCGTCTTCCCAGCCTGAGTCAGCTGGAGGTGGTGCACAGGAACTCCAGCAATCTACAAGTTTTAAGAGTTTAAGTTAGATGACAAGTGTGCAAAATTTTAACATAATAAAACATTTAATAAGGATTTAGTATAGAGGGGATAAGAGAGGTAAGTATTCTATACTATGCATTTGACCATCTCTTTAGTTTTAGAAAGTAGTTTTTGATTTCCCCCCATCCTATCTACCGACCAACCTAACTAGGCTGCTACGGTCTGAACAGAGGCTCTGATACCAAGTCTGTGGGCACCCCAGACTATATTTCCGAAGCGACCAGTTGTGTATACGGTCATGCTCCCATGATCAGTTCGCATGATACACAACTCGACATGGATATCATAGTCTCAATGTTCATACAATACCGAATAAAAGTCATACAACAATAAAGTCTTACATGGCCTCATCGGGCTCAAATAGCAGCGGAAAAGTAAAAGCATCAAAGGTAGTGGCGACCCAATCCACAGGGTAGATCAGAGCATAACACGTCCTAGTAGTCGCCGGTAGCATCGTCGTCATATACCTGCTCCTCCAAGCTTGGCCGATGGAATAACCAGGGACAAAGCCGTGAGTACATACAAAGTACTTGCAAACCACCTAAAGAAAGAAACAAAGTTTTGCATACGAAAATAATAGGATGGCTATATGGTGGAGTTTTCCATAGGGATTTTCGATCTACTCAAGATTATAATTAAGTTTGCAAAGTTTTAAACTTGGCAATTTTTTTCCCACAATTGTAATTGGATAAGAAAATTTCAACCTTTTTCCAACAATATCAACATCATCATCGCGATCCATAAACTCAGTACCGGGCTTTCTCATCTATTCCCCACAAAGTGTGGCCTCACTAGCTGTCCATGACCGTGGACTCCGGCTACTCGAACAGATTTACACTCTACAGAGGTTGTACACTTTACCCACCACATTCGATACATCCACCGTGTGTCCCCACGGATCGTCATACTTCAGTATGCGGGTCTCGGATAATCGACCTTAGTTTTCCCCTTGTCTGCCCTAGTACAGGTGAATCCACCCCTTGCGTACTGCATGGACTTTTCGTGTGACACATCATGCTCCTCTTGGACCGAAGCCTGCACCGTAGTCGAAGAGCACCAAGGTTCCTTCCGACACTAAGCCTAGCGAATTTCACCCATCGAATTCGAGGGCTATCGGATTCGCGGAATCACGCATCCATGTGTAGTTATAGGACCCCCATACTAAGACAAACAAGCTTCCAACTAGCCCTGTCCCATACCAGAGTATAGTGGTTGTACTGTAAGTCTAGATTTTTGGCGGCACTTATAGAGAGTCCCTCCAGACTTTGTGCATGTCCGACGATGTTCCACGAACCCGGACATACCACCTTCTTAGGTGTATGCCGTACCATATAGGATGAAGTATGACTTCCCAAGTTTTTATGTAATGATAAAGCTAGAGCTGAGTGATGGTCTTGACGGAGTGTCGGGATCACCGGGGTTCTACTTTATTTTCCCAAATAGGTAGGCTATGGGGGTGTATTGTTTTCCTAATACAACTAATACAATCCCAAACCATATGAATATAATACTAGCATGATGCAATATAAGTGATACAAGAAAGGTAAAAAATGGTAATGCGGGGTGTTGAGTTTTGACGGTGGCTTGCCTTCTCGGCGATGTACCCTCGATCGGCTTCTTCGGCGGCAAGGGAGGAGTCTTCACCTGCAACATACGACGTATCGTCTACACGCTGCGGAAGAAACAAATTCACCATTACAACCGGGCAAAAACAAACAAGGCACACAACACTCAACTTCACTATCAATCAACAAGTAATTAAAAGAACAATTTGTACTAGCATTGAAATACTAAATCAACACTTCAAAGTTGAATACCACAACAAGGCATTGGAATAATTTTAATAGGATTACCACCAAAAGATTATATTAAAGCAATTCTTAACTTAAGTTATGTTGTTTTTAGTTACTTTACTCATTAACAACTTATTAATTTGTTTTATTTCCATAACCATATTCATAGCAATAACCTACTGACCATATGCTAGTTTAATATTAAACTAACAATTTAATAGTACTAACATAATTTAAATGGGAAATAAACTAGCAATAGTAATAATAATAATAAAAGGGGTCACAAATTTATTTAAGCCAAATAATATTCTACACATACAGAAAAATCAAGAATATTCACCGGAGTATATACAAATCAACATTCCATTTTTAGGGTTAACAGAGAATTAATTATAACTACTTTAAGCTGCTAAACACTACAATTAACTAGTTTAAACTAAAGCAATTAATTTGTTACTGCATAAAAATTATTCTAAACATACAGAAAAATAAAACACAATTTTCTAAGCCAGACAAAATTTATTTCATATTTTTCTGAGCTACGGTTATTTTTCTACTATTATTTAGGTGCTGCAGTTTATATAAAAAAGAAAAAACGACAACCAGTCCCCCCATGGCTATTTTGCGCCCACGGCGCTTTCTCTTTTTTATTATATATAAACGGGCCGAGCCCATCACAGCGCGTTTTTTTAACCGAAAGTGTATCGGCTCACCCTGGCCGTTGGATCAAGTGTGATCCGACGGCCAGGGGGCCGTCTTCCACCTCGCGTCCAGTCCGAGCACGGGAGGCTCCCATGGAGGCAGGGGGCGGCGGAGGTAGGTGGCCTAGGGGGCTCCATTTTTTCCCAAAAAAAGGCATGCGACGCAGAAAATGGTGGCGGCCAAGGCGGACAGAGAAGGGGCCGGGAGAGGCTCACCGGGGGTTCTTGGGTCGACGGCGGACAGCGGCGAGGGGCAGCGGAGGTGCGGCTAGCCGGTGGGGTTCCGTTTTTATGCTCGGGGGCGCGCTTCAACGTCGGGAACGGCGGCGTCGGCGTGGACGTGGTGTAGCTCGGGTTGAGGCGGAACGACGTCTTGGCCGACACTCCTCGTCGGCGGCTCCTCGGCGTCTCCTGCAGAGCCACGGCGGGGCATGGGTTAGCTAGGGTGGAAGAGTGCAGGAGAGAGAGTGGAGAAGCGAAGCGAGGGCGACCTCCTTGCAGCAGAAGAGCCTCGGCCCTCTCTCCTCCTCTCGGCGGCTGCTCCTGGTGAGCAGGGCCTCGCCCTGGGAAACTAGCTACTGGAAGGGGGAGGGGTTGTGCGAGGTGAGGGGGGGGGGGGTTCGGGATGGCTTTATATAGGCGAGGCTATCAGGGTGCGGGAGCGGGAAGTGGAGCGGGCGAGCGCGCGTGCTTCTCCCTGGCGATCCGTGGTCTCGACCACGGTTGGGCGAGAAGGCGGCGCGGGGCTGACGTCTCCCCACGGACGTCATCTGCGGGTCCCTCGGCTGACGTCGGGAGAGGGTTGTGAGGCTGGTGCGCGTGTCCAAGGGGAGTGAGATTACCAGAGAGAAGAGTGGGATACGTCAGAGAGAGGGAAGATGGGCTTCGGCCCTAGTAGTGTAGGTATTTTTTATATATACCAGCAAAACCAGTTTTGCAAAAGCTTCTCCTTCGGTTTGGTTTAAATATGAAACGAAATCTTAAATTTTAAACCTCCAAAATAATTTATAAAGCTCCAAGAGTATTATTCTAATTTATTTATAATTTTTAAGATATTTTTATTTTGGTTAAAAATATTATTACTATTATAGTAATAGTAATAAATTAGTTAGCAGTTTTGAAATATTTTTATTAAATACTTTCTTTTATAGAGGTATTTTTCATTATTTAAATAGTGAATTTAGGTGCAAGAAAAACTTTATTTGGTGAAAATATTAGTGATGCTAATATGCTATGGTGGTGATATGTTGGTTGATCAATTAGTGTGGTATGTGCTAACTATTTTTATTGGTTGATTCTTTTTGGCATGACCAGGGAAAACAAGTATGGCATTAGCACAAGGCAAGCATGGCATAGCAACAAAGCATAAAGCAAGCATGGCAGGGCAAATTTATTTGCATCACATCACAACTTTAGAATGTTTTTGTTACCCCTAATTTTTGCTACTCTAATAACAGGGTAATACAAGTTGGGATGTGACAATCAATCTCATCCAATCCCTACCATCCCCTTTGCCTACAACAGGGAATTACTCACACCTGTGAAGAGAAGTCATGGGGGAAGGATGGAGTGGTGATGGAGATGACGATGGCGAAGATCTCCCCTCTCCGGAGGCCAAATCAGCCTCCATATTTGCCCTCCCTAAGAAGAACAGAGGTTGGCGGCGGCTCCGCGGTGGGTTCCAGAAAAGCAACTTCTTTTTCGGAGTTTCCCCGTCACGGGAATAAATAGGAGTCGAGGTAGGGCACCAGAGGAGGGGACAGTCGCCAAGGCGGCCAGAGGGCGCGGCCCCGCCCCTGGCCATGCCAGCAGGGCGCCTAGGCCCCCCTGGCTGCGCTCTGGCCCCCTTCTTGCTCCGGGCTCCTTCAGGTGCGTTGATTTTTTGGTATTTTTTTTGGAATTTTCTGAGATGTCCTAAAATCCATTTTCCTGCGCACAATAAAACCATAGATGCAGCTCTACTGAAAAAAGCGTCAGTCCGGGTTAGTTTAGCTCAAATCATGCAAGAATAAGGGAAAAACAATAGCACAAACGTGTTTGGAAAAGTAGATACGTTTGAGACGTATCAGATGGGCCTGCGGAGCCTTGTAATGGGCATTTGGTACACCCCTGCAAAGTTAAATCTTTTTGAGAAGCCGTGTCCATGATTATGGACGACTTGAGACCTACTCCTTGTTCATAGACAACAACTACTGAGATAATCTTAATAACTTGATCAATGTTTGTGTGTGCCTTGGCTGCTTCTTCTTCATCGGCTGATGAAGGGGAGGACAAGGATAGGATAGGTGTTATGTTTGCGTAAGTAGATGATATCAAGACTTGTTAGAGGAGATTCCTCATCGAATGCTAAGTTCTCATCTTACTCTACATAGATCGTTAGCTACTTATATAATGCTTGTGCTGCTGCAACCTCAACCACTTCCCTAATCTTATCGTGAGAAGTTAGTTACAAGACTTGTTGATATAGCTCACCCCTTTCTTCTCTCTCTTACGCACGTTATGCAAATGATCTTGGAATTCAGTGGAGATCGACGACCCTTCTTCTGGAGGTCTTCGCCGAGACTCGACGACGACTAGTTAGGTTGATCCCGGCGGAGAGCCTGGACCCGTGTGGTTACGGGAATGGTGTGTTTTACCTTTGCCAATAGGCATTTGATTGTAGTCTGTACTCAGACATGTATCTTTCGCTAATGTCATGTATTTAAGGCAGTTGTATGCCGATTGTATGAGATGTTGTATTCTTGTAGCTGTAATGTTGTGATATCATGTTGGAAATCCGGGGCATATGACAATGTCATATGTTGCGGTGGGACCGATATGTGCTTCGTCCATGGATCTGGATGGAAACAACTAGATCTGGAACAGTGCCGCATATCGGCCCTTACATCCACCCTGTATAATTTTTGTGCGAAATAGCTACCGTAAAATTTCCACTCCACCGCTCGTGCCGCCACACGATCAACACCTCCATACCTCCACCGCCACCAGGAAATTGCGCCACGTGGTCGTTTTAATGTCGTCGTCGCGCCCCACTACCTCGTCGCCCACCAGGACCACGACAATGCCCTACCCAACAACGCTGGGCCACCCTGTTGTCGCATGACATCGTTACATTGACTTGCGGGCCCTATGTTGTTTTCTAATAAAAATTATAAAGGAAAACAGATCTTACGGGATCTGATAAAAGTTGGTTTCGTAGATGTCCTGTATAATTTACAATCATCTCGTACAACAGTTTTACGGAACCAAGTATAGCCCCCTTCTATTTCATTTAAAACAAAAATACCAACGCTTTATAGAGGGAACAAGGAAGGAGGATAGGGGACAAAAATTTCTAACACTACCAGGAAACCCACTATTACCAAAACGTGAATTATTGGATAAAAAACCAAATACCTTCCACATAAGCTATCCTCTTACATGCCTATAGAATAGAAAGTTTCATAAAGCATCAATATCTATCCAAAAGCACGCTGCCACCCAAGACAAAATGTAAGAACAAGTTTTGCCCCCGAAGGTTTTGGACATTGTTGGACAAAGCAGAAGTGGAACTAATATTGTTTTCGAGTATAAACAGATACTTAGGTTCCGAAAGAATGGAGTTTGCAAGTAGAAGGTCGAAGGACAACTCACTGCAGCGAAGCTGCAGTCATCTACCGAAACCTTTGAAGGAAGACGACCCCTAAAAATGTCGTCGAAGAAAAAGACTCTCTCGAGTAAAAGCGCAACGAGGAGAAAGCTGAAGCTGGTCAAAGACTTAGTCTTTTTACTAGTTTCTCTTTATTTTCTCGAGTCGTAGGAAAAACCGTACTATCAAGAGGGGTTTTCTAGTTTAGATCTCTGTCGAAGTGAATTTTCTCTGCTCAACCTAAACCCACGAAATCCTACCAAGAGAAATCTTACTGAGTCAAGTGAATAGCTCGAAGGTAAAGTCATCGCACTTCGTGCCTTCGAGAGAGAACTCGTTCGGTAAATCAGCTTACTTGTTCCTCAAGTAAAGTTGCGTAGTGATTGGAATCCGACCGTTGTGGACACGCGTCAAGCGGTCTTATCGGGTCACTTCAGTCATTTTACCCATCGGGATCGCCAACTATAAATACCCCGCACCTACCCGCCATTTCGGGTTGGCTGCTCCACTGAAGATTCTAAGAGAGAAGTCTGTGAGCATCCCAAGAGAGATTCCTCGAGAGAAAACCAAAACCCAAGTCTGAACTGAGTTGAGCAATTCATAGAGACTTAGGTCGAGATTAGCCGATCTTTTTATCTTGGAGAACTGCAAGTCTCCTAGACGGTTAGGCGTCGCCTGTCAAGCAGTCGAAGAGAAATTGTCGCTGCTGAAGGAATTTTGTAAAGGTCTTGGAGATGTCCTGAATCATCTACCACGAGTGAAAACTGGACAAGATCGAGGAGTTTGTTGCAGTGGAGAATAGGACGGAGAGAGTTTTTCTCCAGGTGTTCAATCACCAGTCCCTCCAACCAGACGTAGCACTTTGCAGAGTGTGAACTGGTTTACCAAACATCGTCGTGTCAGGCTCGTTTTCCTTCTAGCATTTACATTAAATATTTACTCGTTGCCTATTTGCCTTCGATGTTTTCCTTCGCTTCCAATCCTTCCGAGCCATGCATTACTTTTGAACTGTATTTCCTTCGAGATGTCTTTAGTCCTACGCTGTTTGCGTGAATTCCTTATAAGTTCCTGTAAGGCCCGATATGCGGTACTGTTCTAGATCTAGATGTTTCGATCCAGATCCGGGGACGAAGCACATATCGGTCCCACCGCGACATATGACGAAGTCATATGCCCCGGATTTCCAACATGATATCACAACATTACAGATACAAGGGTACAACATCTCATACAATCGGCATACAACTGCCTTAATACAATACAACAGCGGAAGATACATGTCTGAGTACATACTACAATCAAAAGCCTAATGGCACAGAGAAAAACATCGATCCCATAACCACACGGGTCCAGGCCCTCCGCCGGGATCTGCCTAACTAGTCGTCGTCGAGTCTCCACGTGAAACGTCGATCACCATACCTGTTGTCGATCAAGAAACCTGAAACGAGTTTGGGGGTAGTATCATGAGAACAGAAGTACTCAGCATCCAACTGTAGTGGTCATCTGACCCATCAAGGACTTCATCACTCGTCATTCTAGGACAACTAGTAGTTTACGGTAAGGAAGGGGTAAGTGGTGAGGTTGCTGCCGCACTAGCATTTATGAAGTGGCTAACGATCTAGAGAGTAAGATAAGAAGCCAAGCATTCGATGAGGAATCGCCTCCAACAAGTCTTGCTATCAACTAATTACGCAAACATAAAACCTATCATATCCTTTTCCTCCTCTTCGCATCCTGAAGAAGAAGAAGAAGTCAAGGCACACACACGTTGATCAAGTTATATTAAGATTATCTCAGTTGTTGTTGTCTATGAACAAGGAGTAGGTCTCAAGTCATCCATAACCGTGGACACGGCTTCTCGAAAAGATTTAACCCTGCAGGGGTGTACCAACTGCCCATTACAAGGCTCCGCACGCACGCCCATCTCTCTCAGTTTCTACCCATGACAGGCAACCATTTTAAGATTTAGTTCCAAGAGATCCGAAATGACAGGTCCCTCTAACTAAGAACGAACAAATCCGGGTGGCCCCCAGTGAGTCGACATCCAGCTCAGGAGCCGGCCGCTCTCTCGATCTGGTCTCTACCGTCTGTCGCAGGTTTGGATAGCCGGTTAATCACACATGGGAAACCGGGTCCTCAGCCGGACAAAGTGGACCAGCAAGGGAACTATGTCCTCACTGGTCCGGGTTGGTTTAAAAACTACTGGCAGCTGACCAGCACACACACGGTTTCAAATGGTATATCAGCTTGGGCCACCACTAGAAATGCTTGAAGCTAGGTAGGTAAGAAAAGGGGACCCCATAAAATCCCACACGCGGTTAGGCACGCTCAGTCTTAAAACCAATACCCGGAACTCGGATCCTAGGTGACTCGAATGGAACAGAGCGTCGGGGCGGGATAGCCTAGACCTTCCATCCTTCGTCGAATATAGTCAGCATTATAATAATCATATCATCAACAACAATATAATAATGTGATATCCCAACCCAAGGAGTAACATGGTAACATCATAGCATCCTAAGCATGCATACTAAGAAGGGGCTGAGCAACGAGCAATAGTAACATAGCAGTACATGGTTTGTTGGGAGGGGACATGGCTATATCGGTTTGAAAGAGGCTGTAAACATGTGGTAGGATCAAACATCGAAACTATCCTAGACTAGCATGAAAACCGCTGGTTGAAATAGAATGGATCATAAGTAATGTATAGTCCTTGCCTGTTGATAAGTCGGGTTCCGAAGGTGTAGTGGATCGCAAGCTCGCATCGTCTCCGAAGGTACCCGCGGAAGCACACAAGAGGGTAAACACTGGAAAGCATTCAACAAGCAAGCATCTATTACTACGAGGCAAACACGAGCAAGCATGGCATAGCACACAAACATGTCAAGAGGTGAAGCACAAAGTAAACTATCTATGCTAGTCAATTTAAGTAGGGCACAACCTAAACATGGCATAACACTAAGTGCCGCATGATGATTAAAACATTTGGTACTGTTCTATCCTAAATCATATTTTAGGTTGGTTAACAACAACAAACAATAGCATACACACAAAGTACACGAAAAACTAATCAAGTTACATATAAGGCACACTCGAAACGGAGTTACGGTTAAAAAGATATAAGCAAAAACAAGTTACGGGAACAATCTGCCAACATCACGAAGCACACTTTAGAGCAATGCATAAACAGGATAATCGATGCAAACATGCTCACAAATGATATGAAATTAAAGTAGAAATGACAGGGAAGGCATGGCAAAAAGAATCATGCAAATAGGCATCATAGATCAAAAGATATTATGCATGCAACATGGCATCGGAACGTTACAAACTTACAGAAATACAGAGGTGGCTGTCAAAAACAGCAGCATAGCAACCATGGGAGCTCAATAACTATATGACCAGCAAGCATATCATGACAATGCAATATATATAATGGAAGTAGGCATGATGCTTAACAATATGCAATTGGAATCACTCAATTCCGATAAAGGGTCGCGACACACTCGTCGACCGAAGTTGCAACAAAATATAAACAATAGCACACTATCAACAGGGTAGCTACTTTGGAGCAAGATACAATCATGATGAGGCAAGAAATTATGGCATGTGAAATAATGAAACTGAAGTAGAAACAATGCTTAACGCGACGCAAAAGGAATCACTCAATTCCGACGTACGGTTGCGACGCAACCGTCGCCCGAAGTTTCAATCAAGCAACAATTTTCAGCCAGTTTAACAGCAACAGTTGCAATTAACGATCTGATGCCCTGTTTAGCACAATATTACACAATCAAGATTACCTCATATGCAAATGCTCACAAAGGATGAATTTAAGTGCACACAATTCTAAGCAACTTTCATTTTGGGCGCACGTTCATCCGAGCTACGGTATACTCGCAAATCTAACCGCAAAAACAGATCAGCAACAATTACACAGGACTTAGCAAAATTTAGAGACAAGAAAAAAAAGCTGACGAAATAAATAATAAAAAAGGGGCGCTGGGCTGGCTCACCACGGGCCGAGCCCATCTGGCCAGGAGGCTGGACTGGGCTGCCAGGGAGGCCGGCTGGGCAGTGGGCCGCTGTGGCTACGCCGGCCCACAGCAGCGGCGGCGGCCTCGCGCGAGCGGCCATGGAGGCTCGCTCCTCCCGACAGCAGCGGTGCCGCCCGTCCGGATGCCGACGAGGAGACAGGGCGGGATGACAGACAGGCGGGATGACGGGAGAGGGACCGAGATGGCCGGATCCAGTCCAGCGGCGGTCGTGGGGCGCGACGGCGACAGCGTGGCCTCGGTGCGCGGCGGTTCTGTCCACGGCTCCAGGTGGCGGCCAGTGACCTGCGGGTCCTGCGAGGAAGGCACAGGGGTAAGAGGGAGAGAAGAGGAGAAGGGGCACGACGCGGGAGAGGAGACAGGCGCGGCGCGGTGAGGAGAGGTGGCCGGCCAGGGCGGCTCTGGCGAGCGCGGCGGGCGGCGACGTCTCGGCTTGTTCCATGGGTGCTGAGGAGAGAGAAAGAGGAGTTGGAGGCCAGGGCGACGTGGCGCATCCAGGGCTGTCGGATCCGACGATCTGACGGTCCAGAACTCATTGGGTAGAAAATTGGATGAAAATTGGGGTTAAACTGCGAAAATTGGGCTATTGTGAGGGGGGTGACTGCAATTTGTGGCTAGGGAAACCCTAGAAATGGGTGGGAGTGTGGTGGTCTTTATATAGCCCAGGTGGCTGGCAGTTTGCAAAAACATCCCCGGTTTTTCTCTCGCGCGCGCGGTGCTCACGTTTCTAACCGCCGGGGGTCCGCAGGACCTCTGATTCGGGTAAAACTTCGAACTGCGTGATCAGCGTGTCGAGCCGGTGGCGTTCACCTCGCGCTGGAACTGTTCCGAAAACACTTTCCGGCGCGCTATAAAATATCCCGTTTACTTATTAAACGGGGTTTTTGTTCCGTTGGCTGCGGCTGGTCTCGTGCGGTTTTCGCGACGGTGATCGGGTGAAACCCGGTGTCGCAAAGGTCGAGTGTCAGTGTGGCAAGGGTCGGTCTCCGTCCGGTACGAGATAAGAGGGGGAAAAATAATCGCCGATCGATAAATCGGGGATGCAAACACCGCAAACAAATCAGACAATCAAACAATTCACACCGAAAACAAAATTTTAAATTTTTGTGAAAACTGGGCTGTTACAGTTCCATAGAATTTTTAGAAGTGATCATTCACCCCCTCCCCCTCTGATCATTCTTGAGCTTTCAATTGGTATTAGAGCTAGGCACTCCCTACGCTCTGTGTATTTTGGTCTAACCACCTGGAGTGTTGTCAAGAATGTCGTTTGCAGTTGTTCGCTCGGGGGAACCGATTCCTATTTACAGTGGGACCCTATTGGAAGGACAAAATGAAGAGGAATATCATGGCTATCAACTCTACCGCTTGGGAAGTTGTCAAGAATGGTTTAACTGTCAAAGACAAAAATGCCATCACTCCTGAAGAGGCAAAGAAGATAGACCTTGATGCTGAAGTCTGGGTTTTCATTACAAATCATCTGATTCCAGAAAAATATCATGAGGTCAAGAATATTTCTTCGGCCAAAGGTGTTTGGGACTATCTCGAGAAGATTGGTGAAGGTTTCTCTACCCAGAAAGATGCTCGCATCGACACCCTTCGAAGCAAAGTTCTATCGTTTCAAGAGGCACGAGGGAGAAAAAGTTAACTCCATATACAACAGGCTCGCTGCATTGTCAAATGATCTGATTTCCCTCGGTGCCGAAGACATTACCAAACGGATTATTTTCAGAACTTTGCTCCGTTCCCTTGATGATTCCTTCGATCACATTGTGCTGATGATTAACGAAAGGACTGATTTCAAGGATCTAGTTGCCGCTGATATTCTTGGAGACTCAATACCTTCGAGATGGAAGAAGATGAAAAACGAGATGTTAATGGGACTCGAAGGAAATCTCATGCACTTAAGGCCAAAGCTTCACATCACTCCTCTCCTGAAGCCAACTCTAAATCTGGTGGTGCTACCGATGACCCCGAGAATATTGGAAAAGATCTGGCACTGATTATGAGAAGATTCAGCCGCTTCCAGAGAAGGAACTCCTCTTCACCGAAGAAAAACTACTCTTCAAGATATTCGAGCAATTCATCACAGCATCGATCATCATCCAGAAACTCTTCAGCGAAAGATAACTGTTGCTACAAGTGTAAGAAGCCAGGTCACTTCATTGCTGATTGTCCTCTCTGGGAAATTGAACATAGATCAAAGCATTCTCACAGCAACTCTTCGAGCAAGTCCAGAAAAGACAAGAAAGATGGTTCTGATGATGACAAGAAAAAGAAGTATCACAAGCATCGAGAGAGTTCTTCCTCGAAATCACATTCCTCTCGATGAAAGAATTCTCACCGAGCCAAAGCCTATTTGGGTAAAGAGATGAACTCTGAAGATGAAGCATCCGGTTCTGAAGCTGAATCAAACTCAAGATCTGGTTCTGGTTCGGGTTCTGAATCTGATGGTGTTGCTGGACTAGCATTTGCTTCGAACAAGACTTCAGGTCCATTCTTCACCAACCAAAGCAGTGAAGATGAATCTCCAGCTTACTGCTTCATGGTCAAGGCTAAGGTATCCTCATCTAAGAATTCCTACGATACTTCTGATGGATCTTCTTATGAAAGTAACTCTAGGATAAGCTATGCTAAACTTGCCAAAATTGCTTCTATCCAACAAGATGAACTAGATTCTCTAAGTGAAACTATTCAAAAATATGAGACTTTGTTGATCGATGAGATTGAGAAAGGTCAAACTTTGACAAATGAGCATGCTGCTCTGAAGGAAAAGTATGATGAACTTTCCTCTCGGCATGATCTTCGTGGACTACGAGAAGCTAACCTATGAATTCCTTCAAAGGAAAATGGCTCTCGAGAAACTGAGAGAGGCTAATGAAGAGTTGGAAAGTGTCAATCTCACGCTCATGGCTCAACAAGGCTCAGAAGATAAAAATGAATCTACTTCACCTTGCTTAACTTTTTTGGAACGAAGTAAAATTGAGTCTATTTCTGAGAGATTGAAAGGAAAGCAACCTATTGTTATTGATGATGCTAACCCCTCGAACGAGGAAACCATTACTGAGGAACTCCTCAGGTTGAGAAATTTATTCGAAACATGCATGTTCAAAAGTGTGCAGGGACACCAGTACCTATGTGATATCCTACGAAAGGCTCTCCTTCATAGGAATCCGCGAAACGAAGGAGTTGGTTTCGTAAGGAAACTCAATCCTGATGGGACCTACTGGGAACCCGAGCAGTATCCTAAAATTGTCTGGGTTCTTGCGAAAAAAAGCCCATTGACATTGCTAACCTTTCAGGTTTCAGTTGCAAAATTGATAAGGCTATTGTTGATGAATCACTTGATTCTGACTACAAGCTTATCAAAGATCAGGAAGGAAAGGTGTCAGCTGAATTCGTTGGTACTCCTCCGAAGAATGGTTTCTATAAGCAACAAATTTGGGTTCGCAAATCTCTCGTAGAAAAACTGCCCCCTAACCATTCTATGCAGGGAAAATCCTCGGTGCCACCGAATCACTACTATTCTCTCGAGGATAGAAATGAACCCTTGGTGCCTGCTTCAAATGTTCCCTAGAAGGAATACTATCGAGTTGATAGAAATTTTTATCGTCATCGTGACAATAATACCAAGACTGCTATTACCTACCAGTACTCTAACCCCTCGTCGAGGAATTATATTTATGGTGTGCTTGATGGTCCAGAACGACAATGTAACCCTGTTCGCTATAATATTGCTGCCCCATCTAGCTCTTCCATGCCTTCTAAGTCACCTGCTCGTTTGTGGGTGGTTAAGAAGAACTAATTCTTCTGCAGGTCTATGTATCCGGTGGATCCGAATGGGTCATGGATAGTGGTTGTACAAATCATATGACCGGAGACAAAGATTTGTTCACCGAAGACAAACTTACTGAATCTTCACAGAGATACATTACCTTCGGTGACAACAACAAAGGGAAAGTACTTGGTTTGGGTAAGGTTGCTATATCGAAGGATAAGCATATCGACAAGGTTATGCTTGTTCAATCTCTAGGATATAATCTTATGTCTATCTCAAAACTTTGTGATATGGGTATGCTTGTACTGTTTTCTGCTTCTCGTTGTGTTGTCTTTTCACAGGATGACTATTCCTTCGTGTTCGAAGGATATCGCAAAGGTGATCTTTATATCGTTGATTTTTCTTCGCGACCTGCAGTGTCCACATGTTTAATGGCCAAAGCCACTTCTGGTTGGTTATGGCACCGAAGGCTTGGTCATGAAGGAATGAAAAATCTTCAAACTCTTATCTCGAAGAAGAACATCGTTGGAATTGATAATGTGAAATTCGATAAAGATCGTCTATGCAGTGCCTGTGAAGCAGGAAAGATTGCCAAGAAACATCACTCAGCAAAAACTATAATGACTACTACTCGTCCTCTTGAATTACTTCATATGGATTTATTCGATCCTCAAAATTATGCTAGTCTTGGAGGTAACAAGTATGGTCTGGTTATTGTTGATGATTTCTCTCGATATACTTGGGTTTTCTTTCTAGATGACAAGAGCAAGGTTGTTGAAATTTTCAAAACTTTCGCAAAGAGAGCTCAGACTGAGTATGAATTATCTCTCAAGCATATCAGAAGTGATAATGGTACATAATTCAAAAACACTCATATCGAAGAATTTCTTGATGAATATGGCTTTACTCATGAATTCTCGGCTGCTTATACACCGCAACAAAATGGTGTGGTCGAGAGAAAGAATCGAACACTTATTGAAATGGAGAGAACAATGCTTGCTGAATACAAGACTCCTATCAGGTTCTGGGCCGAAGCAATTAATACTGCATGTGATATCATCACCAAGGTTTATCTGCACAAATTTCTGAAGAAAACTTCACATGAACTTATCACTGGTAAAAATCCGAATGTTTCATATATCAGGGTTTTTGGTGCTCCATGTTACATCAGAGATATGAATCACAGCTCCAAGTTTGCCCCAAAGGCACACGAAGGTTTTCTCCTAGGTTATGGTTCGATTTCTCACACTTACAGAGTTTACAACTCACATCTTGGCAAAGTTTTGGAAATTATAAATGTTCGATTTGATGAATCTAACGGCTCTCAAAAGGAGCAGTTACCTCTTAACCTGGATGAACCACCTTTGGATGAAGTTATCAGGTACATGGCTATTGGAGATATTCGGCCTGTCGAAGGAATTGCACGTCAAGCCAACAGGGATGATGATGGTCCAATGTTCCCACACATAGCCCGGGGCACTGGAGATCAACATCCTGAGGCAAATGATGTACAGGTCGAAGGAGAACGCTTAAACAAAGAAAATGTCCAACTCGAAGGAGAAGCTGAGCCCGAAGGACAAGCTGATCCCGAAGGACAAGCTGATCCCGAAGAACAACCTGATCCGCAAGATGATGAAGGAGTTTTACCTCGTGTTCGTAGAAGAGTGGACGTCGACTCAATTCTTGAAGAGATTCGTTTACTAGGTCGTCCCACCACTCGTTCTCGTACTCGATTAGCTAACTTTTGTGGAAATTTTTCGTTTGTATCCATGCTAGAACCATCAAAATTCGATGAATCCATGAAGGACTCAGACTGGATGACTGCAATGCTCGAAGAACTTAACCAGTTCGAGAGAAATAAAGTCTGGTCCCTTGTCGATAGACCTGATTCTAAGAAGCATAATATCATTGGAACGAAGTGGATTTTTCGCAACAAGCAAGATGAAGATGGCATTGTGGTAAGGAATAAAGCTCGACTTGTTGCACAAGGCTACACCCAAATCGAAGTTATTGATTTCGGTGAGACTTATGCTCCGGTTGCTGACTTGAATCTATTCGTGTCATGCTTGCTTTTGCCAATTACAATGGTATATTGCTATATCAAATGGATGTCAAAAGTGCATTTCTTAACGGTGAAATCGAAGAAGAAGTATATGTTATGCAGCCACCAGGTTTTGAAGATCCAATGAATTCTGACAAGGTGTACAGGTTGCACATGGCCCTATATGGGTTAAAGTAAGCATCTCGTGCTTGGTATGAAACACTGAAGGATTTTCTTCAGAAGAAGGGCTTCAAACCAGGAACAACTGATCCGACTCTTTTTACTCGTGCATACAAAAATGATCTTTTTGTGTGTCAAATCTATGTCGATGATATTATTTTTGGCTATACTAACCCTGATATAACCGAAGAATTTTCTCGTATGATGTCGAAGAAATATGAAATTGTTATGATGGGTGAATTGAATTTCTTTCTCGGGCTTCAAATCCGTCAACAGAAGAATGGGACTTTCATCTCTCAAGAGAAATATCTCAGAGATTGCCTGAAGAAGTTTGATCTTGTCAGTTGCAAAACTATCAAGACTCCAATGCCTACTAATGTTCATCTAGATGCAGATGAGAAGGGCAAACCTTTCGATCAGAAGAAATATCGCTCGATGATCGGTTCGCTTCTTTACCTTTGTGCATCTAGACCTGACATTATGCTATCAGTTTGTATGTGTGCTCGCTTTCAGGCAAACCCGAAAGAATCACATCATATTGCGGTCAAGCGAATACTTCGATATCTGGCTCATACACCAACCTTGGGACTATGGTATCCCAAGGGTGCCCAGTTTGATCTCGTTGGATATTATGATTCTGACTGGGCTGGTGATCGAGTCGACAGGAAATCTACCTCAGGCACATGTCATTTTCTCGGTAGATCTCTTGTCTATTGGGCTTCGAAGAAACAGAATTGTGTATCTATTTCTACGGCTGAAGTCGAGTATATTGCTGCCGGTTCATGCTGCACTCAGATTCTGTGGCTCAAGCAAACGCTGAAATATTATGGCATTATTGTGAAGAAAATTCCATTGCTATGTGATAACAAAAATGCTATCAAAATTGCTCATAATCCAGTGCAACACTCTCGAACGAAGCATATTTATATTCGTCATCATTTCCTTCGAGATCACGTTCAGCGAGAAGATATTGTTATCAGCCATGTTCGCACCGAAGATCAATTGGCTGATATCTTTACGAAGCCCTTGGATGAGAAAAGGTTATGTGCGCTAAGGTGTGAGTTAAACATATTGGACTCACGCAATGTGCAGTAAGATCATAACTATCGGTACTATGTATTATATGTTTTCTTTCTACGTTGTTTACCTACATTAATTTTCTATCGTGTTTCTTTTTCGTTTGTTTTTGTTCGTTTGGTGTTGTCCTATACACTTATCACTCCGAGTTTTATCACTATTTTTCCCTCAGATTGATTAAGCATCGGACCCTGTTTTCCCTCTATTTTATCCCTACCCCATCTTTGCTTTACTCTCGTGAACATGTATATTTGTACTCGATCAAGATTCCCTTTGAATGTCATTGATTCCGAAGGAAAATATATCGAACGTTTATCTACTTTTTTACTCGATGTTCGATGAGTTTGGTCTCGGACGTGGAGAAACTTTCTTTCGGTTCGTTGGGCTTTTCCCGCGATTACCGCCACAAAATCCATCCGTTGAATACGGAGAGACGCGGAATCTGCGCCGTTGGATCAGATCTGACAGTTACGTCAGAACCCTCCCCTATAAATACTGATCCACCCCACCGGCACAGCCCTCGCAATTCCCTCGACTTCATCTCTCCGCTCCCGAAGTTCTCTCTTGCGCGCCGCCGTGCTGCTCGTCGCCGTCGACTCCCTCGCCGCTTTGCTGCCGGAAGGAATTCGCCGGAGACCTTCCCGTCGACGAGGAACTTCATCCGTGCCGCCGTAGTCGCCGTACATCACCGAGTTAGGGTATGCACGGCTCTAAGACACGATTCCAATCTCTTATGTTCTTCGAGTCCTAGATTTATTCATGTTTTTCTCTCTTTTTCTTAGGTCTGTTTGATCCGTTTGGATCGTTGAATCTTGGGAAATCTGTTTCTACCATTTTCAGTCGATTACCCATCTGAACTAGGTAAGAAATCCCTCGGATTTTCTCACTTAGGCTATTCCCACGGAAACGTATCGATAGATTTATACTTGTGCGATTAATTCATACAAGTTCTTTGTTACATTTGCACCCGATGGAAATCTAGCCTAGCACTTTCATGAAAACTTGCGTCAAGACAAATCTCTCGATATGTTTGCTGCATTCAAATTTTTTTTCCTTAGAAAACTACTGGTACTTGTTCAAAACTTTCCTATATTACCTCGTACCTACCCTTTTCGCAGGAAAATGTCTGGGAACGAAGGAAATGTCAGAGCACCCAAGTGTGTGGGAGGCCGAACAAGAATCACCAATAACTCTGAAGGATTATCAGAGGATTTGATCATTGAAATGAAATTGAGAACGCCTGAAGGTTCTGAAGATGAACGCACGAGAGAAAACCGTCTGCAAGAAATTCGAAGGCTTCAAGCGCTTCATTGGTATGAGTACAAGGCTATTATTCCTCGCTGGGAGAGGCTATTTGCATTGAAAAATCCTTGGTCGGATGTCAAATCTTTAAGGCCCAAGTGGACGAAAGATAATCGACCACCTCCTCCAGATGATGCTCATCCTTCCTCTCTCAAAAAACCTGCTGATTTTCAAGAGTTGGTTGATGCTCGGTTAGCACGAGCACAGAAACGTAAGGAAGCCAAAGAAAGGAAGGAGGCTTCTTCTGCTGAGGGTGCCGAGGAAGTTGGTCCTAGCGCCAAACCGAAGGGTGGCAAGAAATCTGCCAAGCAGAAGAAAAAGGTAGTAATTGTCTCGCCACCAGATGCAAGCTCCGAAGAAGAAGCTAATTCTGATGATCAAGACCCTGGCACTGAGGCTGATGTCGAGGACATTCCTCAGAAGAAGAAGCCAAGTAGTAAAGGCATTAGGATCCAGAAGCCAGCTGCCCAGGCTCCTCGAGCAACAATTGACATGAGCGATTTGGTTACTGATCGACCCATTTCCTCTGCTCCACCAGTTCAAGCTCGCAGGGCAAAACCTTCGACCAAATCGAAGGGAAAGTGAGCTCAAGTGGCCGAGGACGATGAAACGCTAATCCAGCGTAAGGAAAGGCTGGCAAAGAAAAAAGAGCAGGAAGATAAAGACTTGACAAATTCCAAGATTTTAAACTTCCACAGTCAGCCCGAGCATAAAAAGGCCCAGGTTGCTCAACAGCTAGGCATACTGCACCTGGTCAGTGAAAAGTATCGTCGACAGATTGCTGAAGGAACTATTCCAAGTGCTCCGAAGGAAAAGGTCGTGGCCCCCAGCGCCACCGAGAAAGTAGTGACTCCCACAGTCACGAAGGAAAAGGATGCAACTGCAAGTGCTGCGAAGAAAAATGCTGAGGCCCCTAGTGCCTCGAAGGATAAAGCAACAGCCCCTAGTGCCATAACAAAACCCATTGCTGCTGCTAAGGCCACCAAGGAGGCCGAGAAGAAAGCCAAGGAGGCTAGGCAGAAGGCACAGGCTGCCCCAGTTCCTCGAGCTGCTCAAGCACCTGTTCCTGCACCTGTTGCGCCAGTTGTTTCCGGCCCTCGTGCCGACGAAGAAAGCTCCAGCGAAGGAGATTCTTCTGCCCATGCTCCTTGGGATGCTGCTAATATTTCGCATATCCTCTGGAAGAGGGCTACCACACCGAGAAAAGTCACTGCCGAGGACGATGTCCCTCTTGAGATCCAAGAGCAAGTTGCTCGATACATGATTCGCTGGGAAGGATATCTCTCCCAGGATCGAAAGGATAAAGAGAAAGAGAAGTTTTACTCCAGGCAGCTTCAAGAAGAAACCGAGGACCTTGAGTCCCGTAAGTTTTTCAAATCCAACATTGCAACTCTTGAAGCATCAAGAAGGGCACAGAAGGAAAACATAACCGTTGTTAATGAAAAGGTTCGACAAGTTGTATCTGCTATATGCAAAGAGCACAATGATACCCTGTACAAGAGACAATCTCGAAAGAGAAAGTCTGCTGCCCCAACCTCTACACGTGGGACGCCAGAGATCGAGAAAAATGCCAAGAAACCAAAGTCTACCGAGGTCGTTGCTGCATCAGCACGACAGGAAACTACAGCAACCCCCACCAAGCAACCCACTCCTCCTCGTGAGAAAACTCCACCCCCTCGCCAAACAACTCCACCCCCTCGCCAATCCACTCCTCCACCTCGACAACAAACACCACCACCTCGTTAACCATCACCAAAAAAAGCTTCGTCGCCAGCACCAAACCCTCCATCACCACCGCACATCATTCCATCGACCACCCCAGCCATTGAGACCCAAGCTCAAGCTGAGACCGAGAAACCTGCTCAGGTCGAGCAAGAACACCAAGCTCCCATTTCCTCTGCTCAGAAGGATTATTCCTCTTCCCAGACTCTGCATGAAGGAGATGCTGCCGAAGGAAATAGTTCTGGCAGTTCGAGTGGAAGTTCATCCTCTTCTTCATCAAAATCTTCGGACGAAGCAATGCTGGATGTCTTTGCAGTTGAACGAAGATATGGAGGCCATGGAGACTGAAGAGGCCGCCCGGAATACCCCTACCGACGAAGGAGTTGCCGTAGAAGCACAGGCCGAGGAAAATGCTCATGTAGCCATCCCAGCTCAGGACATTGTGAATGTTCCATCTTCAATTCCTTGCCCTACTGAGCCAGTTTTCCAGATGCCAGACAATGCTGCTGAAGTATTTCCCGTCAATGAGCTGCTTCATTCTGCTCACCCAAGAGAAATTCTGCCCCTGTTCCGCTCTGATGTTCCTCGAGGAGGCCCCATCTTCAAATGGCGTGAACACAAGCCATTTTTCTTCGGGACCAATCCCTACGAGAAGACCAGAAGTGCATATTCTCTTCGGTTTTGGACTCAAGAGTAAGCCATCTACTACACCCGTGTGCTGTACAACAAGGCGAGAGTTTTCCAACATCAATACCTCGATATGCCTTTGGTGTACGCAACTACATGTTTCGAGAATGTTGCCGAAACTATTGATGGTTTGCATGCTCATAAGATGTTTGCTCTCGATTGTGGCTACAATCCCGAGCTCATCAAGCAATTCTATGCAACTTTGTATGTCACTGGTGATCCTAAGAACTCAAAGAATTGGAAATTTGATTACATGATTCAAGGCCAAGTATTCCATATGACTGTCGACCAATTTCTGGCCATCATCAATTTACCTCGGTTCGAAGGATTACCACACAAGCTTCATGAATTATCGGCTCCAACTCCTGCTGTATTCTCAACGCTCATGAATCCAGATGTCGTAGGAGATCACTACCCTGCTGAGCCCAAGCCGAGGCATTTGGTGTTGGAAGAAAAGACATGGTTCTATATTCTTTCGAAGACCTTAATGCCAATGCTCGATGTGCACGATGATTTTCCCATTCCCAATGATGTACAACTTGCTCTGTTGAAGTTAGTCCATGGTCATCCCTTCGATTTTGAAGACTACTTCATCAGAACTTTGGTGTCTTGTGCTGATGATCACAATTCCCACAAGCCGTATGCACCCCCGTTGATGGCTATCTGCAATTACTCTCGGGACGTGCCATTCCCCGTGTCAATTTTCCCGAAGATTTTCACTCCACCAGTTAGGGAAGTATTGCAGATTATTGCTCGACCCAATGATCAATATGCCGAGCACACTGGCATCCGCGCCAATATGACTGAGCATAATGTTCGCTCGAAGTTTATCAAGCCAGTGCATCACATGGAAGTTTCTCTTCGGTCTCAGCAAATGCTTCAACATCACATCGACCAGGATTTCATTCAGAAGCAAGCAATGATGGACGAGATAAACCATTTGCGCAATATTGCCATGAACAATAATCAGATGATGCGTGAATGTCTTTGCCGTGATTGGAAAGGTCTGCGGAAATTCAATTCCCTCGGTCAACTTCAACGATGTTGTTTCGAAGAATATCCTCCACATCTGAACAGGAACTGGACCAATGATGATCGAGTAGATCGCCCGGATCCCAATATCCCTTGGCTGCCGAAGAACAGAGTTGTCCTCAGTGTCGATGACTATTATCACATTACTATCAACACCTTCTCCTCCGACTCCGAGAAAGATGAAGCCCCTCAACACCAACCGAGAGTTTACAATCCACTTCCTCGAAGCCCCAGGACCCCGCCGGAATCGCAGCTGGAATCTTCTGGAGATCAACACTCCTTCCGCACGAATATCACTCCACCAGGCGCTCTCCCCATTCGTCGTGCTCCAACGCTCTCCGAATCTTCTCAACGTCGTCAGCACCACTCTCGTGAGTAGGGATTTCTTTCGACCCTATTCTCTCGTCTTTTTGTACGTTGTGACAAAAAGGGGGAGATGTAGTGGCATCGAAGAAATTAGTTTGCCTTCGGGGTTAACGGCTTTGTTTTTCATTCGATAAACTTTTGAACTTTGAGGTTTCTGAGTAGTTTCAACAAACTTTCCATTCATATTCGATCTGGTTGTAACTAACTCTAAGTAGGTATGTGAACTGCTATTCTTTTCGTAAGATATCTATCTGCTGCTTGCGATACTCAATCTTTTGCAGGATGTTATCTTTCATATAAGTTCACAGGTCATTCGAGGAGATTGCATATGTATTATTGGATATTATCTCGAATGCAATTTCACTCGCTAAGATCATTGATGTTTTTCCCTCGACTCTACTTGTCAAATATGCACTTCACAGGAAACTCTTATCTTTCGTGCATACATCAAGGGGGAGTATTTTCATCGATCTTAGCACTGGTTTATAATCGAAAACTCAAAACTTTTTCAATTATTTATCGATGCTTGTTTTGTCAACAATCGTCCAAAAAGGGGGAGATTGTAAGAGCAAGTTTTGCCCCCGAAGGTTTTGGACATTGTTGGACAAAGCAGAAGTGGAACTAATATTGTTTTCCAGTATAAACAGATACTTAGGTTCCGAAAGAATGGAGTTTGCAAGTAGAAGGTCGAAGGACAACTCATTGAAGCTTCGCTGCAGTCATCTAACTAAACCTTTGAAGGAAAACAACCCCTAAAAATGTCGTCGAAGAAAAAGACTCTCTCGAGTAAAAGAGCAACGAGGAGAAAGCTGAAGCTGGTCGAAGACTTAGTCTTTTTACAAGTTTCTCTTTAATTACTTGAGTCGTAGGAAAACCGTACTATCAAGAGGGGTTTGCTAGTTGAGATCTCTGTCGAAGTGAATTTTCTCTGCTCTACCTAAACCCACGAAAGCCTAGCGAGAGAAATCTTACTGAGTCGAGTGAATAGCTCGAAGGCAAAGTCATCGCACTTCGTGCCTTCGAGAGAGAACTCGTTCGGTAAGTCAGCTTACTTGTTCCTCAAGTAAAGTTGCGCCGTGATTGGAATCCGACCGCTGTGGACACACGTCAAGCGGTCGCATCGGGTCACTTCAGTTATTTTACCCACCGGGATCGCCAACTATAAATACCCCGCACCTACCCGCCATTTCGGGTTGGCTGCTCCACTGAAGATTCTAAGACAGAAATCTGTGAGTATCCCAAGAGAGATTCATCGAGGGAAAACCAAAACCCAAGTCTAAACTGAGTTGAGAAATTCACAGAGACTTAGGTCGAGATTAGCCGATATTTTTATCTTGGAGAACTGCAAGTCTCCTAGATGGTTAGGCGTCGCCTGTCAAGCAGTCTAAGAGAAATTGTCGCTGCTGAAGGAAGTTTGTAAAGGTCTCGGAGATGTCCTGAATCATCTACCACGAGTGAAAACTGGACAAGCTCGAGGAGTTTGTTGCAGCGGAGAATAGGACGGAGAGAATTTTGCTCCAGGTGTTCAATCACCAGTCCCTCCAACCAGACGTAGCACTTTGCAGAGTGTGAACTGGTTTACCAAACATCGTCGTGTCATGCTCGTTTTCCTTCTAGCATTTACATTAAGTATTTACTCGTTGCCTGTTTTCCTTCGATGTTTTCCTTCGCTCCCAATCCTTCCGAGCCATGCATTACTTTCGACACTGTATTTCCTTCGAGCTGTCTTTAATCCTACGCTGTTTGCGTGAATTCCTTCTAAGTTCCTTAGAATTTTTAGAAGTGATCATTCACCCCCTCCCCCTCTGATCATTCTTGAGCTTTCACAAAATGACTAGCACACTATTGAAAATCACGCGGAGAAAACTATTCGCCATCATCACCGATTCATCATACCGCCACGAATAGCTTCCGCACCACTTCTTATTTGTTTTGATTCATCATGCAGCCTGTCACCTTTGGGATCGCCGGTTCCGGACCATAATGGGTACATACAACTCATAGATAGGATCTTGAACATAAATAAACTCATGAAAACATAAGTGGTTCAGATATGAAAACATGGCACTCGGGCCCAAAGTTACAAGCATTAAGAGCAACCAGTTGTAGCAAAGATGATAAACACAAAAGTAGATGATAGGCAACATGCCTCCAACAATCAGACAAATTATTCCATGATCAATCTCATCCAATACCTACCATCCCCTTTGCCTACAGCAAGGAATTAATCACACATGTGAAGAGAAGTCATGGGGGAAGGATGGAATGGTGATGGTGATGACGATGGCGACGATCTCCCCTCTCCGGAGGCCAAATCATCCTCCAGATTAGCCATCCTGAAGAAGAACAGAGGTTGGCGGCGGCTCTGCGATGGGTTCTGGAAAAGCGCCTTCTTTTTCGGAGTGTCCCCATCACGGGAATAAATAGGAGTCAAGGTAGGGCACCAGGGGAGTGGGCAGTCGCCCAGGCGTCCAGAGGGCGCGACCCCACCCCTGGCCGCGCCAGCAGGGCGCCTGGCTGCCCTCTGGCCCCCCTCCTGGTTCCGGGCTCCTTCGGGTGCGTGGATTTTTGGTATTTTTCTGGGAATTTCCTGAGATGTCCCAAAATCCATTTTCCTGGCACAATAAAACCATGCATGCGGCTCTTCATAAAACAGCGTCAGACCGGGTTAGTTTATCTCAAATCATGCAAGAATGAGGGCAAAACAATAGAAAAAGTGTTTGGAAAAGTAGATACGTTTGAGATGTATCAACACCCCCAACCTTAGCCTATTGCTTGTCCTCAAGCAATTCAGTTCAACGAACTGGACGCGACTAATAAAACTTTGACAAACTCTTTTGCTTCATAAGATGTATATAAGCCGGTACTACGAAAAGAGTTTAGCAAGTATCAAAACAATGCTCTGAGGACAATGCACGAAGCCGTCCTTCTTTCAAGTAACCAATCACAAATAACCTAAAGTGAATAATATGCTGCCGAAAATCAAGAAAAGATCACAATGCACATAGCCTGAACATATTAGAGTGGTATGTCGCTAGCCTCCATGAGTGAAGAAAAACATAAATTCAGAAACTCCTTCGGAGTTTTAAAGGAGACTAGAACTAAGAATTTCAGACTAGCAATATAACAAGCATGCATAAGAAAATGTAATACTTTGGGACAATGCATGTTACACTAAGAATGACAATTATTCTCTCAATAGTTGGTGCTTTGAAGAAAGAAGGTGAGACTCTCGAACCGTGGATTTTTTATGGAAAGATTGAAAACCCGTGAAAGGAAGCAAAGACTAAACATGCGCCAGAGCTCTTGGTTTTGAAAACAAAGACAAAATTCTTTGAGAAGTGCAACTTTCCAGTCAACGGTGAACGGTAAAGGTCTCTCAATATCTCCCATGCCAACTATATTAATGTTTTTTGCTTACACTTGTTCCCTTATCCATAAATCCTTTGATGGTCTATGGAACCTTTTATTTTTCCTCAAGTATGGAATGAGGATATCGTTCCCTCTATCATTAGCATAATTTGGTCCATTTCATTCCATCATCAAGTATGGGGAGGTGTAACTTTTTTTATTGACTAGTTAAAACTTCCGTCAAAATATTTTTGGCATGGTAGATACTGATTTTCCCTCACTGCACCATGAGCTTGTACGGTTACAAAAGGGATTCTTTTGAATAAATTTCGAGATGGCACAAGAAAGTCTAAGTTAGGAGTGGCCGGTAAATACCACATATAGGTAGGTATGGTGGACTCAAGTGGAATAACTGGTTTGAAAAGGAGTTTGGATGCACAAGCAGAATTCCGCTTTGTGCGAGTGAAGGCTAGCAAAAGGCTGGGAAGCGACCAACTAGAGAGAAATAATTGTCATAATCATGCAGAGCGACAAAGAAACATTGAATCGGGTATGAAAGTGATATAACTATTCTGAAATAAAAAGGTCATCAAGGCATGATAGACATACCATTCATAAACATGTGTGAACATGTGCCAATTTAATCCAAGAATTCTCCGAAGGGAAATACCACTTCAACATGCCAAATCATGAGCAATGCAATACATGTAAATCATTCCAACAACATAATATGCACCCTATCTATTTGAGATCAGCCACAAGGAAAGCATGAACACTGGGAAAGCATTGTAAAAATAGCACTATGTCCCTACAAGATGATCTCTAGGTCATAAGTACATGCATATGTACAAAAGTAGAAACAAGAAGAGTTCATACCGGTTTTCCTTGTATCTTCCCTTTCGTCGATCTTCGTCATTATTGCCTTGTCACTTGCACGACCGAACGTGGAAAATATAATAAAATTCCATCACGGACTCGAGCTGAACTCTAAAAAAAAGCAAACTAAAGAGAGAAAGGAAATATTTTTGGGTTTTTTAAAGGTTTTACAAAAGAAAAAGAAAAGAAAAATCTTTTTGTTGTTTTTGCAAAATAAAAGAACAAAGAAGAACGGGCAAAAACTTCGGAAAAGAACAAAGCAAACAGAATATAAACGGATAATACAATGGAAAAAGGGAGAAGGGCACGTACTCCCCCAAGCCTAAGCTTTTGGCCTAAGTTGGCAGCAGCTACTTCCCCCAGGAACCTCCTGCTCCGGGGTAATGGTAAGTCTAGGAGTCATATGAGCCCTCCGGTGTGTACACCGAATTCCTTGGGTCCTCCCATGAGGAACGTCCTGCGCTCCAAGCAGAAGAAGACCCCTCACCATGCTCGATGAAGGTCTCTCCCTGGAAAGGTGGGAACTCACCATGCTCCTCCTCGTCGGGCACAACCCCCTCCATGAGGTTATGCAGTTGGTAATGAGCCATGAACTCATCGAACTGAACATCGTTGAAGGACCATCCGTTCCTACGAGTGTTATCGAACAAAAGTGGTGCAGCTAGACCAATCTCACGAGTAATGGTCTTTTAAAACCTCAAAATATAATCAAGGTTACCAAACTGGGAAGTCATGTTAAAAAACTTATGCCTCTTCATAGCAGGAAGATCGAGACTTGTGTATGAAAAGGGAACATCATCAGGATGCGGGGTGCGCTCAAGAGACTCAAGGATAAGTGTGGCGTAAACACCACCATATAAATCGCCATTGTTACTGTTCGTAACAAGGCGCCGAGCAATTAAGGCACCCAAATTATAATCATTCTTATCAGAGAGGGCGTTCACATAAATAGAGAAATCTAGTGCAGAACCACTGCTCGTGTTGTCACGAGCCAACACCCCTCTAGAAACAATATACGCAAAATACCCGAGGTGTGGAAACAAAATGCTGGAAATCTTCGTACGCCGAATGTCGGTCTCCTCCTGGCAACAAAGGGAGTTGAAGAGGGTCCTCAACTCGGAAGGCTGACTGGTCATCTTTGCCGTCTGACCAGCGTTCGGCTCACCTATTATATAACAAAACCGGGCCAAAGACATGGTTATGAGATCATTATAAAGTTTGAACTCGACGGTTCCAGCAGAACGGTTATAACAAAAACTGTTAACAAAGCAGGAGGTGAGCTTCTTGTATTGTACCACACGGCATAATGCTAGCCGTGTCAAACCTGAATTGGCACAAAGCCCATAGAATTCCTCCTTAATTCCTGAAGCTGTCAGAAAATCATCGCACAGATACATCATTGCGCATGCTCGACTTGTGTCTTCCATCAACTCCAGGGGCACATGATCTTCATTGTAGCTCACCCTAACTACTGAGGGTGAAGCTGCAGCTCTAGTAACTCGATCGGAGCGCTTGGGCTTCTTCTTTCCAAGCCACCCCTTTGCTTTTCCTAGAAAACTCATTTCTGAATTTTTTGACAATTCACAAAAACAAGGATTTAAACAAAGTGAGTTGAGGCAAACTACTCTACTCACTTAGCTAAGGCATAAACTTGCATCAAAACTTGGAAAATAAATTTCTACACATGCTTGCAAGCTCATCTAAACAACACCAAGAACTACTAAATACTCACAAATGAGGCCACCAATCAAAAATATATTTGGAGGGTTGGAGGTGTTATATATCAGGGAATATTTGCCAATACCTCAGCTCAAATGATGGGTCGTAGAGAGAGATCGAAATTCTGGACGGAGAGCAGCAAGAACGCAAGTTCCAGGTGCAGAACTCGTGTTTTTGGGAGGAAAGAAAGAGAGAGGAAGAAGACTCACCTGAAGGTGGGGCCTGTGGGCCCCAAGCTTCCTGTGGGTGCGGCCAGGGGGCTGGCCGGCAGCTGGCCAGTGGCCCCCCTAGTCAGCCCCAGGTGCCTCTGGGTCACTCCCTGCATGGAAATTTTTTATATAATTTTTCTGGAATTTTTCTGAAAACTTCACTGTTGAAAATTTTCCGGAGTCCGAAAAGCTGCGAAACTTTCTGAAAACTTGAAGAAGTGATTAGAATTGTGAAGCTTCAAAAACATATAAAGTTGGTACAACAAGGAGAACAAAAGCTAAGGAAAACGAAAACATAACAAGCTCCACTTTTTACCTATATAAAACATGCCCACTAGCAACGTTGATCAAGTCTTACCAACAAACCGGCGATATATAGAACAAAAGGTCTCACCTCTTATGAAGTGATCATTGCACCTTTACTTTAATGAACATTTTCCCCACCATGATGGTTTTGTATTTGTGGTGCACTTGTAAAGGACAATCCCATTCTCCAATCTTCACGGTCTCGATATTCTCTATTGAGTTAAGGCCATGCCTTTTGTCAAACTTGTTTGGAAAATACACCGTGTGTTCTTTATCGTCTACATTGACGGTGAACTTTCCTTTATTGCAATCAATAATGGCACTTGCGGTGTTAATAAAAGGTCTACCAAGAATAATGGACATGCTCCCAACAAAATCAGTAAGAATTAAACAATTAGAAACTTTAACTGGAACATCCTCACAAATACCTATCGAGACGGCTGTTGATTTGTCAACCATCTAAAGAGAGATATCTATAGGGATTAGCTTATCTAAACATAGACTTTTGTAAAGATAAAAAGGCATAACACTCACCCCTGCTCCGAGATCACATAAGGTAGTCTTGACATAATTATTTTTTATGGAACATGGAATGGTAGGTATACCTGGATCAACAAGCTTCTCGGGAATCTTGCCTCTGAAAGATTAGTTAGCAAGTATAGTAGATATTGCCTCATTAGGAACTTTTCTTTTGTTAGTGACAATATATTTCATATATTTGGAATAAGGAGGTAACTTGATAGCATCAGTCAAAAGGAATTTGAAGAAAAAGAGGTTTCATCCATTCACAAAATTTATTATAATGCTCTTCTTCTTTAGATTTGAGAGACTTAGCTGGAAAGGGCATGGGTTCTTGTACCCATGGTTCTTTTTCCTTCCCATGTCCTCTTTCTATGAAGTCTTCTCTTGTGTACTTCTTGCGTGTATCAGGTGCTTCTTCTTCTCGCACATCGGGAGGATCATTCTTCTCCTTATTATTTTCTTCGGGCTCAGCACCGTCTTCAGTTTCAGCATCAAAGGTAGATATGTTGTCGCGATCAACTACAGGTTCTTCACTTGTAATAGGATCATTAGAGTTGTCAGCTTCCTTGTGTTTCTTCTTCTTGTTTTTCTACTTTGGAGAGCTAACAATATCGTCTTCTACTTGCACTTGAGAATCTTGCTCGATCCTCTTCGAATTCCCCTCAGGATAGAGTGGGTCCTGGGTGTGTGTTCCACCCCTGGTTTTGATGCCATAAGCTTGTATGTCCTGTTTGGCATTGTTAGCAAGCAAATCTTTTTGCACATTAGAAATTTGTTCAAGCTGAGTTTGAACCATCTGAAAATGCTTAACAAGACATTTAACATCATTGACTGTTCTTTCAAGAATACAAAGCAAATTTTTCATAGCAAGAGAACTATGATGCAACTGACTTTGTATCCTCCTATTAAAATTGTCTTGCTTAATAATAAAATTATCAAGCTCATCTAAACATTGGTTGGGAGGCTTACCTTTAGGGATATCACTTTCAGTAAAGGGAGGGTGAGTAGTAGGTCCACACAACTTCTCGATAGGCCGGTAGATTCTTGACGTCTTCAGCTTTAATTCCTTTCTCCTTCGCTTCTTGCATATCTTCGGGGCTCAGAACAAGCATGCCCCTCTTCTATGGTGGTGGAGGTGGTTCAGGGACGGACCAATCTTCATGGTTCTTGGCAATCTTGCCCATTAGTTCTTCAGCATCGTTCGGTGTGTTTTCCCTGAAAACAGAACCAGCACAACTATCCAGATATGACCTGGATTCATCGGTTAGGCCAGCATAAAATATATCAAGTAATTCATTCTTTGGGACTTCATGTCCTGGTCTAGCCTTAATTAAGTCGCAATACCTCCCCCAAGCTTTAGGGAGGTGCTCATCCTGCAACTGTTTAAAGTTATAGATTCTTTGCAAAGCAGCATGTTGCATATGAGCAGGAAAATATTTATCAACAAAAAAATGAACTAAGTCCTGAGGACTCTCAATGGAACCATAGGGTAGTGCATTGTACCAGGATTTAGCGTCTTCCTTTAAAGAGAAAGGAAAAAGCTTGGCCACATAGAAATTTTGTATCTTCTCATCAGTAGTGTATCGGTCACCTAACTCAGCAAGTTTGGTCAGGTGTGCTATAGCATCATCATTTTCTCTGCCATAAAAAGGGTCAGCCTCGACTCTAGATATAAGTGAAACATCAGCAAAAAAACATAATCAGGATCAGTGATGCATATAGGACATGTGGAAAATTTAGGATCAGGAATATTCTTATTCTTCATGGAGTGCTTTTCGAGCAACTCCTTAATAGCATCAGGGTCAGAGTCGGTACACTCTCTGAGTTCCCTGCAAATATCATCATCAAGAGTAATATAATCATCATCAAGGAGTATCTCCTTGAGTTCATCTAAGGTTTGGTAACCAAAGGTTTTGCAAGTAGGAGTATAGGTAGCAGGAGTCTTGGTCTCGGGTTCTGCTGTAGCCTTACTAGTCTGAGTTTCAATATAGCGACCAAGAAAATTATCATCATCAAGAGTAGTGGAAGCACCATCAAAAGTATCGGACATAGTAACAGACTCAGTAGATGTAGCATGTGGTGGTAGTGGTGAAGCAAACTTACTTATAATGGAAGGTGAATCAAGCGTAGCACTGGTACTCAGAATGGTACCTTTTCTTGTAGTGGATGGTAGGATCGGAACCTTGGGGTCTCCTTTCTTACCCATAGAGGATGAAGTGAGGCAGGCAGGATACTTCAAGTAGACTTTTAAATATTGCTATAGTCCCCGGCAACGGCGCCTGAAAATAGTACTTAATGACCCTCAACTGTAGGGGATCGATTGTAGTGTTCTCGCAGGCAAGTTAACCCAATTTATTGATTTGACACAAGGGGAACCAAAGAGTATTTATAAGCTTTGACAGTTGAGTTGTCAATTCAACCGCACCTGAAATATGCTTGCTTGTAACAAAGTATTAATAGCAACTGTAATATGATAGCAATAGTGATGATAGCGAAAGTGAAACAGCGAAAAGTAACAACTAGTGACCAGCAGGATTAAAACACTGTAGGCTAGGGAGATGGATGGTTGGGCGCTGCATGAATAAGAATGAACATGTAATATATTCTAACACGGGGCAAGGCACATATAAAAGAAATGATCATCTAGGCAAATATGAAACATTAGGCATGTATCCCATAGGTAGTTGTGCATTCTTGCAATAAGAACTTGCACAACATATTTTGTCCTACCATCCCGCTATGAACGGGGTCAAAAGGAACTTATGGAGATTAAGGTGCTCCTATCAAAGAGCACCGGAACAAAGCAATAAACTCAATTGATACACGGAATCCTCAAATTATGGACCATCCCCTTTGGTGTCCCAAGTTGTCACCTTTGGGATCGCCGGTTCCGGAGCATAATATGTGCATACAACTCATAGATAGGATCTAGAACATAAATAAATTCATGAAAACATAAGTGGTTCATATATGAAAACATGGCACTCGGGCCCAAAGTGACAAGCATTAAGAGAAACAAGTTGTAGCAAAGATGATAAACACCAAAGTAGATGATAGGCAACATGCCCCCCACAATCGGACAAACTATTACATGACCAATCTCATCCAATCCATACGATCCACTTTGCCTATAGCAGGGAATTACTCACACATGTGAAGAGAAGTCATGGGGGAAGGATGGAGTGGTGATGGTGATGACGATGGCGACTATCTCCCCTCTTCGGAGGCCAAACCATTCTCCAGATTAGCCCTCCCGAAGAAGAATAGAGGTTGGCGGTGGCTCCGCGACGGGTTCTAGAAAAGCGACTTCTTTTTTGGAGTTTCCCCGTCACGGGAATAAATAGGATTCGAGGTAGGGCACTAGGGGAGGGGGCATTTGCCCAGGCGGCCAGAGGGCGCGGCCCCACCCCTGGCCATGCCAGCAGGGCGCCTGGGGCCCCCCTAGCCGCCCTCTGCCCCCCTTCTGGCTCCGGGCTCCTTCGGGTGCATGGATTTTTTGGTATTTTTCTGGGAATTCTCTGACATGTCCTAAAATCCATTTTCCTGCGCACAATAAAACCATAGATGCAGCTCTGCTGAAAACAGTCTCAGTCCGGGTTACTTTATCCCAAATCATGCAAGAATGAGGGAAAAACAATAGCAAAAGTGTTTGGAAAAGTAGATACGTTTGAGACGTATCAGATGGGCGTGCGTGCGGAGCCTTGTAATGGGCATTTGGTACACCCGTGCAAGGTTAAATCTTTTTGAGAAGCCGTGTCCATGGTTATGGACGACTTGAGACCTACTCCTTGTTAATAGAAAACAACTACTGAGATAATCTTAATAACTTGATCAACGTGTCTGTGCCTTGACTGCTTCTTCTTCATCGGGTGATGAAGGGGAGGACAAGGATATTATAGGTGTTATGTTTGCGTAAGTAGCTGATATCAAGACTTGTTAGAGGCGATTCCTCATCGAATGATTGGTTCACATCTTACTCTAAATAGATCGTTAGCTACATATATAATGCTAGTGCGGCTGCAACCTCAATCACTACCCCCATCTTACCGTGAGAAGTTAGTTACAAGACTTGTTGATATAGCTCACCCCTTTTTTCTCTCTCTTACGCACGTTATGCAAATGATCTTGGACTTCAGTGGAGATCGACGACCCTTCTTCTGGACGCCTTCGCGGAGACTTGACGACGACTTGTTAGGTTGATCCCGGTGGAGAGCCTGGACCTGTGTGGTTACGGGAATGGTGTGTTTTACCTTTGCTAATAGGCATTTGATTGTAGTCTGTACTCAGACATGTATCTTCCGCTGATGTAATGTATTTAAGGCAGTTGCATGCCGATTGTATGAGATGTTGTATTCTTGTAGCTGTAATGTTGTGATATCATGTTGGAAATCCGGGGCATATGACATTGTCATATGTCGCGGTGGGACCGATATGTGCTTCGTCAACGGATCTGGATGGAAATAACTAGATCTGGAAGAGTACCGCATATCGGGCCTTACATCCACCCCGTATAATTTTTGTGGGAAAAAGCTACCGTAAAATTTCCACTCAACCGCTCGTGCCGCCACGCGATGAACACCTCCATACCTCCACCGCCAACAGGCAATCGCGCCACGTGGTCGCTTTAATGCTGTCATCGCGCCCCACTACCTCGTCGCCCACCAGGACCACGATAACGCCCTACTCCACCGCGTTGGGCCATCCTGTCGTCGCATGACATCGTTACATTGACTTGCGGGCCCTATGTTGTTTTCTAATAAAAAATAAAAAAGGAAAACAGATTTTACGGGATCTGATAAAAGTTGGTTTCGTAGACCTCCTGTATAATTTACAATCATCTCGTACAACAGTTTTACGGAACCAAGTATCGCCCCTTTATATATCATTTAAAACAAAAATACCAACGCTTTATGGAGGGAACAAGGAAGGTGGATAGGGGACAAAAATTTCTAACACTACCAGGAAACCCACTATTACCAAAACGTGAATTATTGGATAAAAAAACCAGATACCTTCGACATAAGATATCCTCTTACATGCATATAGAATAGAAAGTTCCATAAAGCCTCAATATCTATCATAAAACACGCTACCACCCAACACAAAATGACTAGCACACTATGGAAAATCACACGGAGAAAACTATCCGCCATCATCACAGATTCATCATGCCGCCACGAATAGCTTCCGCGCCACTTCTTATTTGTTTTGATTCGCTTTCCTTTTTCAGCCTAGCCAAATTCAGTACTAAAGAAACCGTAGAAAAATCCTCAAAATGAGATTTTATTATCTTAGATTCAAAGGTAACTTAATTTCGAGCTAACCAAATCCCCTAGATAACCACAACAAGACCATGAGTAACTTTTCATCCCCACGAAAGAATTTATAACACCATGAGTAACACTCCGTCACCATTTATTGGAGTGATGTTGGTGAAAACGTGTTATCTTTGAATGTTTGGTTGCAAACAATTATTCGGGCAACACTCCGTCACCAACATCACTCCAATAGATCTCCAAATGACTCGAGCAACCAAACATTCAAAGAAGAGATTACCACAAAAACAGAATCTTGGGTTACCCAACCATTTTTTCGATTTCATAACCTATCTGGTGAGCACCGTATTTTGAAACAGTTGGCACAAAAATTTGTATTTCAAAAGGGATCTTTGCTAGGAAGATCCGACAAAAATTGCTTCCATGTAAAGACCTCTTCATCCACTAATACATAGACTTCATGGATAATTTATTTTTGTAAGAAACCCCTAGATCCGACAAAAAATGCTTCCTATCAGGTTCTTCTGAAAAAATCAATCTTACCTATCACATCACACACCTCTTTGCATTGACCAACCATACTATGGGGTTAATCTTCTTCTAAAGAAAGCACCATGATCAACAATTCTAGTTTGATCAATTGTACAATTTTGAATATTACATATTTAAGTCAATTGCGGAAATCTATCACAATGAGGAGGTTGTTCCCTAATATATTCTTTCCACAATCTAGCAATATTGGAAGACCTGACATCCCCTTTCCTACCCAACATATACAGATCTGTGACTTCAAGCGAAACTTTTTTTAGTTTACTTCAAATAAATATTTCCAGCAAGGAAAATCAGAAAATTTGGTCTTGGCAATAACAATAGATGTATTACTAAGATATTTTGCTTTTACAATATCTTGCGAGATCCCAATTTGGGTATCCAACTTCCACCACCATTTCACCGCTAAGTTGATATTGTGTTTCTTGAGGTCTTTAACCCCCGATCCTCCCTTGTATTTGGATCTACAGATCCTAGACCATTTCACTAAAGGACATATGTTTCTATTACTACCGTATTTCGGATTAATGCTGATAGTGTTGTTGTGTAGGATACTCTTAATCCATCCACATCAGGTTCCATCAAAACACCGCAACATATGACATTCCAGTAAAAATACCAATTCACCTTGTCATGCACTTTTTCTAAATCAAGTTGGAGTACTACCCTCCACAATTTTCTTAACATAGGAATAGTTCAACAGTTTATGCAATAATAGGATGTCATCCATTATATTTCAACCCCTCACGAACACATTTTCGAGGGGATAATCAAATCATTCGCTACATAGGAAGTTCTATGACCAAGGACCTTTGTCATCAGTTTATATGGACACCTCAACAAAAAGGTGAAAAAATTGTTGTATCCTATCAACGCCTGACATTTTCATGAGTAATGTAACCATTCTCGTAATTAAGACGTTGTACATCCAACACTCCTCGATAAAAAGCATCAAAGAGGCACATGATGTATTTTTTCACAAAACTCCAGCAACATTGATAAAACTCTCTTGGTATATTATCAGTCCCAGGTGCTTGATACATCTCCAACATATCTATATATTTTTATTATTCCATGTTACTATGTTATCATTTCCATGTATTTTTAATATAATTTTATACCATTTTTATACGATTTTATTGGACTAACATATTAACCCAATGCCTAGGTGAGTTGTTGTTTTCTGCCTGTTTTTATGTTGTATAGGAAAATCAGTTTTTCAACAGCAAACAAGGGCGAAGGATTTTTCCCGAATTTATCTGCAGAAGAAGATTCTTCATGCCAGAGGGGTCCACTTAGAAGTGTCCAGCGTGGCCACATAGCCACCTCACGCGACCTGGGAACACCACTTTGCCGTGTGGGCCCCTCAACACCAATTTGACCCGATTCTTTCGCCCAAAAATCTTATAACCCCGAGATTTTCAAAACATCTTCTGTTTGTGCCACAACACGTCACTTCACCTCGACAAACCAATCCAGAGATTGTTTCTGATGTGCTATCGGAGGGGAAATATCAATCACTAGAGGGAAGAAGCTTTGTTGTCGTAGCTTCTACATCATCTTGATGCCTCCACGGTGATATAAGACTAGTTTTTATTAGACCTTCGGGTCCATGGACGAACCTTTGGTCTCTCTCTCTTTTTTGGATCTTCGATACCATGTTCCCTCTTCTTCCTACCGGGATTCGGATCAATCTGATTAATTTTAGATATGTTTGTTGAAACAATATCAATTTTGAGTTTATGAACCTAATTTTTCATCAATCTTAATGGATCTATTGGGATTACTATATTTGTAATTTCAGAGCTATGTATGCTTTTGGATCTATCATGTGTGCATTGGACATGTCTGTGAGATTAATCTTTTAGTAGTGGTTCATTCTTTTCGATATTCTATATCCAAGTGATGTTTCTTGGGACAAGATACACAAATGTATGGCACTAAGGGTAAAACAGTAGGGACTAGTTGTATTGCACACTTGTCTCTATAAAATTATGTCATATGACGCAAATCTAACGCAGACCGCAGGGACTTTGCGATGTTTCATATCACCATAACGTAGGACTCTGACACCCCGGAACCACATCAAAATCTCTTTGCACCAAAAAGCTCTCCGCACAAAGAAGTTGCCGCACATTTATGCCAATCACTTGTATTGGATGTTGGACAAGTGCATGCACGACCAATCACTGTCGACACATTCATGCTCAGCTAGAGGAACACGATCGATCACTGATGAGATGGACGACGCGTAGACCGAAAGCCCCGCTCTTCATGATTATTCAATGTTGGAGAGATGCGATGAGACAGCTACCCATTCGACTGCCTGCTGGCATTAAGTAGACCCAGTGACAAAGAAACACACTTTGATGCCTGCATTCAAACCAGTCGCTCTGCTCGCTTAGCTGACATCCACGATATATACATACCCTCGCACGATATGAAACACACCACACCCCTCCTGCTCCTGTTTATTGTTCTGCCATCTCCACCGTGATGTTGAGCTCTAGGCTCTTCTCGAATGGAAGTCGGTTCACCGATCGAGAAACAACGGATGCGGAGGTAGCGCATGCGATGGCATACACCATCTCTCTTCAACAAGTCGGGCCTAGCGGCGGTGCAGGTGACTATTGCAGGCAGTAGCTTGATACGTCCCAAATGTATCTATAATTTCTGCTTGCTCCATGCATGTTTTTTGTGATATTGCTATGATCTAGATACACTTTCATACAATTTTGATCATATTTGGACTAACTTATTAAATCAGTGCACCACACTGTCAGTTCATGTTTTCTGCAGTTTTTCTATTTCAGGTTTCCCCCATATTAAAAGTGCTACAAAAATTCAGGAAAAATCAGATAAAAAATGAGCGTGACGGAACCTTCCGGAATCACCAAGGTGGGACCGGAGGGCCACCACCAGGGGCCCAGGCGCCCTGGTGGCGCGCCCTTGGAGCTAGCCGCGCCAGGGGGCGCCTAGACCCCTTGTGCCCCCTGGCTGCCTCCCTTCGCCTATATATTCTCCGTGACGGGATTCTTCCGAAGACAGAACCCATTTCGTGATCTCGCCTCTGTTTTTCCACCGCCGCGCTTCCAAGATCGGGAGCGCCAGCAGACCTCTTCCCCGTACCCTGTCGGAGGGAGCATTGACCTCTAGGAGCCTCTTCTCCACCATGACCGCTTCCCGGATGATCCGTGAGTAGTCTACCTTGGACCATGGGTCCGTGATCAGTAGCGATGTGATGTTCTCCTCCCCTCTTTGTTCTTCATGGATTAGACCTCGTGAGCTTCCCTACATGATTGAGGCACATATGTAATTTTCTGCTGTTGCTATGCTGAGTTTTCTGGGATCTGATGGATTATGAGACTATGTTCAGTTTGTGATTGAGTAATATATTTGGTTCTTATATTTTATATTTATGTTCTTGAGTAATTCTTGTATGTTCTCCGTTGCTGTTTATTGCTTTGTCCAAGTAGTAGGTAGTGACTCCAAGAGGGAACGTTATGCTCGATTGTGGGTTAATTCCCCCTGATGACACGCTTGAGTGACAGAAACATGAGTCTAGGGGATGTGCTATTGCCACAAGGGGGAAAACAACGGTGCTTCTAACTGTGGTTGCAAGTATTGTTTACTTTACGCAAAGTGCTTTTTAATGCAGTTGTATGTTGCTTTGGGTTTACACTTTTGATGGGGCTCGCAACTTAATACCAGCGAGATATTCTGGATAGATATCTCAAGGTGGATGATTAGTAGTAGATGTAGTTGGATTTCGGTCTACTTATTTTGACGTACCACCCATGCTTTTGAGCCTCGTCCTTTCTTTGTAGCATAGTTAGCATTGGTTTGCGCCCGTAATCCTGTCAATCGTCCAGTGGTGATTTGTTTACCTCGCATAGCAGTTTTGTCATCTTTTGGGAGAGATACATCACTAGTGAACATCACGGGACCCCGGTCCATATTCTCATCACTGTTTGCACGCTTATTTATTTTCCGCTTTTACTTTCTCGCTGCTATCACCATTATCATTATCCCTTGTGTTTGATCCTTTGTAAACAACAAGACCAGAGAGATTGACAACCTCTCTGAACTTCGTTGGGAGCAAAGTTATTTGTGTTGTGTGCAGGTCCACGTCAATTGCGCCGTTTCCACCTACTTTGCCGCTTTTGAGTCCTACGAGAGACAAACCCTATCCTCTATATAGGGGAAATTTGCTGCTATCCTACATTTCACCTTCCACTTGGGGTAACCAACGAAGGGCGGGAAGCCATTATCATCTCTCGCACATCAAGCAAATTTCTGGCGCCGTTGCCGGGGACTCCAAACGTCAAGATAGGGGAGTTGCACACTATATTTTACCTTTGCTTTTTAGTCTTGTTAGTTTACCTTTCAGTTTTTATCTTAGTGTCCTATATCAAAAATCACAATAAATCTGCCACACTTTCTGCTACTATGGGTTCCACTGAAAACACCAAGTTGTGTGACTTCACTAGTCACAACAACAATGATTTTATCTGCACTCCTATTGCCACAGCTGCCACTTCAGCTACCTCTTATGAAATTAAACCTGCTTTGCTAAACCTTGTTATGAGAGATCAATTCTCTGGTGCTGGAGATGATGCTGCTTTACACTTGAACAATTTTGTTGAGCTATGTGATATGCAAAAGTTTAAAGAAGTAGAAGGTTATGTTGTTAAGCTTAAGCTTTTTCCTTTCTCTTTGTGGGGAGAAGCTAAAATCTGGATTCAATCTTTGCCTAGGAATATCATAGATTCTTGGGATAAGTGCAAAGATGCTTTTATTGGGAAGTATTACCCACTTGCTAAAATTATCCAATTGAGGAGTATAATTATGAATTTTAAGCAATTGGATAATGAACATGTTGCCCGAGCTTGGGAATGAATGAAATCTCTTCTTAAGAAATGCCCTACACATGGTTTGACTACTTGGATGGTTATCCAGACTTTTTATGCAGGCTTGAACTTTACCTCGCGGAACCTAATAGATTCGGCCGCAGGAGGACCCTTTATGTCAACAACACTTGGTTCTACCACAAAACTTCTCGATGAGATGATGACAAACTATTCCCAATGGCACACCGAACGCGCTCCAACAGGTAGGAAGGTAAATTCTGTCGAGGAAATTACCTCCCTCAATGAAAAAGTTGACTTAATTATGTCTCTACTTACCAAGTAACCCTCTATTGATCCTCATGATGTTCCTTTAAATTCTTTGGTTGCTCAGGAACAAGTAGATGTGAACTTTATTGCTAGAAACAACTTCAACAACAATGCTTATAGGGGTAATTTTTCTAGCAATCCTAGACCGTTTCCATCCAACTATGGGAACAACAACACTTATCCTAGCAACAAGAAGCCCACTTCTGAATTAGAATGCACGCTTAGAGATTTTATCACTACCCAAAAAGCCTTCAACAAGAGTGTAGAAGAAATATTAGACAAATTAGATAATCTCTCTTTGAAGGTAGACAGCTTAGCCCTTGATGTAGAGATGCTTAAAATCAGAAACTCTCCCCTTGAGGAGAGGAAGGCCACTCCTATTATTGCTATACAGTTACAAATTAATGTAAATATTAGGATGATGGCTAAACTTATAGAAAGATGGGCTAGAGAAAAAGAGGAAGAGGATATAATTAAGATCCTTCCTACACACCACACTGTTGCTACTATCCAAATTGTTGAGGACACCCAAACTATTAGCACCCGACACACTCCTAGTCCTATTGGACCTATTAATGGTGATGCTAATACCTCAACCGTAGAAGAAGAAACAACTATGAACGTAGAGGGTTTGAAACAAGTGATCCTAGATGACACCACTACCACATTTCATAGTAGTGACATTGATTTTGATAGTTTTACCCTCTCAGAAGTTATTAGCTTGTTGCACAAAATGTCTAGAGATCCCCACACTAGCTCACTAAATCTTGCCTTCATGGAGCATATCACTAATGCTCTCATCAAAGCTAGGGAGGAGAATCTTAGAATAGAAGCCTCCATACCTAGGAAGCTAGATGATGGTTGGGATCCTATGATTAAAATAAAATTGAACAACTTCTCTTGCTATGCTTTATGTGATGTTGGAGCTAGTACCTCCGTTATGCCCAAAAGAATGTATGATATGTTTGAATTGAAGTCTTTTGATCCTTGTTCTTTTGGTGTGCGTCTCGTTGATTCTTCCGTAAAGAAACCTTTGGGGAAGATCGATGATGTTCTTATCATTGTCAATGACAATTATGTTCCCGTTGGTTTTACTATTATGGACATAAAGTGTGAACATTTATGTCCAATTATTTTGGGACGTCCTTTTCTTCGCACCGTTGGTGCTGTTATTGACATGAAAGAGGGGAATATAAAATTTCAATTCCCTCTCAAAAAGGGGATGGAACACTTCCCTAGAAAGAAAATCAAGTTACCTTTTGAGTCTGTTACGCAGGCTAGCTATTCACTCTCTCTTGATAAAACTTGATTCTTCTTTTGCTTTATGCCTAGCTTAAAGGGGTAAAAGAAAGCGCTTCTTGGGAGGAAACCCAAGATGTTTTTACTTCTGTTTTTAGTGGTCTTGATGATCGTTACTACTGTAGAAACATCATTGTATCTTTATTTTTAAGCTTTGTGCCAAGTTCTAGCCTCTTATGATAAGGGAAGCAAAAGTTGTGACATGTTGTCCAGAAAACAGATTCTGTCTGCTTGATAGAAAAAATCAAAAACAATCACCAGTTCATATTTTTGAGCTGAATTTTTTACACAGCATGCTCTATACAATTTTGAAACTTTCATATGTTTGGAGTTTTTTTTATTTGAGTTGCAGAAGTACCCCGAAAAAATTATTTACTACCTTCTGTTCTGTTTTTCACAGATTCTGCCACGTTTTGCCTTTCTTCACTTTTGCAAACCTTAAGCTTGCTTTTTCTTCTCTTCAAGAAAATCTTTACTTCCAGTGGAGAAAAAATATTTTATTAAGGGTACTAACCTCTCTAATCAGCTTATGATGAGTTATGTATGAAGGTAGTTTTCAAGTGTGCGAGGGAAGATGATGAAAGAAGATCCGGGAGTGTCAAGCGTTCAAGCTTGGGGATGCCCCCATGCATCCCCAATAAATATTCAAGGAGACTCAGGCGTCTAATCTTGGGGATGCCGTCGTGGGAAAGTCATGGCAGATGTCCGAAGAGTGGAACTTAACATGGGACCTTTGCTACAAGGCGATTTCGTGGAGAGATTCGACATTGACAAGAGACTCGGCGATTTACCTAGGTTTCATCCCCTCTTTGTCTCGGGGTAAAAGCCTAGTCCTGCTTCCTCTTATTATGAGTTTCGACTCTGGAAAGAAGAGTCGGTTTGGTTGATTACCAGAGAGTCGATCGAAAACTTAGTCTCGATGAGATCTAGGTTTCGCCGACAAGTGTCTAGTCCTATCTTAGGCTAAGACTGTTCTCTGACCCTAGATCCCACGGACCTCGGCTTTTAAAGGCACCAGTGTCCCGTGATTCCGCGAGTCCGACTCCAACACGAGGTGGAGTCCTATTCTACTTTACAAATACGTTATGTTCTGTACAAGGTAAGTTGAATTCCTTCTACGGCTTCAACCTTATTTCCTTGGCGCAACCGGACTTGGGCTGGGTCTTCTTTTGTGGGCCTTTAGTAGGTGAGTCGGCCCATAGACCTAATGCCGGGTCTGGGCTTTAGTCCATCGCACCGACATTTTCCCCCAGGATTGGTGTGATGCTTTAGTCTTCACGTCAATGTTTTTGTTGCCTCCGTGGTCGCCGACTTGCTATCTTGAACAAACCGACTCCCATACTCTTTGTGATTCTCTGGAGAGTCAATGCATATCTTATTGGTATTTAAAGAATCAATCTTCATCGAGCCGGCTCTTGCGATTGTACTGACTCATACTCTTCGGTGTTCAAACCCGTCTCTATTCTTTTTAACAATAGATCCGATCTTTCCGTTTTGTTTGGAATCTTTAAACGATTTTTTATCCCGATCTTCGCGGCGTAATTAATGCCTACTAGATTTGTTAGCGGAAATCGAGGGATTTCTTGCCGTTAGACATCATCATCCGACGCCTCGGGTTCTGGGACGGTTTCCTTTATAAATAGATCCCGTCTCCCATCTTATTTTTCTATCCCGTTCACACCCCTTTTTCATCGTCTTCTTCCTTGCGACAGAAGTTCTGAGCTCCACTTCCGTCGCGGTATCAAGTTCTTCTCCCTCCAGCAGATTGCGAAGAATGGCCTAGGGCCATGCCACTCTCGCTTGTTGCTCGAGTAAGTTCTCCATCTCCACTTCTTGCTTCAGACATTCCGTTCATCGACATTGCCATAAACTTTCAAGCTTTTACTGTCCGATATCCTGGGGTAGTTTCTAATGGTACATCCGGATTCGTATGTTTTGCCATATAGGCTCGATTCCCCGTAGATTGCCTATGTTTATAGCTTATCCGGGAAGATATTGTAGATCTGTGATTCATGACTGCTTAGGGTTTCTTCCGTAACTGTCAGATTTAGTTCACATTTCTCATTGATTTATTGAGCCTGGTAGATCCTTTCACATTTTCGTAGTTTGTGAAACTTGTTTGCATATCCGACATAGAGTTGATTTCTGTCCGACTTCCTGAATCTGAACTGCGTAGTCATTATAGAGTCGATCTGGATCCGATTGTTTGGATCTTGGATAGGGTTTTCCATTGCTTGTTTTAATTAGCTCAATATCATCTTTCATGTCTTAGATCCGATTCTTGCATCATGGGCAAAAAGGTCGCCGCCCATAAAAAGCCGGCGGGAAAGAAGCCACCAAAGCCGCCGACTCGAAGGACATCAGTAGAGGCGAACTAGACAGAAAGTCATGTGATTTTAGAGCAGTTAGATAATATGGTAGAAGATGGAATCCTTCCGCCCCAGGATGAGATTAAGTGGCGAGTCCCAGGAGAAGAGACCCGGCCTGACCCCAAGGAGGGCGAGATTATCATTTTTGCTGAACATGTGACTCGGGGTTTTCTTCCTCCCGGGTCAAAGTTTTTCAGAAGCGTGTTGTACTGCTATAAGCTGCATCCCCAAGCATTGAGTGCCAACTCGGCGCTCAATATATGTCACTTTCAAGTATTTTGTGAGGCCTACTTACAAATCAAGCCAACTCTCAGTTTGTTTGCCGAGTTATACTATTGCAACAAGCAAACTGAGTATAGTGGAGGGCCGGCTTTGGAATGTGGGGGAGTTGCCATCCAGAAGCGGGCCAAGTCGATCTTCCCTGCTCCCCGGCTTATTAGCAAGGTGAAGGATTGGCAGAAGTCCTATTTTTATTCTGCTGCGAAGGAGATCCCTGGTGAGCATCCTCTACCCGGCTTTCGTGAGAGTCGGCTGGTGTTCCATGATAGCCTGAATCTTTATCCTAAGTGCAATCACCAAAAGAGGAACGACCAGATAATTGCTCGGATGAAGGCCTTGTTTGCCCACAGGCTTACTGGCAGGGATTTAACCCGATGCTGGGTTGGTTGGCAGATCCAGCCTCTCAGCAAAATAGATCGTCTTATGTGCGAATACACTGGAAAAGATGACTCCATGTGTTTTACTCATAATGAGCTTTCTCCTGATGAGATAGCGAGAGCTTGCAAGAAGTTTCTTCAGGAGAAGCTTGATGATCTAAAGAGAGTCGGTCTGGCTCCGTTCTGTGTAGCTAAACCGGCTCAAGAGGTATGTTCTCTCCACATGCTTTGCTCTGTTATTTGTTTGAAGTATGTTTTTGAATGTTGAACCTCTCCTTTTTTCCAGGATGACGAGCCATGGTGGGCTGCGGGACAAGATTTTGTTGGCAGTGCTAAGAGTCCGACTCACACAGTAAAAGTCGATCATTCTTCATTTCTGAAATGTACTTCCTTTTCCTGACCCTTCTCGTCTTTGGCAGGGTGACTCGGGTGATAAGAGGATGGAGAGGAAGAAGCAGAAGTGGAACATGATGAAGTTCCTTCTGGTGAAGCCGACTCTCACAGGGAGAGTCAGAATGTAGATCCACCAGTATGTATCTTTTCTGGCTCTTCTTAGTTTGTAGGGCCTTTATATCCTTATGATGTATCTTGTTCAATAGTCGCAGGGCTCAAAGAGATGTACTCATAGTACCGACTCGGAGGAGACTCTCTTGATTATGGAGAATGAGCCTCACCATGTTCGAAGCAAGGCTGCTGATGCATCGACTCCTGCTCGTGAGTCGGAAAATCTTAGGGACGATCCGCCGCAAGCTCGCAATTCTTACTAAGAGGGGTCATCTGCCCAAGCACCTATCTCTATCAACTTCGGGTGAGTGTCCTTATTGCTGTGCTGACTCTATCGACTTATGTTAATTATTTTGACGAGTCATGTCTTTTTCTCTGAGAAGTGCTCGGATTGATCTCAAGGATATGGCCGACTCTGAAGTCATAAAGGAGTCGCCAGATTTGCCGGAGACTGAGATTTTGAAGAGAGCTGGCTTGAATGAGTCGACTCCTTCCGGACCCTACAAGGATACTTCTCCCGCTGATGACACCAAGAAGCCGGAGGTTCAAATTGTTGAAGAGGCCCAAAGTTCTACCCCGGCTCCTTTGGAGAAGGTGACTGATGAAGAAGTGATGGACTCACCAAGGCATCCCACATGCTAAGACGGTGTTGACTAAAATCGTGGATAGTACAGACCAGGTGAAGAGTCGATCATGTGATCTAACTTCTGAGAAATCTTCTCTTGAGGAGTTATACAAGCGATCACTGGCCTGTACCACTGAGCAACATAACATAGTTATCCAGCTCTGGTAGCACTATGAGGTATCTTTCTATACTTTCTTTGTGATATAATATTTGTAGCCCCCATAAGCCGACATGGTTTGTTTTAATAAACCATGATGGGTTCTGTTTCATGGGGAGTCATCATTAGTCGGAAAAATGGCAAAGTCAATAGAATTTTTTGAGCAATAGCCCCCATGAGTCGGTGAAATATGACTTTATTTCACCGGGGTAGTATTTTGAAGGTGTAGCCCCCAATTAGCTGGTTAGGCAGGGTGTCTGAGAAGATACTTAGTGATTTGTCTTTATTTTTGACAGGCTCTTGCTTTGACGCTCGGAAATGACGCTGGTCAGGTGGAAGAGAGATGTAGAGCTGAGATGGCCAAGCGTGAGTAGGCTGAGAAGCAAGTTGACCAGCTGCTTGATGAGGTGAAGAAGGAGGATGAGCTAAGTCAGGTGAAAGCCGACTCGGCTGAGATTCAGAATGCTTTGACAAAAGAATCTGATGACATGTAGGCTTAGCGTGATGCGGCCGAGAAGAAGCTAGAGTCGGTTGAGAAGATGCTGGAAACGCTAAAGGGCAGCGTCCACCGACTCGTATCAGCAATATTTGGTAAGTCGGACAAGCTTTTGGTATTTTCTGTCTCTCCGACTTTCTATGTTATTTTGCTCACTTTGTTATATCTTTTCTATTTGTTGCAGGCAAAGAGCATGATATTGTGAAAGAGTCTCCTGCGATGAATTTGACTTGTACCTTTGCTACTCTGAAGAAGCTTTTTGAAGGTGCCTGTAAGCCGGTCGGTGCGACTCAGCCGAAGCCCCCATGTATGAAGAGGATTACTGATATGATGGGGCCTCTTTCGGTTGTGCCTGACTGGGTGAAGCTTGGTAAGCGCTCGGCTTGCCGGATGGGTGTGATGCGAGGCCTAGAGCTTGCCAAAGCTTATCATCCTAGCTTGAAGCCGAAATTGTTGGCCGCTGGCTTTCCTAAGTTCAAGGCCGATAAATCGAAGTTCTCCAAAGATGACCACACCAAGATTCGTAGAGAGACTCGTTCTGCTGCGACCAAGATAACTGATGAGATGGAGCTATCTTCCTTAGAAGCTGGTTATGATGATACCAATAAGAGGCGTCGAGTCGATTTGTCGTTTCCAACCGAGTTTACTCTTCTTCCATCTCCGAAGAAGGTCCCAGAGCCGGCTGGTTCTATCGAGCCGGCTTCAGGTGCGGAAGAATATCAGCTGAAGATGGATGACATCTCTGATGCAAACTTGGTTGAGATGTGTAATGCCCTTATATTATCTGCAGGTGTTGGCGGGTCATCTTCACAAAGCAAACCCATTGAACAAGCGTAGGCCTTTTATTTGTTGGCTCAGAAAAACTCTGTGATAGTTTTAATATGGCCGTAGTGACGGGTTTGTCATATTGGGAGACTTGTCCCGTGGTTTGTGACCTTTGTATTGGTCAAGTACTTTTTGTGCTACCTTTCCTTGGATGTTGCCTTGTGGCGATTTAATGTTGATCTTTTCATGGCACAAGTCGATCTTCAGCTCTTGTCTTTGTTCTTTTGTCGACTTACAATAGTCTTTCTTCTTAAGGGGGGAAACAATAGTCTTTCTTCTTTGGGAGAGCATGACCTCAGTTGAGTCAGTTTCTATACCTGTCTTCGCTATGATTGCAGTCAATTGTCCTTGTGGGTAGGAAAGTCACCGTATGTGCCATAATGGCCAGACCTTGTGATAAGGAATTTTTGCAATGTTTCCCCCCAAGAGTCGGTGCTTGCATCAGTGTGCGGTGCCGAGTCTTTGCTTGAGAAGAATTTTTGAAGCATAGTGCCCATGAGTTGGTTTTATGCACCTGAGTCACATAGGTCTAACTTGTATCTGTGAGAAAAAATTGTGATTATGCATGATGTTTTATGTATGCAAGGATGTAATGCAAAGGCTAGCAGAAGTCGACTTAAACCTCATCTTCTCACGTTGAGAGAGATTATTGGTTTAGGAAAGTTGAAACATCTCTATAGAGCTGGCTTTCCAGTAACTAGCGTGCTCGGCTCTTAGGACTAAATTCTATAGATGGTTTCATGTAAACCTCGAAGTTTAGACCAACCGGTTGTGCGTTAGTTAAGGAAGCTCTAAACTATACAGGCCGGGTGGCGTGGCCATGTCATGTGTATGCCAAGATATTTTCGGTATGTAAGGGTTGTAGGGAGCCATCGAACCCCCATTTTATTCCTTATCAAAACAAACACAAGTTTTTACATGTATATGCCGGCTTTTGCGGTAAGAGTCGATGAGTATCATCAGGCTCTCCCTCTTTCACCTTATCAAAGAAATATACATGCCCAGAATCGGTAGAAGGTTGATCAAGGCCCCAAGTCTCTGAGAATTTTAGTGATGCAATATGTAATGCAATATGATGCAATATGTAATGAGATGTAATGCAATATGTATGAAAAACTATTAAAATTTCATGCCTAATTGTGGCGGGGGCCGATGCGACGAAGTCGACTTTATGGCGATAGCCTGTGTGCGATTAAAATCGACTTTATTAATTTTCACTGAGAGTCGGTTGCGATCGAAGATCGACTTTTATTTATGGCGAGAGCCGGTTGCGATTGAGGATCGTCTCTATTTTAAATGTGGTGGTGGCCTTAATGCGATGAAAACGGAGTTACATGAAGAACAAGAAATGAAAGTCCGGCTTTTATTGTGGGCGGGTCCATGTTCTTGATCTCCTGTAGTAGCATGAGCCGGCAAGGGCTTTGTCGTACTGATTTGCCTGTTGGATGTTCTCCTTGATTAGGCGTCTGTATTCTTGCATGAAGGAGCACTATTACCATGTGTGTTTAGCAGGCCGACCAGGATTGGAGTGCCTAGGGCAAGCTTCTTGGATGGCTTGTTGATACGTCCAGAACGTATCTATAATTTCTGCTTGCTTCATGCATGATTTGTGTGACTTTGCCATGTTTTGCTTGCACTTTCATACACTTTTGATCATATTTTGACTAACCTATTAACTCAGTACACCTCAGTGCCAGTTCCTATTTTCTGCTGTTTTTTTATTTCAGGTTTTTCGGCCATTAAAAGTGCTCCAAAAATTCCAGAAAAATTATATAAAAAATCAGCGTCCCGGAAGCTTCCGGAATAACCAAGACATGGTAGGAGGGCCACCACCAGGGCCCCAGGAGGGTGCCCAGCGCGGGTCCCCCCTAGGCCACGCCACAGACCCTTCTGGAGCCGTGGTGGTGTTGGGTCTCGCAGCAGAAAACAATAATTTTTCTAACTAGCGTCGCCCTTAACCCAAGATCTATCTAGCTGTAATGCCATAACGGAAAGACTTGCGGAAGCATACCTCGGGGTGTAGACCGTTGTGCGGGAAACGTTCCCGCAAACGTGGTTGATGAAGACGTAATCCTTTCACAGCCCCCTGGCTGTTTAGCACCCTGATGGGGTGATAGTGCCGCACGTGCAGCACCTCGTAGTACTCGCACACGTACGGACTCGATGACGACCTCCGTTCTCCGATCCAGCGAAGGTGGCGGAAGTAGACCTCCCGGAACCGGAGTTTCAGCAGCACGACGGTGTCCGCGTAGCAGATAAGCCTCAATCCCAGCACAGGTTCCAGACAAGGGGACATCGGCTTGAGAGAGACGAGAGAGGGGAGAAGACCGGTGAAAACTGATCTCAATTCGGAGTAATATTGAATTATCTGCGAATTTTTCTGTGTTAAAGAAGTGCACCCCTGCCCATCTTTATATAGGAAGACGGAAGGAGTCAACCCCCTTCCCGTGGCAATGTGGGACTAATCCCTTGCCAAGGGGGGAGGGTGCGGCTACGAGGAGGGAGGGAAGTGGGGCGCCACCCACATGGGCCCCAAGGCCCTCCCTTTTTTTTCTTTTCCTTTTCCCTTTTATTTTCCTCCTTCCCCTAATGGGTTTCTTTCACAAATAAGGCCCATTGCACTTTTTAATCTGAAATAAATTATTATTAAGTATTAATTCACTTAATTAATAAATAATACATATTATTTCATCTCCCGATGATCCGGAATTCCTTCCAACTCACTCCGAACGTCCTTCGGACCAACACAGAACTTTTCCGGTACGTCTTTCTCTCTTCTCCGGTAACTCCGATAGTTCCGACAAGGTCTCCGATATTCATCGAGCCCTTAAGTGTGTTACCCTACGGTCCGAGAACACTCCAGTCATGACCGAGACAAAGGCTAGGACTAATGATCAATAGCGGGACCTAGATGCCCATAATGACCCCTATGCATTCCGGAAGTAACCGATTGAACCGTACACGTTGTATACCATTCCCTTTGTCATGCGATACTAGATTAGTCCAAGATTCGATCAACTGCATCCAATGCATTAGTTCTATCTTGTTACTGACAAATCTTATTCACTCGTTCCATGATATTCATCCTGGTGACCTAGTCACACGCTGCGCAACTTTATGGATGCAATCTCACCGAGTTGGCCATGAAGTATCTTTCCATTATATGGATTGAAAAATCCCGCTCTTGAATCAACACTCCTCAACATATCCCATCGGATAGCCCAAGATACACCTTTATGGTCACCATGTTTCAGTGTGATGGTTAATGCACTCAAAGCTTCCTCAGAAGATAGAAATTATGTGTGATCTCACGGTAAAAGGAACATGCTACTACGTTCTGTAATTACAACACTGAACTTTTACGATTTGATCATGTTGCAATTCTTGCATTGGGTAATGTTCATCACGTCATTCATTCAATGAGGTTACCTTACCGTCAATTGACTTGATTGTCCATGATCGTGAAACCACAATCATCAGTTGACGATAAACCAGTCATCATGAGACACTGACTAGGAACTCTGGTTTTTTCTATACCACACCTGTATCATTGTTTCACTGATAAAGTTCCAACACAGTATGAAACTGGTCATGAACTTATTTAGATATATTGGAATAATCATATATTATTTGCCTCTAGAGCATATATCCAACAGTCTCCCACTTGCACTAGATAGCAAATAATCTAGCTGCATATTTTCTCGATCATAATCATCTTATCATATAAGTGTTTATTGATCATGCTTGCTCATGGAAGAGGTTTCTTCAATGATCTGTACCCGTTCAGATTCGTATGTTCCTTTGCAACAGGTCTTGGTCAACTTGCTTGATATACCCTTCATTATCTAATAATCTTGAATTATAAGTTTGGCGGGAGAGTGAGACTTCTTATTTTACAGTATTCTCTAATGAAAAAATGGTTTTAGTCCCTAGGACTGCCATAGTCATGTGTACTGAAAAATACACTCAGCCAGAAGTCTAAACTTCTTACACTAAACTTTATTCAACCTTCTACTTCCTTAAGTAGATATTTATATTATGTAGAGTTTTGGTTCGTGAAATTATAGCTCACATTTCCTTTCTATTCCTTTTGGTGATATCTCTAATGTTGGGAATGTGCCCTAGAGGCAAATAAAATATGTTTTATCGAGCATATTCCATTAGTTCATAATACGTTTGATACTATGCTAGAACTGTATTAAGCGGAAACATTAATACAGGTGTGGTATACAAACAACCAGGTCCCTAGTTAACCCTAGTATACTAGTCCATTGGGCGATTGATGATCAAGGTTTCCTGATCATGAGACAATGGCGTCTGTTGACAATGGAGTCGTATCATTGGATAATGATATGATGGACATACACCCACCAGAAGTGTTGCGATGTGATCAAGTCACATAGTTCGACATTGCGATAACTATAACGTAGTGACCAGATCCTTTGACCGTAATGATCATACGTAATTGTCATCTATGAGGAGACTTTGATTTGTATCCCACCGCCTGACTGAAATATGTTGGCCATAACGGTGCACTTTGGGTATTCCGAAATAGATGGTTGATGAGTATGCAAATAGATCAAAGCGGGATTTGTCAATCCGTGTGACGGATAGGTACTCTGGGCCCACTCGGTGATATTGCATCATAAAGTTTGCAAACATGTGACTAGGTCACGGAGTTGTAATATCACGGGAACGAGTAAACTTGTTTGTTGAGAACGAGGACGAACTAGGTATAGTGGATACCGATGATCAAACCTCGGACAAGAAAAGTACCACGGGACAAAGGGAACAGGCACACGGTTAACGGATCCAACAGCGATTGAAGTTCATTCGATGGAAGCGCAGGGGCTATCAAGGATTGTAACCAGGTCCAATTGATTAGTCATTGATCAATGAGAATTGTCTCGATCATGTCTGCTGTTTCCCGGACCGTAGGGTGTTACACTTAAGGGTACTCGACGCAGTAAGGATTGATTCGGGATCACCGGAGAAATTGGAGAGAACACCGGAATTGTTCCGGTGATGGCCAGAATTGTTCCGATGAAGGCCGGAAGTTGTTCCGGGTATTTTGAAAGGTTCAAAATATAATTAAAAATGAATTAAAAGGCATAGGGCCCATTAGGGGGAGAGGGAGTCTTCCCCCATGGGCCATGGCGCCATGAGGGGGCCCACCCCCCTTATTTGGTGCGCCACCCCCCTCCCTTGGGATTAGTCCCACATGGGAAGTTGAGGGGAGGTGGCACCCCTCCTTGACCTATATAAGGAGGGGTAGGGGTGCCCTTTTAATCATGAATTTTTTGAGAAAAGTTTCTCATCTCTCTCCCTTCTTTCTCCTTCCTATGAGTGGACTCCCCTTGTTTGGAGGCTGCTCTGGGTTGGGGATTTCTCCACTATACGCACGCCGTCGTGCTGCTGGAATCGGGATCCGAATCCATCTTCTTTCCGCTGCTCTACTGGTTCGGAGCCCGGAGGGACGTCGGGTATACTGTATGTGTATAATCCCGCGAGGCACTACACTTGTGGTGCTACTTCATCGTCGTGGCCGTATCGCGAGGTCTTCATCAGCAACGTTCCGACGGGGACGTAATCCCGTCATCGGTCCACAAGGATCGGGTGGCTATAGGAGTCATCGTGGATCTGCGCGGCATCGGGGATTGCCGGTACGACTACACCAACCACGTTCATGCGGGAACGTTTCCCGCTTAACGGACTACATACTGGTATGTGATCTATTTCTGTCCGTTACTTGCATCACCATAGCATAGGTCTTGGGATTGGGTATCGTAGGTCAAGGAAAAATTTGTGTTTTCTGCCACGAACCCCAACAGTGGTATCAGAGCAAGGCTATGCGTAGATGTATTGTACGGATAGAACACATCTAGTATGTGGGCATAAATTCTCAATTGTTACCCTCTCACGTGTACTCATTTAGCGTTGCGGCAATGTTTGATGAAGCGGCCCCCGACCGACCTTACGCGTTTACGCGAGACTGGTTCCACGCTTGACATATGGCTTGTACCATATAAAGTGGCTGGGGGGGTGTCTGTCTCTCTGCATTAGCGATGCGAAGATGTTTGCATCGGAGGGCCCCGACAGGGGTGTAATAGAGACAATTGCGGGATTGGTGTTGTGGCTTGTTTTCGCAGGATAGAAAGCGGTTCTTTTCTCGAAACCCCTAGCAGCCACGTAAAACTTGCAAAAGATAAAGTAGAAAGGCGTTTTCAACTTTAATTTGCATGTCAGGGGGGAATCATAGCATGTATGATTTATGTTGCATCCTGTTTTGCTAATATGTTAGATATACGACGGTAGCATAATAGGATGATCCCTCACTAATCCAACAAAGTGTCCTTCCTTAGTGAAGCACCATCTGGAAAGTTCTTCATTATGGAGGCATCACGTGTCACACGGGTGTCAAACATTTTTACGTTCACAAGAGATGGGTGGAGCAAGCCTAGCATGTCCAGAAACATGGCCTTGCATACGCAGCATATACTCACTAAGGTTATTGTGGCGAGCCTGGCATGTGCAGACATGGCCTCGGGACACAAGAGACCGAAAGGTCGAGCATGAGTCACATAGATGATGTGATTGGCATGATGGCCTACCTTGAACAACATACTGATGGTTGTGTCACACGGGGGAGGTATGTTCTTCAAGGATCGTGTAATCACTTAGAACAAACTATGAGGGATGTTTGTCTGAGTGGGAGTTCCAGAATTGTTTTTGAAACATGAACTCCATATTATGAACTTAATCTTCATGTCTTTGCAAATATCATTGTAGATAATGTCATACCAATGTTTAGAACTATGGTTTTTTTTTTAGTATGATAGAACTTAAGGTAAATGGGTCTTACTTCATTGATGTGTACCAACACCATTAGAGACATACTCGTTAGTAATGACTTGTTAAACATAATACAAAGAACTGCTAGGAGATACACCTGATAACTCCGTATTCAAGGAAGATGATGATGAGTATCGTACTCAGCGTCACTTATGAATGACTGTCCAATACACCATACTTCATTCTATGAGTCTGAATTGTGAATGCATGTTAACCAACACGTATGACGTGCTAGGTGAACTTGAAAGCACTTGGTCACAAATCAGAGTAATGGAATATGAGTATATGGACGGGGTTTTCTTTCAACTATGGTGGAAGGAACAACCTGCTGAGAAAGTCACTTGGAAAATGTATAAGATACATGGAACACCTTGTGTATAACTTGGACTACTGAATGAATGGTTACTTTGCGATAACTGGGGAGTTACATCCGCTTCCTCCCAGTTACAAAGACCATGTCTGGACTATGTCATGAAGGAGAATCGTTCACCTGTCATGAGGTCATGGTTAAAGTTAAGAACTTTAAGAGTAGAACCAATGCAGGAATGGTCATTGACGGAGAAGGTATATTTGATATACTAGTTATAAATGTCTTTCCCACGAAACACTAATTGCGGTTGATTAAGTATTCGATGCTTGAACTTACTGCTTGATAGTGGCTTGGAAGGGATGAGGTGACAATGTGTGCTGACGGCAATCAAGATAGTTGATGGTCGACAACACTCTCCCTCTACATCTATCAATTGATTAATATATGAATAAATTTTATGATCGTTTGAATGAGGACTTTTATTAGTGTGTCTTGCATCTCGCGAAGACAATTATTCATATTAGTGAGAAACAAGTCAGTTGTTCTCCTTTTATGAATGATATCTATTATGGTCACATTACGATTATGAATGAGTTATTCTTATATTGATGATAGTTGTTTGATCATTTATAAGAAATATTGTAATGCCAAGAAATATCCAGGCTTAATAATGACACTACAGTTTAAGTCATGAATGGTATGATGATGTCTTAAGATACTTGATCTCTTGACACATACAAACCATGCCTTTTAGGTGAGATGACTAAAACCTCGCATTCTGGTAAAACGGAATGTGTACTGATTGTTGAGTATCATACATTGTGATGTATCGTATGTCAGCATGTAGTGAATTTCATTATTTCGTGAACTTCGTATGTGGACTTAGATGAATATTTGTATTCACTAATGAAACATGAGTCTGAAATAATTTGATATGATCAAAAGGGATTTCAGAGTAAAGATGGATATTAAATTAACAAGAAAGACAAGTCTCTACGATTTGATCAAAGTGACAAATGTTTTGAGTTAGTCTTGGGCATAAAGACTTGTGTGAAAGTTGTTCCACAAATTACAATGTCTTGAGACACTTCAATATGATTGACGTGCCAGACCATTGTGATCATATTCTATGAAAAAGTGTATGGTCTAAGTTATCTCTTACCAAGTTACGTTATTATTGTTTAGAGTTATTAATTTAATATGCGAACACTCACTTCAGCATAGGGAACCATCTGAGTTCGTGGAAACCAACACTATATATGTCATGGTGTGTAGTGGTTTCTAGGAAGCTTGATTTATGTAAGATAAATTATCTTTGTAGTGTATCCTTAGACAACTATGGATGCATCTTCCACAACTAGAACCAAAAGGAGCAAAACTTGTATTGCTATGTTTGGTGTTTGTCAAGAATTGTTCTTGATAAATGTGGTAATGGAAGAAAAGTGAAAGTTCAACCAAGGTAATTGACCTTGCCTCCAAATGTCAGAGTAGTGCAACGGAATATGTTCCGGAAGCAAGGCTCTACAATAAGAGGAGAAACTAATGATAAAGATCATGATGTTTTGAAGGGAGCTTTTACTAAGAAAGGTAGGATTCAAGAATATATATATTTGCCCTTGGTGCAAAATGTTATTCATGATTCACCTGTCATGTTAATGGAACAAGACATTCCTACGAACTACAAAGAAGCGATGGTGGACCTAAGTACGAGATATGACTATGAGTCATGAAATCCTATGTTGAGTTACATTTAAGATTGCTTGAATCTTATCAAGTAAGGAGGTTACTTGATATTAACAATAACTTCAGAGTTATAAGGAATAAATGTCAACATCAAAGGGACGTCAAGATTGGTTTGTCACAAAGATTGTTTCTGACAAATTCAATGGGTTGACTACAATATGTAGCAATGCTTGAGTCAAAGGGATATTCACTACGATTGATCCAGAATTGTTATCAATACCGTGACTTCCTCAAATCCTGTATTTGAAGAAGTGTTGTAATTGGTACAACAAGAAGGTTTTGGAAAAACATATGGATACTAGTGCCTCGTAAACTGAATTCTCGATTTGATGAATGATCAAAGGATTTTGGACTTAGCCAAAATATCGAGGAAACATGCATTTGCATGAAACTGAGTGGGAGCTGAATAGTTTCCTGAAACTTGATATATGTAGACGACATATTTTGAGTGGGAGCTATGGGAGTATTATCCTAGCCTTATATGTAAATGACATATTTGAGTAGGAGCCATGTGGTTAGTATCCTGAACTTAATATGTGTCTGACATATCTAAGTGGGAGCCATGTGGATGTTATCCTTGTCTTATATGTGGCTGACATATTTGAGTGGGAGCAATATGAGTGTTATCCTATAACTTAATATGTGCATGACATATTTGAGTGGGAGCATGATAACATTCTCATATATGGATAACATATTATGAATGGTGCAGTTTGTGTTAATGATTATTTGAATCGTTCATAAATGAAGATGAATAAGTATTAAGCATTGAAAATCTATTAAGATAGATATGTGTTTAATAACATTGAGTCGTAATACTTTCCTGGATAAGATTCTGAAGGAGTTCAGAATGGGACAAGTCAAGAAGTGGTCCTTACTTGTATATCCAAGAGAAGTGTTGAGTTAATCTCAGTACAAGAACAATGGTTAATGGTTAATGAAAGAAATGGATGTGTTGGATCCTCTATGCCTTTGTCATAGGTTCTTTCATATAAAACCAGAGTTATGTACTCGACGTAATGTGACCCAAGTTCTTAGTAGTAAGAAAATGTTGTGATATGATTTATGAGTAAATCATTGAACAAAGAGTTAAGTTTATCCTTCAGTGTCTGGAGAGAACTGAGGATACATCTCAAATTTGTAAAGGATAGTGGACTTGACCATAAATGTTATGCTGGTTCAAGTTTTGACACTAACCTAGAAAATTGAGATATCATACTAATGAAAGCCTAAGTTGAAAGAAACATGGTTAGACATCAAAGTTGCATACAATGCACTAAGGATTGAATCTACATTGATGTGGCTGCTTTAGAAGTAGCAGGAGTTATATTATGGCTTAAGAAGTTCGACTTCTGATTGAGTGAGTTTCAAGTGTGCATGACTATGGGAAAGTCCGCGTGACCCACCGGATGTCATTGCTGTGACACAGCAAACGAAGTCTCATTTCACCGCCAAATATATATACCTCATCATTATAGTGGATAATGAAGGAATGTCAAATTAGGTGACATTATGATTTGCAAAAGGACATACGGTTCTGAATGGTACCCAGACCGTTGATACAACCTCTTCCACGGGCAAGCATGATCAATAAGGAGTTATGATCCAGAGAAAATGCAACTAGTTTATTTGTACTCTAGTGCAAGTGGGAGACTGTTGGGAATGTGCCCTAGAGGCAAATAAAATATGTTTTATCGAGCATATTCCATTAGTTCATAATACGTTTGATACTATGCTAGAACTGTATTAAGCGGAAACATTAATACAGGTGTGGTATACAAACAACCAGGTCCCTAGTTAACCCTAGTATACTAGTCCATTGGGCGATTGATGATCAAGGTTTCCTGATCATGAGACAATGGCGTCTGTTGACAATGGAGTCGTATCATTGGATAATGATATGATGGACATACACCCACCAGAAGTGTTGCGATGTGATCAAGTCACATAGTTCGACATTGCGATAACTATAACGTAGTGATCAGATCCTTTGACTGTAATGATCATACGTAATTGTCATCTATGAGGAGACTTTGATTTGTATCCCACCGCCTGACTGAAATATGCTGGCCATAACGGTGCACTTTGGGTATTCGGAAATAGATGGTTGATGAGTATGCAAATAGATCAAAGCGGGATTTGTCAATCCGTGTGACGGATAGGTACTCTGGGCCCACTCGGTGATATTGCATCATAAAGTTTGCAAACATGTGACTAGGTCACGGAGTTGTAATATCACGGGAACGAGTAAACTTGTTTGTTGAGAACGAGGACGAACTAGGTATAGTGGATACCGATGATCAAACCTCGGACAAGCAAAGTACCACGGGACAAAGGGAACAGGCACACGGTTAACGGATCCAACAGCGATTGAAGTTCATTCGATGGAAGCGCAGGGGCTATCAAGGATTGGAACCAGGTCCAATTGATTAGTCATTGATCAATGAGAATTGTCTCGATCATGTCTGCTGTTTCCCGGACCGTAGGGTGTTACACTTAAGGGTACTCGACGCAGTAAGGATTGATTCGGGATCACCGGAGAAATTGGAGAGAACACCGGAATTGTTCCGGTGATGGCTGGAATTGTTCCGATGAAGGCCGGAAGTTGTTCCGGGTATTTTGAAAGGTTCAAAATATATTTAATAATGTTTAATATATGTTTTATTATTTAATTATCTGAATTAAATATTAAAATGTATTTAAATATAATTAAAAATGAATTAAAAGGCATAGGGCCCATTAGGGGGAGAGGGAGTCTTCCCCCATGGGCCATGGCGCCATGAGGGGGCCCACCCCCCTTATTTGGTGCGCCACCCCCCTCCCTTGGGATTAGTCCCACATGGGAAGTTGAGGGGAGGTGGCACCCCTCCTTGACCTATATAAGGAGGGGTAGGGGTGCCCTTTTAATCATGAATTTTTTGAGAAAAGTTTCTCATCTCTCTCCCTTCTTTCTCCTTCCTATGAGTGGACTCCCCTTGTTTGGAGGCTGCTCTGGGTTGGGGATTTCTCCACTATACGCACGCCGTCGTGCTGCTGGAATCGGGATCCGAATCCATCTTCTTTCCGCTGCTCTACTGGTTCGGAGCCCGGAGGGACGTCGGGTATACTGTATGTGTATAATCCCGCGAGGCACTACACTTGTGGTGCTACTTCATCGTCGTGGCCGTATCGCGAGGTCTTCATCAGCAACGTTCCGACGGGGACGTAATCCCGTCATCGGTCCGCAAGGATCGGGTGGCTACAGGAGTCATCGTGGATCTGCGCGGCATCGGGGATTGCCGGTACGACTACACCAACCACGTTCATGCGGGAACGTTTCCCGCTTAACGGACTACATACTGGTATGTGATCTATTTCTGTCCGTTACTTGCATCAGCATAGCATAGGTCTTGGGATTGGGTATCGTAGGTCAAGGAAAAATTTGTGTTTTCTGCCACGAACCCCAACATCTAATTCATATAGACCCATAATAAGGCTTGCAATCGTAATCCAGTATTACATTCAAGTATATTATCTTTTCTATCATTTAGAGTATTGTCCGCAGTTTCTCTTCACATACTGAATGCTTGGACTTTGCTCAGGTTCTGTGTTTTGCCAACCAAGCACATCGGAACCTGTTCTTCTTCTAAGAACCTTTGAGTCATTCTGTTATTGGATTCACAACTTCCGTTTTATGGTAGAATCATATGTCAAAGGTCATATAGGATCACATGTCTTGAGACAAAGTGCATCCCTATTCTTCCATTAAAACATTATTTTGTGATACTAAGGTTTTACATCCTTTATATAATTACTAGCCACAAGAACCTTTTCTTGTTTAGGATATCATTCCAATCCTTTTGATGTTCATTACACGTGTCCTAATCTATCCTTATAGATTTTAGTGTGTGACACATCTCTATTTCGTTCATATAAGATTCTCGTAATCCTTTCATCTTATTAGCCTTAATCTCCATGTATATCAACGTATATATATGAGATTGTTTTCACATATATCATCGTATATATATGAAATTGACATTGTGCTCCCACTCAAATATATCCAACATATATCTGTAAGTAAGTTTTATTAAGTTTCTATTCTAATTATGTCAGACATAATAATATTGCTCCCTAAGCTCCCACTCAGAAAATGCTCTCTGCATTCCAAGTTTCAGGAAGTCTCTAAAGCTCCCACTCAGTTTCATGAAATTACAGTCCATCTCAATATTTTGATTACTTCAAAATCACTTGATCAAATCAAGGTTGAGAGTTTCTGCCTTGAGGTACTATGGTCCATCTTATCGAAACATTCTTTCGTTATGCCAATTGCTACTTCTCTTCAAATTCCACAATTTGAATGTGATGCAATTTCAAGCTATGGTCCCTTCATAGTGTTCGTGAATGAAATACCCATATTGATTTAGCATTACTACGCTTCCGTAGTCAATCATTGTTGAATTTAGCCATAACATCTTTTATGTGCCAAATCATGCCTTTATGTGTTGCGTCATTCTTAATAACTTCCTGGTTATTCGGAATGTGAAATAACTACTTTATTTCATAGGATGTGAGCCATCCCATATGCAACTCAATATGATTTCATTTCTCCTCGTTTCCTAGGTAACCATCAATCCTTCGTAGTTTATGAGCAGTGTCCCTTTTGTTTCACTTAAGAAGACTCATGATTATTGTTCTGTACAGAACATATTCATGACAATCTTCTTATTTTTAAACTAAGGCTTTAACTAATATACCATGATCATCATCAATAGCATATTTCCTCTTCTCATGGAGTCATTTTAGCGGAACATTTTCCGTTGCGTTACTCTGTTATCTGGAGGCAAGGTCAATCACCCTGGTCAAAGAATTCACTTTTCTCCCATTGGTTTATTCCTTGAGAACCATCTTCTCATTCACCAATTCAAGCAATACAAGTTTTGCTATTTGGGAAGGTGTGTTTTACAATTTCTCACAACTCTAATACAAAGAAAGTTATATCATATAAAGTTCTAGAAACTTTCTAACACCATCATCATATGGAGTCATCAGCTTCATTAAATTCAGAATGGTTTCCTTATTTCATGAAGTGGGTGTTTTAACTTAATAAATTCTAAAAACTTTGTTCATTCAAAATAGCATTAGCGTAAGGGGAATGTATTTAGACCATACTACATTTTAGTATGACTACGAATGGTTCAGGTGCTTGAGCACTTTAAACTTCCATCATAATTTGTGGCATTATTTCCACAAGTCTCCCATTTATGTCAACTATAATACTCATCACTTTGATCACATCATGGTGATTTGTATTCTTATATCCAACTTCACTGTGATTCCGTAATCTCAGATTTATGATCTTAATTGAATGCCTTGTTAATTTAATCATGTGAAGCATCTTTAATGATTATTCATGTGCTTGGTTAATACATCATTTATGTACAATGTTTGGCACAAGTTCTACTTTGCTAGAACTCCGTTATTATTCATATAGGTTGATAATAAATTCATGAGTTAATAGATCGAGTATCTAATGAGTTCATCATGTATGAATTCATCTCATGCATTTAATCTAACTATGACTTTTGACTTCGTTGTTATTCATAATAACTCAATCATTAAACATTGAATATCACTTGACAATTATGGTGTTATATAAATGCTTCTATCATAATATAAACTCAGTTGTAATCATAGTATAAGCACACTTTATTCATCAAACTGGAATAACTAACTTGTCTCAAAACATGAATAACTTCGTCTTGCGAGATGCAAGACATATCACTAAGTGTTCATACTTAATCGATTACAAAAGATTTATCTAATACTCTAAGTATAATTCTATGATAGATGTCTTGGTGAAATCTTGGTGGCCATCAACTGTCTTGGTTGCCATCAATCCTGGATCGCACCTCTTCTCGTCCATGCAACGGCAGGCCCTCTTTTCATAAAACAGAACAAGTATCAAATACTTATTAAATTGCAAATGTTGTATAAGGGAACAAACATTTATAACGAGTATATCAAACATATACCTTCTCCATCAACAATATCTCCTTTAATGGGTTCATCCTCTAAATCTCGGAGGTTGAACATGAACTCAAAGAACTGAAGGCTTTCAGCTCTTCCGACATAGTCATGGACAAAGTCTGTGTAACTCGGTGGAAGAGAGTGTAGCACCGTGTTTATAGCAGACTCCTCTGTGGTCCAATAGTCAAAGTCCTCCACGAGTTTCAGATGTATCCCATGCATCTTGGCTACGTGAGTTTTCAGACAAGTGTTCTCTTCAATCTTTGTAGTAAGAAACTCATTTTCTAACTCAAATCTGGCCACTCTGAACTGATGTATAAACAATGACTTCATCATGTCGATTGTGTCAAACGTGTCCATATCCGCATATTGTTCATGTAAATATTGCAGAAAGCTAGTTTCTATGACACTTTTAACCATGGCGTAAGTCCTTCGACAATTATGGTAATCAAGCATTACTTTTTCATCCATATTGTCTACTGGAGGGTCTCCCATGCGCTCTTGTATCACGAACAAGAGGTTAGCTCTCTTGAGCACATTCCTAAGGTATAAGTACCAATCAAAGAAATTTGACCCATCATCTTCAAGTCTTTCACCACGTAAGAAAGTAACCAATCCATGATACTGATTCATGTCCATTTTAATTTTCTACAAAATATTTTCAAGGAAAACAATTAAGACTAGTTCATAACAATGAGTTCATAATAATCATATTATAGATGAGCTCACATTAAAACAATCATCCCTAAGAAGTTTTAGTGATTACATGATCCAGATTCACTATCCGTCCTCGAATATCACAACGGTCGACGGATTAGTTTCAAAGGTAGACAACTAGTTTGTGCGAACACATCCTATATGTGACTCATGCTCGATCTTTCGATCTCTAGTATTCCGAGGCCATATGTACATATGCTAGGCTCGCCAAATTGACCTTAGTGTTATATGCTGCTTAGCAAGGCCATATCGACATATGCTAGGCTTGCCAGGCCCAACCTCATGCGAACTCTAATGTATGTATGGCACCCGATCGTCACGGCCTGCCTATCATAAAGAGAACCTTCCAGGTGGTGCACACTTCGGTAGAATACTTATGTTTGGCATTTTATAAGGGATCATCTTATTTAATGCTACCGTCGTGTATCCTATACTAGCAAGTTTTAAGATGTATGATCATGGTGGCACTAAGTCTACAATGTCTCCATTTAAGTTTGTTTTATCATGATGAACATTTACTACTTTCTAGTAACACATAGAAAAGCTATCACTACATCAAGATCAAGCAAACAACAATAGCCCCCTCTGCAATATAAAGTTAGACGCCTCTAAGTTGTATATTTCATGTTTTACGTGGCTGCTAGGGCTTTTCATAGATCAACCATTTCTACGAACATTGAACCAAAACGCTGATTATAGATTGTCTCTATTACACCCCGTACGGGGCCCTCCGTTGCAAATTCCATATCCGCTAAAGTAAGAGAGACATACACTAGTGCAAAACAGGTCAATAGAACAAGTTCTGGGAGGCAATTAGAACCGGTTTTGTCAACCGGTGCTAAAGTTTCGGTGCTAGAGGGTGAACCCCTTTAGAACCGGTTGCTCACGAACCGGTTCTAAAATCTCTGTAGCCAGCCACGTGGTGGCAGGTTGGGCGCGAGGGCTCGGGAACCTTCAGCACCGGTTTGTAACACAAACCGATTCTAAAGATTTAGAGGTTTAAGTTTTTTTAATTATTTTCTTTTTGGTTTTAATAGTTTAGGGTTTATTGTTTATTAATTCTTTTCTTTTGGGTTTAGGATTACTGTTTATTTTACGCTATTACATAATGTACAATGCATATATGTATATACATGTAGAATATCTCGTAGCTAGCTAGAACCATCATATATAGTAGAATTATCGTACCTCCAACATATATATACATCGATCATATATAGTACTAGTGCCTCACCACCGCCCCTCTTTTCTTGCCTCGAGCCCAAAGCAGTGGAGTGCATTTGAATATACACATACAGTTACATCATATGGACAACACACCAGTTTCCTATTACATATGGTAAGGGAATTCTCCGGTCGACTTATTTATGACTTCACGAAGAAGAAATCCCGCTATTTCCTCTTGAAGTGCTCGCATGCGATCATTTATGTCGAGTTTATCCCGCTTCTCCCAAATCTTATTATTTAAAGAAGATGATCAATATATGAATGTATTACATATGGTAAGAACAAAGTCTAGATAGTATTTACGTACCATCATTGTTCTTTGATTAAACTTTTCGGTCATATAGCGAATGTTCTCCATTACGATGTAAGCACAAGGTTCAGTCCCCGATGTCTGCCTCATACACTTCACAACAAAATAGAATTCAAATAGATTTAATAATCAAGCATATATATGATAATGGTATATTGAAACTAGAAATATAATTAAATCGAATGTTCTCTCACATATTTATCGTATTGCCACGTCAGCTTCTCCTTCCATTCACCGCGCTCGAGTTTTTTGAACTTTCCTCAAACTCTGCCGTCAAAGAAAATGAATAAAGGAGTTAATTACTTGATATAACAGAAACTTAAAGTGAACACTAAAGAAGCCTACATGTGTGATAATGATTAAAATTACCTGGCGAATGAGTTCTTAATTTCTTTATAATCACTAATATCTTTACGTAGTGAGTTCATTACTATAACCATTCCTTTTTCCATTTCAATGACTAGCAGGATGAAGTGATAGCTGCGCACACGTAAGCGGGTATCACTTATATAACAATATCGAGTAAGAAAAACTATAATTTGTAGTACAAAATAATGACACTCACTTGAAGTTGTAAGGAAATAGTATATGTTCTTCTGCATGTAGATCCCTCAAACTTTTACGAAAAAGGGTCTCCGCAAATTCTGTATTATGTTTTACTGTTACTTCATGTATGGTATTTGGGTCAATGAACCCAATGCCAAAGACTCCAGCTTTTCTCATTTCGTACATCTTAATTCTGCGTAATACCACACACAAAAGAATATATATAGTGAGGATAATACAGTCAATGACGTATGAGCTGAGCTAGAAAGAAATCACTTACAGACAATACAAACTGACGATAGATTTGTCGAGTGCCAATTGATGGAATAACTGAAATAATTCTTCATTTGCAATCCACAAGTCACCAGTTCCATTGTCGAAATAATCTGTCCTGATCGGAATCCAGAAGCCGGTCATCTCGAACGGTATAGCTTCTGTGATGTACCACTTATGCAAGTTGCACATTTGCGTTGATAATAGCTTCTCTTCTTCTTCAGTGACCATAGGCTCCCCTTTTGCATATTTACTTTTTGGAGATGGCTCACCGGAAAAGTCATCAAGGTTTAAAAATTGTTCAATAGTAAGACCCGCCTCTCTAGCAAATGCTCTTTGTTCGTCGGTTATCTCTTCATGCTGCTTGGTATTCACCTTGAGCGGGGCTATCGATTGCACTGTCTGTTCTCCGAGTTGGGCAACAGTTTTCCCGCATTTTTTACTACCTGAGTGGCTGCTTCTTGAACCCTTTTGCAGAAATGACTTGTTAATAGAGCGTTCGTAGTCCGAGAACACGGTCTTAACAGGGGGTTCAAACATCTTCAATAAGTGTTGTACTGTTACCTCAGGTATTTTCTCCTTCGGTGGCGGGGGAGGTTTCGGTGCAAGGTGCTTCGCCACGGCTTCATCCACTATGGCCTTGGTTTCATCTACACTCCTATCCCAGGGTAAGACCGGTGGACTCTTCTGGGGTTTAACTTTCTTTGTTTTCTTCTTCGGTGGACTGCTATGACACGGCGGAGGTCGATTAATTTTTGATTGTCGTGTTTGCCTTCTATCCATCATGGGGGGAGCTGGTGGGATCGGTTGGCGCTGCGGACTCGCGATGTGGGGTGGTTGTGGTGGAATCGACTGACGCGGCGGAGTCGCGCTGCGCTCCACGGGGATGGATGGTGCAGGACTCGGCTGACGTCGCAGCGGATCAGTCCCACTGTGCTCCATCTCGGGGATGGATGGTGCAGGACTCGGCTGATGTTGCGGACTCGCACTGCGCTCCATCTCGGGGAGGGTTGCAGGACTCGGCTGGTGCTGCGGAGTCGGGATGCACTCCATCTCCGGGGGTGGTGGTGAACTTGATGTCGAACGCGTTGGACTTGACATAATGGATGAAAATATGATCCATTGTTTTCTTCATAGATAGATACCACTTTGTTTGGCTTCTCTGAGGGTCTTCTTCCCTTCACCTCCAGGAATATCAAGGTTTAGTTCTTGATATTCCATCACAACTTCATCCACCCCGACACGAGCATAGACAGGTGGAATCGGATTGCAGTGGTGCAGTGTTCTAGGTGGATTCGTTAAAGAAAAGTTGTCCGCCACCTTAATGGATATATTGTTCATTTTGAAGATTAGCTCGCAACGTTTCTGCTCTGTGATATCATCCACGGGGTAGTGGCCATCATCGACCCCCGTGGAGCCCGCACTGCTTTTCGTCATACATGTGACGGTAGTTGCTTCAGTTGGATCCTGAGTTGGCTGCGGTTGCTGGCTAAGTGACGCCTGTAGTCGCTCCTGCATATCCTTCATAGCATTTTCCAACTTTGAAAGACGGTCTGCTTCCAGCTTCTTCTTTCTTGCACGACTTTTGTAAGTATCTTTGTACTCCGCAAACCCCTCATACCATGGAACAACGCGTACGCCTCGCGTTTGTCCCGGATGTTCAGGATTCTTGAGGGCGCGTGTAAGCTCGTCGTTCTCTCTCTCAGGGATGAAAACCCCATTCCTGGCATCATCAATTGCATTTAGTATCTCTTGATCGGCTCCTTTAAGACTTGCATTTATAATCACCTTCCCTGTCTTTGGGTCCAACTTTCCCCCATGCCCAAAAAACCAACTCCTGCACCTGGGCGGAAAATATATTATGACTGGAGTGACCCCTGCAGCAATCAGCTTCTTCTCAAATGCTTCCCACTTAGGCGACGCGGACTTGTAGCCACCTGTCCCCATGGTATGGAAAAGCTTATGCTTCTCAGCATTAATCTTGTTTATTTCCGACCGAAGTTTAGCTTCATCTGATTCGTTGTTCTCCACAAATTTTTCCCAATGTGCTTGTACCTTCGCTAGTGCTCCAGTGAAAATTGGAGTCTTCCTATTATTAGCGACGTATTTGGACCATAGCTTTACCTTCCAAGATCGGAATAGTTCTCCCATCTTTTTAAGAGCAGCATGCTTGACTTTCAACACATCGTCTGGTGTCGCCCAATCTGGTAGGGTGAAATATGATAAGAGTTTAGCCCAAAGATACTCTTTTGCTCTATCGCTGATAAAACTCTCGTTTCCACCTTCCTTTGGCTGATGCCATTCTTGAGTGCTAATCGGGATTTTATCTCTAACAATTACTACGCATATAGCTATCCATTTCTTCACGTGAGCTTCCGGAGCATTCGGCTGGCCACTCAAACCGATCCCATCGATGTTGTACTTTACATCATCCCGCGGCAATTTGGCCGGGCCACGTTTTTCTTTGCTTGAAGAAGATTTGCTCGATCCGGGTTTCTAGAAGAAGAAATATTTGTTAACTATTAGTGATAAAATCAATTATTTGTAAATTTTATGATCACGAGAGGCCTTATATATATATTTATATATATACCTCGGCAGACTTTGTTGTTAATTGAAGATCTTGTTCTTCTCCTTCGTCGAACATTCCCTCACCGGAATCGTTCAGATATCGTGAGCCATCATCATCGATATCGGCGTCATCATGAGGACCGATATCGGCCTCGGCGATAATTTCGTACATATCATCTTCTTGCTCTCTGCCGCTATTGAACACGTCGTCCATAGCATAACTAATATCGACGAGATGCAGAAAAAGATAAAACAATTTAGTATAAGAAAATATAGAAAATGACATCTCAAGTAATAAAGTTCACATGCAACAATAATATTAGAATAATAATCCAGCTTACATCTCGAATAATCCAGTTCACATATATGCAACACTAATATATATGTCAATCACTAGAGCTAGTACATATATATATAACATATCACTAGCTAAAACAGTAAACGACGTCGGCTCCGGCTGGCGGTGGAAACCCAAAGAGAAGGAACCATCACCCACTCGTAGCTAGGGTGAGATCCCTGAAGCACCTGCCATAAACTGTAGTACCCGACGTCCAACGCCGCCATGTAGCGACGGACGTGGTCGTCCTCCTCCCTGATACGTCGGCTTACAACCTCCTCGGGGGCCGCCTCCCTCCGCACCGACTGTGGCCCACGCGACCGCCACCAAAGAAGATCCGGGTCGACGACAAGACCCGGATTCCTCGCTAAGCGACGCACCCCGAAAACCACCTCCCAGTGCCATCCCGGCGGAGCCCAGTCCAAGACATTGTGCATCCCATCAAGAACTCCCGGAGCGCGACGGTAATGAGGATGCGGGCCCGGCGTTCTCACTAATGAAACTAATAAAATTACAACTAAAAATATCTTAATATTTGCATGTTAATAGCTATTGATCTATAGCTCAAATTGTAGAACATCTCATATATATATATGTACTAATACTTAGAACAATATATATATATATTAATAATATTTATAACAATATATATACTAACAAAATTTCATTCATGCACCGTTCAAAGCCACATACTAAAATAATATTTTTTTAAATACATTTTTGGCGCCTAGCATATATATACTTGACTACAAGGCTTACAACAAAAAATTTCATCTAGCAAAAATGTTCATCTAGCAAAATGTTCATCTAGCAAAATGTTTATCTAACAACATGTTCATCTAGAAAAATGTTCATCTAGCAAAATTGTTCATCTAGAAAAATTGTTCATCTAGCAACATTTTCATCTAGCAAAATGTTCATCTAGCAAAGTCCATCTAGCAAAAATGTCCATCTAGCATCGTCGTCGGGATCCTCGACGGGGTACTACGACGGCGGAGCTCGCCGTGGACACATGCATGTGGTCGGACAGGGGGGAAGAGGAGAGCTCACCAGCGGCGGCGCCGGCGGAGACGAAGGCGAGGAACGGCGGAGACGGCGAGGGCGACGACGGCGACGACGACGATGACGGCGACGACGACGGCGAGGGCGACGGCGAGGGCGACGGCGACGACGACGGCGAGGGCGACGGCCTGGCGGCGTGGAGACGATCTGAAGCGGTGGGGAAAACTGCGCTAAGTGTCGATATATATAACAGGGCACCTTTAGCACCGGTTTCACCCACAAACCGGTGCTAAAGGTCCTTTAGCACCGGTTTCTCCCACCAACCAGTGCTAAAGGTCTCCAATTACATCCCGTTTTCGGGCGAAAATATAAGCGGGAAGGGGAGGGACCTTTAGCACCAGTTCTTATCATAAACCGGTTCTAAAGGTTAGTTTTTCATATTTGGAGTTTTTTAATAATTCATTTGAAGTCATTTGGCACAATATAAATCATTAAATGCATGAAAAATAGCAAATGTAGCCAGAAAGGGTTCAAATTTTAGTATGTGGCTTTGAATGGTGCATATTGAATGCACAAAAAGTCTTGAGTTCAAAAAAGTTTAAAAAATGAAATGCTTTTGTAACAGATGAGTTTTCGTCTAAAACCATCACACTTCGAAAGAGATGCTCCAATTTGTACACGAAGTGCATCCAGTTTTTGTCGTAACCCTCTCAACTTTTGCACACATGTTATATGGGTCTAATGATGATACCATGCCAAGTTTCAACCTTTTCTGAGTTCATTTGTTGATGCTTTCCATTTTCAGGGTCATTTGGCACAAAATAAATCATTAAATGCATGAAAAATAGCAAATGAAGTCAAAAAGGGTTCAAATTTTATTATGTGGCTTTTAATGGTGCATATTGAATGCGCAAAATGTCTTGAGTTCAAAAAAATTTAGAAAAATGAAATGCCTTTGTAACAGATGAGTTTTCGTCTAAAACCCTCACACTTTGAAAAAGATGGTCCAGTTTGTACATGAAGTGCACCCAGTTTTTGTCGTAACCCTCTCAACTTTTGCACACATGTTATATGGGTCAAATGATGATACCATGCCAATTCACAACCTTTTCTAAGTTCATGGACCGAATACAAATCATTCGGATTCCCTGCATACGTCCGACGGTGCATTGCACTCATGAGCCGCCACCGTCGGGCTATATGCAGGGGAAACCATTTGGCGTTGAATCCGGATCACATTATAGAGTGGTACATATAAACTATTTCTTTGCGTGTTTCCCTTTCTTTTTGCACCGTAACCATGGACAATCTTCTTCATTTAACACGATGCTTGGGTCAGTCTTTACTGTGAAGGGAGGAATTTCATGAAACTTTTCATAATCTTCTGACTTGTCTGTCTTGTCCTCCACTCCCACAAGGTTTCTTTTCCCTGAAAGAACTATGTGGCGCTTTGGCTCACCGTATGATGTATTCGCTTCCTTATCCTTCCTTTTTCTCGTTTTGCTAGACGTGTCCTTCACATAGAAAACCTGAGCCACATCATTGGCTAGGACGAATGGTTCCTCTTTGTACCCAAGATTGTTGACATCCACTGTTGTCATTCCGTACTGCGGGTCTACCTTTACCCCTGTCAGATTGAACCATTTTCACCGAAACAAAGGGATCTTAAAATCAGGTCCATAGTCAAGTTCCCATATCTCCTCTATGTAACCATAATATGTGACCTTTTGCTTATTGTTGATTGCATCATCAAAGCGGACACCACTGTTTTGGTTGGTGCCCTTTTCATCTTGGGCGATCGTGTAAAATGTATTCCCATTTATCTCGTACCCTTTGAAAGTCATTATAGTCAAAGATGGTGTGCCGGACAACAAGTACAACTCCTCTTCAACAGTGTCGTTACCCGTGAGATGGTCTTCCAACCAACCGCTGAAAGTCCTATTGTTTTCCTTCTTAATCCAGACTTCAGACTGCTCCGGGTTTTTTAAGCGTAGAATATTCTCGTGTTGATCAATATACAGGGCCACCAAGGCAGAATTATGTAGAAAAATATTGTGTGCTTTCTTGCAAGATTCTGTGTCCCTACATATTATTGGGCGCGATGCTAGCGTGACTTTTCCACCCATTCTCCCCTCATGCCGCGATTCAGGAAGACCAATCGGCTTAAGGTCAGGAATAAAGTCAACACAAAACTCAATGACCTCCTCTGTTTGATGGCCAATGGAGATGCTTCCTTCTGGCCAAGCACGGTTACGAACATATTTCTTTAAGACTCCCATGAACCTCTCAAAGGGTAACATATTGTGTAGAAATACAGGACCTAGAATTTCAATCTCGTCGACTAGGTGAACCAGCACGTGCGTCATAATATTGAAGAAAGATGGTGGGAACACCAACTCAAAACTGACAAGACATTGGACCAAATCATTTTGTAACCTTGGTAGACTTTCTGGATTGATTACCTTCTGAGAAATTGCATTGAGGAATGCACATAGCTTCACAATGGCTAATCGAACATTTTCTGGTAGAATCCCCCTCAATGCAACCGGGAGCAGTTGCGTCATAATCACGTGGAAGTCATGAGACTTTAGGTTCTGAAACTTTTTCTCTGTCATATTTATTATTCCCTTTATGTTCGACGAGAATCCAGACGGGACCTTGATACTGAGTAGGCATTCAAAGAAGATTTCCTTCTCTGCTTTGGTAAGAGCGTAGCTGGCTTCACCTTCGTACTGCTTTGGGGGCATGCCTTCTTTTTCGTTCATATGTTTCTTGTCGTCTCTTGCCTCCGGTGTATCTTTTGTTTTCCCATACACACCCAAGAAGCCTAGCAGGTTCACGCAAAGATTCTTCGTCACGTGCATCACGTCGATTGCAGAGCGGACATCTAGGTGTTTCCAATAAGGTAGGTCCCAAAATATAGATTTCTTCTTCCACATGGGTGCGTGTCCATCAGCGTCATGCAGAACAGATTTTCCACCAGGACCCTTTCCAAAGACTACTTGCTCTGGTAAATCCTTGACCATATCAACTATATCATCACCAGTACGGCGGACAGGCTTCTTCCGGTGATCTGCCTCGCCTTTGAAATGCTTTCCTTTCATTCTTAAGGGATGATTGGTCGGAAGAAACCGACGATGTCCCAGGTACACATTCTTATTGCAGGGGCAAATATATACTTTCAGTCTCATCTAAACAGTGTGTGCATGCCTTGTATCCCTTGTTTGTCTGTCCTGAAAGGTTACTAAGAGCAGGCCAATCATTGATGGTTACAAACAACAATGCTCGTAGATCAAATTCCTCCTGTTTGTTCTCATCCCACACTTGTACACCTGGTTTAGCCCACAACAGTAAAAGTTCTTCAACTAATGGCATTAGGTACACATCAATGTCATTGCCGGGTTGCTTAGGGCCTTAAATTAGCACTGGCATCATAATGAACTTCCGCTTCATGCACTTCCAAGGAGGAAGGTTGTAGATACATAGAGTCACGGGCCATGTGCTATGATTGCTGCTCTGCTCCCCAAAAGGATTAATGCCATCTGCACTTAAACCAAACCATATGTTCCTGGGGTCCTTTGTAAACTTGCCATTTTCCTTTTCTTCCATTCTCTCGATTTTTCTCCATTGTGACCAATCAGCGGAGTGTCTCAAATTCTCGTCTTTCGTACGGTCTTCGTTGTGCCATCGCAACAACTTGGCATGCCCTTTGTTTCTGAACAGTCGTTTCAACCGTGGTATTATAGGAGCATACCACATCACCTTGGCAGCAACCCTCTTCCAGGGGCGCTCGCCCTCAACATCACTAGGGTCATCTCGTCTGATCTTATAGCGCAATGCACCGCATACCGGGCATTCATTCAAGTTCTCGTACTCACCATGGTAGAGGATGCAGTCATTAGGGCATGCATGTATCTTCTGTACCTCTAGTCCTAGAGGGCAGACAAGCTTCTTTGCTTCGTAAGTGTTGTCAGGCAATTCGTTGTCCTTTGGAAGCCTCTTCTTAAATATTTTCAGTACCTTCCCAAATCCCTTGTCAGGTATACCATACTCTGCCTTCCATTGCAACAATTCATGTGCGGCACCGAGCTTTGTGTTTCCCTCTTCGCAATTTGGGTACAATCATTTTTTGTGATCCTCTAACATGCGATTGAACTTCAACTTCTCCCTTTCTCTTTCGCATCCTCTCTGTGCATCAACAATGACACGGCGAAGCTCATCATCGGGCTCATGTGATGCCTTTTCTTGACCTTCCTGTTCTTTCTCTTGTTCTTCATTCTATTCCCTCATTGTACCACCGTATTCAGGCAGCTGGAACCCAGGATACCTATCATCATCCTCATCTTCTTCATTCTCTTCCATCAGAACCCCTCTTTCTCCGTGCTTGGTCCAGCAGTTATAGCCGGACATGAAACCATGCTTAAAAAGATGGAGGTGAATATCTTTTGAGTCAGAGTAGCTCTTATTATTCTTGCAGACACCACATGGACAACACATAAAACCATCCCGCTTGTTAGCCTCAGCCACTTGCAGAAAACTATGCAAGCCATTAATGAACTCGCCAGAGTGTCGGTCTTCATCGTACATCCATTGCCGACTCATCTTCATAATGGCACAACATCGAAAATATAAAATTAATACAAGTAATTCATATACATAAAATTGATCATACATGCATAAAGGTTGTTCATACATAAAGTTGATCATACATAAAGTTGATCATACATAAAGTTCATACACATACTTATTATCATAAAAACAACATAAAACTATCTACCTAAAGCATTTAAATGCAATAATAAATGCGATCAATATCATAACAAAGGTACCAATTACTCCAACATCATAATGATACCAAGCCTCTTTAGTAAGGGCATATTTTCTAATTTTCCTAATCTTCATGCGCATTACATCCATCTTGTTCTTGTTATCGCCGACGACATCGGTAACATACAACTCCAATATCATCTTCTCTTCTTCAACTTTTTTCAATTTTTCTTTCAAATACTCGTTTTCTTTTTCAACTAAAATTTAACCGCTCAACTAGAGGGTCAGTTTCAATCTCCGGTTCGCATACCTCCTAGATAAAAATATCTATGTCAACTTAATTGGTCATCATTGTCAAACACGAAAAATGGAACAAATTAATAGTTATAATGGATAATATATATATACCACATCCGAATCATAGACAGGACGAGGGCCGACATGCGCGGATACCATAACCATCGCACTATGTATAACAAAGAATCATATAAGTAAGAAAATTAGACAAGTATCTATCTATATCATACAAATAAAATTTCTTATATAAAGAAAATAAGAAACACATATATAGAGGCTCACCAAGGTGGTGCCTGTGAAAAGGGACGATGGGGGCGATCGACGGTGGTAACTATACGTCCGTGTGCGGGAACGCACTAAGCAATCACTAAAAATATGCATACTAATTAACTTGAGCTCAAAGTGCATATAAATCAAATAAACTCCACATATCACTATATAGCTAGCTCCCAAACTAAAGTCCACAAATCTACACATATAGAGAATAGCACAAGCTAATCTAGCAAAACTGAGAGAGGAAAAAGCTGCTAACCTTTGTGAACAGTTGGATGTAGAAGGTTTTCTTCAAATCTTCACAAATCTTGCCAAAATGAGGATGAACTCGAGCAAAGAGAGAAGTGAGCTTCAAAAACAGAGAATGAGCTTGGCCGGCTCATGTTGAAGAAAAAGGAGTATATATAGCTATATCTTTAGCACCGGTTGGTAGAACCAGCCGGTTCTAAAGGTGGGACACTAGAACCGGATGGTAGCACCAACCGGTGCTAAAGGTTCTAGCGCCCCCCCCAGCCCAACGACAATCTGCCGCCACACCTTTAGCACCGGTTTGTACTACAAACCGGTTCAACAGGTGTGGTGGAAGGTTAACGTTGGCCTCGGGCCCATCACACGAACCGGTTCGAAAGCCCGACCTCACGAACAGGTGCAATTCGGCCAGTATAACCGGTTCGTGTTCGGGCCGTGGCCTTTTCTCATATCCAAAGGCCTGTTTTGTACTAGTGAGACACCCCCAGAGCCACTTTATACGGTACAAGCCGTATGTCAAGCGTAGAACCAGTCTCGCGTAAGCGTACGAGTAAGGTCGGTCGGGGGCCGCTTCATCAAACAATGCCACAGATATAACAAGTACACGTGAGAGGGTAACAATCGTAGAATCAATGCCCACATCCCCGATGTGTTCTAACCGTATATCAATACGAAGCATAGATCTAGCTCATGATACCACTGTTGGGTCTCGCAGCATAAAACAATAATTTTTCTAACTAACGTCGCCCTTAACCCAACATCTATTTAGCTATAATGTTGTAACGGAAAGACTTGCGGAAACATATCTCGGGGTGTAGACCGTTGCGCGGGAAACATTCCCGCAAACATGGTTGATGAAGCCGTAAACCTTTCACAGCCCCCTGGCTTTGTTGGCACCCTGATGGGGTGATAGTGCCGCAAGTGCAGCACCTCGTAGTACTCGCACACGTACGGACTCGATGACGACCTCCGTTCTTCGATCCAGCGAAGGTGGCGGAAGTAGACCTCTCGGAACCGGAGTTTCGGCAGCACGACGGCGTCCGCGTAGCATAGAAGCCTCAATCCCAGCACAGGTTCCATAAAAGGGGACCCTGGCTTGAGAGAGACGAGAGAGGGGAGAAGACCGATGAAAACCGATCTCAATTCGGAGTAATATTGAATTCTCTGCGAATTTTTCTGTGTTAAAGAAGTACACCCCTGCCCATCTTTATATAGGCAGATGGAAGGAGTCAACCCCCCTTCCCTTGGCAATGTGGGACTAATCCCTTGCCAAGGGGGGAGGGTGCAGCTAGGAGGACGGGGGGAAGTGGGGCGCCACCCACATGGGCCCCAAGGCCCATGGCGCCCCCTTTTTTTCTTTTCGTTTTTCCTTTTTTTTCCTCCTTCCCCTAATGGGCTTCTTTCACAAATAAGGCCCATTGCACTTTTTAATCTGAAATAAATTATTATTAATTATTAATTCACTTAATTAATAAATAATACATATTATTTGATCTCTCGATGATCCGGAACTCCTTCCAGCTCACTCCGAACGTCCTTCGGACCAACACGGAACTTTTCTGGTACGTCTTTCTCTCTTCTTCGGTAACTCTGATAGTTCCGAAAAGGTATCCGATATTCATCGAGCCCTTAAGTGTGTTACCCTACGGTCCGAGAACACTCCATTCATGAACGAGACAAAGGCTACGGCCAATGATCAATAGCGGGACCTGGATGCCCATAATGACCCCTATGCATTCCGGAAGTAACCGATTGAACCGTACACGTTGTATACCATTCCCTTTGTCATGCGATACTAGATTAGTCCAATATTCGATCAACTGCATCCAATGCATTAGTTCTATATTTTTACCGACAAATCTTATTCACTCGTTCCGTGATATTCATCCTTGTGACCTAGTCACACGCTGCGCAGCTTTATGGATGCAATCTCACCGAGTTGGCCATGAAGTATCTTTCCATTATATGGATTGACAAATCCCGCTCTTGAATCCACACTCCTCAACATATCCCATCGGATAGCCCAAGATACACCTTTATGGTCACCATGTTTCGGTGTGACGGTTAATGCACTCAAAGGATCCTCAGAAGATAGCAATTATGCGTGATCTCACGGTCAAAGGAACATGCTACTATGTTTTGTAATTACAACACTGAACTTTTACGATTTGATCATGTTGCAATGCTTGCATTGGGTAATGTTCATCACGTCATTCATTCAATGAGGTGACCTTACCGTCAATTGACTTGATTGTCCATGATCGTGAAACCACAATCATCAGTTGACGATAAACCAGTCATCATGAGAGGCTGACTAGGAACTTTGGTTGTTTATATACCACACCTGTATCATTGTTTCACTAATATAGTTCCAACACAGTATGAAACTGGTCATGAACTTATTTAGATATATTGGAATAATCATATATTATTTGACTCTAGAGCATATATCCAATAGGTGGCCCTCCTGGCCCCCTCCTTTGGTCTATATTTAGCCCCCGCGGAGGAAATCCCTAATATTGAAGTATTTTCTCCAGAAGCAATTCCGATCTCCGCCGCCATCGCCGACAAGCTTCGGGGGACCAGAATTCCTATGTCGACACCCTGCCGGGACGGGGAAGTGCCCCCGGATTCATCTCCATCGACGTTGCTTCCTCCCTCCATGAAGCGGGAGTAGTTCCTCCTCGGGGCTAAGGTTTCTACCAGTAGCTATGTGTTCTTCTCTGTCTCCCATGATGTGATCTTCGTTGTGATCATAGTCTATGTTAATCTAGGGTGATCACATGATATTTCCCCTTCCTCTATGTATTGGATTGATGTACTCACTTGATCTTATCTAGTATAATCCCCGAGACCATGGTGACAACGGTCTATTGAACATGGGTTAGAAGAATATTTTCATGAGTGATTTCCTTTCTGTGTGTTGATTGAAGATTGAGAGTATCTTGGTGCTTGTCTTTGACGATCCTTGAGATATGTTGTGGTGATTGTGGTAATCTCTTTGGATGGCCGCGGTGACATTGGGAAATCCATAGATTGTGAACTACGAACTCTGAGGTGTGCTTTTGTAGCCCTACATAATTCTCGTCCTCTCTTGACCACCAAGGAATGACCTCCGAGTACGTCTCCATTGCATGTTTTATTGGAAATATCATGTGATTAGACTATGTTAATGTTGTTCGGAGTTAGCCCTAGTGAAATTATGAAGCCTAGGCCTTGTTTCCACCATTTCAATACCGTTTGTGCTCACGTTTACCACTTGTTTTCTTGCTGCACTTTTCATTACAGATTTATATTACTTCGTTTTTCTGCACCTATCACCCATATTTTACCATCTCTTCGCCGAACTAGTGCACCTATACAACTCCTAGTTGTATTAGGTTTGTTTTGGACACAGGAGAATTTTGTATCTTAATTGCAGGGTTGCTTGAGAGATACCATCTTCAACCTCTACTTCCCTGAGTTCAATAAACCTTAGGTCATCCACTTGAGGGAAATTGCTGCAGTCCTACAAACCTCTGCGCTTGGAGGCCCAACATAGTCTACAAGAATAGAAGCGTGTGTAGACATCAAGCTATTTCTGGCGCTGTTGCCGGGGAGGTAAGCGTTGAAGGTATATCTTTAGATCTTGCAATTAAATCTTTTCGTTTCTTGTTTTTATTTTCACTAGTTATGCTTACGGAAAACTGCACTCTTAGTTCGCTGTTTGGTGAAGGCCTCTTTACCACGCCCATGGTAGAGAAGTCTCCTCCACCTACTGAATGTATCCCATTCAAAATATCACTTGGGATAATTGAAATAATTATTAATGATTGTTATGATGGGACAATCAATCCTAGTATTCATTTGTTGAAACTTACAGAACTTTGTGAGTTATTTAAGATTTCGGGTTTGACAAGAGGTGAAGTCATCAAGAAATTATTGGCGTTGTCACTGAAAGGAAAAGCACTAGAATGGTATAGGCTAGTAGATGATTCTCACCTACGGGATTGGGAAGAGATCCAGTCTCTCTTATACTCCATGTTTTATCCTCTTCATTAAGTTCATGAGAATAGGAATTATGTTTATAATTTCTATCCTCATGACGGAGAGAGCATAGCTCAAGCTTGGGGGAGACTGAAAACTTTAATGCTAAAATGTCCTAACCATGGGCACCCGAAAGATATAATTATTACTAATTTTTATGCAAGGCTCTCTCGACAGGATAGAGACTTGCTCGATGCTTCCTCTATGGGTTCTTTCACAAATGAAAAGATTTATGCTAAATGGAAACTCCTTGAACGAATTCAACGCAATACTGAAGATTGGGAGATCGACAAAGGTAAAGAGTCAGGTATAAATTATGATTATGATTGCATTAAGTCCTTTGTTGAAACTGCAAGTTTTAATAAGTTTAGTGCTAAGTTTGGGCTTGATTCTCAACTCCTTGTTGATTTCCTCAAATCTTTTGCTTCACATCTTAATATGCCTAAGGAGAATTGGATCAAGGATCATGAACCTTTTAAAGAGATTTGCAAAGAAAATGAAATTGTTCATGATGATTGCAACATGCATGATCCAATTCCTGAAAATGAAGTTTTATATAAGCATGTTAATTTTTGTGGAGGAGATAGACCTTGTGAAAGGCCTATGATTGAAGAAGAGAAGTATTGTAAGCAACATAAGCATGAAAGAACAATCACTTGGGTCAAAGATTTAAATAAATTGCTAGAGAATTGTGTGATCTTTGTCCTTTTTCTTGTGAACTTTGCTGTATAGAGGGTCACTTCAATTTTCAATGCATGAACTTTCAAAACATAACTGTTAACCAGTTGTGTGATAACATGATCACTTCTGATCTTTATGATGAACTTATGTTATTTTTGATGTGTGAAGAGTTATCAGAAAATACTTCTTGGATAGATGTTAATGCCTTAGGAATTAGCAACACTTTGCAAAATTGCCATCTCTATTGTGTTGTTAATTGCCATGAAAATGATTACATAAGTAAGATTAGAAAGGAGGGAACTTTACCAAAGTATAAAAATGTCTCTTATATCTCTACTAATAAAAGGAGAGTTTCTCCCAAGTTTCCCCTATTGTTTCTAATGATAAACCAGGATATGTAGAGAAACATCATCTCCAACCACTACCTCCTAAGGTGAAGAAGAAGAAAAAGAAGAGGAGGAGGAAGAGAAGCAAGAAGGAAGAAGAATGGTTATCAACCTGGCCTGAGCATATCCCTCGCATCAATTTCTATCCTAACGGACATAAATTTTTGGAGGACGGTGAGCTTGATTGCAGTCATTATTATCCTGATGTTAAGTCTGTAGACACTATTGAAGATTATTTTGATTATGATATGCATGTTACTTTTTGTGATTGGGCAAATGATGATAATGCTACTGATGATCTTGAAAATATTTTTGGTACCAACTCTGAGAGTGATGATATGGAAAGCTCTAAGCTTGGGGATGATAGGATTGCAAGTTCTTTACCCATTAGTGATGTGGTAATTGATAATTCTTTTGCTAGTCAGAATAAAGACATCATGTTTACAAATATAGTTGCTAGCAATGATAATGCTCTTCTCTACTATGATGATGTTATAACTCCTATCTATAGTGATTATAAAGGTACCTATGACGTAAGGATAAATTATCCTTATGAAACTTGTAATAATCATGGAGGGAATTACTCCCTTGTTGAACACCATCTTCCTAATACACAATTAATCTATAGTGTTCAAGTTGTTTATGATAGTCCTACTCCCACTATTACCAATGAGAAAGATTATGCTTATGTGGAGAGTAGGAGTACCATTTTGAATGTGAATCATGGTAACAATGCTTTATGTGATGCTTATATTGTTGAGTTATTCATGATCCTACAGGAAATTATTATGAGAAGGGAACATATTCTTATAGATATTTCAATAATATCAAGTTCGCTCTCCTGAAGTTGCACTTATTTTGGCTTCCTATGCTAATATCTTTATGCTTCAATGAGTTATTTCTCTACAAGATCCCTTTGCATAGGAAGCATGTTAGACTTAAATGTGTTTGATATTTGCTTCTTGATGCTCTCTTTTGTTCTTCAACTCTTATTCCTACGAGAGCATCACTAAAATCTTAAGCCTATCTTTATGGCTATAAAAAAAGAGATCTAGGGAGACAACCCTTGTTATCTTTACTTTAAGTTTTTACTTTCAGTTTTTAGTGGTCTAGATGATTGTTACTACTGTAGCAACATCATTGCATATTTATTTTCAAGCTTTGTGCCAAGTTATAGCCTCATATGACAAGGGAAGTGAAAGTTGTGACATGCTGTCTAGAAAACAGATTCTGTCCTCGTGACGGGAAACATAAAAATAAATCACCAGTTCATATTTTTCAGCTGAATTTTTTACACAGCATGCTCTATACAATCACGGAACTTTCGTATGTTCTGAGTTTTTTGATTTGAGTTGCAGAAGTACCCCTAAAAAATTCTTTACTACCTGCTGTTCTGTTTTCACAGATTCTGCCACGTTTTTTTCTCTCCTTACTTTTGCAAACCTTCAGCTTGCTTTTTCTTTGCAAAAACCTTTTTGAAATCTTTAGAAACAGTATCTCTTCAAGAATATATTTGTATCCAGTAGGGAAAAATTATTTATTAAAGGTACTAACCTCTCTGATCAGCTTATGATGAGTTATGTATGAAGGGAGTTTTCAAGTGTGTGATGGAAGATGATGAAAGAAGATTCGAGAGTGTCAAGCGCTCAAGCTTGGGGATGCTCCCATGCATCCCCAATAAATATTCTAGGAGACTCAAGCGTGTAAGATTGGGGATGCCCCTGTGCATCCCCTTCTCCATCAACAATCATCAGTTCTTCCTTCGTCTCACTATATTTTTATCTCTTCATGCATTATGTGCTATGCTTGGAGCGTCCCGCTCTTAGGTTTTATTTTTAGTTTTCTTTAGCTTTGCTTTCTGTTCATAACAATTTAGACCCCGTCTTACTTTTTGTGGGAGATAAACACGCTCCACTTTCAAAATCTAGAACACATCATAGGATTTTTCATGCCTATCTTTTTGCTGTTGTGTTTTCCTTACCTTTCCGTAGCTACTGCCATGTTTAATTTTAGTCTTAGTTTGTCTTTATCAAGAGCCCTGGCTTTTGTTTAGTTTGTTGCTGGAACTCTCTTTAGTTTTCATGTTTATGTTGTTAAGAGAGTTGGTTGTTGCACTGAGTTGTGTCTTGTCTTGAGAGTACGTAATTGAGGTTGCTATTTAATGTTAGTAGTAACTTGCAATAGTTTTGAGGTATTGATGTGAGTAATGTTTGAACTTTTGGTGTCAAGAGATCTTGCCAATTAGTGATAGGTGTCGTATATTGGGCAATCCGTGTTTATTTTCAAAACCTAGAAAACTAGTTGAGAACTCTAGCTACTAGATGGATCGCTAATCTTTGGAGAGATCGAATATTAGAGTACACTCACGTACCATGAGTCGAGGATGCGCAAGGATAACGAAACCCCCATACACTCCTCCTCGGGGTACATGTCTCTTTTTGAACCTCCTTATTAGATTGAGAGTTACCGATAATAAGTGCATGAGTTCTTCGGACTAATGTAAGTACTGAAAGTTGACACTTCCACCTCCTCATATTTGCTAGCCTCTCCCGTGCCGTCCATTGCCTCCGTCTCACTCCGAGAGTTGGCGTCCACCTTCGCCGGTACATCCAAACCCATGGCATGATACGCTCTGTCATCATAAACCTCCTTATATCTTTCCTAATAACAGCCACCATACCTACCTATCAAGGCATTTCCATAGCCTTTCCAAGATATATTGCCATGCAAAACCCACCTCTTCAAGACTTGATCTTCATGTCATACATGTTCCTGCTACACTGGCAACGGCATACATTGCATACATCATGATAGCTACATCTTCTTTATGTTTGTAGTACCTTGTAAAGTGTGAAAGATCTTCTATACCCTCTTGTAAATTAGAGTGTTTCCCCGAAGTAAGGAAAATATCCCAAAGCGGACAAATCAAAAGATCCCAAAGAGGACAAATGAGAGTTAAATAGAAAGACCCATTGAGGCCACCAAAAAATACAAAAAATAGAAAAAAGAGAAAAAGAAAATAAAAAGAGAGAAAGGGGCAACACTACTATCCTTTTGAAAGATCCACACTAGTACTCCCTCTTATCCTTGTACTCCGTAGAGATGATCATACATGCATATAGCTATGTGGGGACCTTCACACTATAGAACTTGGCTTGCATATTCCAAGGATGAGCCTCCTCAAAAGAGCTCTAGGTCTTCATGAGCGAGCAAGTTGGATGCACCCCCACTAGTTCCATTCGAGAGCTTTTCTTAGCCCATATGTGCATCCGTTGCATGGCAATCCCTACTCCTCACATCATATCTATCATTTGGCCTTGTTTCCTATCATTGTCCTCATTGATGTGAGTCGTTCTCACCCTTTTTGTCTTCCTCATCCACCATATTTCTCTCTTTGCCATCATAAGTGTCAACTCTCGTGCTTACGCTCATCCATTGCAGGAGTGCTCAAAATATCGAAAAGGAGTGGATCAAATTGATTTGTACCTGGCTAGTGGTCTGGGGACGAGTCAAGATAAGATTCCAAAGAAGACCCAGTGTGAAACTTTAGTAGATTGAGTTCGAAGCAAAAATATTTTTTCTCTCATATTCCCATATCCCCCTTCTTGCACGCAAACACCATTTGGAGACATTCGAGTCACGGACAGCGAGAGATCTTGCACCCTTTGTTCTTTTGTTGCTTGTGTCAATGCTAATATAGACTCTTGCTTGTTAAGACTTGAATTGAATTGCATGTTTTGATTGCTTTACTTAAAAGTCCTTATATGGTTGTGTGGCATGTCGCCACAGAAATTATGCTTGTTATCATTTACCTACTCGAGGAAGAGCAGGAATTAAGCTTGGGGATGTTGATACGTCCCAAATGTATCTATAATTTCTGCTTGCTCCATGCATGATTTGTGTGACTTTGCCATGTTTTTCTTGAACTTTCATACACTTTTGATCATATTTGGACTAACCTATTAACTCAGTGCACCTCAGTGCCAGTTCCTGTTTTCTGCCGTTTTTGTATTTCAGGTTTTCCGGCCATTAAAATTACTCCAAAAATTCAAGAAAAATTATATAAAAAATTAGTGTCCCGGAAGCTTCCGGAATGACCAAGACATGGCAGGAGGGCCACCACCAGGGGCCCAGGAGGGTTCCCGTAGCGGGTCCCCCCTAGGCTGCGCCATAGACCCTTCTGGAGCCGTGGTGGCCCCCCTGGCCCCCTCCTTTGGCATATATGTAGCCCCCGCAGAGAAAAACCCTAATATCTAAGTACTTTCTCCAGAAGCAATTCCGATCTCCGCCGCCATCGCCGACAAGCTTCGGGGGACCAGAATTACTGTGCCGGCACCCTGCCGGGATGGGGAAGTGCCCCAGGATTCATCTCCATCGACGTTGCTTCCTCCCTCCATGAAGACGGAGTAGTTCCTCCTCGGGGCTAAGGTTTCTACCAGTAGCTATGTGTTCTTCTCTCTCTCCCATGATGTGATCTTTGTTGTGATCATAGGCTATGTTAATCTAGGGTTATCCCATGATATTCCCCTTCCTCTATGTATTGGATTGATGTACTCACTTGATCTTATCTAGTATAATCCCCGAGACCATGGTGATAGCGGTCTATTGGACATGGGTTAGAAGAATATTTTCATGAGTGATTTCCTTTGTGTGTGTTGATTGAAGATTGAGAGGCTCTTGGTGCTTCTCTTTGACTATCCTTGAGATATGTTGTGGTGATTGTGGTACTCTCTTTGGATGGCCGCGGTGACATTGGGAAATCCATAGATTGATAACTACGAACTCTGAGCTGTGCTTTTGTAGCCCTACATAATTCTCGTCCTCTCTTGACCACAAAGGAATGACCTCCGAGTACGTCTCCATTGCATGTTTTATGGGAAATATCATGTGATTAGACTATGTTAATGTTGTTGGGAGTTGGCACTAGTGAAAGTATGAAGCCTAGGCCTTGTTTCTACCATTGCAATACCGTTTGTGCTCACGTTTACCACTTGTTTACTTGCTGCACTTTTTATTAAAGATTTATATTACTTCATTTTGCCGCACCTATCACCCATAATTTACCATCTCTTCGCCGAACTAGTGCACCTATACAACTCCTAGTTCTATTAGGTGTGTTGGGGACACAAGAGACTTCTTATATCTTAATTGCAGGGTTGCTTGAGAGAGACCATCTTCAACCTCTACTTCCCTGAGTTCAATAAACCTTAGGTCATCCACTTGAGGGAAATTGCTGCTGTCCTACAAACCTCTGCACTTGGAGGCCCAACATAGTCTACAAGAATAGAAGCGTGCATAGACATCACTTGTGCGCATTTTTGATACCTTATTTCCTATTGGGATGGCTGTGTGTAGCTCGGGGGATTGTTGCCAAGTCGTTTGCGCTTCTTATTGTTTATCCGTCTTTGGTTTGGAACTTCCCCTTATTTTTCTTTGTTGGACTAGGCGTAGCTGACGACAGCGTCTACGAGCCCTCTCAGGTCTTCGGCTACCTCCTTTATACGTTTCAGCGCGTTGGTTATTGGTGCGAGCCGGTTGTTTATCGACTCGTAGGGTTTGTAGTGCCGTAATTGCTGTGAGAGCCGGTCCTAAGCTTTTGCGAGATTTCGCCGTTACCAACCTATCTCCTTCTGCAACTTTGTGGTTTTTTCGTGATATTCCTCCAGCTCCTGATCAGGATCGACTCTATTTCGACTTAATCCCTGCCATACGTTGGTGGTTTGTGTGTCCGAGTCGTCTGATATATCCTGGATGTTGTCAGCTTTAGGGGCCGGGCTCCTATCTTCTGAGGAGTTTCGTTGTCTTCGATTGCCCGTTGTAAAAACGGCTTCTTCCTGAGGGGTTTCGAAGTAGGGAGAATCTGGGTTGTATTCCTCTGGGTCAGATTCGAGTCCCCCTTGCTTAACGGATAGGATTGACCCGGTTTCTTCACGTTGATCCTTTTCTTGGTATGAGCTGGTATTTGAGAGATTCTCTAAGTCGTCGTAAATCAGGATCCCGACAGCGTGTTCCGGCTCTGGGGACCCATCGATGAATCCTATGAAGGCGTGATGGGGGTTGGTATTTGGCCGACTCATACCTGAGGGGGTGCTTGTTAGCTGATTTTGTTGGATATGTGCCCTAGAGGAAAATTAATAAAGATATTTGTCACATATCCGTTTGTTCATAATAGGTTTTATACTATGCTATAACTGTATAACTTGGAAATACTAATACACGTGTGGTATAAAACACGAGTCCGTAGTTTAACTCGGGTAAACTATCTCATTGGGCAATTGATTGATCAAGCTTTCCTGATCATGGTGACACTTAAGTCCATTGACAATGAGGCCATGTCACTTTGAGAATGATGTGATGTACGCACACCCACCTAAAGCATTGTAATGTGATCGGTCACATTGTTCAGCATTGCGATGACTTTGTAATGTATGGCTTAGTCCTTCGATCGTAATGATCATACGTAATTGACTGAAATATGCTGGCCATAATGGTGCACTTTGGGTATTCCGAAATAGATGGTTGATGATTATGTTAATAGATCAGAGCGGGATTTGTCAGTCCAAGTAATGGACATGTACTCTGGGCCCACTTGGTGATATTGCATCAATAGCTTGCAAGCAAGTGACTAGGTCACATGAGATGCAATAGGAATGGACGATTAAACTTGTTTGTTGTGAACGAGATGTGAAGACGGTATGTTAGATACCGACGATCAAACCTCGGACAAACAAAGTACCGCAGCACAAAGGGATTACGTCGTATCGTTAATGTTTTCCAAAAGCGATTGAAGTTCATTCGATGGAAGCGCAGGGGCTGTCAAGGATTGTAACTAGGTCCAACTAACTAGTCATTGATCAATGAGAGTGTCTCGATCATGTCTGCTATTTCCCGGACCGTTAGGGTGTTACACTTAAAGGCAATCGATGCATGGGGATAGATTCGGGATCATCGCTGAAATAGAAGAAATCACCGGAATAGTTCCGGAGGAGAGCGGAAGTTGTTCCGGACATTTTGAAAGGTTCAAAATAAAGATTATTTGTATTAAATAATTTTTTATTATTTAATTATATGAATTAAATATTAAAATATATTTAAATCAATTGAAAAAGTGGAAAAAGGCTTATTGGGCCATATGGGCCTATTAGGGAGGAGGGGGTTTCTGTCGGGAGGATGGATCAGGCCCATAGACCCGGCATTAGAAACCTCTGTGCCGGCTTATATATGAAGGCCCACAAAGAAGACCCGACCAGGAGTTTGACATGCCAAGCATGAAGATTGAAGCCCTAGAAGGAATTCGACTTACCTTGTATAGCACGTAGAAAACTTGTAAAGTAGAATAGAACTCCACATCATGTAGGAGTCGGACTCTAGGAATCCTGGGACCCGACGCCTTTATAAGCCGAGGTCCACGGGAGCTAGAGCCAGAACTTACCTCAAGCCAGGATTAGACAACTCGCGCTATAACCTAGATCTCCACGAGACTAAGGTTGCGAAACATCATCACTGTAATCGATACGATCGGCTCTTCCTATTGAAGAGTCGATCCCCCTATAGTCAAAAGGCAGGAGTAGGTCTTTACCGCATCGACGGGGCCGAACCTGGGTAAATCGCCGAGTCCCGTGTCTATGTCGACTCTCTCCTTGAATTCGCCTCGCAGCAAAGGTCCCATGATAAGTCCGACTCTACGGACATCTGCCGTGACTTTCCCACGACAGTTGGTGCCGACCGTGGGGCCTGCGCTCGCAGGTGTTGAGATTCTAGGGGGAGCTCTGCAAGGTATGGAAGGATTCGTGGAAGGGCGGATCACCAGGAGCCGGCGTGGAAAGCTCTGAGCCAGAGCCGGATCCTTAAGTCCCCCTGGAAACCTCGAGTCGGCGACATGCTGGGAAGAGCCGAATCCTGAACTCCCCCTGGAAACCTCGAGTCGGCGACATGCTGGCTCAAGGCACACCTTCGTTGGGTTCATCGCCGGATCTCCAGAGTAGGTGCGCTCTATCGAGTCCCTGAAGCCCAACACCACGGAAGAAACATCTGACGCTGACTCACACCCCAGTGAAACAAGCTTCTCAGATACCGGCTCCATCCGATCCGCCGGGAGCAACAGACTCGGCTCGGGAACAACTAAATACGACCCCGACTTTCCGCAGTACGAAACAGCATACTGGGTGACAGTTTTCATGGAAGGCACCTTAGAATAGGGAAGCCAGCCGGCTCAGGGCACGGCCTAGAACCGGAACGTAGAGATAGCTCACAACACAGCCCCTAATCCAGATAGGGAATGGCCAGAAGTTATCATGGGAGCGGAAGTCCTCACAGATGCCCTAAACGCCTTGGATGAAGCCTTAGCTGCACCAATGACCGCAGAAAACTCAAGGCCCGAGTGATGAGCATACAAAGGGAAATTAACTCCCAGAATGCCCAGATGGTGGAGAGAGAAACTCAACTCGCCGAAGAAACCAGGCGCTTGCGACACGAGTCGGAATTGATAGAAGCTAAGAAACTAAGCCTCACCAACGCACGTCCCGCAGGACCCGCGAGCCGGATCCCCGCTGATCTCCAGGCACGGAGACTGTTCCAGGACACGCATCGGTCGACTCCCCCAGGGTACACGCCACCAAGGCAACATGTCCCCTCGCCACGGCTGGAGCGGTTCCATACACCCCCGGATCATTTCAATAACCCCATGGAAAACGTGGTGGCAGCGACACGATACCTCGCCAGCGTGCCTGTCCACGGAGACACTCCGGTGGACCAGGCCACTCGAGGGGCAATCGATCTGCTCAAAACCGTAATCACACAGCAGGCTCAGTACTCACAGGGATTCCAATACTTACATGAAACCCCATATCAAAGTATGAGCTGACAAGCAGATTCACCGGCTCCAGCCGGCTCGAGCAGCCATCGCCAGCGCAGAGCTCCACCACCGCTAGACCCACCGGGGGCAATAAGGATCCAAGACATACCGTCCAGTTTCCACCCAGAACGGCGGGTAGAGCAGATATTCCAATCTCCACCCCAAGATCAAGACATCGAGTCCATCAGCAGATCCTTGGGCAATCGATGCCTGGTGCCGGCTCTACGTAATACACGCCTGCCACCAGATTTCAAAGCACCACGTAAGATCGCGAACTACACGGCTGATATGAACCCGGCGGCTTGGATCGAAAGTTACGACCTGGCCATGGAAATATTACAAGCCAGCAAAGGAGTCTGCGCCCCGTTACCTCACAATGATGTTGGAAGGGTCCGCTCGCACGTGGTTCAAAAACCTCCACGAGAACTCCATCATCTCCTGGACGGATATCAAGGAAAAATTCATCCAGAACTTCCAAGGCACCTGTCGGCGAGGTACCACAATTGTCGACTTGGAGAATTTTGTCCAGAAGGAAGGAGAGTCGACCCTGGGCTGGGAACGACGGGTTGCAAAAATAATCCACTCCTCGGACACCATCACTGCCCAAACAGCCGTCATCGTCTTGGAAAGGAACTGCAAGTTCGAGCCCCTGGTACACAAACTTGGCCGTATCAAGAGAACAGTCAAGGATATAGGGGAACTCATGAACGCCGTTATCAAATACGTCGAGTCTGACAAAACCAAGGATACTAAACCTCAAAAGGATAAAGCCGGCCAGAACAAGAATGGCGGCAAAACATCCCAGAATCAGAGTCAGCAAACCAAGCGACAACTTGATCAAACTACTTCTGACTTGGTAGCCAACACAAATGTCGGCTCCCAAAGACAGAAGCAGGGGGCAACAACTACCGCAAGCCGGAAGGAAATTTTCGCCGAAACAGCTTTGACACAGCTATGAAGAGTCCTTGCCCGACCCATAGTAAACCCGGTCGCCCAGCCAACCACACTTGGGAAGATTGCAATTCCATGAAAGAATTTGCACGGCGAGGGAACCAGGGACCTCCCGGGTTAGGTGGAGGAGCCGGCCAGAACGGTAAAAACCAAAATCCTGGCTACCAAGGAGCCGGCACAATGCCTCAACACCAAGGACCCGGAGGAGGGGCCCAGCAAAAGTCAGGGCTAGCTGAATTCCAAGCAAACCCGAAACAACTTCATGACCGTGCAGCATATCACATTTTCACCACCAGCAGTTGCAAGAGGGACAGGAAGCTGCAACGGAGAGCCGCCATGGTTGTGACAGCAGAGCCGGCTTGGCCCAGGTGGCTTAATTGGTCAGAATAGCCAATCACTTGGACAAGAGATGACCACCCCCCAGCGGGGGAGAACCCAGGGGCCCTGTCTCTAGTAGTCTCTCCACAAATTGGAGGATATACACTTGACAAAATGCTCATGGACGGAGGAAGCAGCATCAACATCCTTTACTAAGAAACTTTTCGCAGGATTGGGCTGACCCAAAAACAGCTGCAACCCTCCAACACCGTTTTTCATAGAATAGTCCCAGGCAAGTCGGCACGTCTGATAGGAAAAAATCACCTGGATACGGCCTTTGGAAACTCTGAGAATTTCCGCTCCGAGCTCATACCCTTTGAAGTGGTAAACCTCAAGAGCCCATATCACGCCATTTTGGGCAGACCGGCTTACGCCAAATTCATGGCTCAGCCATGTTATCTCTACCTGAAACTAAAGATGTCGGGTCCTAATGGCCCAATCACCGTCGATGGAAGTCGGTCCAGGGAAGTGGAATGTGACGAACAACACATCAAATTTGCCGAGTCGACACGCGCCAAAGAGGACTTGTCAGTATACCAAGAAAAGGTAGACCCGGCAGACCCCACAATCCTGAAGAAACCGACTCCGGACAACAACCCCAAGTTCCAGGCGGCTCAGGATATGAAGAAAGTTTACTTTGTCCCTGGCGACTCTTCTCAGCAGTTCATCATCGGGTCGGAGTTATCTGATAAATAGGAAAGCGCGCTCATCGAGTTCCTCCTTGAGAATCAGAACATCTTCGCCTGGAAACCCTCTGATATGCCAGGTGTCCCGAGGGAACTCGCTGAGCACCACCTAAATATAGATCCAAAACTGAAGCCGGTCAAGCAATTCCTTCGCTGTTTCAATGATGAAAGGAGAAACGCTATTGGGGAGGAGATAGCCCGGCTCCTCGCTGCCGGGTTCATCATGGAAGTCTTCTATCCAGAATGGCTCGCAAACCCGGTCCTCGTTTTGAAAAAGAACGAGACCTGGCGCATGTGCATTGACTACACATCCTTAAACAAGGCCTGCCCGAAGGATCCCTTCGCGCTGCCTTGTATTGACCAGATCATAGACTCGACTATGGGATGTGATCTCCTATGTTTCCTTGACGCCTATTCTGGTTATCACCAGATCAAGATGGCCCTTGAAGATAAAGAAAAAACGTCTTTCTTCACTCCCTTCGGGATCTACTGTTATACTTCCATGCCCTTTGGCCTTAAAAACGCGGGAGCCACATACCAGCAAACAGTGCAGAGTTGGCTCAAAGAGCAGATTGGGCGCAACGTGCATGCTTATGTGGATGACATAGTGAGCAAGTCCCAATTGGCCAACTCACTCATCAGTGACTTGACGGAAACCTTCAAAAATCTACGCAAGTACCAGATGAAGCTAAACCCGGCCAAATGCACCTTCGGGGTACCTGCAGGTAAACTCCTTGGATACATAGTATCAGAGAGAGGTATCGAGGCAAACCCAGAGAAAATTAACGCTGTCATGACTCTTCAGAAGCCGGCCTCAGAAAAGGGAGTCCAAAGACTCACAGGATGCGTAGCCGCTCTGAGTCGGTTCATAAGCCGACTTGGTGAAAAGGCAATCCCCCTATATCGACTTTTGAGGAAATCAGAAACATTTGTCTGGGATAATGAAGCCGATCAGTCCCTAGAATCATTGAAGAAGCAACTATCCCAAGCTCCAATCTTGGCGGCTCCCAAACCAAAGGAAACTATGTTACTTTATATCACCGCCAACAATCGAGCAGTCAACGATGTGGTTGTCGTTGAGCGTATGGAAGCCGGCAAAGAACACCCCCCTGCAAAGGCTAGTTTATTACGTCAGTGAGGTTTTGAATTTATCAAACCAACGTTACCCTCACTGGAAGAAATTGGTTCTTGGTGTCTTCATGGAGAGTCGGAAACTTAAGCACTACTTTCAGGAGCACCCCATAACTGTGGCCAGCTCAGCACCACTTGCAGATATCATCCAAAATCGGGAAGGAATGGGAAGGATCGCAAAGTGGGCCATAGAGTTGGGGGCTTATCATATCAAATACAAGCCGCGAACGGCCATCAAGTCCCAGGCGTCAGCCGACTTCATCAATGACTGGACAAAAATCCAAACATCTCCGGATAACCCAGTCACCAAATATTGGACGATGCACTTCGATGGAAGCCGGTAGCTCCAAGGGTCAGGAGCCGGCGTGGTTCTTACCTCACCTAAACGGTAGAAATTCTTCAATGTTCTAAAACTGCAGTTCACCTGCACCAACAATGCAGCAGAGTATGAAGCCTTGCTTCATGGACTACGGCTGGCTCGTGAGATGAACATAAGTTGGATCCAATGCTATGGAGACTCTGATCTCGTTTCTCAACAAGTGTCAGGAAAATGGGATTCCAAAAATCCCATAATGGAAGCTTATCGATGAGAGGTGCAAAGAAAAGCCGTATTTTTCGTTGGATACCAGGTGGATCACGTGGACCGTCGGGAAAACGAAGCAGCAGATGCCCTCTCCCGACTCGGCTCTCAGCGAAAGCTGGTCCCTCCAAACGTATTCCTGGATGTCCTAATAAAGTTGTATGTACAACCACCAACGGAGCAAGACATAGCAGAGCCGGATCCAGAGCCGGCTTTGGTCGCCGCAATTCATGCTACACCCTCATGGGTCGTACCTTACTTGGATTACAAGACTCGAGGAATTCTTCCTTAAGATGATATGTTGGCCAGAAAAATCGTCAGGAGATGCCAATCATTTGTACTCATCAATGGTGAGTTACATCGGCGAAGTGCCGCAGATGTTTTTCAGAGATGTGTCTCACCAGAAGAAGGTAGAGCCATCCTCACCAAAATACAATCTGGAGACTGCGGACACCATGCCGGCTCTCATTCGCTTGTAGCTAAAGCCTTTCGACATGGCTTCTACTGTCTCACAGCTCATGCGAATGCAGAGGACATAGTCGAGAAATGTGATGGATGTCAGCGCTATGCAAAACAAGCCCACGTGCCGACTCAAGAACTTAGGATGATACCTATCACCTGGCCTTTTGCAGTATGAGGACTTGATATGGTGGGACCTTTCAAAAGGTCAGCCAACAAGAATACCCACATATTAGTGTCAGTGGATAAATTCACCAAATGGGTCAAAGTCGAGCCGGTCAGCAAATGTGACGCTGCGACAACACTGAAATTCTTGAAAAAGATCATATACAGATTCAGCTACCCCGACAACATCATCACTGATAATTGTTCTAACCTATCAGAAGGGGTTATGCAGCGATTCTTCCAGAACGAGCACATCCGACTCGACCTTGCATCAGTGGCACGTCCACAGTCCAACGGACAAGCCGAGAGAGCCAACCAATAGTTTCTCCGAGGCATCAAACCCCGACTCGTTGTCCCTTTGAAAAGGACGCCGGGTTGCTGGGAGGAGGAGTTACCCTTAGTATTATGGAGCATCCGGACGACTCCCAACAGGTCGACAAGCTATACGCCCTTCTTCCTAGTCTATGGAGCGGAAGCCGTCCTCCCAAGTGATATACGTCACGACTCACCACGAGTCACTGCTTATGTAGAAGCCGAAAACGAGAAAGCACGACAAGATGCCTTGGATATTCTCGATGAAAATGAGATTTGGCTGCAGCTCAGTCGGCTATCTACCAACAAGATCTGCGACGCTATCATAGCCGCCGCATCAAAAGTCGGACTTTCCAAGAAGGTGATTTAGTGCTCTGACCCATACAGAAAAGAGATGGAATGCACAAGTTATCCTCTCCTTGGGAAGGACCGTTTTAGGTCAGCAAGAACCTATACAACGGATCCTACTACCTAGTGGATATATGCGAGAAGGTAGACACACGCACAAGCATGGAGGAGACTCCAAGGCCGTGGAACATCGCACAACTCCGTCCATATTACACTTGAGTAGAAAAGGAAAAATACTGTAAATTTAACTAAGTCGATATTCATCGCACTGGCTTTCGCCATATAAATATATATACAAGCCGACATTCGTCGCGCCGGCTTTCGCCATCGGAATATACATAAGTCGACTCTTGTCGCACTATCCCTCGCCACAGATAACTAATTCGATTTTCGTCGCACTGGCTCTGGCCATATCGATTCCGCTTTACCTTTTTGTTTCATGAGATTTTTGCATCATACATTGCATTATTATATCTCAGAGACCTGGGGGCTTGATCTACCCCTCTATTGGTACTGATCATGTATATTGCTTATTCAGGGGAACCAAGGAGTTCAATGACAATCATTGACTCTTTATCCGAAAACTCGGCATATATATGTAAAAATCACAGTGTATAAGCTTATTCAGGGGCAGTAGGGGGGCTCGATGTCACTCATCGACTCTTATCCGAACAAATCCCGGAATATACATAAATTGGCAAAACATGCCTTGGCCTGTATAGCTTAAACTCATACGATCTACGTGTACCCGGCTTAGTCTACATACTTTGGGGGCTTACAACAATTCTTGCCGATTCTAGTCTTAAGTACAGGGAGCACTAGTTGTATGTAGTCGGCTTACAGAGATGTCCCGACTCCTGGATAACCCAATAATCTATCTCAAATACGAGCAGATGAGGCATGTTGAATCCAGAGTCGACTTCTATATGAGCCTTCATACTTTCTTTTTGCATGAATTAGCATCATCACATACTCTTTTCATTTTATATGCATCCAAAAGATATACCTTGAGCATTAACCTGTGTGACTCGGTATGACACAAAAGATGCTCATACTGACTCATGGGGACTATAGCTCAAAAAATTCTCTATGACTCGATATGACGCAAAAGATGCTCATACCGACTCATGGGGACTACACCTTTTTCATTACATCTTCTGCATATATAAAAGTCGACCTCGGTCACAACGGTTCTCGCCATACATATAAAGTCGACTTCGGTTGCAACGGCTCTCGCCATATATATATCGACATTCGTTGAACCGGCTCTCGTCGACCTATTTGGAAGATTAAAAGATAGACCTATGTGACTCGGCACTGCACACAGATGCACATACCGACTCATGGGGACTACACTTGAAAGTTTCTTCTCAAATAAAGACTCGGTACATCACCCAACTGCATACACCGACTCTTGGGGAGTAACACTTAAAAAATTATTTATCACAAAGGCTTGGCATATAATACGTGCCGACTTCAGGAAATATGCAAGACATTGTAAGTCCCAGGTTGCTGCAGGCAAGACAAACCGACACTTGGGGGCTACATTACTTCGAAACAAGCTTCACAAAGCAAAAAAAATCTTCTTTTATGACTTGGTACGGCACGCAAACGTGACCACACCATCTCATGGGGGCTACAAGTCGATCTACCCTATGAGTCGATCACCAACACGCAACTATTCTGAATTGACTCAGGGGGCTACAAATACATACACTATCATAAGTGATCGGCTCTCATACACTCTGAGAAACATTTCAAGTCAGGAATAAAACCAACTCATGGACTCATGGACTCAATGAAAGTTCATAAATTTCATTCATCAAACCAACTGGGTCTTACATCAAAGGAGGCAACCTTACAAGCAAAAGCCAAACTCGGCAATATACTACTAAGAAGAAAAATCCACATCTTCAGACATCTTCTTCAGAGTCGGCTTCATCCTCCGTTGAAGCTTCTTCTTCACTAAGGAGTTCTTCATCGCTGGAGCTCTCCACAAAGCAGCAGGCTCGGTCTCCATCCGAGTCAAAGATCCTAGCCGACAAGGTGTCTTCACCATCAAAACTGAAGGCAATGGTGTCTCCTCTTGAGATATTCCTAGATCGAAGAAAAGTTTTCCAACCCTTCTCAAAAAACATGGTGCCATCGCTAGAAAATCTAACCTTCACCCAGGCAGGCCCATGAGGACATCCATCAGATCGGAGCCAAAGACCCGAAGGCGTTGAGTCAATCACAAGTTGAGAAATAGACTCAGGAAGTTTGATCCAGCGTCGAATCGTCCGGATATGAACCAAGAACTCACTCCTCTCAGGAGAAGAAGGGGGAGATTCATAAGGAGAGGCAGCACGAGTACTTCTTCCTCTACCTCTACCACGGCCACGACCACGACCGCGACCTCGAGTACTTGCACGGGGATCGGGCTCGTTGGATGCCAAAGGAGAAGAGGATTCTAGCTTAGGTGCCATGGGGAAAACAGGAAGAGGAAGAAGAAGATGGATGCGCTTGAAAGACCAAACTATCCAAGGGATATTTATAGTAGATTCATGGGGAGGATCCATCAATGCCATAAATAATACGGGATAACTACCCTTGGTAGATAGCATTTATGGAAAGAATCCTCGATTCCCACTAAAAACATCAATGCCTCTAACCGGCGTTTCGGGAAGAGTGATCATAAAAACCAAACTGGATCTTTGACCAAAAGTCAAAAGAAAAATCTTCAAGTGAAAAGAAATGAGAAGCTAGAAAGAGTTGGTGTCGACTTCTAGTAAGCATCAGATGATAGCTGACTCAATTATGAAGAGCCGACTTCATGGAAATAGAGGAATCGAAGCAAGATTGAAGAGAGACCACTCCGACTCCTAATCAACGCCAAGCATAAAGTCGACCCTTGATCCATGAAGAGCCAGCGGAAATGAAGAACATAAATAAGATTGTTGTGAAGACTAAAGCATCACAACAATCCTGGGGGCTAATGTCGGGGGGGGGGGATGGATCAGGCCCATAGACCCGGAATTAGAAACCTCTGGGCCGGCTTATATATGAAGGCCCACAAAGAAGACCCGACCAGAAGTCTGACGTGCCAAGCGTGAAGATTGAAGCCCTAGAAGGAATTCGACTTATCTTGTATAGCACGTACAAAACTTGTAAAGTAGAATAGAACTCCACATCGTGTAGAAGTCAGACTCTAGGAATCCCGGGACACGGCGCCTTTATAAGCCGAGGTCCACGGAAGCCAGCGCCAGAACTTACCTCAAGCCAGGATTAGACAACTCGCGCTATAACCTAGATCTCCACGAGACTAATGTTACGAAACATCATCAATGTAATCGATACGATCGTCTCTTCCTATTCAAGAAGTCGATCCCCCTATAGTCAAAAAGCTGGAGTAGGTCTTTACCACATCGACGGGGCCGAACCTGGGTAAATCGCCGAGTCCCGTGTCTATGCCGACTCTCTCCTCGAATTCACCTCGCAGCAAAGGTTCCATGATAAGTTCGACTCTACAGACATCTTCCGTGACTTTCCCATGACAGTTTCCCCCCTTGGTCTTTGCGCCAACACTAGTAGGAAATAGCCTACTACTGGCGTACATAATTTACCTACCGTTGGCGGGCAGGCGTACGCCAGAGATGTGACGCCAGTGGTAATAGGTACCGCTGGCGTACAAATTGTATGCCAGCGCTACCTTCTGTTACCGCTGGCGTACAAACATGCTACCCACCAGAGATGTCCTCCAGTCCCTCTAGCGTCCCAACTTGCCCGCCAGTGGTCAATCTAATGTACGCCAGCAGTATTATTTCTGGATTAGGTACTGTCCGCCAGCAAAAACAATTATGTACGCCAGCAATATGTTTTCTGGAATTACTTTTCTGCTGAAACTTATTATTCCAGCAACACAAATACTCAAATATTTTCACAGTTTACCAACACAATACAAATACACAGAATTCATAAGTTCAAATATACAAGAATGATCAAATATTGTTACATCACATTACTAACCAAAATAGAGAAGTTGTAGTGGCATCACACATAGATCACAAACAGAAAAATAGATAAGTTGGGAGTTACATCGCTACATTGTATCACACACAAACTACATCTCGATGGAATTGGTAGTTTAGGTCACAAGGTTTTTTGAAAGGATGTACCGTCATCTATATTACAATCGCATACAAGAGAATGGTAAAGACGATGAGCAAGAAGGGGATCACGATGAAGTTGGACTTCATCCGGTGGTTCTTCCTCTCTTGCCCTTGCCGGTTGGTCAAGTACCGAGATTCCGCCTCCTCTTTACTCTTGTAGCTCTTGTAGTTGTTGCCCTTGAAATTGTTGACTTGCTTGAAGCAATCTTCCCAATGCTCATAGACTCCTGGAACGCTACCTTCGTACACCACATACCACTTCTTCATCTCTGCAGTATCAAAGACATATAAAAATATTAACCAATATAGTTAAAAAGGAATATGTGTGTACATTCATGCATTATAAGAGAAGACTTAGTTCAATGTAAAAGGAGTTCACATGTCCGCAATATTTGATAGAAAATAGTTAAGTATGCACATAATTCTTATAACCCTAAATATAGAATATATGCATCATGTAGTACGTACACAAGTTCAACATGAGATAAAGTTTACAACACATGTTCATCGATTGTTCGAAAAAACTAGCTACATGCATAGAGAACACACGCTCTCACTTATTGCTCGGCTTCGGCTTCGACTTCGGCTTCGGCTTCAGCGGAGGGAACGGGAGATAACCTTGGAATGAGTTGAATGGTCTGTCATCACCATGTTGATGTAAGCGGGCTTCTATGTCAGTGTTAGGTAGTGGACGATGACTGTAGAAGAACACCCCATCACTATGTATGACATCCCTGGAGATTGTTCGCGCGATCATTTGCTGGATTCGGCCGAACTCTTGTCTTACTTCGGCATCGGAGGACCGCGCCAAGGTTCCGCACCATTTTGCGAGAGACGACAGATATTGTAGTCGTTGTTCATCCTTTACGTACTCGCGCATATGATAGATGGAGTACCAGGCCTCCCTCGTACTTCCTGGCGCCTGCTTGATGCAGGCGAAGTATGTTTTATGGATGAATGTGTACTTTCCTTGCCTTTGGTTTTTTATTTTTATGATGCCCTCTCTATAAGAGTAGCCAGTGAGAGCATCATCCAGAACATCCTTGATTAGCTTGTAGTCTTTGTACTTCTGATGACTCCCCGAGTCGAGATGTATGGCAAGCGAGTCTTTCGGCTCGAGAGCGATGAGGTTGCCGTAGTGGTTGCTACACAAAATAGTTTGTAGTTCAAATATATCATCAGCCTCAGATTAGTTTAACGATAGCGAAAGCATGTTACGGCTGCAAGCGAGAATGACTTACTCAGGGAAGTAAGGCATGAGAAAGATGTTCTTGGAAGGATGATCCACGAAGAAATCTTCGATGTACTTCGTTGTCGCTATCTTGCCCTTAGGGTTGTTCAAGAACTGTTCTTGCATGTAGAAGGGGTCCATTATAGCGATGTTCGGGGTATTCTCTTTAATGAGCCGGTGAGCCAAGCTTAGCGCAGCCAAGCGGACCATATATGGGTGGAGCGCATTCATGTGGAACATGTCAAAGATGTTATTAAATCTCAAGAAAGAACAAGCCCCTGGGTATTTATCCACAAATCCCAAGCCCTCTGGTACCTTTCCTATGTAAAGCGGGTATGTTGGATTGTCATCTTTGGCAAGATTTGTCTCCACATAAACAATAGCATTATGGAGGTTCCTCATATCCGAAGTGACGATTTCTAACAATTTTGGCGGCAACATCGGTTTACCCAACTCATGGATATCATGCCAGTTTATGATGGGTACCTTGTCCTGGACCCGGATCGGCTTCCTACACCCCTCCACCGGCTGGCTGCTGGAGTCAAAGGCACGTTTCTTCGCTCTTTTCTGCCCCGTCATCTTCTTGCTAGCAGGATGCACAAATGAATCTTGGAGCTCCTCTTGGAGTGTGTCTTGGCTGAGACCAACTGGATCACGAGGGCTGAAGGGGGATGCTTCTGGCGCTCCTTGAGAAGAGAATAAATGCCTCGTCGAGCGGGGAGGAACCTGGCTGGGACCGGTGACTTGTGTATCATCAAGTGGACCCTGGCTGGCAGCAAGTAAGTCATGGTCATCAACGAGGAAGTCTTCGACGCGAACATCATCGTTGTCGTGATGATCCGCAGGTTCAGCAAATGCCTCGTTTTTCTCTGGGGTGATGAAAGAAGGGTCTAGACGAATCAGATCTTTAGGCCATAGCATTGGCCAAGACAAGCATTGTTCAAGGTTCAACTTGCTATCGGCTTCAGGGGGTTGAGTCGGAGGATCCAAATTTGCGCAACCCGAGAACACCCGGTCCAATGTAACCCTAAACATGGTATCGGACATAGGCACTGTGTGGAACACACGATTAAGTGGTGTCACGATACGTGCCTTTGCCACGTCCTTCAACTCATTACCCAACTCATTGTTGACTTATCACCGGGTAGCATGTTCAGTTAAGTTCAGCAAATTTTAAAATTCTTCACTAACTATAGAAAAAATTACCTATGCAGAACATGAAGTTAAAGCTCTCATTTTCAGTATTTTTAGCATGACCTATTTTTAGCAAAAGTCATGCCAAAATTCACGGAAAATTTTGGCATGACCTTTGCTGAATATAGGACATATGGAGTACCCGAATTTGCCGGAACGGAAGTTAATCAACATTCCGGAAATCTCAAGGCCTCATGGGTACCTGCAATGTGGACCAGCACCTCATGGGTACATGCATATATAAGATATAACTGACCAGCAGCACACAACAACACCAGCAATGTGGGAGCACACATGCATAAAGCTATAACTGGACCAACACCACAAATGTGGCAGCACATGTATAAGAAAAACAGAAAGACCACAACACCAATAAAACAACAACCTATCTCATTCACAGGAGGAGATCACTAGAGGAGGAGAAGATGAAGAGATCACCTCACAGGCTATAGCACACGGGGGCTGGTACGGTGGCAACTCGTCTTTCTTTTCTACATTATAAGAACACATATGTTAGTGCCAACAAAACAACAGCAAAATATAGTACTGATTAGATAACTAGCTAGATATGACTATGAAGTAGTTTATTTTGATGTCATCTTAAATAAAAAGTGTGCAAGAAAACTGGAAATATACTGGGGCACAGAGTAGCCAGCAAAAAGCATTAACAAAACTAAAACTTAAAACAACTGAATTTACTTCTTCTGCATTATCATTCCCAACAAGTATGTGTCTGGCTACATATGTTTCTTTCTCTTCTGGATTTGTTTCTAGCCTATCTTTATCTGAGAACTGAAACGGGCCTTACAAGAATGCCTATGTGAGTTTAAAATACAAGCTCTTAACTAGCTTAGGAGGATTTTTTAATAGCAACTTTGAACAAGCAAGCAAGTGCAGCATCTTCTCTTTATCAGTTTTTAGAGAAGAATAAGTTTAGGGATAGAAAAGGGATGTAGCCATAACCATAGAAAATGTCACAGAAGAAGAGAGTGATAGTCCAGAACATCTATGCTTAATTTCTTATAACAACCATTTTACCCTGAGAACAAAGCATGCAAACTGATACAATGATTCTGAATTAATACTCTGAAAAACAAGAAATCCAGTCTTGTGTCACTCCAAACAATCCCATGTTGGTTCTAGCATAGGAGCACCATTTGTTTTGAGATGAAACAATTACATGTATCTCCAAGGGAAAAAATTTCAACGTTGAACCCATCAGTAAAATATATCAAAAGATCTTCTACATGCAGAACACAAGCACACACTTGCACTTGGGTATTTTCTGCATATAGATACATAGCACCCACTAGCATGGGCTAGATATAATTACTAAATAGTATATTTACAAAATAATTTGATGAACTACACATAATAAGATGAACTACACATTGCAGGAGTAAAACAAGGAATAGATCCTATGCATACTTAAAAACAGTATTTAATTATGCATAAACCCAAACTGGATAGGAACTAGACAAGAACCAGAAAAAGTGGTCTCCTGCTCCTCCTGGTGCAGGCTGTGGTCGACGTGGCCTCCTTCTCCCCTCCTGGCGTCAGGTGGCGGTGCTCGTCCTGGTGCCCCTCCTTCTACCTGCGGACGGGCGAGCGGCGGGTTAGGGTTCGTCAGGGAGGGGGATGGGGAGGGGAGGCGAGAGAGATGGGAGAGGGCGGCGGCGTACTGCAGACGGGAGAGGTCAGGAGGCGGTGGCGGCCGTTCCAGCGCGGAGCGTGCGTCCGTTCTGGCACGGACGGTGGATGTCGCCGGCGATGGGAGGCGCACGGGGTGTGGCTGGGAGCGGTTGAAGAGAGAAGAGGAGAAGAGATGTGATCCAGAAAATAGGCGGGGGAGCATAGTCATAGGGTACCCAAGTTACCGTGGCGGACAGACAACCACGTTTGACAGCGATATTCTTTTTTCCCTGGCGTGAAAAAGTGGAGCGTCTGCCAGAGGTGACTCTACCACTGGCATACAAAAATTCTGGCCGCCAGAGCTTCTTTTTTTGTATCTGCTTTTTTTCTATTCTTGTATTTGATTTTCTCTCTATTTTATTAAAAGGGTTGTTTTCATATAAAAGTAGTCAAAAAATGTATGACTTAAAAAAATAATTGCAAGTGAAAGATATATATTATATACAAATGAGAGGTACATATAATAAGAGTGTCATCGATAATATTAGTTCATCGATACAAGTTTGTAGTCTCAGACAAAAGAGAAATCAATACATAGTTTCTTCGCACACATTGCCCGTCTTTCTCAGCGTTTGGTAATTTTCTTGCCTTTTTTTGTCGCAGTTGCATAATTTAGCCTGACATTGTGACTACTTCTTTTGAACGGACGATCTGACCTAGGTAGCGTCGTTCTGCTCCTTCTTGTGGTGTATTTTGCATTATCATCGTCATCTTCATCATCTTCGTTATTTGGGTCGCCGAACATGTCGAAGTCTTCTTCGTCGGCCATTCCTATGATGTTTCTTTTGCCTCTCCTCATGACCACACGGCTAGGCCTACAGGGGTCTGTTATGAAGAAGAAATGGGACACGTGCTTAGCCAATACCCATGGCTCATTTTGCGCAGTGACGTTCACACTAGATGAAGTGTTGCCGGCTTCGGGTATAACCATGGTGGTGAAGTATTTGTTTTCTTTCATGACGGTTGATCTCCTAGCCCATCTGACACGAAACATCGGCACCTTCTCTCCAGAGTGGTCAAGCTCCCATATCTCCTCAATCCTTCCGTAGTATCGTAATTTTTCATTACCGATTGAGGATACCATCGTTACTCCTGAGTTTTGATAAGAAGAACTTTTATCCTTTTCTTCCGTGTAGAATGTGAACCCATTTATATCATATGCGTGAAACATCGCAAGGTTGGGTGAGGGACCATGTGACAAAGCATATAAGATTCTGCCTTCTGGACAATCTATTGGTGGATTAGCGATAAGGTGTTCTTTGAACCAACGCAAGAAAGTGGAGTTGTGCTCTCTGATTACTTCCCCATCTGTCCTTTCCCTACCCTGGTCAGTGTACTTCTCCCTAATGATGTTTTCATGCTCTTTGCACCAGGGATCGACCATTTCAAGGTATTGTAGAGCTACCAAGTTTGCCCTGTTAAAGTCGACGCGTCGTTTTTCAAAGTCTACATGCAATTCCCTCCGGCCATTCTTGTGGCCTCCTCCGTCGAGCCTGCCAAGGTGTCTATTTCTGGGCAGGCCAACAGGGTCATCGACTTCGCCCAGGAGATTCATGCAGAAAGAGATGCACTCTTCGGTAAGATACCCCTGAACGATGCTTCCTCCGGACGGGCCCTGTTACGAACGAATCCTTTGATGATTCCATTCATCCTTTCGAACGGCATCATGTTGTGCAGGAACGCCGGTCCGAGGTGGATGATATCTTCCACGATATGGACCAACAGATGCACACAAATGTCAAAGAATGCGGGTGGAAAGTAAATCTCAAGTTCGCATAATATCACAACGATCTCTTCCTGCAACCTTGAGAGTTGCTTCCGTGTAATCGACTTTCGAGAGATCACGTCGAAAAAGTTACAGAAATCGAAAAGGGTTTCACGTACGTGCTTGTCCATTATCCCTCGAATTGCAACCAGAAATATCTGCATCATCATCACATGACAGTCATGAGACTTCATCCCGCTGAACCTTTGTTTCTGCTGGTCTAGATATCTGCTTATCATCCCACAGTAACCGAAAGGGGTTTTGACTCCTAGAAGGCACTTGATTAATTTTTGAAGCTCGTTCTCACTTAGAGTGAAACAGGATGGGGGGCAGTGATAGTCATTTTTCTTAACCTTTTTTCCCTTGTGTCGGTTTTTCTCCTCAGCTGATGACTCAATTCCCCCGTGAAGCTCTTCCCTGAAACCTAGATGTATCAGGTCATTTCTTGCTTTCAGCCCATCTTTGGTTTTTTCTGGCATGTTGAGGAGAGTGGAAAAAAAACTCTCGAACACATTCTTCGTGATATGCATTAGATCAAGGCAATTAGGCGTATCGAGAACAGACCAGTACTTCAAGTCCCAAAACACGGACCTCGTCTTCCATACATCCAGGAGCGGTTTTGGTGCCTTTTGCTTCTTTCCTGGCTTAGGGCACTGATCCCAATCATTCAACAACTCATATATTTCTTCACCGCACCTCTTATGTGGAGGTCCCCGGAGCTCATCTTCACCATTGAAAAGGTCTCCACGCCTTCTCCACGGGTCATCCTTGTGTAACCACCTTCGATGCCCCGTGTAGACAGTTTTTGAAGACCCGGGATCTTTCTTAAGTTGCATAAACGTTGGATCATCCATGCACCTCATACATCCCCAATATCCGTGGAAAACCTAGCCTGCGACACATCCCCCGTGAAGCTCTTCCCAGAAACCTAGATGTATCAGGTCATTTCTTGCTTTCGACATAACCTCGTACAAAGCAAGCAGGCTCTCATAGGGAAATATTTTTCTGCGACGGCGTTGCATGTGTTCACCCCTTCCCATAACGTGTCTAGCTCATCTTTCATTAGCTTTAGATACAGATTGATGTCGTTGCCAGGTTGTTTTGGCCCTTGAATTAGCATGCACATGTGTATGTACTTACTCTTCATGCATAACCAGGGGGGGAGGTTGTATATCCATACGAACATGGGCCAAGTGCTATGTGTGCTTCTCTAGTTGCTGTATGGATTCACTCCATCGGTGCTCACACCCAACTTGAGGTTCCTCGGATCTTCCGCGAAACTTGCATCTACGCCGTCTAATGCTCTCCACCGGCTTGCGTCCGAAGGGTGTGTCAGAACTGCCTTTTCACACCGTTTTGGATCTTTCAATACTACATTTTTTCTGTCCGCGTGCCACCGCATGAGCTTGGCTTCCTTGTAGTCCACGAAATACCGCTGCAAACGGGGAATGAGCGGAAAATAGCACACAACTTTCCGAGGTTCTTTCTTCCCTTCCTTGTATTGAGCTGCATTGCACACGGGACATGTGATCATGTTCGCGTCCTCTTTCCGATAAATGTAGCAATCATTGATGCACACGTGGTATTTTTCATGCGGTAAATCAAAGGGGCACACAACTTTCTTGGCGTCATCACAACTTGTAGGACACGAGCTGCCCTCCGGAAGCTTACTCTACCAGTATTGTAGGCTAGCGTCGACGCTTATGTCAGTCCATTTCTGTTTTTCCTTCATTTTGAGAACATCGAGCGCTACTTTCAAGCGAGAGTCTTCCGATCCGCAACCTGGATACAACGGAGTATTCGAGTCTACCTCCAGTTGTGCCATCTTAGCTTTCTCTATACTAGAAGATCTGCAAGTAGTCGTCTTCTTTAGAAGCAGCTCTTTGAGATGAGGATCCCGCACGGCTGAAGTTAGCAGTGTTTGCATGTCATCGTCTTCGGTTAAGTTTTGTTCAGCATCTTCTAGATCTCCAACATCATGTGCGGGAGGATCATCAGGCGGCTCTTCGTCTTCTTGCCCATGATCGTTATTATTGTCATGTTGATTATGATCCACCGCACCATCATGGACTTCATCATCATCATCTTCATCAAGCCACTGAGTGTGGCCATCCATGAAACCATGTATGAGCAGATGCCCCAGAACCTCTCCCGAAAAGGGGTTCAGCAAGCCCACTTTTTTGCATTTGCGACACGGACATCTTATCTCCCTCCTATTATTTTGTATCATGTCGTCTGTAGCGTATCTCAAATATTTGTTCACGACACGTTCACTCATAAGGTCGGGCGCCATATCGATCGCCTGCACGTGATAGAACCACAAGACAAGTAAAACAATCATTTTTCATTAAAAATTTCGGCATGACCTTCCTACAAATAGGACTAAGAGAGTGCCAAAATTTGCCGAAACAGAAATGAATCAACATTCCGACAAAATATTGACATCATTTCCTGCACAATAAGAATAGCACATATATGCATCATCACATATCCGGAAAAATTTCATCATCTCATATATGCATGCATGCATCATCATCAAGAATATATAGCACATATATATGCATCATCACATATCCGACACAATACAAAAATAGCACATATATGTTGATCCCTCACCTTAAGAGAGACAATTTGGGAGAGAATAGAGATGTAGATAGATCTAGCTAGACCTATAGAGATGATATATTTGGATCTCACCAAAAGGAGCTAAATTTGGTTCTTTTGTGGCCATTTCTTTTGGTAGAAAGGACATTAGAAGGGTAATGGAGCTAGATCTATCACATAAACTAGTTTTAATTGGTTAAAAAGAGTGGTGGAGATGGGGGTAAGGGGAGGAACTTTGAGCTAGTGAGAAGAGAAATAATGGAGGTGCAATAATGGAGGGAATTGATGGCAGCCCGAGCACCAATAATTGCACAGAATACCTCTGGGGTACAAGCTACGTGTCCGCCATAGGTAACAAAGCTAGCGCTGGCGTACAAACCAACCGCCCGCCAGCACAAACATCTGCAATTTAATATATTTCGTGGCCAAATTTCCTCTGGCGTACGAGCTAAACTGTACGCCAGCGGCAACAGAAATAGCGCTGGCGGGCAGAGCTTCTGTACGCCAGTGGAAGTTGGATCTGATTCCTAGCCCGGGGCAAGTCGTGCCTCAGGCGTGCACAAAACATTGTACGCCAGCGGTAACTTCTATTGCCCTGGCGTCCACTGAACTCTGTACGCCAGTGAAAGTAGCGCCGGCGTACAACTTTTGACGTCCGCCAGCAATGAGCTCGCGGCTATAGCCTATTTCCTACTAGTGCAAGGGTGGGGCCCATCCCCCTCCCTTGGCCGGCGCACCTCCCCCCTTGGAGTTTGGTCCCACATGGGGGAGGGGAGGAGGATGGAACCCCCCCCCTTTGGCCTATATAAGGAGGGGTACACCCCCCTTTTTTCAACAACAACAAAATTTCTCTCCCTCTCCTTCTCTTATCTAGTGAGTGGACTCCCCTTGTTTGGAGGCTACACCTAGTGTGGAGTTCTCGACCATAGCAGGCCGGGGCTCTGCCGGAGTCAGGATCCGAATCCGTCTTTCTTCCGCTGCTCTCCTGGTTCGGGGCCCGGAGGGAACATCGATTGTACCGTACGTGTATAATCACTTCGAGGCACTAAACCTGTGGTGCTACTTCATCGCTGGAGGTCAACCGGGAGTCTCCATTGCCGGTGGTCTTCAACACGACAGGGAAGTCGTAGTTCTGAGTCTACACCAGCCACGTTCGCAAGAACATTTCCCTCTTTAGGTCTTCAAAGGTATGAACTCCGATTCCCTCCGTTACTTTACATCGCCATAGTATAGATCTTGGGTTCGGGTATCGTAGGTATGAAACATTTGTGTTTTCTGCCCCGTATCCCAACAGTGGCATCATGAGCTAGCTATGCGTAGATGTATTGTACGGGTAGAACACATCTAGGACGTGGGCATCGGATCGTCATTCATTACCCTCCCACGTGTACTCATTTAGCGTTGCAGCAATGTCTGATGAAGCAACCCCCGACCGACCTTACGCGTTTACGCGAGACTGGTTCCATGCTTGACCTATGGCTTGTATGATATAAGTGGATGGGGTTGTCTGTCTCTCAGCATTAGCGATGCGTAGATGTTTGCAATAGAGGGCCCCATCAGGGGTATAATAGAAACGATTGGTGATCGGTGTTGTGGCATGTTTTTTTTCGCAGGATAGAAATCGTTTTTCTCTCTCCAAACCCCTAGCAGCCACGTAAAATTGCACAAGCTAAAGTAGAAAGGCGTTTAACTTTGCTTTGCATGAAGGGGGATCATAGCTTGTATGATTTACAATTTTACTTCCTGTTTATGCTAGTATGCTAGATATGACGACGGTAGCACAAATAGGACCATCTCTCACAATACCAACATTGTGTTCTCCCTTGGTGGGCACCACCTGGAAGGATCTCCCATATGGCCGACATTCCGTACATACCGGGTGTCACACATATTAAAGGCGTTCTCATGAGGTTGGGTTCAGCGAGCCTGGCATATGAAGATATGGCCTTGCTGAACAGCTAACATCAAGGTTGGATTGGCAGGCTTGACGTATGTAGATGCGGGCCTGGAACACAGTAGATCGAAAGATCGAGCACGAGTCACATACCTAATATGATTGGCTTAGAGGCCTACCTGGGTCGCATACTGATGGCCGTGACGATCGAGGGAGGTATGGGGTCAGGGATTGTGTAATTACTTAGTTAAATTGATAGGTGTTTATCTAAGTGGGAGCTTTCTAGAAATTTGAAGATTAAATTGAAAACTCCACATTATGAACAAAAGTCTAAATATGTATCTTTGTGAATCACCATTGTAGATGGCAGCACCACGCCCTCGTTCAACTTAGGCTCATTCCTAGAGAAATACAAACTGAAAACTGATGGGTCCAGCTTCACCAACTGGTTCCGTACGCTGAGGATTCTCCTCGTTCCCCTCAAAATGGCATACGTACTAGAGGGCACGTTAGGTGACGCACCAGTAGATGATGCCAGTCAGGATGAGAAGAATGTCTATCTCTCCAAAACTGATGATTACAACCTTGTCCAGAGTGGCATGCTCTACTCACAGGAGGCTGAGCTGCAGAAGTGCTTTGAGAGGATGGGTGCATATGAGATTATCACCGACCTCAAGGTCGTCTTTGCACCTCAAGCCAGGGCTGAACGGCATGAGGCTTCTGAAGCCTTCTTCTCGGCTAAGATGGACGAGCACAGCAGCGTGAGTGAGAACGTGGTCAAAATTTCTGGCTACATTGAACGCTTGAATTCTCTGGAATGTGAGATTCCAGGTGAACTTGCAGTTGATAGGGTGTTGCAGTCGCTTCCCCCTAGCTACAAAGGCTTTGTGCTGAACTACAACATGCAGGGCATGACTAAGACCCATTCTGAGTTATTTGCCATGCTGAAAAGTGCTGAGGTTGAGATCAAGAAGGAGCACGATGTATTCATGGTCAACAAGACCAGTGGTTCAAGAGTTCAAGCAGACAGGACAAGGGAAAGAAAGGAAGCCCTAAGAAGGATGGCAAGTCAGTTGTCGTTCCTCCCAAGGCACCTAAGACTAAGCCCGGAGTTGAGTGCTTCTACTGCAAGGGTGAAGGTCACTTGAAACGCAACTGCCCCAAGTACTTAATGGACAAGAAGGCTGGCAAGGTCGCCAAGAGAGACGAAGGTATATTTGATATACATATTGTTGATCTTTTCTTGACAAGCGCCAGGAAAACATCCTGGATACTTGATACAGGATATGTCGCTCATATTTCTAACTCCACTCAGGGACTAAGGAATAAGAGACGCTTGCAGAGAGATGAAGTGACGATGCATGTGGGCAACGGCTGTCAAGTTGAAGTAATTGCGGTCGGCACGATGCATCTTAGTCTCCCTTCAGGATTAGTTTTGATTCTGAATAAATGCTACTATGTACCTGCATTGAGTGTGAACATCGTTAGTGGCTCTTTCTTGAAGCGAGACCACTATTCTTTTAAGTCTGATACAATTGGTTGTTCGATTTATAAGAATGAAGTTTTTTATGTTCACGCGCCGGAGCAACGTGGTTTATTCGTACTTGATATCGATGGTGACGTGTGTCACATTAACAATATAGAGGCCAAAATATTAAAGTGTTGTAGCGAAGAGCACTTGACTATGTGGCATTGTTGACTTGGTCATATTGGTATCAAGCGCATGGAGGAGCTACATAAGGATGGACTTCTTGATTCATTGGATTTTGGATCCCTTGATACATGCGAACCATGCCTCATGGGCAAAATGACAAGGACTCCATTCAATGGTGTAATGGAGCGTGCGGATTACTTATTGGGGATCATACATACAGATGTATGTGGACCCATGAACGTCCCCACATGCAATGGTCTTCATTACTTCGTGACCTTTACTGATGACTTGAGTAGATATGGGTATATTTACTTAATGAAGCATAGGAATTTCAGAATGAGGTCAAGAATCAACTTGGGAAGAAAATCAAGCACCTTCGATTCGATCGAGGTGGCGAGTATTTAAGTCACGAGTTTGGCGATCATCTAAAGTCTTGTGGCATTGTACCACAACTTACGCGGCAGGCACACCTCAAAGGAACGGTGTAGTCGAATGACGTAATTGGACCCTATTGGATAGTGTGCGATCGATGATGTCTCATACCGACTTGCCTGTGTCATTCTGGGGGTATGCGTTAGAAACTGCCGCTTACGTTTTTAATAGGGCACCATCCAAATCCGTGAAGACAACACCATTTGAGGAATGGCATGGCACGAAACCAAAGTTGTCTCACCTGAAGATTTGGGGTTTTGAGGTGTATGTTAGGAAACTAGAGCCTGACAAACTCGAATGAAAGGCGGATAAGTCCATCTTTGTAGGCTATCCAAAGGAAACTTGTGGATACACCTTCTACAATCAGTCCGAGGGCAAAACGCTTATCACCAAGACTGGACACTTTCTCGAGAAAGAGTTTCTCTTGAAAGAGTTAAGTGGGAGGAAAATAGACCTCGATGAAGGGACTGACTAATCACTCCAAATGGAAGAACTGGCAAACAGAAATTGCTCTTGAACCTTCTTCCACAGTGGGAGCTGAAGAGAATGGCTAGAACGACATTCATAACGATCATGACATACATGATGATCATGATGAGAATGAAGAGGAACCTATTTTGCCACGTAGGTCATCAAGAGTCCGTCAAGCTCCTGAGTTTTACGGACAACTTGTGAATGCAATCTCGGCTATTGAGTCATATGAACCTACGAATTACAAAGAAGCAATGGAAGAACTCGAGTCCGAGAAATGGCTAGAAGCCATGAAATCCTAAATAGACTCCATGTACACCAACTAATTTTGGACTTTCGTGGATATTCTAGAGGACCGCAAGGCCGTCGAGAATAAGTGGATATTCAAGAAAAATACTGACGCAGACGGAAACATATATATCTATAAAGCTCGACTTTTCGCGAAGGGGTTCCGACAAATTTAAGGAGTTCACTACGAGGAGACATTCTCTCTTGTAGTGATGATAAAGTCTTCGGATCCTACAAGCAATAGCTGCATATCATGATTACGAGATACGGAAGATGGACGTGAAAACTGCGTTCCTTAATGTCAACATTGAGGAAGAGTTGTATATGATGCTACCGGAGGGTTTCATTGATTCAAGGAATGCTGGTAAGGTGTGCAAGCTTCAACGGTCCATCTATGGGTTGAAGCAAGCATCTCGGAGCTGGAATCTTCGATTTGATCAGGTCATTAAAGCTTTTGGATTTGTACAAAACGTCGAAGAGTTCTGCGTCTATAAGAAACTGAGTGGGAGCTCTGTATCATTCCTTTTCTTATATGTAGATGACATATTACTAATAGGGAATGATAGAAAATTCTTAGAAGAAGTGAAGGAATACCTGAATGGACAATTTTCCATGAAGGACCTAGGTGAAGCAGCGTACATATTAGGGATTAAGATCTATACAGATAGACCTAATCGCCTATTGGCTTTGAGTCAGAGCACTTACATTGATAAGATATTGAAAAGGTTTGTCACAACCCCAAGTTAGGTATGTGCTAGGATCAAGTGCTACTTTGCATCTTGCAAAAATTTCAAAAGAAAATTCAAAAATGGGGAAAAGAAAAGCCCTGAAAATTTAAATCAAATGGCCAGATAAAAATCGTTTTCCAAAAATCATTTGAATGTTTGGAAAATTCATATAAATGGTGCTGATCATTTTAAAAATGGTTTGGGAGCAATCCCATGCTCATGGAATTTTCTAATATTCAAACAGTGGCTTTGGAAATTAAATAAAACCCTATTTGACTTGAAATTCAAATTATTTGAATTTCAAAAATGCCCAAACGTTGTGAGTGGCTAGCTCTCTATTTTATGAGGCCACATAAAAATTTGGGGCATTTAATAAAATGCCTAGGTATTTTTTTTCTAGGCAGAACAAATAGAACAGAATTAAATAAAAAGAAAAGGGCAGGGAAAGCTTACCTCTCGCCCAGGGCGAGGCCCAGCAGACGGCCCCGCAGCCTTCTCCCTTGTCTTCTACCTCCCCGCGCCCCTAAGGTGCTCGGTGGAAAGCCACCGACGCCACCGACGACGCCACGACGACGCTGAGCCGCTTCCAGAGCCTCCCCCTCCTCCTAAGCGTGCCACGGAGACGCCCAGAGCCCCGCAGCACTTCTCCCCCTCGCCCGGCTTCCTCTACCTCTCTCCCTCGTCGATTTCCTCTCTATCCCGAGCCCGCCGAAGAGCACCGCCGCCGCAAAGTCGTGGCCAACGGCAGCCATACGCCGAGCTAGCCTGTCCAGCCGCATCGCAGACGTCGTCTTCGTCTTCAAGCACAAGCAATCGAACCAGGGAGCCCCGAATACGACGCCTGCTTCAAGAGATCACCGCCGGCCGCCGCAACGTACTTCTCCAAATTCGTCGCCGTGGAACCCTCATCGACTCCGCCGTGTCCTCCATCTCGCCCAGGGTGAGCTGTAGCTCGAAAACCCTCTGGATCCGCCTTCGTTTGCGTAATCTAGCAACGTCCGCCATGAAAGCCGAGCCTCGCCGCCGCCATGTCCGGTGAGGTACTTGCTTCCGTGCACTACCACCCCAACCGCCTAGCCTACTACACTCCCGGTCACCCCAGCAAGAGTTTGCACCAAGCCACGGACAAAGGCGTGCTCCAGAGCGCCTTCCCGACGTCGCCGTGTTTCGGCCGCCGCGCTCCTCGTCGCCGGCATGGCTCCAGGCCTCCCCGAGGTCCCCGGCGTACTCCACGCGAAGCGCACGAGCAAGAGACACCCCCTGGTGCCCTCCTCTTCCCTCCCCGTGGCCCGTAGCGCTGTCCCGACGGAGCGCCGCCGCGCACAGGACGCCGGCGGTTAACCGCCGGCCGATTAGGCCTTAAGCACCCACTAATCGCCCCCTTTGACCCAATGACAGGTGGGGCCCTAGCCCCTAATCCCTCACTGTTAGTTTAAACTAACAGGGGTTTTAACCCGGAGAGGCTGACCAGTGGGGCCCCTTGTCAGTTTGACTCGTGTCAAACCCCCCTGACGCCAGCATGACACCACAGTGACGCATTAATCCCTTTTTCTAAATTAAGAAATTCCAGAAAATACCCCAAACTTTGGAAATTCATAGAAAATTCATTTTAACTCCAAATTGGACAAATAATATATGAAAAATGATCAGGAGAAAATTATCTTTCCAAATATGCAACTTTCAACTATGTTGGAGTTGATTTTAAAATGGGACCAGTAGCATATGTCATTTGATTTATTTGAAATTAATTCAAATTCAAATCAAATGCTTTTGCAACTTGGACCATGGAATTATGCTACATTTCACCTACACTTCAGAATCTTATCATAGACATGATCATTTGGATTACAAAATACAAACGCTAGCAAATGCAACTTGGACCAATTTAAATACATTTGGAGTTTGAATTTGAATTCACTTTCAAATCAACTTCAATTAACTTGGTACAAATGGAACCTAGACCACATCAATATAATTCACATCATTTGACAACATAATCATGTTCTTGAGCATTGCAACTTATTTATGCTTTGTTTATATTGTTTGCTTGGATAGAAGTGGATCCGGAGCTTGAGATCACCCCCTTCGTTGAAGACCCCCGTGACTGAACCTCGTCAGCAAGGCAAGCAAACCCCCATTGATCATGTCGATAAAATCCCACTTCCCTCTCATGTCTCGCTTATGCATTGTTTAGGATGATCACCATGATAACGTTTCTACCGTATAGTTGAACCCATTTCCTTTGCATGACCTATCATCTTGTCACAGTAGTAAGCAAACCACAATCCTAGCAGATGTAGGAGTTGGTTGATATCATGTGGCCCCTGCAACTGTTACTGCTTATTGCATGCTTAGCGGTACAATGAGGTTGCTTATGATGTGAGTCCGGATGATGATAAACATGGTGTTGATGAAAGTGAAACATCTTGGTGAATCTACCCTAATACAAGGTGAACGATGAGAGGCTGTGTAGGAGTACACAGTGGGTTGTCTTGTTGAACAACGCCTTAAGTCCGAGTTCTTGTGTGGTGATCCAAGAAGAAGAGTACAACCACACATTGGGCTCACTGACCCCTCTCGACCTAGTACCTCACCCCGTTCGAACCCCAGAAGTCGTAGTAGTTCGGAGTTCTGGTAGGGCTGTGGCACGGTCTGCGAAGTGGATGAACGGCTTTTCAAGACCGGCTTGGGACCCTACACACATCGTTTGAGGCTGTACTGGAACCTCGGCCGGACTTCCATACGGATCCCCCTCAGATAGGCGACTCTCTGGACTAGAACGGAGCTGTGGGCGAAGTGTCGTGGCAACATCCTCGCCGGTACCCGCTTGAAGGGTCCCACTCCCAGGCGGTAAATGATGAGTGTGTGTGTGTAGCGGTACACCCCTGCAGGGTTAACAAAACTATTCGAATAGCCGCGTCTGCGGTTAAGGACTGCTTGGAGAGCTGTGCTCGATTATTAGACAACTTGAACTGGATACTTCTAAAATACACCAAGATAAGCGTGAGTGCTATGGTGTGCTTCTCGTGGGGAAGTCGAGGAAGTAACCATAGTGGTGTAATTGATTGAAGAGATGTAGTGGACTCGTGTACGCTTCTTACCTCAAGTCTGGTATTCGTAGTTTAGGATTAGACAAGTCAAAGCTGGCACTTCTGCAAGTGAAACCCCACCTCCCTTTACCTTGATACATGTGCATGAGTAGTATAGCTCCTATGTAAGTCTTGTTGAGTACGACTTTGTACTCACGTTTGCTTAATCTATGTTTTAGATGAACCCACCGACCCCGATGGTGATTTTTACCCGAAGCTTGAAGAATGAAGACTCAGACCAAGACCAAGCTAGTGTAGTCCCAGTCAGACGACTGGTTCCCTCGTGGAGGGCTTGTTTTTAGATAAGGCTTCTCTAAGCCATTTGTTAAACTTGTCTGTACTCAGACCTACTTGCTTCCGCTTGTCTGTTGTAATGTTGGATCACATGCTTGTGATCTCTGTGTGCACTCTGTAAGAGTTATTAATAAAGATGTATACTTTGTAGAGAATTGCAATGATACCTACTGTTCATACAAGGCATGTGTGCTGCGTGTATGTTTATAACATGCATGTCTTAGTATGGGTTTTCGAGACCTTAGTTGTGATCTGGCTGGCGGTCTTTTATACACCAAGTGGCCCTTAGATGTGCGCAGCTTGGGGCATCGCGATGCGATTGTTCGAGACTCTGTCTCGTGCACACTTTGATGTATGATCGAGCCCGCCCTAGACCCCGACTAAGTGATCGGGCTGGAGTAAGTCTATGTAAGGGTTATAATGCAATCGATAGTATGGTTGAGGCGACTTGTCTATGAGTATGGGAGTTCACCACCCATATCATTTAGACTTGTGTGCGGACGATGAGGACCCATTTCAGTTGATCATCCGGCCTGGATGGGATGCCCCTCACATTCGATGCTTTCCGAGAACGTTCTGTGCTTGGCCTTGTCTGCTTAGACAAGTGGGTACGGTTCTCGGCTCTCCATATGATTGTGTCTTAGCTGTACTTGCATACACTAACCCCGGGTCCCGACAGACTTGGTATCAGAGCAGGACTGACTGTAGGATTATCAGCCTTGGCCGAAGTCGAGTCTAGCATTCTATAGTTATATAGTTACTCTGGGTATATAAGGGAACAACGTAAGGCTTCTTTTTCTCCTTACCCTCATCGATCTAAGTTCTGAGTCACCCTCATCTTATTCTACGGGAAGATAGGACTAGGCTCATCTATGTCTTACTAGAACATCTCGTTGATTGCCTCCTTATAGCCGTAGGATTGTTGTGGTTGTCCAGAGTCTCCGTATTTTGAGTTCCTTGAAGAAGTTATGTCCAATTTCTTCGAGGTTGTTTCATTTTCCATCCCAGTGTAGCCGTTATGCTGCCGGATTTGTTCCGTGTTTCCTGAGTCATTGCCTTCGCATTATTGTCTTCTCCTTCTGAAATCATATCCTTTTATCCTTGACTCCATCGTACAACCTGTTCTGATTGTTGATTTTTTATCACACAGGATGTCAGGTGGAACTCGTAGTACTGTTCTTCGGAATCTAGACCGTGATCGGAATCGAAATGATGATGAACTTCCACCACCGCCTTCTGCGGCGGAGATCATGATGGAAGCTGAGCGGAATAGACGTGATCAAACACGCCTTCTGGAGCTCATCGAGCAGAATACCGCCCACCATCGTAATGTGGTGGTCAGCATTCTGGACTTCATCCTTCTCAAGCCACCGTTATTTCGATGTTCTTCTGAGCCCCTTGAAGCTGATGATTGGCTCCGTTCCATCGAGTGTAAGCTTGATGCTGCACATGTTGCTCCCGATGACCGAGTTGTTTTCGCGGTATACTTCTTGGAAGGTGCTGCTCTTCAATGGTGGGAGAACTATGTTGCAATGCAGCCAGATGGTCACATAGTGACTTGGCAAGAGTTCAGTGTTGCCTTTCGAGGGTACCACATTCTGGATGAGTTGATGGAGCGCAAGAAGGAAGAGTTCTGCAATCTGAATCAAGGAGAGATGTGCATTCATGAGTATGTGAGGGAATTCAACCTTCTTGCTCGGTATGCCCAAGATGAGATCACCACCGATGCCAGAAAGCAGGCAAGGTTCCGCAAGGGACTTAGCCCCATCCTCCGTCATGATCTCAACCTCATCGAATTTGCCACCTTTGAGGATTTAGTCAACAGATCCTTCAGAGCTGAGCATGGCAATGAAGTTTTCGAGAAGTCTCGCAAGCATGCTCTTGAGCTTGCCCCTTCTTCCAGTTCACGCCCTCAGAAGGGTATGATCTGGATTTCTAATAGTTTGATCCACCAAAACAACCCACCGAGGCCATCCCTTGTGCCGCCTCGTCCACCAGCTCCACAAAACAACCCAGCTCTCGCACTATCTTCGGAGCCTGCTTTAGATGTGGCCAGCCTGGTCACTACTCTCGTGAGTGCCCCATCAACCAAAATGCTCCACCCCATGCCAAAGGAAAACCCATTTTTCGTGCCAAACCACCCCCGAAGGTTTCCACTTCCAAGCCATCCACCTCAGAAAATCTTGGACGTGTGAACCAAATCTCAACTGAGGAAACTGATAGTACTTCTGACGTCATTCTTGGTACGCTCCCAGTCAATTTTGTTCCCACTTCTGTCCTTTTCGATCCAGGAGCATCTCACTCATTCATGTCGGAAAGTTATGCACTTCGACATGATGTATCCTTTGAAGAAATGTTCACCCCTATGATCATTCAAACTCCTGGTTCCAAGTGGCAAACTAATAGAGTAAGCCATGGTAATCAAATTGCAATTGAGGGTTTAGTATTCCTTGCTTCACTCATAGCACTCAAGTCTTCAGACATTGATGTCATCCTTGGTATGGATTGGTTATCAAGACAACATGCTTTTCTTGATTGTAAAGCCAAGTCAGTTAGACTTACACATCCTTCAGGCCAGACAATAGATTATACCTCACCCAGATCAAGAAACCAAGTACAATCTTTGAATGTGCTTCCCCTTCCTGACCTTGAAGATGTTCCGGTGGTTCGTGACTTCTCGGATGTCTTTCCTGAAGAGCTGCCGGGAATGCCACCCGACAGATGTGTAGAGTTCATAGTGGATCTTGCCCCAGGAACCGCACCCATTTCTAGACGCCCATACAAAATGGCCCCACGTGAGTTAGCTGAGCTTAAAACCCAACTGGAAGCTTTGTTGGAAAAAGGCTTCATCCGCCCTAGCTCATCGCCATGGGGTTTCCCCGTTCTGTTCGTAACGAAGAAAGATGGAACAGAAAGGATGTGCGTAGACTATCGCCCGCTAAATTTAGCGACGATAAAGAACAAGTACCCACTGCCCAGGATCAATGATCTTTATGATCAACTTGCCGGATCCTCTGTCTTCTCCAAGATGGATTTGAGATTAGGTTATCATCAAATCAAGATCCGAAGCGAGGACATTCCAAAAACGGCTTTTACTACTCGTTATGGTCTTTACGAGTACACCGTCATGTCCTTTGGTTTAACCAATGCCCCCGCCACTTTCTCACGCATGATGAACTCGATCTTCATGGAGTATTTGGACCATTTCGTCGTGGTTTACCTCGATGACATCCTTATATAATCGAAGAACGAAGAAGAACATGTCGAACACCTAAGGCTGGTATTGATGAAACTTAGAGAGCATCGCCTGTATGCTAAATTCTCCAAGTGTGAATTTTGGCTACCAGAAGTGACCTACTTAGGCCACGTGATTTCTGCAAAAGGCATTGTTGTGAATCCTGAGAGAGTTCAGGCCGTCCTTGACTGGACTCCACCTGAATCGGTTAAGCAAGTTAGGAGTTTTCTTGGCCTAGCCAGCTATTGCCGTCGCTTCGTTGAGAACTTCTTCAAAGTTGCAAAGCCTCTGACTGAACTCCTCAAGAAAGATAAGATATTCCTATGGACTCACAAGTGCGAGGAAAGCTTTCAAGAGCTAAAAAGAAGATTGACTTCTGCACCCGTACTTGCACCTCCAGACACCAAAAAGGATTTCGAGATCTATTGTGACGCCTCACGGCAAGGGTTAGGATGCATACTTCTGCAAGATCGACATGTGGTAGCTTATGCTTCACGCCAGTTGCGGCCACATGAAGAGAACTATCCTACCCATGACCTTGAACTCGCTGCCGTAGTTCATGCCCTAACAACTTGGCGACATTACCTCCTTGGTAATCGTTGTGAGATTTATTCCGACCACCAAAGCCTCAAAATCATTTTCACCCAGCCAGATCTTAATCTCAGGCAAAGACGCTGGATTGAGTTGATAAACGATTACGACGTAGTAATTTCTTACACCCCAGGCAAAGCCAATGTCATGGCTGATGCACTAAGTCGTAAGTCGTATTGTAACAACCTCATGTTACAACAGTATCAACAACTTCTTCATGAGGAATTTTGAAAGATTAATCTCGAGATTGTTCCTCGTGGATCACTTTTCAACTTGGTGGCGAAACCAACTCTTAAGGATCAAATAAGAGTTGCCCAAAAGTGTGCACGAGGTGTTCGCCGGATCAAGGAGAACATTGCTAGCGGAGTTGCTAAATGTTTCTCCACAGATAGCAAGGGAACGGTATTCTTTGGAAATCGTTTGGTAGTACCTAAGAATAGGGAACTAAGGAAACTCATCCTCAAAGAAGCCCATGACACACCCTTCTCAATTCATCCCGGTAGCACAAAAATGTACCGAGATCTACGCCAGAGATTTTGGTGGACTAGGATGAAGAGAGACATTGCTCAATTTGTTGCCGAATGTGATGTTTGTCGTCGCATTAAGAAAGAACATCAAAGACCTGCTGTTACACTTCAACCTTTGTCTATTCCTGAGTGGAAATGGGACAAAGTCGGTATGGACTTCATCACCGGCTTTCCAAAAACCCAGAAAGGAAACGATGCCATCTTCGTTGTCATAGATAGGCTTTCCAAAGTTTCTCACTTCCTTCCAGTTCGCGAGTCTATAACTGCTAGCCAGTTAGCGGACTTGTATGTCTCTAGAATTGTGTCCCTTCATGGTGTTCCTTTGGAAATCAATTCTGATCGTGGTAGCCTTTTCACCTCTAGATTTTGGGGAAGCTTCCAACGTGCTATGGGAACTCATCTCTCCTTTAGTACAGCTTTCCATCCTCAGTCTAGTGGTCAAGTCGAAAGGGTTAACCAAATTCTTGAAGACATGCTCAGAGCTTGTGTTATATCTTTCGGAAAGAATTGGGAGAAATCTCTTCCATTTGCCAAATTTTCTTATAACAATAGTTTTCAATCTAGTCTGAACATGGCTCCTTTTGAACTCCTTTATGGACGACGATGTCGAACACCTTTAAACTGGTCAGAAACCGGTGAAAGACAATTCTTTGGACCGGACATGATCAAGGAAGCAGAAGAGCAAGTTCGCATTGTTCGTGATCGTTTGAAAGCCGCACAGTCTCGTCAGAAAAGCTACTATGATCGTCATCATAGAAAGGAAAGCTACAATCTGGATGAGAAGGCTTACCTCCGGGTTACTCCTCTGAAGGGAACCCAAAGATTCGGTATCAAAGGCAAGTTAGCCCCACGTTACATCGGACCTTTCCGCATTCTTGCTAAACGTGGAGAAGTTGCGTACCAACTTGAACTACCCCCGCACCTTTCCCGAGTACATGATGTATTCCACGTGTCACAACTCAGGCGTTGCTTCAAGGACCCCATCCGCGAAGTCGACCATGAAACGCTTGATCTACAAGATGACCTTTCTTATCGAGAATACCCTGTTAGTATTCTTGATTCAGCAGAGCGTGTCACTCGCCGAAAGAAGATCAAGTTTCTGAAAGTTCAGTGGTCACACCACTCAGAGAAAGAAGCCACGTGGGAAAGAGAAGACCGTCTCAGTGTCGAGTACCCCTCCTTCCTCCCGCAGACTTCTGAATCTCGGGACGAGATTCTTTTGAGTGGGGGCGAGTTGTCACAACCCCAAGTTAGGTATGTGCTAGGATCAAGTGCTACTTTGCATCTTGCAAAAATTTCAAAAGAAAATTCAAAAATGGGGAAAATAAAAGGCCTGAGAATTTAAATCAAATGGCTAGATAAAAATCTTTTTCCAAAAATCATTTGAATGTTTGGAAAATTCCTATAAATGGTGCTGATCATTTTAAAAATGGTTTGGGAGCAATCCCATGCTCATGGAATTTTCTAATATTCAAACACTGGCTTTGGAAATTAACTAAAACCCTATTTGACTTGAAATTCAAATTATTTGAATTTCAAAAATGCCCAAAAGTTATGAGTGGCTAGCTCTCTATTTTATGAGGCCACATAAAAATTTGGGGCATTTAATAAAATGCCTAGGTATTTTTTTTCTAGGCAGAACAAATAGAACAGAATTAAATAAAAAGAAAAGGGCAGGGAAAGCTTACCTCTCGCCCAGGGTGAGGCCCAGCAGACGGCCCAGCAGCCTTCTCCCTTGTCTTCTACCTCCCCGCGCCCCTAAGGTGCTCGGTGGAAAGCCACCGACGCCACCGACGACGCCACGACGACGCTGAGCCGCTTCCAGAGCCTCCCCCTCCTCCTAAGCGTGCCACGGAGACGCCCAGAGCCCCGCAGCACTTCTCCCTCTCGCCCGGCTTCCTCTACCCCTCTCCCTCGTCGATTTCCTCTCTATCCCGAGCCCGCCGGAGAGCACCGCCGACACCCAGTCGTGGACAACAGCAGCCATACGCCGAGCTATCCTGTCCAGCCGCATCGCAGACGTTGTCTTCGTCTTCAAGCACAAGCAATCAAACCAGGGAGCCCCGAGTACGACGCCTGCTTCGAGAGATCACCGCCGGCCGCCGCAACGGACTTCTCCAAATTCGTCGCCGTGGAACCCTCATCGACTCCGCCGTCTCCTCCATCGCGCCCAGGGTGAGCTGTAGCTCAAAAACCCTCTGGATCCGCCTTCGTTTGCGTACTCTAGCAACGTCCGCCATGAAAGCCGAGCCTTGCCGCCGCCATGTCTGGTGAGGTACTTGCTTCCGTGCACTACCACCCCAACCGCCTAGCCTACTACACTCCTGGTCACCCCAGCAAGCGTTTGCACCAAGCCACGGTCAAAGGCGTGCTCCAGAGCGGCTTCCCGACGTCGCCGTGTTTCGGCCACCGCGCTCCTCGTCGCCGGCATGGCTCCAGGCCTCCCCGAGGTCCCCGGCGTACTCCACGCGAAGCGCACGAGCAAGAGACACCCCCTGGTGCCCTCCTCTTCCCTCCCCGTGGCCCGTAGCGCTGTCCCGATGGAGCGCCGCCGCGCACAGGACGCCGGCGGTTAACCGCCGGCCGATTAGGCCTTAAGCACCCACTAATCGCCCCCTTTGACCCAATGACAAGTTGGGCCCCAGCCCCTAATCCCTCACTGTTAGTTTAAACTAACAGGGGTTTTAACCCGGAGAGGTTGACCAGTGGGGCCCATTGTCAGTTTGACTCGGGTCAAACCCCCCTGACGCCAGCATGACACCACAGTGACGCATTAATCCCTTTTTCTAAATTAAGAAATTCCAGAAAATACCCCAAACTTTGGAAATTCATAGAAAATTCATTTTAACTCCAAATTGGACAAATAATATATGAAAAATGATCAGGAGAAAATTATCTTTCCAAATATGCAACTTTCAACTATGTTGGAGTTGATTTTAAAATGGGACCAGTAGCATATGTCATTTGATTTATTTGAAATTAATTCAAATTCAAATCAAATGCTTTTGCAACTTGAACCATGGAATTATGGTACATTTCACCTACACTTCAGAAGCTTATCACACACATGATCATTTGGATTACGAAATACAAACGCTAGCAAATGCAACTTGGACCAATTTAAATACATTTGGAGTTTGAATTTGAATTCACTTTCAAATCAACTTCAATTAACTTGTTGCAAATGGAACCTAGATCACATCAATATAATTCACATCATTTGACAACATAATCATGTGCTTGAGCATTGCAACTTATTTATGCTTTGTTTATATTGTTTGCTCGGATAGAAGTGGATCCGGAGCTCGAGATCACCCCCTTCGTTGAAGACCCCCGTGACTGAACCTCGTCAGCAAGGCAAGCAAACCCCCATTGATCATGTCGATAAAATCCCACTTCTCTCTCATGTCTCGCTTATGCCTTGTTTAGGATGATCACCATGATAACGTTTCTACCGTATAGTTGAACCCATATCCTTTGCATGACCTATCATCTTGTCACAGTAGTAAGCAAACCACAATCCTAGCAGATGTAGGAGTTGGTTGATATCATGTGGCCCCTGCAACTGTTACTGCTTATTGCATGCTTAGCGGTACAATGAGGTTGCTTATGATGTGAGTCGGGATGATGATAAACATGGTGTTGATGAAAGTGAAACGTGTTGGTGAATCTACCATAATACAAGGTGAACGATGAGAGGCTGTGTAGGAGTACACAGTGGGTTGTCTCGTTGAACACCGCCTTAAGTCTGAGTTCTTGTGTGGTGATCCAAGAAGAAGAGTAAAACCACACATTGGGCTGACTGACCCCTCTCGACCTAGTACCTCACCCCGTTCGAACCCCAGAAGTCGCAGTAGTTCGGAGTTCTGGTAGGGCTGTGGCACGGTCTACGAAGTGGATGAACGGCTTTTCAAGACCGGCTTGGGACCCTGCACACATCGTTTGAGGCTGTACTGGAACCTCGGCCGGACTTCCATACGGATCCCCCTCAGATAGGCGACTCTCTTGACTAGGACGGTGCTGTGGGCGAAGTGTCGTGGCAACATCCTCGCCGGTACCCGCTTGAAGGGTCCCACTCCCAGGCTGTAACTGATGAGTGTGTGTGTGTAGCGGTACACCCCTGCAGGGTTAACAAAACTATTCGAATAGCCGCGTCCGCGGTTAAGGCCTGCTTGGAGAGCTGTGCTCGATTATTAGACAACTTGAACTGGATACTTCTAAAATACACCAAGATAAGCGTGAGTGCTATGGTGTGCTTCTCGTGGGGAAGTCGAGGAAGTAACCATAGTGGTGTAATTGGTTGAAGAGATGTAGTGGACTCGTGTACTCTTCTTACCTCAAGTCTGGTATTCGTAGTTTAGGATTAGCCAAGTCAAAGCTGGCACTTCTGCAAGTGAAACCCCACCTCCCTTTACCTTGATACATGTGCATGAGTAGTATAGCTCCTATGTAAGTCCTGCTGAGTACGACTTTGTACTCACGTTTGCTTAATCTATGTTTTAGATGAACCCACCGACCCCGATGGTGATTTTTACCCGAAGCTTGAAGAATGAAGACTCAGACCAAGACCAAGCTAGTGTAGTCCCAGTCAGACGACTGGTTCCCTCGTGGAGGGCTTGTTTTTAGATAAGGCTTCTCTAAGCCATTTGTTAAACTTGTCTGTACTCAGACCTACTTGCTTCCGCTTGTCTGTTGTAATGTTGGATCACATGCTTGTGATCTCTGTGTGCACTCTGTAAGAGTTATTAATAAAGATGTATACTTTGTAGAGAATTGCAATGATACCTGTTGTTCATACAAGGCATGTGTGCTGCGTGTATGTTTATAACATGCATGTCTTAGTATGGGTTTTCGAGACCTTAGTTGTGATCTGGCTTGCGGTCTTTTATACACCAAGTGGCCCTTAGATGTGCGCAGCTTGGGGCATCGCGATGCGATTGTTCGAGACTCTGTCTCGTGCACACTTTGATGTATGATCGAGCCCGCCCTAGACCCCGACTAAGTGATCGGGCTGGAGTAAGTCTATGTAAGGGTTATAATACAATCGATAGTATGGTTGAGGCGACTTGTCTATGAGTATGGGAGTTCACCACCCATATCATTTAGACTTGTGTGCAGATGATGAGGACCCATTTCAGTTGATCATCCGGCCTGGATGGGATGCCCCTCACGTTCGATGCTTTCCGAGAACGTTCTGTGCTTGGCCTTGTCTGCTTAGACAAGTGGGTACGGTTCTCGGCTCTCCATATGATTGTGTCTTAGCTGTACTTGCATACACTAACCCCGGGTCCCGACAAGGTTCAGTATGGATAACTCCAAGAGAGGCCTCTTGCCAGTTATAAAAGGTATCGAATTAAGTGTGTCTCAATGCCCAACTACAGCAAAAGAGAAGGAGGAAATGTCCTCAAAGCCCTATGCCTCAGCCATATGTTCTCTCATGTATGCTATGTTATGTACCCGGCCGGATTTAGCTTTGGCTATTAGTATGACCAATCGTTACCAAAGTAATCCGGGAATGGCCCATTGGACCGCAGTAAAGAACATCCTAAAATACTTGAGAAGAACAAAGGATCTCTTTCTCATTTATGGAGGAGTTGATGAGGAGCTCACCGTAAAAGGTTACGTTGAAGCTAGCCTCGGATCTGACCTAGATGACTCGAAGTCCCAGACGGGATATGTTTTTATGTTGAATGGTGGCACAATTAGCTGGAGGAGCAGAAAACAGTCAGTCGTCGCCCAATCTACAATGGAGTCGGACTATATTGCCGCTTGTGAACCGTCAAATGAAGCACTGTGGCTGAAGAAGTTCGTGATCGAGCTTGGCGCCTTTCCCAGCTGCACTGACCCCGTGGGTATCTTCTGAGAAAACACGGGTGCCATTGCTAATGCGAAGGAACCAAGAACTCACTCTATAGCCAAGCACATACTTCGGAAGTTCCATGTGACGCGGGATTACGTCAGGCACTAGGATTCACAAAATACATATGGATCTGACCACAGCAAACCCGATGACTAAACCTCTTACACAAGGCAAGTTTGAGGAACACCGCGAGACTATCGGTGTTAGATACATGCCAGATGTAAACTATTGTAATTTCTACTCTAGTGCAAGTGGGACACTGTTGGATATGTGCCCTAGAGGCAAATTAATAAAGATATTTGTCACATATCCGTTTTGTTCATAATAGGATTTATACTATGCTATAACTGTATTACTTGGAAATACTAATACACGTGTGGTATAAAACACGAGTCCGTAGTTTAACTCGGGTAAACTATCTCATTAGGCAATTGATTGATCAAGATTTCCTGATCATGGCGACAATTAAGTCCATTGACAATGAGGTCATGTCATTGGGAGAATGATATGATGGACGAACACCCACCTAAAGCATTGTAATGTGATCGGTCACATAGTTCATCATTGCAATGACTTTGTAACGCATGGCTTTGTCCTTCGACCGTAATAAGCATACGTAATTGTCATCTATGAGAAGACTTTGATTTGTATCCCATCGCCTGACTGAAATATGCTGGCTATAATGGTGCACTTTGGGTATTCCGAAATAGATGGTTGATGAGTATGTTAATTTATCAGAGCGGGATTTGTCAGTCCAAGTAATGGACAGGTACTCTGGGCCCAGTCGGTGATATTGCATCAATAGCTTGCAAGAAAGTGACTAGGTCACAGGAGATGCAATAGGCACGGACGAGTAAACTTGTTTGTTGTGAACGAGATGTGAACATGGTATGTTGGATACGGACGATCACACCTCGGACAAACAAAGTACCGCAGCACAAAGGGATTACGTTGTATCGTTAACGGTTTCCTAAAGCGATTGAAGTTCATTTGATGGAAGCGCAGGGGCTATCAAGGATTGTAACCAGGTCCAACTGACTAGTCATTGATCAATGAGAGTGTCTCGATCATGCCTGCTGTTTCCCGGACCGTTAGGGTGTTACACTTAAGGGAAATCGATGCATGGGGATAGATTCAGATCATCGTTGAAATAGGAGAAATCACCGGAATAGTTCCGGAGGAGAGCGGAAGTTGTTTCTGACATTTTGAAAGGTTCAAAATAAAGATTAATTGTATTTAATAATGTTTTTTTATTTAATTATCTGAATTAACTATTAAAATATATTTAAATCAATTTAAAAAGTGGAAAAAGGCTTATTGGGCCATATGGGCCCATTAGGGAGGAGGGGGTTTCCCCCCTTGGGTTTTGCGCCAATGGTGGGGCCCATCCCCCTCCCTTGGACGACACACCTCCCCCCTTGGGGTTTAGTCCCACATGGGGGAGGGGAAGAGGATGGCACCCCCCTTGGCCTATATAAGGAGTGGTACACCCCCTTTTTCGAACAACAACAAAATCTCTCTCCCTCTCCTTCTCCTATCTAGTGAGTGGACTCCCCTTTTTTGGAGGCTACACCTAGTGTGGAGTTCTCCACCATAGCAGACCGTCGCTCTTCCGGAGTCGGGATCCGAATCCATCTTTCGTCTGCTGCTCGCCTGGTTCGGGGCCCGGAGGGAACATCGATTATACCGTACGTGTATAATCTCTTCGAGGCACTACACCTGTGGTGCTACTTCATCGCTGGAGGTCAACTGGGAGTCTCCATCGCTGGTGGTCTTCAACACGACAGAGAGGTCGTAGTTCTGAGTCTACACCAGCCACGTTTGCAAGAACGTTTCCCTCTTTTGGTCTGAAAAGGTATGAACTCCGATTCCCTCCGTTACTTTTCATCGCCATAGAATAGATCTCGGGTTCGGGTGTCGTAGGTATGAAAATTTTGTGTTTTCTGCCCCATATCCCAACAGATAGGTGGCCTTCAGGCCGTAAGGCATAATAGAGAGCCGGCTCGAGGTTTCTGGGCCTGACCCTGGTTCGGATTCGTCTTTCTTGCAGATGAAGATGTGGATGGATCCGATCCGGACTCGATATCCTGATTCAAGAAAATCGGCTTCAGGGCCCAAAGTAGAGTCGTCGATGCAGAGCTTACCGTGCCGGCTTCTGGTGATGCGTCCAGCGATGAATCCATCCATGCCTTACAGAGCTCCCTACAGAATCTCAACACCTGCGAGCGCATGCCCCACGGTGGGCGCCAACTTTGGGAAAGCCACGGCAGATGTCCGAAGGGTCAAACTTAACATGGGACCTTTTCTTCGAGACGATTTCGTGGAGAGAGTCGACATTGACAAGAGACTCGGCGATTTACCCAGGTTTCAGTCCCTCTTTGTCTCGAGGTAAAATCCTACTCCTGCTTCCTCTTATTATGAGTTCCGACTCTCGAAAGAAGAGTCGGTTTGGTCGATTACAAGAGAGTCGATCGAAAACTTAGTCTCGATGAGATCTAGGTTTCGCCGACAAGTGTCTAGTCCTATCTTAGGCTAAGATTGTTCTCTGACCCTGGATCCCATGGACCTCGGCTTATAAAGTTGCCAATGTCCCGGGATTCCACGAGTCCGACTCCAACACGAGGTGGAGTCCTATTCTACTTTAAAAATACGTTATGTGCTATACTAGGTAAGTCGAATTCCTTCTATGGCTTCAATCTTATTTCCTTGGCGCAACCGGACTTGGGCCGGGTCTTCTCTTGTGGGCCACTATAGGAAACAGGAGTTTTGCAGCTGACGGCAAACATATGAAAAGCTGACGGCAAAGCCTTTGCCACCAGCTCCACGACGGCAAACCTGTTGTCAACTCATCAGTCGGCAGTGAGGTGCTTTGCCGTCAGCTTAAAATCGACCGACGGCAAAGCGTTTGCCGTCATCCGTTTTGCACTGGCTAACGGCAAAGCCTCTCGTACGGCATCGGTGGAGGGGTAAGACCTTGCTTCTCCCACATACTCTGCGACTTAGTTTTTGAGGACTCGAGCATATTAGCAAGTGAACCAAACATATGCATATGCATTCTTGGCGGATATATATGCAAAAGTAGTAACTTACCGAGAAGAGGTCGTAGATGGCCTTCGTCTAGGCATTATTGCGTGCCCTCTCCTCCTCGAGTATCCTCTAGTTCCTCTCCTCCGCCAGCCGGTCCCTCTCCTCAAGCTGCTCCGACAACATCTCTTGTGTCACCTGTCTCTCCCTCTGAATGGTGTCCTGCGAAATCTCAATAATATAGCAATTAATGTCATCATCGCTACGTAATCTAAAGAACGGAAAGAAAAATTGAGACAAAGTTATACCTGAATAGCAATGTCAACTGGCCGCGGGCGAGGTCGTACAGCAGGAGCGGAGCTCGTTTTCCTCGCCTTGATCTTAGGTAGAGTCTCCGGGCAATGTACGAAGCCATTGCACATGGAGGTGCTGCCATGATGCTTACCGCCACCAGAAATCATTAAGGCCTCCGGATCCATCTCCTCCTCGCTCGGGTCAAACTGAGGACCGCGTAGCTGTTTCGCCACCTCAGAATAGACCATCATCTTGTGGTAGGCTGCAGCGCTGGTGTACGCCTCAACACCGTCGCCATCGGAATATGCCTTAACCGTTTTGTACTTTCCCTTATGGGCCATGGCAAATGAGCGAAATCCCTTAGGCACAGGCTGGTTATGGTGTTTCGCCTACAATGAAAAGTAAAGAAAAGGCATGAAACAAATCAATTGATTAATTATGAAAGGACATGAAACTGAAAACAAAAAGGCACAGACCCATTTTTTGCGTACTCGTTGACGTTGAGATTGCCTTGGTGGTGTGCCACACCTACCATTTGTGCACGCTTATCCTTGGCGCTTTTGTGGGTGGACAGCCAGGCATCACTGAGCCATTTGTCCACTATCGCCTCAAAGCAATCCATCTTATTTGCACACCATCTCGGGGGCGCCTATGAATTAATAGTCTTATAAAGTAATTTAATAGCTTTTATAAACCAAGTACAAGTCAAGTTTTATGTAACTAAGCTATTATTATCATTTTTGAGTTTTACAAGCTTATAGAGCCAAGTTTGACACTTATAAGCTTATAAAGCCAAGTTTGAGCTTCATAAGCTTATAAAGAGAAGTTGGAGCTAACTAGGCCTTACTTATAAGTGTAGGGATTTGAATTAGTTAGTAATTTACCTCCAAGTATTCTTCCTTCTTAAGGAAATCTTTTCTACACTTCTTCTTGGCCTTCTTCACGCCCTTCTTGGCGTACCAATCTCGAACACACTGAACACGCATCTCGTGCCTAGTGTTCGTGAGTAGCCTCACTATCTCCTTCTCGAGATTCTTTTGGGCCGCCGGCTCCATCCCCTCCTCAACCCTATAGTAGCACTGAAAAATGCATCGAACATATGCTTAGATGAGTGAAATGATTCCAACGCTAATAAATGATTGCAATGCTTAGAATACTTACTCAAAAAGTAGCCACCACCATGTCGGCTTTGGTACGGCATTCAACGTTGTTGATGCGTTCATCTGGCGGGGCCGGGGCGGCTTTGTAGTGTGGCCAAGTGAGGCCGGGCTCAGGAACCCTACACTCACCAGGCAACTAGACTAGCCCGGGGAACTGCTCCTTAAGCACGGCACCAAGGAGGCAGTTCGGATTCCGAGCACCTTCCGAATAAGTCCACGCCCTGCAAAATAAGAACACAAAGACATTAGTTGTTGTTGTACCATATGTACATGTATGATATATATATACAAGGAACACAAAAAATTAATCAACTTACTTCTCCCCATCTGGCGCAATCAATGTCCTCTGCACAGGGTTCGGACGTGGTGGGAGTCGTGTCATACCACACTGGTACACCGGCTTCTTGGAAGAGGAGCTCCCCTCACCCCCCTCAGCCCCGTAATCGCTATCATCATCCTCATCAGCATCATCATCATCCGTGCGAGCACGCTCCTCCCAAGGATCACCCCAACGAGGTTCCGTCGACTGCCTCGGTGCGTCTGGTGTCTCCGACTGCACCGGCGGTGTCCGCTGCTCTGGTGCCTCCGACTGCACCGGTGGTGCCCGCTGCTCCGGTGTCTCCGACTGCACTGGCGCCGCCGACTGCCTCGATGCCTTTGGCGCCGCCGATTGCACCGGTGGCTCCTGCACCGGTGAGACTGTCCTATGAGTGGGTGACTCGGCTAGGGGTGGTGGTGAGTCGCTTCTATCTGCCGCCCTGGTCGCTTTTGCGCGACCACCTTCTCGACCACCTCCTCGGCCACAGGCTTTATCTCTCTTTTGGCCTTTTCCCCGACCTCTCCCACGAGGCTGCTCAGCACGCGCCGGCGGCGAGCTGGCTGCTACAATATTCACCAGCAACTCTCTCCGTAGAGGGAGAGGTGGGTCCCTACGGCTCGCCATGTGTCAACACCTGTTACAGAGTAAAGATGAATTAGTAAAGTAAGGAAATAAATAATACAAATTCATATATACAAAAAACAAACATATGCATATAAAGATGAATTAGTACATTAAGGAAATAAATAATACAAAATCATATACACAAAAAAAAAAGTTGGGATGCATACAACTCATGATAGTCGGGATCATCTTTATCTTCTCCAGGATCAATAAAAACATCATCGTCACTATCACGCGTGTCGTCATGAATGATCTCTTCTCCGGGATCGGGTTCAGCGTCAACCACATTTCGAAAGCCTTTTTGTAACCGGTCAAGCAATGATAGGTCATCCGCATCAGTAACCTCTTGGTTTTCCACTTCTTCATCTTCCTCCTCGTCATCATCGCTAACCTCTTCGTCTTCCACTTCTTCTTCTTCCTCGGCATTGTCATTCTCTACTTCCATGTTCTGACCAAACTTAGAGGTTTTTTTGAAATAGTTTTTGGCCACACGTGTTTCTTGGAACAATTCTCCGTCATATGTCTCTGCGTCTATGTGAGGTTGATAATCCTCTTCTTCATTGGGGGCAGGTAGTTTACCATGTGGCGGCACGTCATAGACGACATACCAATCTTCGAGATTCTTTACACTTTGGCAGGCCCATGGAAGATAGAAAACGTGTGTGGCCTGTTGAGCCACAATATAAACATCGGCAACATTTAAACGGTTCTTCTGTTTAATTTCAACTAGCCCAACATGCTCATGAGTTCGTCTAGTGTCCTTCGGATCGAACCAATGACATTTGAAGACAACGACGTTCGGAGGATATTCACCATAATATAGCAGTTCATATATTTCTTCAACTATTCCATAATACTCGACTCCTCCATCTATAGCGGACACACCGGAATTCGTTGTTTTCCGATCAGACATAGCTTGCTCTTTCATACTAGTACGAAAGCGATACCCATTGATGTCGTATTTTTCATATGTATGGACCTTAAAGTCAAAACCATTTGTGATTTGTCTCAATTCAGCGTCCATCGACTCTGAATTAGCCTACAAGTTGAAACGGAAAGGCTTGTTGTATTAGTCGATACTGAGATGACGAAGAAATAAAAATGGCATGTATATTATATAAGAAGTACCGTTTGTGTAAACCAAGAGATGAAACCGGGATTTCCGCCTCCCCGCTTCTCAAGAAGATTAATCTCTTCGATGGAGTCTTTTTCGACCGGCACTCCATTCAAGAATTGTGCGACGAATCGACTGTATCAAATAATTAAGAGAAGTTAGACACACAACTCGTCAAGAAGTTGCGGAACAATTAATATGTATCGCGCACTTACTCGATGTATGGCCGCACTTCTGTCATGTTGGTCAAGATATAGAATGTAATGGTGCCCCATTCCTCGAAGGTCAACGTCTTTGTCTTCATAACCCCACAAGGTGCGAGGCTCCCTTTAAAGAGTTTGAACTTGGATTCATGTCGCTCGGGGTCGCCAGTATTGTACCGAGGCTTTGGATTATGCAAACTGTAATTAGTGGTAGCATAGTGTGTTGTCACGAAGTTTGCCACTTCCTCGACAACGAATGCCTCAGCCATTGATGCTTCAATTCTCCGTTTATTTTTACATTTTGCTCGAAGCGTCTTCTGCATTCTCTCAGTTGCATAGCACCAACGGTTTTGCACAGGTCCTCCCAATCTTGCTTCCATCGGTAGATGCAAAATCATATGTTGCATCGGATTAAACAAACCCGTTGGAAAGATCTTCTCTAACTTGCATATCAACTCCGACGCCAGTTTTTCCATCTTTTCTATCACAATAGGAGATAATTCTTTAGCACAAGGAACACAGAAGAAATAGCTTAGCTCTGCCCTTACTAGCCATTCGTCCTCGGGGATGTAGCCGCGCAACATCACCGTCATTATCCTCTCAAGCCATATATGCCAATCGTGACTCTTCAGCCCAAAGATTTTCAACTTTTCAAGACTTGCTCCCCTTGCTAAATTCACTGCATAACCATCGGGGAACATCAAAAAAAAATTTCACCCAGATGAGGATTTCCCTCATGTGTTCCCTTTTAAGATTGAACCATGCCTTTGGCTTCTCCCAATTCTTCTTCCCTTTAGGTTGTCGCATGTTCAGTGACTTCCTATTACACAGATTCTCCTGATCGACTCTAGCCTTAGCATTATCTTTCCCCTTATCAGTGCCGAACAATGTACCAAAAAGGGCCTCACCCATATTTTTTTCAGTGTGCATCATTCAATGTTGTGTGGAAGAGCAAGGTCTTTGAAATAGGGGAGATCCCAAAAGCATGGCTTGTGGGTCCAGGCGTGTTCCGTATTATATCCCAAGAAATACCCTGGTCGGTTCAGATCAGGCTCTAGTGAGTTCAACTGATCAAGAATGTGTGCGCCCGTCCTCATAGGTGGTGCCTCGTGCTCGACAACTTTACCTTTGGTGAAATTCTTCTTGTCTTTTCTGAATCCATGGTCCAGAGGCAGGAATTGTCTATGAAAGTCAAAGCAAGAATACTTGCGACCCTCCGGCAGCCAATGAAACTTTAGAGCAGACTTGCATTGCGGGCATGGGAACCTTCCGTGCACGCACCATGCAACAAAAAGTGCAAACACCGGCAGTTCATGCATGGAGTACATCAGCAAAGCATGCATTTGGAATTTTTTTGCTAGCTGCGTCATATGTCAAGATCCCATTATCCCAAGCTTCTTTCAACTCATCCATCAGTGGTTGCAAGTAGACATTCATATTTTTTTCCGGGATAGTTGGGCCCCGGAACTATCAACGTCAAGAAGATGTGCTTTCTTTGCATAAGTACTCCAGGGGTCAGATTGAGGGGCATGATGAATACGTGCCAACAACTATACTGGGTTGCCGTCACACCGAAAGGATTGAACCCATCGAGGCAAATGGCGAGTTCCACGTTTCTTGGGTCTTTGGCTTTACCTTATTTATGTATTTCATTGAACATCTTCCACGCTTCACCATCAGAGGGGTGGGTCAACATCAAATTCCCGTATTCATCTGTAGCACGTCTAATTCCATCTCTATGCCATGTCATCTGTTTTGCTATTTCTTCAAGCATGTAAAGCCGTTGAAGTCTTGGTAAGATCGGTAGGTACCGAAGAATGTTTACGGGTATTTTGCTCTGCGTCTTCTCACCAAGACCGTTGTCTACGAAAATATACCTAGAGGACTTGCAGTGTGGAAAATAATTATCATCCGCATACTCATGCCTAAATAAGACGCATCCTTTCTCATAAGCATGTATCCGCTCGATGGGCATCTTCAGTGCATCGAGTATTTTGTCTTAGTGGTATAGGTTTGCAGGCATAATATGATCGTCCGGTAGAAAGGGCCCGAATAAGGTCATCATCGCATCATAGCACTCTCTGGGCAAGTTGAATTGTGCCTTAAGAGCCATTGTTCGTGCGATGGCATCTAGTTGACAAAGCTTGGTGTGCGCATGCAGTGGGAGTTTTGAAGACTCCAGCATGGCATAAAAGACCTTGGCAGTTTCCTCCGGTTCTTCGTCCTCATGACGAGCATCGTTGTAGTCATTGACCATGTCTTCGATCCCTATACCACAATCCTCCTTGCGCTGACGCACTACCTCATGTCTGTCACGTTGGGCCGACTCGCCATGAAATGACCACAACGTATAATCAGGCATGAAACCACGCATTTGCAGGTGTTTACCCATTACATCCTTTGTCTGTTGTGAATAGTTCTTACATCTAGTGCAGGGGCACCATGTTCTTGGTTGGCCAGCACTAAATGCAACCTCTAGGAACTCCTCGGTCTTGGTCAACCATTCCTCCGTCATATTTTTCTGACTAGGGTGACCGGTGTACATCCACGCACGATCATTCATTCTGGCTAGCTAGCTAATATGGATTAAGACAAGAAGGCATATAATTAATTACGGAGATACGGCATATGCACCTACTAGCTAATATGTAAAGATAGGTCCTAATCCCACCCGAATATGTGCAGATTGGATTCATTTCCCCATGCTCTCCTCCCGATCCGACGCAAAATTTTGACAGCACCTCCCTGCTGTTCTCCTGATACACGTCTCAGCATAAACCGAGAGAATGTGTACCCGGAGAACAATAAGGTGGCGCTGACGAAATCCTGCATCAGATCCAGAGGAGAGCATATCTGGGGAAATGAACCCAATCTACACATACTCGGGTTGTCCATGGATAACGTTGGACAATTCGAAAGAATCCAATTATAAATATGCAAATGAATGCATATTTATAAATGGAATCTTTTGAACGGGAGACGCATATGGGTTACACAATGGAACCTTACATCTAAATTTTAATTATACCTAACTAGTATCATCGGCATGAAGGCCGGAACATAGCAAAGGAAAATAGAGCAAAATATTAATTATATTTATTTTCTAACTTCTTCTCTTCTTCTTTCTTCTTTCTTCTATTTCCTTTTATTCTTCTATATCTTTATCTCCTCCTCTTAGCCTTTCCTTTTCTCTCCTTTTCCACCTCCTTCTCTTCTTCCTATTCCTAACTACTTTTCCTTCCCTTTCCTATTCTTCCTTTTCCTTCTCTTTCCTATTCTTCTAGCTATAACACAAGACCAGGGCAACCATAAGCCACAAGATAACTAGCCCTAACTACTTTTACTTTACTTTTCATTTCATTTTACTTTTTTAAATTTTCATTACATTCCATTTTCTTTCAATTCATTAAAAATCTAACAAATGATTTTCAATAACTAACTAACTATTGTCTTAACTAACTACAAACTAACTAAATAATCTTAACTACTATAACTAGCAAACTAGAACCTGACTACTGATTTTAACTATCTTAATAATTTTAACTGACTAACTACTAATTTTTACTAAATAACTAACTAACTAATGATTTTAATTAAATAAATAACTAACTATTGATTCTGACTAACTACAATTTATCTACTGTTTTCAATATAACTAGTTAACTAAAATCTAACTATTGATTTTAACTATAACTAACGAACTAAATATCTACTGATTTGAACTAACTAGAACCTAACTACTAATTTATTTTAACTATAACTAACTAATTAAAAAATTAAAAAAATGGTGGCTGCTAGGGTTGCTCACCGGAATGCCAGCCGACGAGGGGGGGCGAGGAGTCTGGCGAAGGGGTGGTGGCCGGGGACGACGATGGGGTGGTGGCGGCGTGCTCCTGCAGAGGCGGCGGCGGCGCGTCAGAGTGGAGGAGAGGGAGAGGAGAGAAGGTGGAGGCGACGGCGCTCACCGGGGTTGTGGTGGTGGAGGTGGCGGCGGCTCGGGTGGTGGGGGAGGCGGCCGGGGTGGTGGTGGTGGGGGCGGCGTCTTGCAGAGGCGACAGCGATGCGTCAGAGTGGAGGAGAGGGAGAGGAGAGAAGGTGGAGGCGGCGGCGGCGCTGCGTCGAGGGGAGAGAGAGAGAGGGCTAGGGTCACGCGAGTGGGGTTGGGAGTTAGGGATGGCTGCGCGAGTGGGGTTAAGGCCCCGCTATGTCGTCAGCTGGCTGACGGCAACGTCTGCCGTTAGACTATGCCGTTAGCCAGCTAACGTCAAAGCTTCTCGCCATTACCCCATGACGGCAAGGGCCACGTGGCGCACGTGAGGCCGTCAGCAGTTCTTTGCCGTATGCTGATGGGCAGTATGTTGTCATCCAACGTACGGCTTACAATCGGCTAACGGCACAAAACATATACGCCGTCAGCCATATCGTTGCCGTCAGCTTTGAACCCAGCTGACGGCCTTGTACCCTTTGCCATCACCCCTGACGTAAAGCTGACGGCAAAGGCTTTGCCTGACGGCAAAACTTCTTTTTCCTATAGTGGGCCTTTAGTAGGTGAGTGGGCTCATAGACCTAATGCCCGGACTGGGCTTTAGTCCATCCCCCCGACAGATGCCCCCGTGCATCCCCTTCTCCATCAACAATCATCAAATCGTCCTCCGTCTCACTATATTTTTATCACTTCATGCGTTATGTGCTATGCTTGGAGCGTCTCGCTCTTGGGTTTCCTTTTTTAGTTGTCTTTAGCTTTGCTTGCTGTTCATAACAAGTTAGACCCCAGCTTACTTTGTGTGGGAGAGAAACACGCTCCACTTCAAACTAGAACACATCATAGGATTTTCATGCTTATCTTTTCTCTGTTGTGTGTTCTTTGTCTTTTCGTAGCTGCTCCCATGTTTAGCTCTTAGTTTTCTTGTTTAACTTTTTCAAGAGCCTTAGCTTTTGTTTAGTTTGTTGCTGGAACTCTCTTTCGTTTTCATGTTTATCTTGTTAAGATAGTTGGTTGTTGCACCGAGTTGTTTCTTGTATTTCAAGTAGGTAATTGAGGTTGCTATTTAATTGTAGTAGTAACTTGCAATAGTTTTGAGGTATTGTTGTGAGTAATGTTTGAACTTTTGGTGTCAAGATCTCTAGCCTATTAGTTATAGGTCTCGTATTTTGGGCAATCCGTGTTTATTTTCAAAACCTACAAAACTAGTTGAGAACTCTAGCTACTAGATGGATCACTAATCTTTAGAGGGATCGGATATTAGAGTACACTCACGTACCATGAGTCGAGGATGCGCAAGGATAAACAAACCCCCATACACTCCTCCTCGGGGTACTTGTCTCTTTGTGAACCTCCTCATTAGATTGAGAGTTACGGATAATAAGTGCATGAGTTCTTCAGACTAATGTAAGTATTGAAAGTTGACACTTCCACCTCCTCATATTTGCTAGCCTCTTCGGTATCCCGCATTGCCCTCTTCTCACTCCGAGAGTTGGCGTCGACCTCGCCGATGCAACCAAACCCTTGGCATGATACACTCTGTCATCATAAACCTCCTTATATCTTTCCTTAAAACAGCCACCATACCTACCTATCAAGGCATTTCCATAGCCTTTCCGAGATATATTGCCATGCAACATCCACCTCTTCATGACTTGATCTTCATGTCATACATGTTCCTGCTACACTGGCAGAGGCATACATTTGCATGCATCATGATAGCTACATCTTCTTTATGTTGAGTACCATGTAAAGTGTGAAGATCTTCTATACCTTCTTGTAAAATAGAGTGTTGCCCTTATGTGAGGAAAAGATCCAAAAATGGACAAATTTAAAAGATCCCAAAGAGGACAAATGAGAGTTTAATAGAAAGAGCCACTGAGGCCAGCAAAAAAAATAAAAAAAAATAAAAAAAGGATAAAAAGAAATAAAAAGAGAGAAAGGGGCAACACTACTATTCCTTTTTAAAGATCCACACTCGTACTCCCTCTTATCTTGTACTCCATAGAGATGATCATATATGCATATAGCTATGTGGGGACCTTCACACTATAGAACTTGGCTTGCATATTCCAAGGATGAGCCTCCTCAAACGAGCTCTAGGTCTTCATGAGCGAGCAAGTTGGATGCACCCCCACTAATTCCATTGGAGAGCTTTCCTTAGCTCATATGTGCATCCGTTGCATGAAAATCGCTACTACTCACATCATATCTATCATCTGGCTCTCTCGCCTATGATTGTCCTCACTGATGTGAGCCTTTCTCACCCTTTTTGTCTTCCACCTCCACCATATCTCTCTATTTGCCATCCTAAGTGTCAACTCTCGTGCTTACGCTCATCCATTGCATGAGTGCTCAAAATATCGAAATGGAGTGGGTCAAATTGACTTTTACCTGGCTAGTGGTCTGGGGACGAGTCAAGATAATATTCCAATGAAGACCAAGTGTGAAACTTTAGTAGATTGAGTTATCAACAAAAATATTTTTCTCTCGTATTCCCATATCAACCTTCTTGAACCCAAACACCATCTGGAGACATTCGATTCACGGACAGCAGGAGCTCTTGCACCTTTATGTTCTTATGTTACTTGTTTCAATGCTAACATAGACTCTTGCTTGTTACTCCTTGAATTGAATTAGATACCTTGATTTCTTTACTTTCAAAATTCTTATATGGTTGTAAGCATGTCACCAAAGAAATTATGCTTGTTATCATTTACCTACTCGAGGACGAGCAAGAATTAAGCTTGGGGATGTTGATACGTCCCAAACGTATCTATAATTTCTGCTTGCTCCATGCATGTTTTCTGTGATATTGCTATGATATAGATACACTTTCATACAATTTTTAACATATTAACTCAGTGCACCACAGTGTCAATTCCTGTTTTCTGTTGTTTTTCTATTTCAGGTTTCCCCCATATAAAAAGTGCGCCAAAATTCGGGAAAAATCAGATAAAAATCAGCGTGAACGAACCTTCCGGAATCATGAAGGTGGGGCCAGGGACCACCACCAGGGGCCCAGGCACCCTGGTGGCGCGCCCTAGGGGTTGGCCGAGTCCGTAGTTTAACTCGGGTAAACTATCTCATTAGGCAATTGATTGATCAAGATTTCCTGATCATGGCGACAATTAAGTCCATTGACAATGAGGTCATGTCATTGGGAGAATGATATGATGGACGAACACCCACCTAAAGCATTGTAATGTGATCGGTCACATAGTTCATCATTGCAATGACTTTGTAACGCATGGCTTTGTCCTTCGACCGTAATAAGCATACGTAATTGTCATCTATGAGAAGACTTTGATTTGTATCCCATCGCCTGACTGAAATATGCTGGCTATAATGGTGCACTTTGGGTATTCCGAAATAGATGGTTGATGAGTATGTTAATTTATCAGAGCGGGATTTGTCAGTCCAAGTAATGGACAGGTACTCTGGGCCCAGTCGGTGATATTGCATCAATAGCTTGCAAGAAAGTGACTAGGTCACAGGAGATGCAATAGGCACGGACGAGTAAACTTGTTTGTTGTGAACGAGATGTGAACATGGTATGTTGGATACGGACGATCAAACCTCGGACAAACAAAGTACCGCAGCACAAAGGGATTACGTTGTATCGTTAACGGTTTCCTAAAGCGATTGAAGTTCATTTGATGGAAGCGCAGGGGCTATCAAGGATTGTAACCAGGTCCAACTGACTAGTCATTGATCAATGAGAGTGTCTCGATCATGCCTGCTGTTTCCCGGACCGTTAGGGTGTTACACTTAAGGGAAATCGATGCATGGGGATAGATTCGGATCATCGTTGAAATAGGAGAAATCACCGGAATAGTTCCGGAGGAGAGCGGAAGTTGTTTCTGACATTTTGAAAGGTTCAAAATAAAGATTAATTGTATTTAATAATGTTTTTTTATTTAATTATCTGAATTAACTATTAAAATATATTTAAATCAATTTAAAAAGTGGAAAAAGGCTTATTGGGCCATATGGGCCCATTAGGGAGGAGGGGGTTTCCCCCCTTGGGTTTTGCGCCAATGGTGGGGCCCATCCCCCTCCCTTGGACGACACACCTCCCCCCTTGGGGTTTAGTCCCACATGGGGGAGGGGAAGAGGATGGCACCCCCCTTGGCCTATATAAGGAGTGGTACACCCCCTTTTTCGAACAACAACAAAATCTCTCTCCCTCTCCTTCTCCTATCTAGTGAGTGGACTCCCCTTTTTTGGAGGCTACACCTAGTGTGGAGTTCTCCACCATAGCAGACCGTCGCTCTTCCGGAGTCGGGATCCGAATCCATCTTTCATCTGCTGCTCGCCTGGTTCGGGGCCCGGAGGGAACATCGATTATACCGTACGTGTATAATCTCTTCGAGGCACTACACCTGTGGTGCTACTTCATCGCTGGAGGTCAACTGGGAGTCTCCATCGCTGGTGGTCTTCAACACGACAGAGAGGTCGTAGTTCTGAGTCTACACCAGCCACGTTTGCAAGAACGTTTCCCTCTTTTGGTCTGAAAAGGTATGAACTCCGATTCCCTCCGTTACTTTTCATCGCCATAGAATAGATCTCGGGTTCGGGTGTCGTAGGTATGAAAATTTTGTGTTTTCTGCCCCATATCCCAACAGATAGGTGGCCTTCAGGCCGTAAGGCATAATAGAGAGCCGGCTCGAGGTTTCTGTGGAGGTTTCTGGGCCTGACCCTGGTTCGGATTCGTCTTTCTTGCAGATGAAGATGTGGATGGATCCGATCCGGACTCGATATCCTGATTCAAGAAAATCGGCTTCAGGGCCCAAAGTAGAGTCGTCGATGCAGAGCTTACCGTGCCGGCTTCTGGTGATGCGTCCAGCGATGAATCCATCCATGCCTTACAGAGCTCCCTACAGAATCTCAACACCTGCGAGCGCATGCCCCACGGTGGGCGCCAACTGTGGGAAAGCCACGGCAGATGTCCGAAGGGTCAAACTTAACATGGGACCTTTTCTTCGAGACGATTTCGTGGAGAGAGTCGACATTGACAAGAGACTCGGCGATTTACCCAGGTTTCAGTCCCTCTTTGTCTCGAGGTAAAATCCTACTCCTGCTTCCTCTTATTATGAGTTCCGACTCTCGAAAGAAGAGTCGGTTTGGTCGATTACAAGAGAGTCGATCGAAAACTTAGTCTCGATGAGATCTAGGTTTCGCCGACAAGTGTCTAGTCCTATCTTAGGCTAAGATTGTTCTCTGACCCTGGATCCCATGGACCTCGGCTTATAAAGTTGCCAATGTCCCGGGATTCCACGAGTCCGACTCCAACACGAGGTGGAGTCCTATTCTACTTTAAAAATACGTTATGTGCTATACTAGGTAAGTCGAATTCCTTCTATGGCTTCAATCTTATTTCCTTGGCGCAACCGGACTTGGGCCGGGTCTTCTCTTGTGGGCCACTATAGGAAACAGGAGTTTTGCAGCTGACGGCAAACATATGAAAAGCTGACGGCAAAGCCTTTGCCACCAGCTCCACGACGGCAAACCTATTGTCAACTCATCAGTCGGCAGTGAGGTGCTTTGCCGTCAGCTTAAAATCGACCGACGGCAAAGCGTTTGCCGTCATCCGTTTTGCACTGGCTAACGGCAAAGCCTCTCGTACGGCATCGGTGGAGGGGTAAGACCTTGCTTCTCCCACATACTCTGCGACTTAGTTTTTGAGGACTCGAGCATATTAGCAAGTGAACCAAACATATGCATATGCATTCTTGGCGGATATATATGCAAAAGTAGTAACTTACCGAGAAGAGGTCGTAGATGGCCTTCGTCTAGGCATTATTGCGTGCCCTCTCCTCCTCGAGTATCCTCTAGTTCCTCTCCTCCGCCAGCCGGTCCCTCTCCTCAAGCTGCTCCGACAACATCTCTTGTGTCACCTGTCTCTCCCTCTGAATGGTGTCCTGCGAAATCTCAATAATATAGCAATTAATGTCATCATCGCTACGTAATCTAAAGAACGGAAAGAAAAATTGAGACAAAGTTATACCTGAATAGCAATGTCAACTGGCCGCGGGCGAGGTCGTACAGCAGGAGCGGAGCTCGTTTTCCTCGCCTTGATCTTAGGTAGAGTCTCCGGGCAATGTACGAAGCCATTGCACATGGAGGTGCTGCCATGATGCTTACCGCCACCAGAAATCATTAAGGCCTCCGGATCCATCTCCTCCTCGCTCGGGTCAAACTGAGGACCGCGTAGCTGTTTCGCCACCTCAGAATAGACCATCATCTTGTGGTAGGCTGCAGCGCTGGTGTACGCCTCAACACCGTCGCCATCGGAATATGCCTTCACCGTTTTGTACTTTCCCTTATGGGCCATGGCAAATGAGCGAAATCCCTTAGGCACAGGCTGGTTATGGTGTTTCGCCTACAATGAAAAGTAAAGAAAAGGCATGAAACAAATCAATTGATTAATTATGAAAGGACATGAAACTGAAAACAAAAAGGCACAGACCCATTTTTTGCGTACTCGTTGACGTTGAGATTGCCTTGGTGGTGTGCCACACCTACCATTTGTGCACGCTTATCCTTGGCGCTTTTGTGGGTGGACAGCCAGGCATCACTGAGCCATTTGTCCACTATCGCCTCAAAGCAATCCATCTTATTTGCACACCATCTCGGGGGCGCCTATGAATTAATAGTCTTATAAAGTAATTTAATAGCTTTTATAAACCAAGTACAAGTCAAGTTTTATGTAACTAAGCTATTATTATCATTTTTGAGTTTTACAAGCTTATAGAGCCAAGTTTGACACTTATAAGCTTATAAAGCCAAGTTTGAGCTTCATAAGCTTATAAAGAGAAGTTGGAGCTAACTAGGCCTTACTTATAAGTGTAGGGATTTGAATTAGTTAGTAATTTACCTCCAAGTATTCTTCCTTCTTAAGGAAATCTTTTCTACACTTCTTCTTGGCCTTCTTCACGCCCTTCTTGGCGTACCAATCTCGAACACACTGAACACGCATCTCGTGCCTAGTGTTCGTGAGTAGCCTCACTATCTCCTTCTCGAGATTCTTTTGGGCCGCCGGCTCCATCCCCTCCTCAACCCTATAGTAGCACTGAAAAATGCATCGAACATATGCTTAGATGAGTGAAATGATTCCAACGCTAATAAATGATTGCAATGCTTAGAATACTTACTCAAAAAGTAGCCACCACCATGTCGGCTTTGGTACGGCATTCAACGTTGTTGATGCGTTCATCTGGCGGGGCCGGGGCGGCTTTGTAGTGTGGCCAAGTGAGGCCGGGCTCAGGAACCCTACACTCACCAGGCAACTAGACTAGCCCGGGGAACTGCTCCTTAAGCACGGCACCAAGGAGGCAGTTCGGATTCCGAGCACCTTCCGAATAAGTCCACGCCCTGCAAAATAAGAACACAAAGACATTAGTTGTTGTTGTACCATATGTACATGTATGATATATATATACAAGGAACACAAAAAATTAATCAACTTACTTCTCCCCATCTGGCGCAATCAATGTCCTCTGCACAGGGTTCGGACGTGGTGGGAGTCGTGTCATACCACACTGGTACACCGGCTTCTTGGAAGAGGAGCTCCCCTCACCCCCCTCAGCCCCGTAATCGCTATCATCATCCTCATCAGCATCATCATCATCCGTGCGAGCACGCTCCTCCCAAGGATCACCCCAACGAGGTTCCGTCGACTGCCTCGGTGCGTCTGGTGTCTCCGACTGCACCGGCGGTGTCCGCTGCTCTGGTGCCTCCGACTGCACCGGTGGTGCCCGCTGCTCCGGTGTCTCCGACTGCACTGGCGCCGCCGACTGCCTCGATGCCTTTGGCGCCGCCGATTGCACCGGTGGCTCCTGCACCGGTGAGACTGTCCTATGAGTGGGTGACTCGGCTAGGGGTGGTGGTGAGTCGCTTCTATCTGCCGCCCTGGTCGCTTTTGCGCGACCACCTTCTCGACCACCTCCTCGGCCACAGGCTTTATCTCTCTTTTGGCCTTTTCCCCGACCTCTCCCACGAGGCTGCTCAGCACGCGCCGGCGGCGAGCTGGCTGCTACAATATTCACCAGCAACTCTCTCCGTAGAGGGAGAGGTGGGTCCCTACGGCTCGCCATGTGTCAACACCTGTTACAGAGTAAAGATGAATTAGTAAAGTAAGGAAATAAATAATACAAATTCATATATACAAAAAACAAACATATGCATATAAAGATGAATTAGTACATTAAGGAAATAAATAATACAAAATCATATACACAAAAAAAAAAGTTGGGATGCATACAACTCATGATAGTCGGGATCATCTTTATCTTCTCCAGGATCAATAAAAACATCATCGTCACTATCACGCGTGTCGTCATGAATGATCTCTTCTCCGGGATCGGGTTCAGCGTCAACCACATTTCGAAAGCCTTTTTGTAACCGGTCAAGCAATGATAGGTCATCCGCATCAGTAACCTCTTGGTTTTCCACTTCTTCATCTTCCTCCTCGTCATCATCGCTAACCTCTTCGTCTTCCACTTCTTCTTCTTCCTCGGCATTGTCATTCTCTACTTCCATGTTCTGACCAAACTTAGAGGTTTTTTTGAAATAGTTTTTGGCCACACGTGTTTCTTGGAACAATTCTCCGTCATATGTCTCTGCGTCTATGTGAGGTTGATAATCCTCTTCTTCATTGGGGGCAGGTAGTTTACCATGTGGCGGCACGTCATAGACGACATACCAATCTTCGAGATTCTTTACACTTTGGCAGGCCCATGGAAGATAGAAAACGTGTGTGGCCTGTTGAGCCACAATATAAACATCGGCAACATTTAAACGGTTCTTCTGTTTAATTTCAACTAGCCCAACATGCTCATGAGTTCGTCTAGTGTCCTTCGGATCGAACCAATGACATTTGAAGACAACGACGTTCGGAGGATATTCACCATAATATAGCAGTTCATATATTTCTTCAACTATTCCATAATACTCGACTCCTCCATCTATAGCGGACACACCGGAATTCGTTGTTTTCCGATCAGACATAGCTTGCTCTTTCATACTAGTACGAAAGCGATACCCATTGATGTCGTATTTTTCATATGTATGGACCTTAAAGTCAAAACCATTTGTGATTTGTCTCAATTCAGCGTCCATCGACTCTGAATTAGCCTACAAGTTGAAACGGAAAGGCTTGTTGTATTAGTCGATACTGAGATGACGAAGAAATAAAAATGGCATGTATATTATATAAGAAGTACCGTTTGTGTAAACCAAGAGATGAAACCGGGATTTCCGCCTCCCCGCTTCTCAAGAAGATTAATCTCTTCGATGGAGTCTTTTTCGACCGGCACTCCATTCAAGAATTGTGCGACGAATCGACTGTATCAAATAATTAAGAGAAGTTAGACACACAACTCGTCAAGAAGTTGCGGAACAATTAATATGTATCGCGCACTTACTCGATGTATGGCCGCACTTCTGTCATGTTGGTCAAGATATAGAATGTAATGGTGCCCCATTCCTCGAAGGTCAACGTCTTTGTCTTCATAACCCCACAAGGTGCGAGGCTCCCTTTAAAGAGTTTGAACTTGGATTCATGTCGCTCGGGGTCGCCAGTATTGTACCGAGGCTTTGGATTATGCAAACTGTAATTAGTGGTAGCATAGTGTGTTGTCACGAAGTTTGCCACTTCCTCGACAACGAATGCCTCAGCCATTGATGCTTCAATTCTCCGTTTATTTTTACATTTTGCTCGAAGCGTCTTCTGCATTCTCTCAGTTGCATAGCACCAACGGTTTTGCACAGGTCCTCCCAATCTTGCTTCCATCGGTAGATGCAAAATCATATGTTGCATCGGATTAAACAAACCCGTTGGAAAGATCTTCTCTAACTTGCATATCAACTCCGACGCCAGTTTTTCCATCTTTTCTATCACAATAGGAGATAATTCTTTAGCACAAGGAACACAGAAGAAATAGCTTAGCTCTGCCCTTACTAGCCATTCGTCCTCGGGGATGTAGCCGCGCAACATCACCGTCATTATCCTCTCAAGCCATATATGCCAATCGTGACTCTTCAGCCCAAAGATTTTCAACTTTTCAAGACTTGCTCCCCTTGCTAAATTCACTGCATAACCATCGGGGAACATCAAAAAAAAATTTCACCCAGATGAGGATTTCCCTCATGTGTTCCCTTTTAAGATTGAACCATGCCTTTGGCTTCTCCCAATTCTTCTTCCCTTTAGGTTGTCGCATGTTCAGTGACTTCCTATTACACAGATTCTCCTGATCGACTCTAGCCTTAGCATTATCTTTCCCCTTATCAGTGCCGAACAATGTACCAAAAAGGGCCTCACCCATATTTTTTTCAGTGTGCATCATTCAATGTTGTGTGGAAGAGCAAGGTCTTTGAAATAGGGGAGATCCCAAAAGCATGGCTTGTGGGTCCAGGCGTGTTCCGTATTATATCCCAAGAAATACCCTGGTCGGTTCAGATCAGGCTCTAGTGAGTTCAACTGATCAAGAATGTGTGCGCCCGTCCTCATAGGTGGTGCCTCGTGCTCGACAACTTTACCTTTGGTGAAATTCTTCTTGTCTTTTCTGAATCCATGGTCCAGAGGCAGGAATTGTCTATGAAAGTCAAAGCAAGAATACTTGCGACCCTCCGGCAGCCAATGAAACTTTAGAGCAGACTTGCATTGCGGGCATGGGAACCTTCCGTGCACGCACCATGCAACAAAAAGTGCAAACACCGGCAGTTCATGCATGGAGTACATCAGCAAAGCATGCATTTGGAATTTTTTTGCTAGCTGCGTCATATGTCAAGATCCCATTATCCCAAGCTTCTTTCAACTCATCCATCAGTGGTTGCAAGTAGACATTCATATTTTTTTCCGGGATAGTTGGGCCCCGGAACTATCAACGTCAAGAAGATGTGCTTTCTTTGCATAAGTACTCCAGGGGTCAGATTGAGGGGCATGATGAATACGTGCCAACAACTATACTGGGTTGCCGTCACACCGAAAGGATTGAACCCATCGAGGCAAATGGCGAGTTCCACGTTTCTTGGGTCTTTGGCTTTACCTTATTTATGTATTTCATTGAACATCTTCCACGCTTCACCATCAGAGGGGTGGGTCAACATCAAATTCCCGTATTCATCTGTAGCACGTCTAATTCCATCTCTATGCCATGTCATCTGTTTTGCTATTTCTTCAAGCATGTAAAGCCGTTGAAGTCTTGGTAAGATCGGTAGGTACCGAAGAATGTTTACGGGTATTTTGCTCTGCGTCTTCTCACCAAGACCGTTGTCTACGAAAATATACCTAGAGGACTTGCAGTGTGGAAAATAATTATCATCCGCATACTCATGCCTAAATAAGACGCATCCTTTCTCATAAGCATGTATCCGCTCGATGGGCATCTTCAGTGCATCGAGTATTTTGTCTTAGTGGTATAGGTTTGCAGGCATAATATGATCGTCCGGTAGAAAGGGCCCGAATAAGGTCATCATCGCATCATAGCACTCTCTGGGCAAGTTGAATTGTGCCTTAAGAGCCATTGTTTGTGCGATGGCATCTAGTTGACAAAGCTTGGTGTGCGCATGCAGTGGGAGTTTTGAAGACTCCAGCATGGCATAAAAGACCTTGGCAGTTTCCTCCGGTTCTTCGTCCTCATGACGAGCATCGTTGTAGTCATTGACCATGTCTTCGATCCCTATACCACAATCCTCCTTGCGCTGACGCACTACCTCATGTCTGTCACGTTGGGCCGACTCGCCATGAAATGACCACAACGTATAATCAGGCATGAAACCACGCATTTGCAGGTGTTTACCCATTACATCCTTTGTCTGTTGTGAATAGTTCTTACATCTAGTGCAGGGGCACCATGTTCTTGGTTGGCCAGCACTAAATGCAACCTCTAGGAACTCCTCGGTCTTGGTCAACCATTCCTCAGTCATATTTTTCTGACTAGGGTGACCGGTGTACATCCACGCATGATCATTCATTCTGGCTAGCTAGCTCGTATGGATTAAGACAAGAAGGCATATAATTAATTACGGAGATACGGCATATGCACCTACTAGCTAATATGTAAAGATAGGTCCTAATCCCACCCGAATATGTGCAGATTGGATTCATTTCCCCATGCTCTCCTCCCGATCCGACGCAAAATTTTGACAGCACCTCCCTGCTGTTCTCCTGATACACGTCTCAGCATAAACCGAGAGAATGTGTACCCGGAGAACAACAAGGTGGCGCTGACGAAATCCTGCATCAGATCCAGAGGAGAGCATATCTGGGGAAATGAACCCAATCTACACATACTCGGGCTGTCCATGGATAACGTTGGACAATTCGAAAGAATCCAATTATAAATATGCAAATGAATGCATATTTATAAATGGAATCTTTTGAACGGGAGACGCATATGGGTTACGCAATGGAACCTTACATCTAAATTTTAATTATACCTAACTAGTATCATCGGCATGAAGGCCGGAACATAGCAAAGGAAAATAGAGCAAAATATTAATTATATTTATTTTCTAACTTCTTCTCTTCTTCTTTCTTCTTTCTTCTATTTCCTTTTATTCTTCTATATCTTTATCTCCTCCTCTTAGCCTTTCCTTTTCTCTCCTTTTCCACCTCCTTCTCTTCTTCCTATTCCTAACTACTTTTCCTTCCCTTTCCTATTCTTCCTTTTCCTTCTCTTTCCTATTCTTCTAGCTATAACACAAGACCAGGGCAACCATAAGCCACAAGATAACTAGCCCTAACTACTTTTACTTTACTTTTCATTTCATTTTACTTTTTTAAATTTTCATTACATTCCATTTTCTTTCAATTCATTAAAAATCTAACAAATGATTTTCAATAACTAACTAACTATTGTCTTAACTAACTACAAACTAACTAAATAATCTTAACTACTATAACTAGCAAACTAGAACCTGACTACTGATTTTAACTATCTTAATAATTTTAACTGACTAACTACTAATTTTTACTAAATAACTAACTAACTAATGATTTTAATTAAATAAATAACTAACTATTGATTCTGACTAACTACAATTTATCTACTGTTTTCAATATAACTAGTTAACTAAAATCTAACTGTTGATTTTAACTATAACTAACGAACTAAATATCTACTGATTTGAACTAACTAGAACCTAACTACTAATTTATTTTAACTATAACTAACTAATTAAAAAATTAAAAAAATGGTGGCTGCTAGGGTTGCTCACCGGAATGCCAGCCGACGAGGGGGGGGGCGAGGAGTCTGGCGAAGGGGTGGTGGCCGGGGACGACGATGGGGTGGTGGCGGCGTGCTCCTGCAGAGGCGGCGGCGGCGCATCAGAGTGGAGGAGAGGGAGAGGAGAGAAGGTGGAGGCGACGGCGCTCACCGGGGTTGTGGTGGTGGAGGTGGCGGCAGCTCGGGTGGTGGGGGAGGCGGCCGGGGTGGTGGTGGTGGGGGCGGCGTCTTGCAGAGGCGACAGCGACGCGTCAGAGTGGAGGAGAGGGAGAGGAGAGAAGGTGGAGGCGGCGGCGGCGCTGCGTCGAGGGGAGAGAGAGAGAGGGCTAGGGTCGCGCGAGTGGGGTTGGGAGTTAGGGATGGCTGCGCGAGTGGGGTTAAGGACCCGCTATGTCGTCAGCTGGCTGACGGCAACGTCTGCCGTTAGACTATGCCGTTAGCCAGCTAACGTCAAAGCTTCTCGCCATTACCCCATGACGGCAAGGGCCACGTGGCGCACGTGAGGCCGTCAGCAGTTCTTTGCCGTATGCTGATGGGCAGTATGTTGTCATCCAACGTACGGCTTACAATCGGCTGACGGCACAAAACATATACGCCGTCAACCATATCGTTGCCGTCAGCTTCGAACCCAGCTGACGGCCTTGTACCCTTTGCCATCACCCCTGACGTAAAGCTGACGGCAAAGGCTTTGCCTGACGGCAAAACTTCTTTTTCCTATAGTGGGCCTTTAGTAGGTGAGTGGGCTCATAGACCTAATGCCCGGTCTGGGCTTTAGTCCATCCCCCCGACAGATGCCCCCGTGCATCCCCTTCTCCATCAACAATCATCAAATCGTCCTCCGTGTCACTATATTTTTATCACTTCATGCGTTATGTGCTATGCTTGGAGCGTCTCGCTCTTGGGTTTCCTTTTTTAGTTGTCTTTAGCTTTGCTTGCTGTTCATAACAAGTTAGACCCCAGCTTACTTTGTGTGGGAGAGAAACACGCTCCACTTCAAACTAGAACACATCATAGGATTTTCATGCTTATCTTTTCTCTGTTGTGTGTTCTTTGTCTTTTCGTAGCTGCTCCCATGTTTAGCTCTTAGTTTTCTTGTTTAACTTTTGCAAGAGCCTTAGCTTTTGTTTAGTTTGTTGCTGGAACTCTCTTTCGTTTTCATGTTTATCTAGTTAAGATAGTTGGTTGTTGCACCGAGTTGTTTCTTGTATTTCAAGTAGGTAATTGAGGTTGCTATTTAATTGTAGTAGTAACTTGCAATAGTTTTGAGGTATTGTTGTGAGTAATGTTTGAACTTTTGGTGTCAAGATCTCTAGCCTATTAGTTATAGGTCTCGTATTTTGGGCAATCCGTGTTTATTTTCAAAACCTACAAAACTAGTTGAGAACTCTAGCTACTAGATGGATCACTAATCTTTAGAGGGATCGGATATTAGAGTACACTCACGTACCATGAGTCGAGGATGCGCAAGGATAAACAAACCCCCATACACTCCTCCTCGGGGTACTTGTCTCTTTGTGAACCTCCTCATTAGATTGAGAGTTACCGATAATAAGTGCATGAGTTCTTCAGACTAATGTAAGTATTGAAAGTTGACACTTCCACCTCCTCATATTTGCTAGCCTCTTCGGTATCCCGCATTGCCCTCTTCTCACTCCAAGAGTTGGCGTCGACCTCGCCGATGCAACCAAACCCTTGGCATGATACACTCTGTCATCATAAACCTCCTTATATCTTTCCTTAAAACAGCCACCATACCTACCTATCAAGGCATTTCCATAGCCTTTCCGAGATATATTGCCATGCAACATCCACCTCTTCATGACTTGATCTTCATGTCATACATGTTCCTGCTACACTGGCAGAGGCATACATTTGCATGCATCATGATAGCTACATCTTCTTTATGTTGAGTACCATGTAAAGTGTGAAGATCTTCTATACCTTCTTGTAAAATAGAGTGTTGCCCTTAAGTGAGGAAAAGATCCCAAAATGGACAAATTTAAAAGATCCCAAAGAGGACAAATGAGAGTTTAATAGAAAGAGCCACTGAGGCCAGCAAAAAAAATACAATAAAATAAAAAAAGGATAAAAAGAAATAAAAACAGAGAAAGGGGCAACACTACTATTCCTTTTGAAAGATCCACACTCGTACTCCCTCTTATCTTGTACTCCATAGAGATGATCATATATGCATATAGCTATGTGGGGACCTTCACACTATAGAACTTGGCTTGCATATTCCAAGGATGAGCCTCCTCAAATGAGCTCTAGGTCTTCATGAGCGAGCAAGTTGGATGCACCCCCACTAATTCCATTGGAGAGCTTTCCTTAGCTCATATGTGCATCCGTTGCATGAAAATCGCTACTACTCACATCATATCTATCATCTGGCTCTCTCGCCTATGATTGTCCTCACTGATGTGAGCCTTTCTCACCCTTTTTGTCTTCCACCTCCACCATATCTCTCTATTTGCCATCCTAAGTGTCAACTCTCGTGCTTACGCTCATCCATTGCATGAGTGCTCAAAATATCGAAATGGAGTGGGTCAAATTGACTTTTACCTGGCTAGTGGTCTGGGGACGAGTCAAGATAATATTCCAATGAAGACCAAGTGTGAAACTTTAGTAGATTGAGTTATCAACAAAAATATTTTTCTCTCGTATTCCCATATCAACCTTCTTGAACCCAAACACCATCTGGAGACATTCGATTCACGGACAGCAGGAGCTCTTGCACCTTTATGTTCTTATGTTACTTGTTTCAATGCTAACATAGACTCTTGATTGTTACTCCTTGAATTGAATTAGATACCTTGATTTCTTTACTTTCAAAATTATTATATGGTTGTAAGCATGTCACCAAAGAAATTATGCTTGTTATCATTTACCTACTCGAGGACGAGCAAGAATTAAGCTTGGGGATGTTGATACGTCCCAAACGTATCTATAATTTCTGCTTGCTCCATGCATGTTTTCTGTGATATTGCTATGATATAGATACACTTTCATACAATTTTTAACATATTAACTCAGTGCACCACAGTGTCAATTCCTGTTTTCTGTTGTTTTTCTATTTCAGGTTTCCCCCATATAAAAAGTGCGCCAAAATTCGGGAAAAATCAGATAAAAATCAGCGTGAACGAACCTTCCGGAATCATGAAGGTGGGGCCAGGGACCACCACCAGGGGCCCAGGCACCCTGGTGGCGCGCCCTAGGGGCTGGCCGCGCCAGGTGGGCCCCCTGGCTGCCCACCTTCTACTATATATTCTCCATGACAGTATTCTTCCGAAGACAGAACCCTTTTTCGCGATCACTCCTCTGTTCCGCCGCCGCCGTGCTTCCAACATCGGGAGCGCCAGAAGACCTCTTCCCTGCACCCTGCCGGAGGGACGATCGACCTCTGGGAGCCTCTCCTCCAGCATGGATGCTTCTCGGATGATCCGTGAGTAGTCTACCTTGTACCATGGGTCTGTGATGAGTAGCTATGTGATGTTCTCCTCCCCTCTTTGTTCTTCATGGATTAGACCTCGTGAGCTGCCCTACATGATCGAGGAACATATGTAATTTTCTGCTGTTGCTATGCTGAGTTTTCTAGGATGTGATGGATTATGAGACTATGTTCAGTTTATGATTGAGTAATATATTTGGTTCTTATCTTTTATATTGTTCTTGAGTAATTCTTGCATGTTCTCCGTTGCTATTTATTGCTTTGGCCAAGTAGTAGGTAGTGACTACAAGAGGGAACATTATGCTCGATTGTGGGTTCATGCCCCCTGATGACACGCGTGAGTGACAAAAACATGAGTCTAGGGGATGTGTTGTTGCCACAAGGGGGAAAAGAACGGTGCTTGTAACCACGGTTGCAAGTATTGTTTACTTTACGCAAAGTGTTTTTTAATGCAGTTGTCTGTTGCTTTGGGTTTACACTTTGGGTGGGGCTCACAACTTAATACCAGCAAGATGTTCTGGGTAAATATCTCAAGGTGGATGATTAGTAGTAGATGCAGTTGGATTTCGGTCTACTTATTTTGGCATACCGCCCATGCTTTTGAGCCTCGTCCTTTCTTTGTAGCATATTTAGAATTGGTTTGCGCCGGTAATCCTGTCAATTTCCCAGTTGTGATTTGTTTACCTCGCATAGCAGTTTTATCGTCTTTTCGGAGAGAGACATCACAAGTGAACATCACGGGACCCTCGTCCATATTCTCATCACTGTTTACACGCTTATTTATTTTCCGCTTTTACTTTCTAGCTTCTATCACCATTATCATTATCCCTTGTGTTTGATCCTTTGTAAACAACAAGACCGTAGAGATGGACAACCTCTCTGAACTTCATTGGGAGCAAAGTTATTTGTGTTGTGTGCAGGTCCACATCAATTCCGCCGTTGACACCCACTTTGCCGCTTTTGTGTCCTACGGGAGACAAAACCTATCCTCTACATAGGGGAAATTTGTTGTTATCCTACATCTCACCTTCCACTTGGGGTAACCAACAAAGGGCGAGAAGCCATTATCATCTCTCGCAAATCATAGCTCTCCTCACAGAGGGGCTTCAAGTAGGCCTTCATCCCAATTAAGACTATCACCCATACCCTCCAATTGAAGCCAAGCTTGGCAGGCTCATCATCGTGAGATGATTAGCCGCTTGGCTTCGGGAGGCGGAGGGTGCTCTTCCTCTCCTGCTAAAGCTTCACTTTTCGGGTCTAACGGTCGTTCTGTGAGCTTTCAGCCAGACATGGGGTAGAGAAGTCGTGGGAAATGACCATCTCCACTGCCGGCAACCCCTAAAATGGGGCACCTTCTATCCTGTCCTGCACCTTCTCTGTCGAGAACCCTAGAGCCGCATTGAAGCTTCTTCATCATTGGGAGACGGAAGCTAACAAAACTAGACATGGACGACCCACCATGTCCGCAGACATAGTTTATATTAGATTAAACTCATGTATTTTTTCATGTTTTCATGAAAATCGTCTAATTTACATGAATTGTGTCCTTTTTGTGTAAAGTACATCCAAATTTGAATGTATTCCATTTGAGTTTATACCATTTTGTCGAATCTTTGTTAAAATGCTTGTGGATAATTGCGCCTACGATTGGATAAGGCATCTCCAACGCTATCCCTAAAAAGGACACACTATTTGCTCACGGTCCGTGTCCGCCGACATGATACAACAACGCGGACACGATACAACAACAATGAAAAAAATAGCGTGCTAAACAAAATAGAGGTGGCCTCCTTCAGATCCTATATAAGTTATATCATGCTACATTTAATAAGAATTTGTAAAAAATATACCAGATATAGCCAAAAAAATAAAGGATTTCAATAATAATAAGGGATATAGTTCAATAATAAGGGAAATAGTTCAATAATAAAGTACTAAATCGTTTTTAGGTAGTCTAACATCAAAAATACATAGAGCATCAGCATAATAAAAAGTACTTATTCAGAATCAGATGTCGTCGGAATCTCAATTAATAAGTATTAACCTCTTCCTGACAGCCAAAGTACTCCAGATAGCTAGGTAGTTAATAAATTAATGATCAATCAGAGGCTAGAAGTTACCATAGATAACTTGCAAGTTGGAAGTTTGTATCACAACCGAACAAAACATACTAACACCTAGCAAACATCCTAATTGAACACACACATATCATAGATATGGAAACACAAACAACTTGACAAATGCCTCACTTGTCGGTGGCTCAGCTAGCTGCGACATCGTACCACCATGAACGAATGGGGGAATACTGATCGAATTGAAGGAAGCAAGATAGATAATGGAGAAATGGATAGTTGGAAACTGGATGAGTTGGGTATGGTGAGATTAGTGCGATATAGCATGCTACATGCTATCCCGCAATAGCGCAGTATAGCATCATAGCGAGCAATATCGCCAAAATTTAGTTTTGGGTCTCCCCATATGCTATAGCGTGCTATTAGCGAAGAAATAGCATGCTAATTTTTTTCATTTTATGAAAGTGAGCCATCCAACCATAACCATCAAATTCGGGTAAAATGATGGGTCGGGTAGATCGAGCGGACAAATTATTTTGACAAAGCACATGAAAAAGAGAAAAAAGTGCCACATAGTAAGATGAAGTTGAAGATGCTATTTTCAGACACATCCAAAACCTCCAAAAAAGGTTCACATTTACAGAAAAATGGATGTCCAAACCACAGATATATAAAGTTTTATTAGTTGATAAAAATGAGTAAAAATAATCCCCAACCTAGGATCAAAACATTTGGGAAGGTTTAGGATCTCCTCTTCGAGGTGCCCTTGGAGAAACTCCAACAGCGCGACGCATTTGTCCATTTTGGTCCGCTGGCCTCAGTTTGGGTCGCCGTGGAAAAAAAACTTGGCCCAACAAGGCGACGCGAATGGACCCATGTCCATTTTTTGGTCCGTCGCGACCCAATTGCGTCCCAAATATGCGTCCGATTTGGGTCTGCGTGGACTCGCATTGAACACGCTATATCCTCCCCTTGTCCACCTGCCCGGCCTGTTTGTGTACCACTCCTCGTGGCCTCCAATTCCTAAATCCTCTCCCACACTCTCGCCATGCTGACACACAGCCCACCGCCGCCTGTTGACACAGGAACACGTTCATGTGTACCCGCAGCGCCGAGGGAGATACTCCACAACTCATGTGGCGGGAGGCTTTCTAGAAGCGCGATAATAAAGACAGTCTGGCAGGCTCTTTTGAGACCAGACACCACGGTTACTCGGGAGGCACCCCGTCGGAGTACCCAGCGAAGATTGGCTGCTCCAAGTCGTCCTAAACACCCCAGGAGCTTCTTGGATCATAGCCTCAAATTCTGAATAACAACGAAGAACAAGAAGCAAGGTACAAAGGAGATAGATAGATGAACGATAAATATATAGATGTGTTTTGTTTTTGTTCGATTGTGTGTTGTTTGCAATCGGCCGTCGCCTCATATATATATATGAGGGGGTTGGTCTTCCCGTGCATGTCAAGTATTCGGGCTAGTCTTCTCGTACAAGAAAAGAACTCGGGACTCTTTCCAAATCAGCGAAAGAGAACGGAACATGAAATCCCCTCCAAGTCGGCATCCTTTCCAAGTTAGACTACTCGGTGAACCTGACTTGGCTAACTCTGCGTGCCCGCTTCCGAATTGAACCGCTCGGTGCACCGGTCTCCGAGTTAGAAAAAAACTGAGTATGAGTTAGAAGCACTCGACCATTCGGTCATTCCTTGCTTCTGATTAACGATTACTCGGTCATTCCTTGCTTCTGAGATAGAAGCACTCGACCATTCGTTGCCTCCGAGTTAGAAGTACTCGGTATGTTCCATGCTTCCGAGTCAGAAGCACTCGGTATTTCCGAGTAACGAATAACTCGATGCATTCTGGCTTCCGAGTAACGAGTAAAAGAACTCAGTAAAAGCACTCGGTAAATGCCTCTGACGAGGGGATGACCCCACGACTCCTATGGATGGGCCTACCCGGTGTATCCGAAGACAGAAGGCCCACAAGGATGCCGCCTGGGCCGAGCCTTGTCCCACTAGTGCCACCGACGAAGGAGTCTGCGACTGGTAAGGAAGGTGCAAACCTGCCGTGCGGTACAAGATTAGGGTTAGGAAACCTCACCTATAATCCAAGACGGATTCCCCGAGACCTGGCCTAATATATAAAGGCTGGGAGGGGAGACGTCAAAGGCAACCAACACACAATCTTCAACCCTAGTCTTGTGCGCTCTAGCCTTGGCCTTCCCTGTAATCGCATCTCCAAGCAATAATATCGAGCAGGAACGTCTCCTCCTGTTAGACGACAAGCTATCGTCCAACCTGTGCCTCTCATGACTAACCCAGGGTCCCTGACCATGGGATTTTCCGGGGTTTGATCCCCGTCAATTGGCGCCGTCTGTGGGAACTACACAGGTTGGAATCACGATCTCGGTGGTTCCGTCTTCAGCGAGCCACAACTCAAGAGCAAGAACCAGATCCAATCCACCCGAAGAATTCAAGATCACGGCAAACATCTCTTCCTCCCCATCGAGATTGCTCGGCCTGCAGCTGTGCCAAGACCAATACTATGGCGGCAACCGAGTCCACCGGCACTGAAGGAGAAATCGACGACCCAAAAGAAAGGCGTGAGGGTTCTACGCAGAAATCCCAATCGACGAACTACAGCACGAAGCAGAGGACCTGCCGACCACTCGACGACCCACCGCCACCCAGGAACCCGCCGCACAACAAGACACCGACTCCGAGCTCGAGATCAGCGATCGTCAAAATCACCGCCAACAAAGAAGAAATCAATGACCTAGAAGACAGGCGCGAGGATTCTACGAAGAGGCCCCACTCGACGAGTCGAACTATACAGCCACGCGCTCGCCGACCACTCGACGACCCGCCGCCGCGCGGACAGCTGTCGCCCACCAGGACAGCAACTCTGAGACTCAGACCGGCGAATACTACGACCCAGATCGAATACCAGACGAATTCGCCAACCTCATAAAGAACCAAAATCTGAGCGAGGGGATCGAAATCGACCCGCGAGTCCACGAGCACCCGGCGCATCACGCGCAGATCTTCCGAATCTCAAGGAGGAAACGGCATGCCGGATCCAGCAAACTCACGGTCAGGGAGCAGCTAGAAGGACCCTGCATGATCCACTGCTTCGAAGACGACCGACGATACATCAGATCGGGTCACACTCTAGGAGACTGCCGCCTGTTCAACGAACTCGCCGACAACCTTAAGAAGGAAAAACAACGAGAAGCCAAGCGCACTCGACGAACCGAGCAGTCGCCGACTCCAAATCCTGAAAGACGCTACAACCCGCATCAAGGACAGGTGTGCATGATCCAAGAAGGCAGGGTATCGCAAGCTCAACAGGACGCCTACACCCTGCAAGCTAGAGCAGCCGGGAACCTAAACACAGTCGAAGTCTACCATCTACACAACGCAGAAACTAGTATAACGTTCTCCCTGAGCGATCACCCGCCTGCAGTCCCAAGGCCGGGGCACACGCCCCTGGTACTCAATGCTCAAATCGGAGGGTACGACATGGACAAAATCTTCATGGACGGAGGCAGCAGCATGAAAATAATCTTCGTCAGCACCCTACACAAGATGCTGATCCCACGATCAGTATGGAAGAAATAAAGCACCGTGTTATACGGAGTAGTCCCAGGAGAAGCGGCTACTTCCCTTGGAATAATCGAGCTCGAAGTTGTCTTTGGTAGCAGACGCAATTTCTCAAGACACACCCTCGAGTTCGAAGTACTCGATTGGCAGTCGCAGTACAACGCCATACTGGGACGTCCAGCATTCGCGCAATTCATGGCAATTCCGCACTACGCCTACCTCAAACTCAAGATACCAGGATCCGCGGGCGTCATTACAGTCAACGGAAACTTCACCAAATCAGACCAATGTGATCTCAATTTCCACAAAGTTTCCGACACCTTTGGATCCGAGAAAGAACTCACAGAAATAGCCATGGAGACAGACAAAAGTATCTTTCCGCTAGCAAGTCGAAGCGAGTCAAAAGAGTATGGTCGAGACTTCAGGATCGACAGCGACATGGTCACCTACCAGGTGCACCCGACGAACCCAGAAAAAACAGTCTGCGTGTACGCCCACCTCCCCGGAAGAGCAAGCAACTTCCCTCATCGCTTTCCCCTGTGAACAATGGGAAATCTTTGCCTGGTGCCCAGCCGACATGCCAGGAGTACCGCGCGAGTTCGCGGAGCACGCGCTGCGTATCAAGCCAAAAACCAAACCAGTGAAGCAAGCACTACGAAGATTCTCAGAACCCAAGCTGATACGTCCCAAACGTATCTATAATTTCTGCTTGCTCCATGCATGTTTTGTGTGATATTGCTATACTTTTGATACACTTTCATATCTTTTTATAACATATTTTGGAACTAACCTATTAATGGTTGCAAGAGTGCACAAGGTCTTGTTTTTTTACTTTATGTGTAGGAATTACTTGGATAAAGGGAAAATCACAAAAAGGAGCCTTGTAGGAGTTGGACTCTAACTCTCCCGAAATCTGTCCCCACCAGAAAGGTTTAAAAGATCGCCTCGGAAACACTAGAATACGGCCTCAAACGGAAAAACTTAAAACTACAAAGTTGTAGGGAATTTTTTTCCAACAGATTTAGACGTAAAATTCGGCCCAATCGGAGTTCGGACGCTTACAGAAACCCCGAAATACAGAAGACATAATCTGGATGACGGGAATCCGAGAGTATATATAAAGAGAGGAAACCTAGGTCAAAGGGCACCACGAAAATTCCTCCCCTTTGGCAGCCGTCTTGAGGGCGAGATCAATCTCCACAGCAGCACCATCTCCAAGGAAGAAGAAGGGGCCAAGGGCCGCTGCCCCCATGAGCCGTGGCCACTGCCGTGGTCGCGGGCGCCGCCGTCGCCGTCTCCTTCATCTCCTCCGGGCTGCACCTCTCCATCAACAACTCTCCCTCTCACCATGTCCATGTGTGAGTAGTTACTCCTCAGGGCTAAAGCTTGTATGTTGATCTATGTGGTTTCTCTCTCTCCCATGATGTGACATTTGTTGTGATCCTAGGCTATGTTAATCTAGGGTGATCCCATGATATTTCCCCTTCCTCTATGTATTGGATTGATGTACTCAATTGATCTTATCTAGTATAATCTCCGAGACCAAGGTGACAACGGTTTATTGGACATGGGTTAGAAGAATATTATCATGAGTGATTTCCACTTTTTTGTGTGGATTGAAGATTGAGAGTCTCTTGGTGCTTGTCTTTGACTATCGTTTAGATATGTTGTGGTGATTGTGGTACTCTCTTTGGATGGCCGCGGTGACATTGGGAAATCCATAGATTGAGAACTACGAACTCTGAGGTGTGCTTTTGTAGCCCTAAACAATTCTCGTCCTCTCTTGACCACAAAGGAATGACCTCCGAGTACGTCTCCATTGCATGTTTTATGGGAAATATCATATGATTAGACTATGTTAATGTTGTTGGGAGTTGCCAATAGTGAAAGTATGAAGCCTAGGCCTTGTTTCCATCATTGTTACACCGTTTGCACTCACTTTTGTTACTTGTTTCTTTGCTGCACTTTTTATTACAGTTTTATATTACTTTGTTTTATCACACCTATCACCCATATTTTACCATCTCTTCGCCGAACTAGTGCACCTATACAACTCCTAGTTGTATTAGGTGTGTTGGGGACACAAGAGACTTCTTGTATCTTAATTGCAGGTTTGCTTGAGAGAGACCATCTTCAACCTGTACTTACCTGAGTTCAATAAACCTTAGGTCATCCACTTGAGGGAAATTGTTGTTGTCCTACAAACCTCTGCGCTTGGAGGCCCAACATAGTCTACAAGAATAAAAGCTTGCGTAGACATCAAGCTATTTCTGGTGCCGTTGCCGGGGAGGTGAGTGCTTGAAGGTATATCTTTAGATCTTGCAATTAAATCTTTTCATTTCTTGTTTTTATTTTCACTAGTTAGGCTTTATGGAAAACAACAAAAATATTATGAGAGAGCTTTATGAGCTCTACCTTGAGTTGGGACATGAAGTGTTTGAAGAGAAAATGAAAAAGCCTATGGACCTTTATTATTTTCATAACACTCATGATAGTAGTAATGTTATTTGCATGTCTTCTTTGAATACTTTTGATACTAATGATATGCAAAGCCATAAGCTTGGGGATGCTACATTTTATGAAGATGATCTTTTTAGCCCCCCAAGTTTTGATGAGGAAATTTATTTTGATGATACTTTTCCTCCTATCTATGATGATTATTGTGATGACACATATGCTATAAAGAATGAATGTTTGGAAGTGTATCATGATAAGAATGATTCATGTGATAGCTATTTTCTTGAGTTTGCTCCCACTATTACTAATGAGAAGGATTTTGCTTATGTGGAGAGTAACAAAATTTCTATGCTTGTGGATCATGATAAGGATTTTTTATGTGATACTTATATTGTTGAGTTTATTCATGATCCCACTGAAAATTATTATGATAGGGGAACATATGCTTATAGATATTTCAATAATATAAAGTTTCCTCTCTTTATGTTGAAGGTTTTGAAGTTGCACTTATTTTGGCTTCATATGCTAATATCTTTATGCTTCAATGAGTTATTTCTCTACAAGATCCCTTTGCATAGGAAGCATGTTAGACTTAAATGTGTTTGGTATTTGCTTCTTTATGCTCTCTTTTGTGCTTCAACTCTTATTCCTACGAGAGCATCACTAAAATCTTAAGCCTAGCTAATGGCTTTAAAGAAGCGCTTTCGGGAGGCAGCCCGCAACGAATTTAGGATTTCTTTTTTTTTCCTTCTGTTTTTAGTGGTCTTGATGATTGTTACTACTGTAGCAACATCATTGTATCTTTACTTTTCAAGCTTTGTGCCATTTATAGCCTCATATGACAAGGGAAGTGAAAGTTGTGACATGCTTTCCAGAAAACAGTTTCCGTCCTCGTGACTAGAAAAAAATCACAGAAAAATCCCAGTTCATCTTTTTGAGCTGATTTTTTTACACAGCGTGCTCTATACAATCACAGAACTTTCGTATGTTTTGAGTTTTTTGATTTGAGTTGCAGAAGTACCCCTGAAAAATTCTTTACTAACAGTTGTTCTGTTTTTCACAGATTCTACCACGTTTTGTCTCTCCTAACTATTGCAAACCTTAAGCTTGCTTTTTCTTTGCAAAAACCTTTTGGAAATCTTGAGAAACTGTAGCTCTTCAAGAATATCTTTATATCCAGTAGGGAAAAATTATTTATTAAGGGTACTAACCTCTCTAATCAGCTTATGATGAGTTATGTATGAAGGGAGTTTTCAAGTGTGCGATGGAAGATGATGAAAGAAGATTCGAGAGTGTCAAGCGCTCAAGCTTGGGGATGCCCCCATGCATCCCCAACAAATATTAAAGGAGACTCAAGCTTCTAAGCTTGGGGATGCCCCCGTGCATCCCCTTCTCCATCAACAATCATCAGTTCGTCCTTCGTCTCACTATATTTTTATCACTTCATGCGTTATGTGCTATTCTTGGAGCGTCTCGCTCTTAGGTTTTATTTTTAGTTTTCTTTATCTTTGCTTGCTGTTCATAACAAGTTAGATCCCGTCTTACTTTGTGTGGGAGGGAAACACGCTCCGTTTGAACTAGAACACATCATAGAATTCTTCATGCCTATCTTTTTGCTGTTATGTGTTCTTTATCTTTTCGTAGCTACTGTCATGTCTAGTTTTAGTCTTAGTTTGTCTTAGCAAGAGCCTTGGATTTTGTTTAGTTTGTCGCTGGAACTCTCTTTAGTTTTCATGTTTATCTTGTTAAGAGAGTTGGTTGTTGCACTGAGTTATGTCTTGTCTTGAAAGTAGGTAATTGAGGTTGCTATTTAGTTTTAGTAGTAACTTGCAATGGTTTTGAGGTATTGATGTGAGTAATGTTTGAACTTTTGGTGTCAAGAGATCTAGCCTATTAGTGATAGGTGTCGTATTTTGGGAAATCCGTGTTTATTTTCAAAACCTCCAAAATTAGTTGAGAACTTTAGCTACTAGATGGATCACTACTCTTTGGAGGGATCGAATATTAGAGTACACTCACGTACCATGAGTCGAGGATGCGCAAGGATAACCATGTAGGAGATATGCCCTAGAGGCAATAATAAATGTTATTATTTATCCCCATGTTCCTAATTATGTTTATATTCCATGCTATAACTGCTATGGTTCTCGAGTCTGCAATAACCACGAGGCTCGGAGGAAGACTCATATGCACGTGTGGAATAATAAACGGATAAAAAAAAAAAATATTCCTAGTCTCGCCTCTAAGACTAGCTCAAGTGTTGCATGATGGTTCTGTTTTCCTGATCATGGGCATGACTATGCCGGCAATTTTGAGGGCACAATGTTAGAAGAACATTTGTGTTGAATCGACCCGAATTGATGTTATGCTATGAGATACATTCGTCACAAGTTAATGGTTAATAACACAGAGAAAGTTGTGCGTTTGCATAATTCCTTAGACCATGAGAGTATCGAGTTCCTTCGTACTTGCTTCGTGAACTTTGGGGTTTTGTTAAACGTCATCTGTAAAAGGGTGGCTATTACGGCAGCTTGCGGGTTCACGGAAAAGTATGACAAGGAACTAGGTAGCTCGAGATTGGGATTTGCTCCTCCGTCGTTGGAGAGATATTCTTAGGGCCCTCTCAGTGTTACGGTATCCACCATCGTCTGGCCAGACACAGTGTGATTTGATCACAGGGATGCCGGAACGCGGGAACGAGAAAAGAGAACAATACCAGGAACGAGGTAACTGGCATAGTGGACAAGTTGTTGATTCACGGGGATGCCAATAAGTCTCACCTCGGGTATTTGTAATATATCGCGAAGCAACAGGAGTAGCACACAGCAACTAAAGGTTCACTCGAATAATTCTTCGTATGGGTATAGGGATCAATATGGATGTCCTCGGTTCCGCTATTGATCATTGATCGGAAAGTGTTCCGGTCATGTCTATACTTCATCGAACCTACAGGGTCACACGCTTAAGGGTCATCTATCTGTTGAATACTAGACAGGGAGTCTGAGATAAAGTCACCGGAAAGGTTTCGGAGACGGCGGAAAAGTTCCGAGAGAGAAAACCGAAAAGTTGTTTCGGGGTAAACCACTAAGCCGAAAAGGTTTCGGAGAGCACCTGGTAATTTTGGAGAGTGCCAGAATTGTTCTGGTAACTTCTGGAATTTTTCTGGAGAAAAGATTAAAATATTTTTTTCGGAAATATTTCGGAGCTGCCGGAAATGTTCCGGAGCTGCCGGAAATGCTTAGGTTGCTTTTCGCAGATGAAAATCACTAATCCGGAATTGTTTCGGAACGCGCCCAAAATCATTTTAGTGGGTGTTGGAATTATTCTAAGACCCACAGAAATATTTTCGGATTTTTCGGACGCGAAAAAGTGGTGTCATGAATAGTAAAAAGTACTACTTGAGATATTTTTGGAAAGCCTTCTAGAAGGACTTGGGAGCCAAGAAAGCCCCCTTGGGTTTCCTATAAATAGAGGTGTGAGGGCAGCCCCATATCCTTGATCCAAGCTCTCACTTGAGTTCTCAACACATGCCATGCAATTATCTGGCTTCTTCTCTCCCTCACACGAAATAGTTTCGTAGAGCCGAAAGGCTGTCTAGGTTCCGGCAGGAACTAGTTCTGGACGGCGAAGCCCTGTCGGATAGCTGACACCGTATGTGTGCAACCCCGTAGAGAGGTCGTAGTTTCGATCTTTTGCCCGAGGGGCTGTTCGAGGGTCCTCCCGAAGGGCTGTCCAAATTATCGTTCGAGTTTCAAGGGTCCTCCCGAAGGGCTGTCCGTGACACCGTCCGAGGGACTGTCCGACCGCCTCCCGGAGCGCTGTTCGAGGAGCAGACGAGGGAGAACATCCTCGCGGTTGGGAGGTTGTAAATCCTAGCTGCGGGGATCTGCACCGACGATCTACATCGACTCTACTTCCGCTGCGCTACGAGTCGGTAACGATCAGATCAAAACCTTGTATGCAGTCTCCATAGTGGTCCTGGGCGTGTTCGTAGTGCGGAAATTTTTGTTTTCTGCCGCGTTCCCCTACAGTGGCATCAGAGCCGTGCTTTGCGTAGATGCATGTTGCGATCTAGAATACATAGAGATGTATGGGTATTGCATAATATAATTTTGGAGTAGATTAGATCTATTGCTCAAAATTATTTATGCGGGTGACAGATGAAATCTGTTACTCGATGTTCTTGTTGCTTCCCTAGAATTTGCATATTTCTGATGTCGATAACAGTATGGTGGAGTTTCAAAGTTCTGGCAATCTGCGATCCTGATTGATCAAAGAAGTGCTAACAGTTCGTTGAATTCCACCATAGTTAGAGAAAGAAGAAATTCTGCAGACTAAAGGGCAATGCAGATATGATCTGCACGGGGATCACGCGTATGACGAAGTTCAGTATGGGGCTCGAGATTTTATTATCTCGTGTTTCATACACCCCGCAAAGTTAATCTAGCGACTTGAATAATCATGCTTGATGATAAACGTTGGTAGCTGCGGTTTAAGTCAAAACCTTAGAAGCCACGTAAAATAAAATTTTGCATAAACCGATTAGAGGTGTCTAACTTGGTTTTGCAGGATGTGCATGTGATGTGGTATAGCAAAGCTCATATTAATTTGATTATGTATGAGATGACTATATAATGTAAATTTATTAACATGACCTGCGTGTCATGATTCGGCATGATGGCTGGAGCCATATGATTGTCACTTTAATGACCTGCGAGTCAACCTTATGTAATGCACTTATTTTATTAGCTATAAAGATAGCAATATTATTTGGTGCATCGACAAGGTGGTGGCAAACTTCGCGAAGGTGAACTCCGACGCAAATGCCAAAGACGAAGAAATACTTGACTTCTCCGTCAGAAGGGGCTATACCATATCATGCAATTATGAATTACCTGAGATGTTTATCCCTTAAGTTGCACCCTTCTTGTTTGCGCGGTAGTCGCTTTTTATTAGGGTGATCTCTCACTTAAAATATCAAGTAGTTAGTGTTCTCCCAAATGTAGCACCGTCACAGCATCTATCCTTTCGGGGTGCGCCATGGATGCATGGGTACGAACGATTGGAGAAATGTAAGGCGGGTGAGGTCAGACCTCGCAGCAAGATCACTTGGTTGTCTTGACGTTCATGGCAGGATCGTCCTGAGCTCGGAACACACGCATCGAAAGATGAACAAGAGTCACATAGAGATGTGATCGGCAAGTTGGCCTACCAAATCAAAATCCTCGTCATGAGATGATGATTCTATGGCGTTGTATTGATATTTGGATCTTGAATCACTCATAATCAATTTTGAGAGATATTGATTTGAGTGGGAGCGCATTTTAGAATTAACTTGTTTAATTCTGAGTGCAATTAATTATGAACACTGTCTAAGTATAATTTGCTAATAGTTGTAGAATAATGGCTCGCGTTTCCACCTTCCCTATTAAAATTGAATAAGCTGTTAAATATCTGGTCAAAACTTTACGGTTGGTAACGTAATGTGAGGATTGTCCTCAAGAGTGCCGAGAAGGATTTTGTCCTATCGCATGCTTTCGGTGTCCTCCCGCTAATGCTATGGATGATGTGACTCTCATCCTTCGATCCAAAAGCTAGAATTCCATTGTGGTCAAGTGCAATACGTTTGCTTCCATAAGACCCGAACTTCACAAGTTTGGGATAGTTATGTAATATTCATGGAACTGAAAATTGTTTTCAGATACAGACAAAGGCTAAAAGATATGAGATATCCAAAGCAATATTTGTTTGCAAAGTATTAGTAAAGTGTTTACTGGGCATTTGACTGATAAGAGAGGGATCCAGAAGAACGCCTGTCATATGATGAAGGTGAATAAAACAAACAACTTAAAGAGAAAGGAAATGTCCAAAGGGTGTTAGTATGACTCACACGCCTAGGAAGTCCGGGGCTAACGCCACTCTTAAAGTTGGGTGCTTCTTCTGAGAGTAGGAGAAATATATTGAAAGTTAAACTGTTAAAAGTATAAGGGCAAAAAGAAAGAAGACTGGAATGTCCAGCTCATGTATAAAAGTCATGAAAGTTATTGATGTATGGAAGGCTAGTCAAAAATAAATAGTTCTTGGGAATTGTGATTAAACAGTTAGTCCATAATTCTTGGGTATTATGATTAAAAGTTGATCACAGGAATACCCGCTCGATTGCATTCTGTTGCAACTCGATGCAAGAACCACTACGGCCTAAAAGACTTGCCAGTAATGAGGTTTAGATACGCGCTGGGAACATAGTAAAAGTTACTATACCTTCCATCGGTGTATCACCATCTGTATTTATTTTCATAATTCGTTTTAGAGTTTTATACACTCTAGCCCATTGCATAAAGTATGTTGCAAGAAGGTTGTTCATAAAAGAACAATTGTTGTTCAGTATTATGAATAACATAAAGGGCCATGCTTCCATCGGGGATGGGATGTATGTTACGAATATTGATGGTAATAGGATACATCCATAACAATGACGCTAAATGTCGAAAGACTAAAAGAATACCACATATGTGTGGCACTGCATTTGGTCACATTGGAGAAACCCGCATGGAGAAATTCCACAATGATGGATTTTGAAGTCATTTGATTATGAATCATCTCACACTTGCAACTTTCGTCCGAAAAGTTAAGTGACTGAAATACCGTTCACAGGCCATGAGGAATGAACAACAAACTTATTGGTGATCATACATTTGATGTGTGTAGTCCGTTAAATGTTGTTAGTAGTGGATTTATCTATCTTCAGAAAAGACTCAAGTAGATATATGGATATTTACTTGATGAGACGTAAGTCTGGATCTTTTGAAATCATTCGAAAGGTTTTCAAAAATGAAGTGAAAGTTATTGTGACAAGAAAATTATGTTTCTACAATTCGATTGCAGAAAGGAATTTTTGAGTTACAAGTTTAGCCAATGTCTGATGAGTTGTGAAAAGAGCTTTCATAACTTGCACCTCCCGGAACACCACTGCAAGTGGAATGTCCTTGAAGATGTAATCAAACCATTTATGACATGGTAAGATCAAAGATGACATAAATCAATTTGCCATTATTCCTTTTAATGTAATGCTTTAGAGACTGCGGCTTTTACACTGAAAGGAGCGCCATCAGGTCTGTTGAAATGACGCCATGGTATGGTACGCCCAACCATGTTTTATCTTTTCTTAACATTTGGAATATGGGGATTGTGTAAACTGTTTACAAACCTATTCCAAATCAGACAAGTGCTACTTTGTAGGTTATCCCAAATTATTGGGAATTCCTCCACCACTATACCGAGGCAAAAGGTTTTGCCACAAAGAACGGTATGCTTTTAAAGAGAATGGTTCTTGAAAAAAGGTGAGTGGGAGGACAGTGCAACTCGACGAGATAACAGTATCTTCGTCATCAGATCAAAGGAAAGGAACCTTGGAAGTGATTCCAGAGTTTCCTACTGCAACTGATACGGAAGCCTCTACATGAGATGTATGGACTTCGGTCAAACTTGCAACTGAGCCACGTAGGCAAAACTCGTGCAAACCTCTCAGGTGCGCAAACGAGATATTGTTGTTAGACAACAGCATACCTACAATAATCAAGGAAGCGATGATGGGCCCTGACTCCGGAATTGGCTAAATGCCAATACAAATCCGAGATAGTTTCCATATACGTAATTCAAGATTGTATCTTGATGGACCATTCGGAAGACTTAGAGTCTAACGAATATTAATGGAACTATAAACTGATACGGATAAAAATGTTTTATCCATAAAGCTCGACTTGTTGCTTATAACAATTTCAAGGAATTAACTACGGCGAGATTGTCTCTCCGTAGCGATGCTTAAAGTCGGTTCGGGTTAAACTAGCAATTAATACGTATTTCATTCATGAGATATGAAACATGGATGCCAAAAGGATTTCCATGAGATGGAAATACTGCCTTGGAGATACAGTCCAAGGTATTTTGTCAGTCCAGAGGATGCTAGTAAGTATGCAAACTTCAGAGTTCCTGCGATGGACAAAAGAGAGCATAATGGAGTTGGAATCTTCGTTTTTGATGAAATAGTCAAAAGAGTTTGATTTCATCAATGGATAACAAAGATGCTTGTGATTGCAAGAAAGTAAGTGGGAGCATAATAATATTTCTAAAAACCTTGTGTGTGCTTGACACATTGTTAATTGGAAATAATATAAATTTCTTGACATGAATTAGGACTTCATTGAAAATAGTTTTTTGATGAAGTGCTTGGGTTAAGTAGACTTGATATTAGGCATAATTATCTAAGAGATAGAATTGCCTAATAGGGCTAAGCCAAAATACATACTGACAAGATGCCAAAACAATTTAGCATTAAAAACGACAAGGAGTGATTCTTGCCAAAGTCACATGGAAAGAGTTTTTGCAAGACTCAGTGTCCCAAAACACTGATGAGCAAATTACATGATGGAGATTCCACACACCTTCGTGTTGGGATTAATCATGTATTCCATGGTATGTAAAACAACCAGATATGTCCAATACTCCAAAGTTGTTGCGAGTATAGATACCAAAGTGATCAAAGAACTGATCGTGGGACAACAGTGAAAAATGTCATTGAGTACTAAAGTAGCACTGATGACATGTTTTCTCGCAAGAAGAGATTATGAAGTACTTGTTGTAAGTAATTACATCGATACGGTCTTCATCAATGCTCCATGCGATTTTCAATTTGAGTTAAAGTTTTTTTGTGTGTAATACACAATATGGTGGCACAGTAAGTTGGAATTGTTCATAACAGGTTACTGTGGCGAAATTCTATAACAAATGGCTATGTATGTTGCTGCTTTAGAAGCAACAAAGAAAATGTTGAATCATATAGTTCATTCATGAACTTAGTATGGTTCCAATATGGCTTTGGTCAATGGAACACTATTGAAGATAGTTGCTCCATAGCTCAGTCTGAGGAATCAAGGTTCGACCAGTGATTCGCATATATACAAAGCCAAGTCCACACAAAATATGAATTTTGTGAAAGCGTGAAAACGCGAGGATATGCAAAGATACACACGGAGTTGAAATTGTCAGATCCGTTGGACATCAGGCTATACCACATGTGAAGCATATTTTACACCAGTATGCCGTAGGTGTAAAGTGCATTAGCATTGACTAGATTATTGACTCTAGTGCAAGTGGGAGTCTGTAGGAGATATGCCCTAGAGGCAATAATAAATGTTATTATTTATCCCCATGTTCCTAATTATGTTTATATTCCATGCTATAACTGCTATGGTTCTCGAGTCTGCAATAACCACGAGGCTCGGAGGAAGACTCATATGCACGTGTGGAATAATAAACGGATAAAAAAAAAAAATATTCCTAGTCTCGCCTCTAAGACTAGCTCAAGTGTTGCATGATGGTTCTGTTTTCCTGATCATGGGCATGACTATGCCGGCAATTTTGAGGGCACAATGTTAGAAGAACATTTGTGTTGAATCGACCCGAATTGATGTTATGCTATGAGATACATTCGTCACAAGTTAATGGTTAATAACACAGAGAAAGTTGTGCGTTTGCATAATTCCTTAGACCATGAGAGTATCGAGTTCCTTCGTACTTGCTTCGTGAACTTTGGGGTTTTGTTAAACGTCATCTGTAAAAGGGTGGCTATTACGGCAGCTTGCGGGTTCACGGAAAAGTATGACAAGGAACTAGGTAGCTCGAGATTGGGATTTGCTCCTCCGTCGTTGGAGAGATATTCTTAGGGCCCTCTCAGTGTTACGGTATCCACCATCGTCTGGCCAGACACAGTGTGATTTGATCACAGGGATGCCGGAACGCGGGAACGAGAAAAGAGAACAATACCAGGAACGAGGTAACTGGCATAGTGGACAAGTTGTTGATTCACGGGGATGCCAATAAGTCTCACCTCGGGTATTTGTAATATATCGCGAAGCAACAGGAGTAGCACACAGCAACTAAAGGTTCACTCGAATAATTCTTCGTATGGGTATAGGGATCAATATGGATGTCCTCGGTTCCGCTATTGATCATTGATCGGAAAGTGTTCCGGTCATGTCTATACTTCATCGAACCTACAGGGTCACACGCTTAAGGGTCATCTATCTGTTGAATACTAGACAGGGAGTCTGAGATAAAGTCACCGGAAAGGTTTCGGAGACGGCGGAAAAGTTCCGAGAGAGAAAACCGAAAAGTTGTTTCGGGGTAAACCACTAAGCCGAAAAGGTTTCGGAGAGCACCTGGTAATTTTGGAGAGTGCCAGAATTGTTCTGGTAACTTCTGGAATTTTTCTGGAGAAAAGATTAAAATATTTTTTTCGGAAATATTTCGGAGCTGCCGGAAATGTTCCGGAGCTGCCGGAAATGCTTAGGTTGCTTTTCGCAGATGAAAATCACTAATCCGGAATTGTTTCGGAACGCGCCCAAAATCATTTTAGTGGGTGTTGGAATTATTCTAAGACCCACAGAAATATTTTCGGATTTTTCGGACGCGAAAAAGTGGTGTCATGAATAGTAAAAAGTACTACTTGAGATATTTTTGGAAAGCCTTCTAGAAGGACTTGGGAGCCAAGAAAGCCCCCTTGGGTTTCCTATAAATAGAGGTGTGAGGGCAGCCCCATATCCTTGATCCAAGCTCTCACTTGAGTTCTCAACACATGCCATGCAATTATCTGGCTTCTTCTCTCCCTCACACGAAATAGTTTCGTAGAGCCGAAAGGCTGTCTAGGTTCCGGCAGGAACTAGTTCTGGACGGCGAAGCCCTGTCGGATAGCTGACACCGTATGTGTGCAACCCCGTAGAGAGGTCGTAGTTTCGATCTTTTGCCCGAGGGGCTGTTCGAGGGTCCTCCCGAAGGGCTGTCCAAATTATCGTTCGAGTTTCAAGGGTCCTCCCGAAGGGCTGTCCGTGACACCGTCCGAGGGACTGTCCGACCGCCTCCCGGAGCGCTGTTCGAGGAGCAGACGAGGGAGAACATCCTCGCGGTTGGGAGGTTGTAAATCCTAGCTGCGGGGATCTGCACCGACGATCTACATCGACTCTACTTCCGCTGCGCTACGAGTCGGTAACGATCAGATCAAAACCTTGTATGCAGTCTCCATAGTGGTCCTGGGCGTGTTCGTAGTGCGGAAATTTTTGTTTTCTGCCGCGTTCCCCTACAAACCAAACCCCCATACACTCCTCCTCGGGGTACTTGTCTCTTTGTGAACCTCCTTACTAGATTGAGAGTTACCGATAATAAGTGCATGAGTTCTTCGGACTAATGTAAGTATTGAAAGTTGACACTTCCACCTCCTCATTTTTGCTAGCCTCTCCCGTGCCGTGCATTGCCTTCTTCTCCCTCCGAGAGTTGGCGTCCACCTTCGCCGGTACATCCAAACCCTTGGCATGATACACTCTGTCATCATAAACCTCCTAATATATTTCCTCAAAACATCCACCATACCTACCTATCAAGGAATTTCCATAGCCTTTCCGAGATATATTGCCATGCAAGATCCACCTCTTCATGACTTGATCTTCATGTCATACATGTTCCTGCTACACTGGCAGAGGCATACATTGCATACATCATGATAGTTACATCTTCTTTATTATTTGAGTACTTTGTTAAGTGTGAAAGATCTTTTATAATTCTTGTAATATATAGAGTGTTGCCCCTAAAGTGAGGAAAAGATCCCAAAGTGGACAAATTAAAAGATCCCAAAGAGGACAAAATTAAAAGATCCCAAAGAGGACAAAGGAGAGAAATAGAAAGAGCCATTGAGGCCACCAAAAAATACAAAAATAGAAAAAAGATAAAAAAAAGAAAAAAGAGAGAGAAGGGGGCACACTACTATTCCTTTTTGAGAGATCAACACTAGTACTTCATCCTCTATCCCTTGTACTCCATAGAGATCATCATACATGCATATAGCTACGTGGGGACCCTTCACACTATAAAACTTGGCTTGTATATTCCAATGATGAGCCTCCTCAAATGAGCTCTAGGTCTTCTTGAGCAAGCAAGTTGGATGCACCCCCACTAGTTCCATTGGAGATATTTTCTTAGCTCTTATGTGCATCCGTTGCATGGCAATCCCTACTCCTCACATCATATTTATCATATGACCTTCTCTCGCCTATGGTTGTCCTCATTGATGTGAGCCTTTCTCACCCTTTTTGTCTTCCTCCTCCACCATATTTCTCTCTTTGCAATCCAAAGTGTCAACTCTCTTGCTTACGCTCATCCATTGCATGAGTGCTCAAAATATCGAAAAAGAGTGGATCAAATTTACTTGTACCTGGCTAGTTGTCTGGGGACGAGTCAAGATAAGATTCCAAAGAAGACCGAGTGTGAAACTTTAATAGATTGAGTTCTCAACAAAAATACTTTTTCATCTCGTATTCCCTATCCCCTTTCTTGCACGCAAACACGATTTGGAGACATTCGAGTCACGGACAGCGAGAGCTCTTGCACCCTTTGTTCTTTTGTTGCTTGTGTCAAAGCTAATATAGACTCTTGCTTGTTAAGACTTGAATTGAATTGCATGCTTTGATTTCTTTACTTAAAAGTCCTTATATGTTTGTGTGGCATGTCACCACAGAAATTATGCTTGTTATCATTTACCTACTCGAGGACGAGCAGGAATTAAGCTTGGGGATGTTGATACGTCCCAAACGTATTTATCATATCTGCTTGCTCCATGCATGTTTTGTGTGATATTGCTATGCTTTTGATACACTTTCATATCTTTTTATAACATATTTTGGAACTAACCTATTAATGGTTGTAAGAGTACACAAGTTCTTGTTTTTGTACTTTATGTGTAGGAATTACTTGGATAAAGGAAAAAACACAAAAAGGAGCCTTGTAGGAGTTGGACTCTAACTCTCCCGAAATCTATCCCCACCAGACAGGTTTTAAAGATCTTCTCGGAAACGCTAGAAGACGGCCTCAAACGGAAAAACTTAAAACTACAAAGTTCTAGGGAATTGTTTTCCGGTAGATTTAGATATAAAATTCGGCCCAATCGGAGTTCGGACGCTTCCAGAAACCCCGAAATACAGAAGACGTAATCTGGATGGCGGGAATCCGAGAGTCTATTTAAAGAGAGGAAACCTAGGTCAAAGGGCACCACGTAAATTTCTCCCCCTTGGAAGCCGTCTTGAGGGGGAGCTCAATCTCCACAGCAGCACCATCTCCAAGGAAGAAGAAGGGGCCAAGGGCCGCTGCCCCCAAGGGCCGTGGCCACCGCCGTGGTCGTGGGCGCCGCCGTCGCCGTGGCCGTGGCCGCCGCCGTCGCCGTCTCCTTCATCTCCTCCGGGCTGCACCTCTCCAACAACAACTCTCCCTCTCATCATGTCCATGTGTGAGTAGTTCCTCCTCGGGGCTAAGGCTTGTATCTTAATCTATGTGGTTTCTCTCTCTCCCATGATGTGATCTTTGTTGTGATCATAGGCTATGTTAATCTAGGGTGATCCCATGATATTTCCCCTTCCTTTATGTATTGGATTGATGTACTCAATTGATCTTATCTAGTATAATCTCCGAGACCAAGGTGACAACGGTCTATTGGACATGGGTTAGAAAAATATTATCATGAGTGATTTCCTCTTTTGTGTGTGGATTGAAGATTGAGAGTCTCTTGGTGCTTGTCTTTGACTATCCTTAAGATATGTTGTGGTGATTGTGGTACTCTCTTTAAATGGCCGTGGTGACATTGAGAAATCCATAGATTGAGAACTACGAACTCTGAGGTGTGCTTTTGTAGCCCTACACAAGTCTCGTCCTCTCTTGACCACAAAGAAATGACCTCCGAGTACGTCTCCATTGCATGTTTTATGAGAAATATCATGTGATTCGACTATGTTAATGTTGTTGGGAGTTGCCACTAGTGAAAGTATGAAGCCTAGGCCTTGTTTCCATCATGTTACACTGTTTGCACTCACTTTTGTTACTTGTTTCTTTGCTGCACTTTTTATTACAGATTTATATTACTTTGTTTTATCACACCTATCACCCATATTTTACCATCTCTTCGCCGAACTAGTGCACCTATACAACTCCTAGTTATATTAGGTGTGTTGGGGACACAAGAGACTTATTGTATCTTAATTGCAGGGTTGCTTGAGAGTAACCATCTTCAACATCTACTTCCCTGAGTTCGATAAACCTTAGGTCATCCACTTGAGGGAAATTGTTGCTGTCCTACAAACCTCTGCTCTTGGAGGCCCAACATAGTCTACAAGAATAGAAGCGTGCGTAGACATCACAAGCGCAGAGCAATCGGGGAGGAAGTCAACCGATTACTCGACGCCCAATTCATCCGAGAGACGAAGAAAGCCACTTGGATCGTCAACCCTGTACGTCGACTACGGGCCAATCAACAAACACTGCCCAAAGGATCACTTTCCCCTGCCAAGAATCGATCAGATAATCGACTCGACAGCAGGATGCGATCTACTATCGTTCCTCGACGCCTACTCAGGATACAATCAGATCAGAAGGAAGGAAGAAGACGAAGAGCATACATCATTCATCACCCCTTACGGCGTATTTTGCTACAGGACAATGTCTTTCGGACTCAAGAACGCCGGTGCCACATACCAGCGGATGATGCAAGCATGCTTGAAAGTGCAAATCGGAAGAAACGTGCAAGTCTATGTGGACGACATCGTCATCAAAACTTACAGTGCAAACACGCTACTCGACGACCCGCGCAAGATCTTCGCAGCGGTCAACAAGTACAGAATCAAGCTCAACCCGAAGAAGTGCGCATTCGGCGTCCCAACCGGAAAGTTGCTTGGGTACATGGTCTCCGCTCGAGGAATCGAAGCGAACCCCGAGAAAGTTCAAGCAATCGCCAGGATGCAGGAGCCAACCGACATCAAAGGCGTACAACAGCTCACCGGAAGACTCGCAGCCTTGAGTCGTTTCATTAGCAGATTTGGAGTGCGCACACTGCCATTCTACCAGCTGCTCAGAAAAGAGGAGAAATTCGAGTGGACCGAAGAAGCCCGCAAAGCAATCACGGAACTGAAGAAGGCACTCTCGACCCCACAAATCTTGGCGGTACCCAAAGAATGATAAAAGTTGTACCTCTATGTGGCAGCACGCAACAGCGTGGTAAGCACATCACTCGTCGTCGAGCGCACAGAAGAAGGCAAGGTCCAGAGCATACAACGACCGATCTACTACCTCAGCATGCTCTTGAAAACATCCCAGCAGCGGTACCCGCACTACCAGAAGCTACTACTGGCCATGATCACGACCTCAAGAAAGGTGTCGCACTACTTCGACGAACACCCTATCACAATCGTGAGCAGCGCACCACTCGCGGACATCCTCAACAACCCCGGAGCGACTGGGCGAGTCACCGAGTGGAACATTGAGCTCAGCCCGCGGGACCTGCAGTTCAAGCACCCAACAGCAATCAAGGCCCAAGTCCTCCCAGATTTTCTAGTCGAATGGACAGAGGTCCAGACACCAGGCCCCCCGGACCTATCGAACTCATGGACAATGTTTTCGATGGGTCTAAAAGACAGCAAGGAGCCGGAGCAGGAGTCGTTCTGGCCTCCCCCAAAGGAACGAGGCTCAAATACGTCCTCCCGATCAACCTCAGCCACGCCTCCAACAACGAAGCCGAATACGAGGCACTGCTCTATGGCATGCGCATGGCCAAAACATGCGGCGCCACTCGCCTCGTAATCTACGGAGACTCCAACCTCGTCGTCCAGCAGGCAATGAAAGACTGCAATGCAATAGCCGACAACATGGCGGCCTATCAGAATCTCTACAGCACGCTCGAAGGAAGTTTCGACGGTTGCGAGCTCAATTATATCCCCAGAATAAACAACACAGAAGCCGACAAACTTGAAAACATCGGCTCGACTTGAGGACTAGTACCACCCGGTGTCTTCCTCGAAAGCATCATCCAGAGATCCATCAAGATAAAAATAGCAGCACCCGAGGCAGCTGTAGATGACGACACCACTGAGCCAACACAGGTGGCATCAGCGAGCCCATCCGAAGGCAACAGCAGCCAAGCCGTCGAACCTACAGATCCAACAGCACTCGAAGGACCAGCGTGGACAAAACCGTTCCTCCGATTCCTAATCGAAGGCACGCTAACGCAAGACGTTTTAGAAGCTCGACGCATCAAACGTCGATCCAAGGCATTCAGAGTGAACAACGGACATTTATGCAAGCGCAGCATCACCCAGATACTCCAAAAGTGCATCGACGAAGAAGACGGCAAAGTCCTACCGCTCGAAATCCACGAGGGTACCTCCGGGCACCACGCGAGCAGTCGAGTGCTCGTGTCCAAAGCATTCCGTGCTGGGTTTTATTGGCCCACTGCGATGAAAAACGCAGAAGACATCGTGCGGTGTTGCATCGCCTGTCAAAAATTCGCTAGCAGACCGCATGATCCAGCCTCATAACTCAAGACCATACCACTATCATGGCCGTTCGCCACCTGGGGACTCGACATGGTGGGCCCGCTCAAGAAATCATCAAAGGGAGGAAGAACTCACCTGCTAGGAGCAGTCGACAAGTTCACCAAGTGGATCGAAGCAGTGCCCATCACCAGCTCCACAGCCCTCACGACAGTGAATTTTATCAAATCAATAATCTTCAGGTTCGGAGTACCACACAACATCATCACGGACAACGGTACGAACTTCACAGCAGCAGAATTACAGAACTTCTGCGAAGAACTGGGCATCAAAATCAACTACGCATCAGTCGTGCACCTGCAGTCCAACGGCCAGGTGGAAAAAGCAAATGGCCTAGTATGCGGAGGAATCAAAAAACGGCTCCTTGCACCACTCGAGCAGGCCGTGGGCAACTGGGTAGAAGAACTCCCTACAGTACTATGGAGCCTGCGCACTACCCCAAATACCGCAACCCAGTACACACCTTTCTTCATGGTGTACGGGTCGGAGGCAGTGCTACCACATGACCTCAAATTCGGGTCACCCCGGATCTCGGGGTACGAGGAAGAGGAAGCAGAAGAAGCACTGCAAGATGACAAGGAAAAAGCAGCCGAAGCAAGAGACACAGCCCTAGCAAGGTCAGAGGGGTACCAGGACAAGATACGCACTTACCAAAGAAGCCGCCTGCGCACCAGAACCTTCAACAAAGGCGACCTTGTCCTACGGCTCATACAAGAGAAAGTCCACAAGCTTGCCCCCCAATGGGAAGGACTGTTCATAATTTCAGAAGTCATAGGAGGAGGCGCCTATAGACTGAAGAACCTGAAGACTGACGAGGACGTGGGAAATCCATGGAACGTAGCGAACCTACGCTTGTTCTACCCATAGTCTCCACTAGTCATGCTCAATTGGAAGCTCATGTAACCCTTCGACGCAATAAAATGATGTTGCCCAAATACTACCACCTCAAAGCACTCGGGGGCTTGAGTACAATACTCCCCCCGAGAGACGCTATCGTCGCTCACGCGATCTTCACTCAAAGCACTCGGGGGCTCGAGAAAAAAACTCCTCCCGAGAGACGCTATCGTCGCTCACGCGATCTTCACTCAAAGCACTCGGGGGATCGAGTACAATACTCCCCCCGAGAGACGCTATCGTCGCTCACGCGATCTTCACTCAAAGCACTCGGGGGCTCGAGAACAAAAATCCCCCCCGAGAGAAGCTATCGTCGCTCACGCGATCTTCACCCAAAGCACTCGGGGGCTCGAGTACAAAAATCCCCCCAAGAGACGCTATCGTCGCTCACGCGATCTTTACCCAAAGCACTCGGGGGCTCGAGTACAAAAATCCACCCGAGAGACGCTATCGTCGCTCACGCGATCTTTACCCAAAGCACTCGGGGCTCGAGTATAAAACTCCCCTCGAGAGACGCTATCGTCTCTCACACGATCTTTACCCAAAGCACTCGGGGGCTCGAGTACAAAACTACCCCCGAGAGACTCTATCGTCGCTCACGCGATCTTCACCCAAAGCACTCAGGGGCTCGAGTACAAAACTCCCCCCGAGAGACGCTATCGTCGCTCACGCGATCTTTACCCAAAGCACTCGGGGGCTCGAGTACAAAACTCCCCCCGAGAGACGCTATCGTCGCTCACGCGATCTCTACCCAAAGCACTCGGGGGCTCGAGTACCGACTGCCCCCGAGAGACGCTATCGTCGCTCACGCGATCTTTACTTCAAGCACTCGGGGGATCGAGTACCAGCTCCCCCCGAGAGACGCTATCATTTCTCCCGCAGCCCGTAACTTAAAGAGTTCAAGCAAAATCCCCCGATAGGCGCCACTTGCTGAAATCCGCTTGGAATCGAAGGGAGGACACGGCTACAACCAGGCGGAACACCAAGTACTTTGGAGAAATATGGATGGAGCACAGGACACAGACAATCCTTTTAGTCTTCACCTAATCGCCAACGATCACCTAAAGACTCGGGGGCTACTCCCATCGGGAGCGCTGTCGCAAACCCGATAAAAAACGGCAGTTATCAGAAGAACGACAAAGGAAGCAAATCTCAGCCTACTTTCGACTCTATAACTTGAACGTAGCCTCGGGGGCTACTCCCATCGGGAGCGCTTTCGCGCACCCGATAGAACCCACAGTACAAGGATTTGATGGACTCGAAGACAACTCTCGTTTGCAAAGGACTCGAAGACAAATTCCATTACAAAGACTCAAGCACAATTCGCATTACAAGGACCCGAAGACCATTCTCAGTACAAAAGACTCAAGTACATTGGATAGAAGGCAGATCTGATTACTTGAAGGCAAATCCTCATTACATGGAGAATGAACCTAGTTACAAAAGACACAAGCAGCCGATAAGCCTACAACATCAATCACCCAAGTAATTAAGACTTTTACATGTGTGCCCATGCTGGGATGATTGGCACTAATATGATGAGGATCATCACAGACAAAGGAGGAGTCGAAGCAGCCAGCTCATGATGTCAAAGACATAACAAAAGGTGAAGCTCGACTTATTTGCGGAGCACCGAAGCCGATGCTCCACCAACTTCTTCTCCAGCTCCACCAGCTTCTTCTCCAGCTCCACCAGCTTCTTCTCCAGCTCCACCAGCTTCTTCTCCAGCACCACCCGAACTGCCAGCGAAGATGACGCCGCTGCTTCCAGTTCTACAAGGTCGCCTGGCGTGCCCTCTTGATCGATGGCTTGAAGTTGAGGTCCTCTCCAGAGCTGGAGGGCACAGCACCACTACTTGAAGAGTCGCCAGAAGATGAAGCCGTTGAAGACATGGGCATACGACTCCCCGACCTGCTTTCACACGGGCGGCACTGTGAGCTGGACGCGTCAAATCTCGCGTGTTTTCAATACATGCATCGGTAACTCAACAGACGGCTGCAGCACGCCACAAAGACCATCATTATGACTGGTCATGAAGACATGAAAGTTCGCAGACAGAGCATCTTTGACGGTCCTCCAGCAAGGAGATCGTTATCCTTACCAAGAAGAGGTAAATTAAAATGGCAGCGCAAAAATAAAAGTGCAGCCTGCAAGCACCGTTTTTACTGACTCAAATACATTTTTCAAATATATTTAACTCCCATCGGGTGCGTATCCACCCATGAGAGTTTCGGGTGCTCCCTCACCTAGAAGAAAAGACGTGCTCGAGTGATTACTCGCACCCATGAGAGTCTCGGGTGCTCCCTCACCTAAAGAAAAGACGTGCTCGAGTGATTACTCACACCCATGAGAGTTTCGGGTGCTCCCTCACCTAAAGGAAAGATGTGCTCGGGTGATTACTCGCACCCATGAGAGTCTCGGGTGCTCCCTCACCCCGACACAAGATAAGAATACTTGCACTCGCCAGATCGAACGGTCCCATAGTATCGGGTGCTCCCTCACCCCGAGAGCAAAGGCGATACTCGAGTGATTACTCGCAGAACTCTGAGTACCCGAGCACTCGAAAACCTCCCGAGCAAGTACTCCTCTACATTACTCCTCGCCCGAGCACTCGACAAAGCTCCGCGAGTGACCGCTAAAACATCTCACTTGATTGTTTATTCCAAGTGGGTGCATTGCTAACTAGGCTCCGTGCCTCGATAAAAAAATACATATTCCTGGAACACGATACATTGTTCCCAGATGCCACGCAAGCTTAGCGTGTAGGTAAGACCCCGTTGCGCAGATCGGCCAGCTGGGACTTGCCGCAGAGCGATTTCACTCCCAATCTTTTCCATGCGCTTGCATGATAGAAAAATCCGGGCGGACGCGCCTAGGCGACGAACTTTACTGGCGGCAATTGATCACTGTAAGACCTGCAGCGGCATGAATTTTGCTTGACACCAGTGTTCCAAGCTCATGTCGAGGGACGTGAGTTTAATTGGGCTACTGAGGTATTTTCCACTAGTGCAATTCAGCAAGGCTCGACCAGTCGACTCCTTGGGCCCTTTCAGCTTAGCATTCCCTCGAAACAGGTTTTGTCATGGCCCTAGACTGCCTGCGACCCGCGGTTGAACCGTGCATACATAGAAACGACGCAAGAATGGACTCGAGTCCCTGCGCGACTCTTCGAGCCCCCCAGGCACTCGGGGGCTACTAACGAGGGGATGACCCCACAACTCCTATGGATGGGCCTACCCGGTGTATCCGTAGACAGAAGGCCCACAAAGATGCCGCCTGGGCCCAGCCTTGGCCCATTAGTGGCACCGACGTAGGAGTCTATGACTCGTATGGAAGGTGCAAACCTGCCGTGCGGTACAAGATTAGGGTTAGGAAACCTCACCTGTAATCCAAGACGGATTCCCCGAGACCTGGCCTAATATATAAAGGCTGGGAGGGGAGATGTCAAAGGCAACGAACACACAATCTGCAACCCTAGCCTTGTGCGCTCTAGCCTTGGCCTTCCCTGTAATCGCATCTCCAAGCAATAATATCGAGCAGGAACGTCTCCTCCTATTAGCCGACGAGCTATCGTCCAACCTGTGCCTCTCATGACTAACCCAGGGTTCCTGACCATGGGATTTGCCGGGGTTGATCCCCGTCAGCCTCTGAGTTGGTGGCAACTCAGTACCTTCTTCTGAGTAACTTGGTTCATCTTGGCTTTCGAGTAACGAGTAACTCGGTTCATCTTGGCTTCCAAGTAACGAATGACTTGGTTCATCTTGGCCTCCAAGTAACGAGTAACTCGGTATGTTATTGCTTCCGAGTAACACATAGCTCAGTTTTGGTTGCAACTCGGTTTATCTTTGTCTTTGAATTAACTGCAACTCGGTACTGATTGTAACTCGGTAACTCCTCCTTTGCGAAAGCAGTAACTCGGACGCTCAATCTTCGGGGTTGGCATTGACTCGGAAGCTTCCGGTTTAGAAATCTCATATAAGTCTATGGTCGTGCCAAAAACGGGTGTCAACACATGCCCCCTGTTTTTCGGCAAAACTTGTGCGCTGAAAAATAACTTGCCCATGCTTGTTCTAAGGACGATGCCAACACTCAATCGGCAATGCATTTTCTTAAGGAGATACTTTCATATCGGCCATGCTTGTTCTTAGGGTGATAGTTGTATATCGGCCATGTCTTCAGACTGGCTATCTCATGATTCAAACTTCTTCAAATATTTGTTGTCTTGATAACACAAGTGTCTCCATGAATGCATCCCATGGTGTAACCTGCCTGATCTTCTCAAATGAGATCCTGCAAATAAGAAAGACATATTTGTTCCAGCCAACCATGTGGCTTGCACTAGATCTCTCATTAGTGGCTGAGGCAATGAGCTTGATGTTTGCCTTTCCCATAGTGGCGGCAACTCGGCAGCTCCCATATTGGCATGATTAGACATCGATTTTTGAGATATATGAAACATGCCACAATCAATATGATAACCAGATGCTTGCTATGCCAACTCATTTACTCTCCAATTGTCATTTCTAGATATATGAGCAATAATGAAACAATCTAAAGTATAAATTGCATCTAGACACTTGTTAAGATAAACATTAAGTGATTCGCCAAATCACATGAAATCCATAGATAATTGATGCAGAACTAATAACGAATCACCAAAAGCCTCAATATGTGTAGAACCTATAGCAAGTAAAAGCTCTAAACCGAATAATACACATTCAGCCTTGAATGTTTGTGCAACAATATTCTAAGCATGACGAGGCTTCAAAACAGCACCATGACGAGATATAAAAGCAATACCAAAACCTTGGTCGTTGCTACAAACTAAACCACCAACATATAATCTCCATGGCACTAATGAGACAAGGTTCATATCAATATTATGCTCAATAATAAAAACATCAATGATTTGGCTTCTCATAGATTCAAATTAGCTATATCATTCCTAGCCAAAGCATAATCCCATTTACCAATTCTGCAACTTATGAATTATTCTATGCAACATATTTTCAACAAATGTGCACCTTTTCTCAATCTCCAACAAAACTAAGGACGATGTTTAGAAAAACTGACCGGCCATGTTTAGATAGACTCTTAGGACGATAAAAACATCGGCCATTAGCATAAATGACATTTAGAATTCATCCACCAAAGCATATATAGCCGAAATAAATAAATGAAATAACAAGCCAAATATTTCGGCCTTTTGAATTAGCAAAAAGATGTAACTAACGAAATGTATAGTGACTTGGTAATACCCCATCATGATGTAAGAAATTGTATAGCATCCATGGATCATAAACCCATGAAGAAAAACCAATCATACCTGGGGATAAACTCCATGGTGAAGACATCAATGGCATGGTTGAAGAAAATGAATGATGTGTCGACCGAGGATTATCTTTTGGAGATGAAAATCTTAGGCTTAATCTCTTATGAGATGCTTTCTCCTTCTTTACGGTTGTACTTGTCACAACAAAAGTTTGCACATAATATTTTACTTGATCACTTTTCTTAGGAACCCATGCCAGATTCTTCATCTCAAGTTCCCGTGCACTAAGCTTCTTTAATTTTCCTTTCTGCCAATATGATAAACCGATTGGCCGAGTAACCAAGGACTCGGACAATCTCCCTTTCTGAGTAGCGAGCAACTCGGATGGCTCCCATTTTGAGTAGCAGGTAACTCGGACGGTCTCCCTATCCGAGTAGCGGGTAACTCGAATGGCTTTCCGTCTTCTTCTCGTGCCCGAGTAACGAGTGACACTACTAGGGAATAGCCTTATAGTGGCGCACTGTTTTTGCGTTTAGTGGCGCATTTCAAATGCGCCACTAACGACAAGCCACTAATAAGGCCTTAATAGTGGCGCATTTCAAATGCGCCACCCCTACGAATCTTATGCGTGGCGCATTTCGAAATGCGCCACCTATAAGCCCAAATGCGCCACCCATAAGAGACTTAGGGGTGGCACATTCTGAGAATGCGCCACTATTAAATTTTGAATTTTGAATCTGGATCTGGATCTGGAAAACAATTTTTTTATTTTTTTATTTTTTATTTTTTTATTTTTTCTTAATCTCAGGTTAGTATGCTTAATGCCCGATCACTATGCTTAATCTCAGGTCAAACTAACCTCCGTGGTCAAACTTCCCCGCTTAACTTCTCGGTTCTATTCAACTCTCACTCCAGCTCACCTAGCAGGCACTTGTTGATATATCTAACATATAAATCCTGTTAAACCATGTTGATGTCTAGGACCTTGTTAATGTTCATGGGTGTGCTAAAATTTTCAACATTTTTTTGAAACTTTCTCGATGGGACCATTAGCATATTTTGAACTTTCTTAAAAAATTTGAATTTTTTTAAAAAAATTTAAATTTAATTTTTTTTAATGTTATATAAAATTTTCAAATTTTTTTTAACTTCCCGATTTGTCCTCTAGCCTATTTTGAATTAAAAAAAATAAAATTTTTAAAAAAAAATTTAGTAGTGCCGCATTTCATACAAAATGCGCCACTACTAAGTTCAAAAAAAATTTCATTTTTTTCTCTTTTTTTGGGCCTCCAGATCTTCAAACGCCCGTAACTTTTTTTCTGTTAGGTTTTTGAGGATTCTAAAAATGTTCAACGGGTTACACCCTATTAAATTTGGATATAAATTTTCGAGTAGATGATATTTCATATAAAAAACTTTTTCATCGGAGGTCGTATGCAAAAGTTAAGCCCATTTTACGTAATTCTCGGGAGATTTTGCAAAAAAAGTCGAAATTCATATTTGTAAATTTTCCTTACAACTAGACCACATATCATTTGGAAAACTGATTTTCTTTTATTTTTTGACATTTCTATCATTTTCTTTTATTTTTTTTCAAATTGAAAAGGCGGTCCACGGGGGGGGGGGGGGGGGGGGCGTGCATATGGGAATTTTCCCGCCCAGTTTTTTCTTATTAGTGGCGCATATGGGAAATGCGCCACCCCTAAGAGCTTATGGGTGGCGCATTCTGGATGCGCCACTAATAATTTCTTAGGGGTGGCGCATTTCCAGAATGCACTCTCAACTCCTTCTCTTCAGATTTGGCATCTTGATTTTGATCATTTGCTTGCGCATCTTCTTTGCCTTCAGTAGCCAATGCCAACACTTTAACTGGCTCTTTGATTATTTGAAATAAAATCTGAAGTGGCACACTTATGACCATCCTTTTTGATAGCATATACTTGTTGACCACCTCTTCTTTATTTCTTGAGCTCCGGATCGATTCCTTTTGAGTGAAAAGAACTTCTTTATGCAATTGCTTATCAAACGTTGGCTTCTCGGAGCTGCATAATCTTGTTGAGATGATTCAAAATAAGATGGAGAATGTGCCCTTGTGTCACACCCGTCCCATGATGAATATGGATTCATATAATGCATTGAAATCATCATTTTTCCAATACCGACCTATAGGACGAATAGATCAGGCATAGATGGAGGCAATACTTCGACAAGTTGTTCAATGGGGAGAATGGGATCTCTACCATTGAGCTGGATGACTCCTTTGATGAGATGAACAGACGTTTTGTGCGGCGAATCCAGGAGGCCAAGGTCAAGGAGGCTTTAAAAAGGATGAAAGGAGGCAAGGCGATGGGCCCTAACTGTATCCCCATCGAGGTGTGGAGAGGCCTTGGCGACAAAATGGCTAACTATGCTTTTCAACCTCATTTTTCAGTCAAACAAGATGCCTGAAGAATGGAGGCGGAGTATATTAGTACCAATCTTCAAGAACAAAGGGGATGTTCTGAGTTGTACTAATTACCGCGGGATTAAGCTAATGAGCCATACAATGAAGCTATGGGAGAGATTCATTGAGCACCGTGTAAGAGGAATGACACGCGTGACCAAAAATCTATTTGGTTTTATGCCTGAGAGGTCGACCATAGAAGCCATTTTCTTGGTACCACAACTTATGGAGAGATACAAGGAGCAAAAGAAGGACCTGCATATGGTGTTCATTGACTTGGAGAAGGCCTACGATAAGATACCGCAGAATGTCATGTGGTGGGCGTTGGAAAAACACAAAGTCCCGACAAAGTACATTACCCTCATCAAGGATATGTACGACAATGTTGTGACAAGTGTGCGAACAAGCGCAAGCGATCCCGACACTGATGACTTCCCAATCAAAATAGGACTGCACCAGGGGTCAGCTTTGAGCCCTTATCTTTTCACATTGGTGATGGATGAGGTCACACGGGATATACAAGGGGACATCTCATGGTGTATGCTCTTTGCAGACGATGTGGTGCTAGTCGACGATAGTCGGGCGGGGGTTAATAGGAAGCTAGAGCTGTGGAGACAGACTTTGGAATCGAAAGGTTTTAGGCTTAGTAGAACTAAAATTGAGTACATAAGGTGTGGTTTTAGTACTACTAACCATGGGGAAGAGGAGGAAGTTAGCCTTGAGGGGCAAGTGGTACCTCAGAAGGACACCTTTCGATACTTGGGGTCAATGATGCAGAAGGATGGTGATATTGATGAAGACGTGACCATCGAATCAAAGTTGGATGGATAAAGTGGCGCCAAGCTTCTGGTGTTCTCTGTGATAAGATAGTGCCACAAAAGCTAAAAGGCAAGTTCTATAGAACGGCGATTCGACCTGCGATGTTGTATGGTGCTGAATGATGTTATACGGGAGAGAGTTGGGGTGGCACCAATTGAAGAGAAGCTTGTCCAATATCTTCTGAGATAGTTTGGGCATATCCAGCGTAGGCCTTCTGAAGCGCCTGTGCATATCGGGCGGTTAAGGCGTGCTGATAATGTCAAGAGAGGTCGGGGGAGGCCAAACTTGACTTGGGAGGAGTCTGTGAAGAGAGACCTGAAGGACTGGGCTATCAACAAAGATCTAGCTCTGGACAGGGGTGCGTGGAAGTTAGCTATCCACGTGCCAGAACCGTGATTTTGTTACGATATCTTTTGGGTTTCAGCTCTAGCCTACCCCAACTTGTTTGGGACTGACAGGCTTTGTTGTTGTTGTTGTTGTTGACCTTTAGATTTGCTCCTAGGGGGTTGTCACATCCCAACTTTTACTCTCTAGTTAATTTAGATAACCAAAAATTAGGGCCAACAAAAAACTTTGCATGCATGTTGTGTTGATTGAATCCATGTTTGAAGTTGTGTGATGTCTTGATGTAGTGGTAGATCATGTATGAGCTTGTTATGGAAAGTATATCATTACACCACCAACTTGGGTAGATCATCTTGATTTGAGAATGGAATGACACCATTTGATCAACCGCAAAAACCCCACTTAGTAATAGCAAGAGGCATTTAGCCTTCTTTTGCTCTCTCTCTTTATTCTTGTGTTTGTGCTTTTAGTTTTCTTTTGCTCTTGTTTATTAAATAATTATGTAAGGATTATAAAGCCTTGTATATATTATGTAGTATAACTATAGTAATAATAATTTCAACTATCACAAAACCCTAAAACCTTAAACTTGTGCTTAGCAAATAATTAAAAACTTGATCAAATAAATTTATTTAAATGCAGCAAACCCAACAAAATGATTGCATGATCTTCATAGATCATCTTATAAACACAAATATTAAAATTTCCAATAAAAACTTTTTGTAAGCATTTCAACAAACACCTAGGGTGCAAATTTCTGCAATAACTTGGGATTTTTTGTATTAGAAAATGAAAACTAGCCTAACCCCCCCCCCCCCCCTAATCTCTCAACTTCCCTAATCCCTCTCCCTCACGTTGAGAGATCTTTCTCTCATGTTCCCTCTCCCTCTCTCTAACGGTTCTCCCTCTCTCTCTCTCTCTCTTGTTTCTCTCTCGCCCATAACCTCTCTCTCTCGTTTCTCTTCCCTCTCAAGCCAAGCCCTCAGTGTCAGTCTCCCATGCCCCCGTTTGCCCAACCAAAGACGACCCCGAGGATCGCTGGCGTGGCCTACCCGCACGGGCACCCCCAACCCATGGCCGCGACTTGGCCGGAGACAGTGGCGCCCAAAACTTATCCACGGGAGCCTCTCACGCGCTAGTCTGTCGTCCCTCTCAACCAGTCCTCGAGGAGGACATGGATCTCCCCCGTGGCTCCAGACCGTTGCACCCCGCTCTCCCTCTCTCACGCCCGTGCCCTCACTCCCCCGCGCGGCTATAAAAGGAGGCCCCGACGCCCTCCTCTTGCCACACCAGCCCAGCTCGCCTCCCCACTCCCACCACACACCTCTCCATCCCACAAAGCCGCCCCAGCCAGAGGAGGAGATGGAGTAGCAGAGAAGAAGGAAGGAAAAGAAGGAGAGGGAAGGAAGAAGAATCAGGACAGAAGGAGGAGGGGGAGGCCGGCGAGCCGCTCCCCTCTGCCTCACGCAGGCGACGCCGTGAGGAGCTGCGCCAGGAGAAGACGACGTCTACCCCGAGCCGGAGCACCGCCCCAAGCCTCCGCGCCAGACGACGTCCTCGATCGCCGTTCTGCACAAAAACGGAACCGCGGCCCCGCCCTGCACCTCCGCCGCCCTTCCCCGCCGCCCAACGCTTCCGGGAGGCCCTTCGATGAGCTCCTCCTACCCCCTGACCGCCATTAGGGCCGAGCCCGTGCTCTGCATGGCCGCTAGGAAGAAGACGGCCAGGAGCCGTCGGATCTGCATGAGATCCAACGACCCTGAGCCTCCCGTACCCCTTCGTTTAAAAAAAACTGCGAATAGTACACAGGCCCAGCTCATAGTGAAGAAGCGCCCCAGAGCAAGGAATAGTACTAGGTTGGCCCGTTTGTTTTCGTCTCAGTTTTATTAAATCGAAAATATTAAAATAGTTGTTTAAAAATTATTAGGACTGAGAAAAATATGCCGTAAATTTTACTGTGCTCCTAGATATATGCTCCATTTTTCTGTATAGGTACATTTATAAGTACTTGAAATATTATAGTGATAATTTTATTATTATTAATGTTGCTTTACTTGTTGCTTAGACAATAATGTTAAACTTTCTTTTAATGATTTAATTCAGAAAACATTATTAGTAATATCTCAGTTTAGTACCTAATTATTGCATAGTTTAATAATACAAATAAGATTAAGATAAAATAATAATAATACTAAAAAGAATACTTTATCTATAGTGTACACATTAATGCTTAGTATACATTTACTTAAATCATTAATGATGAAATAAGTTAGATGTAAATTCCTATAATAATATTTGTAACCAGTAGCTATTTATTATGTTTATTAGAAAATTGTTATGCATTAAATAGCAAGTTATTTATATAAAGAAGTGTGTAAACAGATTTATTACACTGGCCCACAACACTGTAGAGATTTACACCCTGAGCAAATTATTAAACTGGGCCATGGCTGATCATCTTATCTTTATATGTATTGTCAACAACTGTTATATTATTAGAAAAATAAATACTCATCAGAAAAGTGTGAAATAAAATTCGTTGTAATCCAGAAATTATGCATTATTTTTCTGTATAGGTGGAATTATTGTTTACTTAAATAAATTTAAGGGTCACATTATTATTATTGCTATTATTTCATGTTTAGGGTCATTTTTAGTTTATTCTCTGTTAATAAATTAATTATTTTAAAAACTTATTATGAGCGTCTCTGGACATTAGCTAATTATTGTATTGTTATTTAATTAAATTTACTAAATAAAAACTTGACCTAAGGCAATAAACAATAAAAATGACTTGTGTAAACTCCTATGTAGTGTGTTGCTTAAATTTTTTCTTAGCCCTATAAACTTATTAAACCACCATTAAAAAACTCTGCCCACATGTGCTAATCTGAATATACTTGTTGGTATGACTCATGGGTTGATTTGATTGAGTGCTAAATGATTGTTTTGGTGGTTGAATGTTTGCTTGAATGATGTGATGGTAATTGTGTGCTATTTTCCGTAACGTGTAGACGAGACGCTTGACGTTGCAGGTGAAGACACTCCTTCCAAGCCGAATAAGCCGTACCAGGAGACACCGTCGAGGAAGGCAAGCCATCTTAAAATGATCTTGTTGGGAGAAATAAATTAGACACCGATGATCTTGTTGTATTATCCCTAGCCTTGCTAAAGAACTAATGAAAACTTAATAATTTGGTTAATCTTGCTCCACCCTAATGAAATAACATACATCTAAGAAGATGTGATGGCCAAGATTGTGGTTGTTGGAAACATCGTTGGACATATTCAAAGTCTAGAGGGACTCTCTATAAGTGTCGTCGAAACCTAGTCTTACAGTACAACCACAATACTATGGTATGGGACAGGGCTAGTTGGAAGCTTGTTTATCTTAGTACGGGGGTCTTATAACTACACATGGATGTTTGATTCCACGAATCTGATAGCCCTCGAAGTCGAGTGGTTAAATTCGCTAGGCTTGGTGTCTGAGGGAACCTTGGTGCTCTTCGACTACAGTGCAGGCTTGGGTCCAAGAGGAGCATGACCTAGCACGCGGACAGTCCATGTAATACGCAAGACAAGAGGAAGACTACGATCGATTATCCGAAAACCACATACTAAGGTATGACAATCCGTGGGGACTCACGACGGATGTATCGAATGTTCTGGGTAAAGTGTACAACCTCTGCAGAGTGAAAACTATGCGATTAGCCGGAGTCCACGGTCATGGACGGCTAGTGAGGCCATACTTTTTGGGGAATAGATGAGAAATTCTAGTATTGAGGTTATGGTTCACGATGATGATGTTGGTATTATGAAAAGGGTTAGACATGATTAAATCAAATATAATTGTGGGATTAAAATTTTCCAAGGATAAAATGTTGCCAACTTAACTAATATTGTGTAGTTAGGTTCCCCCATAATAAACCCCACCATATAGCCATCCCATTATTTTCGTATACAAAAATCTTGTTCATTTCTTTAGGTGGTTTGCGAGTACTTTGTATGTACTCACGGCTTTGTTCCTGGTTATTCAATCGGCCAGGCTTGGAGGAGCAGGTATTTGACGATGACGCGACTGGCGAGTACTAGGATGTGCTACGCTCTGAGCTTTACCTATGGATTGTGATGCTGCTATCTATCTTTCTTTTGCTTATTCCGCTGCCATTTGAGCCCGATGTGGTCGTGTAAGACTATGTTGTTGTATGACTTTGTATTCGGTACTGTATGAACTTGTGAATGTGATATCCATTGCCGAGTTGTGCGTCATACGACACTGATCATGGGAGCAGGACGGTATGCACAGCTGGCCGCTTCGGACATATAGTCCGGGGTGCCCACGGGGGTGATCTTGATGCTTTTGAATCACTCGGCCGATGAGCAATTTTTTCTTCACTTATCTTCTGATATTTTCCAACAACTGTGCGAAAGTGACTTTCGGCTTTTTACCCTTGTGCTTATTTCGGCCTTTGCTTTCTTTGGCTTTCATTGCATCGATCTTGTAATTTGCTTCTTGCCCCCAGTGCTTGGCGTCTTCATTGTAACATTGATGGAACACTGATATGTCTCAAACGTATCTACTTTTCCAAACACTTTTTCTATTGTTTTGGCTTCATTCTTGCATGATTTGGACGAAACTAACCCGGACTGACGATGTTTTCAGCAGAGCTACCAGTGCTGTTTTATATTGTGCAGGTTTCTGGATATTTAGGTACGCTGGAAAAATCTACAAAAAATATATAAAAAATCAGCGTTCCCGAAGCTTCTGAAGGACCAAATGGGGGCCACAGAGCAGCCAGGGGGCACCCAGAAGGGTGTGTGGTGCGGCCCAGCCCCTGGCCGCGCCATCTGCCCTCCTGGGTGGGTCCCACACCCCCTGGCGAGCTACCTTGGCCTCTATTTATTCTCGTGGCGAGGAAACTCCGAAACAGAAGTCGCTTTTCTAATCTAAGTCGCGGAGCCGCCGCGACCCTCTGTTCTTCTCCGGGAGAGCTAATCTGGAGGCTGTTTTGGCCTCCGGTGAGGGAAAATCATCGCCATCACCATCGCCTCTCCATCACCCCTCCATGACTCCTTCTCTCATGTGTGACTAATTCCCTGCTGTAGGCAAAGGGGATGGTAGGGATTGGATGAGTTAGATCATGTAATAGTTTATCAGATTGTTGGGGCCATGTTGCCTATCATCTACTTGGTGTTTATCATCTCTGTTACAATTTGTTTCTCTTAATGCTTGCCACTTTGGGCCCGAGTGCCATGATTTGAGATCTGATCACCCTTTTGTTTCTTGAGTTTGAGGTGTGCTTGATCCTATTTATGATTTGTATGCACCTATTATAGTCCGGAACCGGCGATCCCAAGGGTGACAGCTTGGGACACCAAAGGGATTGGACTATAATTTGAGGATTCCGTGTATCCATGAAGTGTTAATGCTTTGTTCTGGTGCTCTTTGACAGGAGTACCTTAATCTCCCTAAGTTCCTTTTGGCCCCGTTCGTAGAGGGAGGGTAGGACAAAAGATGTTGTGCAAAGTTCTTATTGCAAGCATGTACAACTACCTTGGGATACATGCCTGATGTTTGATACCCGCCTAGATGATCCTTTCTTTTCTGTGAGCCTTGCCCGTGTTAGAATCTATTACATATTTGTTCTCATCCAAGCAGCGCCCAACCATCCATCTCCCTAGCCTACAATGTTTCTTTCCGCTGGTTACTAGTTGTTTACTTTCGCTGTTTTACTTTTGCTGTTTCACCACCACTATCACCACTATTATCATCACCACTAACACTATAATATTACCGTTGGTACTCATACTTTTGTGCAAGAAAGTGTTTATTTCAGGTACAGTTGAACTGACAACTCAATTGTCAAAGCCTGTATGTATTCTTTGTGTCCCCAAGTGTGGAATCAACAAATTGTGTTATCTTTCTCGCGAAGACTATCTCGATCCCCTACAGTTGAGGGTTATCAAGTATCCTGCCTGTTGCACGTTATACACTATGGGTAAGAAAGGAGACCCCAAGGTTCCGTTCTTAACATCCCGTACGAGACGAGGTACTACTCTTAGCACTAGTGCTAAACTCGATTCACTTTCAGTTATGAGTAAGTTTGATTCACCTCAGTTACATGTTAATTCTGCTGAGTCTGGCAATATGTCAGACACTTTTGATGATGCTTCTACTACCTTTGAAACTACTGGTTAACTTGGTTCTTTTATTGAAGAATAGATTGTTGCTGCTGCCCGATTCTCGGAAGTTGAAATTCCTGTTACCAAAACCCCTATTGGAAAAACTCATGATTTTACTGGCCTTAAGGAGAAACTCCTTGAGGACGATTATGTTATACTTGATGATGATTTATGTAGGGAGCTTAATGAATGTGCTGATTCCGACCCTTCTACTATAAAGAAGTTGCTAGCAAAGCAATCCTTGAAGAACAAGTTTACCCCTGATCCTACTTTTGCTACGTCTCCTATATGCATCACTGATCCTGATTATGATTGCTCTGTTGACCTTTCACTTATATCCACAGTTGAAGCTGATCCCTTTTATGGTAGAGAAAATGATGATGCTATCGAGCACCTGGCCAAACTCACTGAGTTGGGTAGCTTGTTTACTACCGATGAAAGGATCCGGAACTTTTATGTCATGAAGCTTCTTCCTTTTTCCCTAAAAGGAGATGCTAGAGCATGGTACGATGCACTACCAAGTGGTTCCATTCAGAGTCCTCAAGATATGGCTATATCTTTCGTTGATAAGTACATGCTTCTTTACAAAGAATTTATAACTTTATACAGTTGCAGGATGAGCATCTCCCTAAAGCTTGGGGGAGGTTTTGTAGTTTGATAAAGGCTAGACCGGGACATGAGATCCCTAAGAATGAATTACTTGATATATTTTATGCTGGTCTAACCGATAAATCTAAATCCTACCTAGATAGTTGTTTTGGTTGTGTTTTCAGGCAAACAACATTGGACGATGCAGAATAATTGATGGGCAAGATTGCCAAAAACCACAAAGATTGGTCCGTCCCTGAATCACCTCCACCACCCAAGAAGAGGGGCATGCTTTTCCTAAGCCCGGAAGATATGCAAGAGGCAAAGAAGTCTATAAAAGAGAAAGGTATTAAAGCTAAAGACGTGAAGAATCTACCTCCAATTGAGAAGTTGTGTGAGCCTACCACTCACCCGCCTATGGTAGAGGTACACCCTCTTTTAGATTTCAATGCAAGTGACATTCCTAAAGGTAAGCCCCCTGACCAATGTTTAGATGATCTTGATAATTTTATTATGAAGCAAAGTCACTTCAATGAAAAGGTACAAGGTCAGTTACATGATAATACTCTTGCTATCAAAAGTTTGCTTGATGTTCTAGGAAGAACAGTTAATGATGTTAAATGTCTTGTGAAGCATTTTTATATGGTTCAAACTCAGCTTGAAAAAATTTCTAATGTGCAAAAAGATTGGCTTACTAACAATGCCAAACAGGAAAATTTACATGCTTATGGTATAAAGACCCGGGGTGGAACACACACCCAGGACCCTCTTTATCCAGAAGGACATCCGAAGAGGATCGAGCAAGATTCTCAAGTGCGGGAAGAAGAAATTGTTAGCTCTCCAAAGAAGAAGAAGAAAAAGAAACACAAGGAAGCTGACAATGCCAATGATCCTATAGAAGAAGAAGAACATGTTGTTGATCCAAACAACATATCTACCTCCGATGCTGAGACTGAAGACGGTGCTGAACCTAAAAAAGATGCTGAAAATAATGATCCACCTGAGGTTCGAGAAGAAGAAGCACTTGATAAGCGCAAGAAGTACACTAGAGAAGACTTCCTTGCAAGAATACATGGGAAGGAACGAGAACCATGGGTACAAAAACCCATGCCCTTTCCAGGTAAGTCCATCAAAACCAAAGAAGAAGAGCACTACAACAAGTTTTGTGAGTGGATGAACCTCTTTTTCTTCAAATTCCTTTGACTGAAACTATTAAGTTAACTCCTTATTCTAAATATATGAAAGATATTGTTACTAAAAAAAGAAAAGTTCCTAATGAGGCAATATCTACTATGGTTGCTAACTACTCTTTCAGTGGCAAGATTCCTGAGAAGCTCGGTGATCCAGGTATACCCACCATTCCTTGATCCATAATGAATAATTATGTTAGAACTGACTTATGTGATCTTGGTGCAGGAGTGAGTGTTATGCCCTTTCCTCTCTACAAAAGGCTTTGTTTAGAGAAACTAATTCCTACAGATATCTCTCTTCAGATGGCCGACAAGTCCACGACCGTCCCGATCGGTATTTGTTAGGATGTTCCTGTTGAAGTTGCCAATTGCTTAATACTTACTAATTTTGTTGTGCTTGACATGCCCAAGGATGGGAGCATGTCCATTATTCTTGGTAGACCTTTTCTTAACACCGCAGGTGCCATTATTGATTGCAATAAAGGGAAGGTTACCTTCAACGTGAATGAAAAAGAACACACGGTGTATTTTCCAAAAAAGATCGACAAAAGGCATGGCCTTAACTCTATTGAGAATATCGAGACTGTGAAGATTGGAGAATGGGATTTTCCATCAAAGTGAGAGTGCAATGATCACCTCATAAGGGGCGAGACTTTCTGCTGTATATATCGCCGGATTGTTGGTAAGACTTGATCGACCTTGCTCACTAGCATGTTTTATATAGGTAAAAAGCTGAGCTTGTTATGTTTTCATTTCCTTTAGATTTTATTCTCCTTGCTGTACCCAAAGTTTTTTGTTTAAATCTTCACCTGTTCTAACTTTTGTCTCAATTTCACGAAAGTTTTTGCAGCTTTTTGAACTTTGAAATTTTTTCTACAGTGAAGTTTCCCAGAAAATTCCAGAAAATTCAAAATAAAATTTTCCAGGTAAAAATCCATCGGGGAGTACCTGTGGCTGACCATGGGGGTCCTCCCCTGGCCCAGGAGGCCAGGCCGCGCCACACACCCTCCTGGGGCCCACAAGCACCCCCTGCTGGCATCTATTCTTCCACTCTCTCTCTTTGACCCCAAAAACTCGTGTTCTTTCTCTGGTTTCGAGTTCTTGCTGTTCTTGAGCACGGAACTTCGATCTCCCTCTACAACCACTCGTTTGAGCTGAAATTTGGAACAAATACTCCTTGGTATGTGACTCCCTCACCCCTCCAATTAGTTTTCTAGTTGGTGGCTTCATTAGTGAGTATTTAGTAGTTCTTGGTGCTGTTTAGTTGAGCTTAAATGTTTGTGTAGAAATTTATTTTCCAAGTTTGGTTAGTAGTTTGAGCCTTGGTAAAGTAAGTAGAGTGTTTTGCCCAAACTAGTTTTTCTTAAACCTTCGTTTTTGTGATTTGTCAAAATATCCAGAAATGGATAGGCTAGGAAGGTGGCTTGGGAAGAAGAAACCTGAGTACTCTAGCCGTGTGACGCGGTCCACAGCTTCACCTTCAACTACGAGGGTGAGCTACAATGAAGAAATCGTACCCTTGGAGGTTTTGGATGCATCACCTACAAAGGCCATGGCATTTCTATGCAGATATTTCATGGCGGATGCCGGCGTACAGGAAGATTTCGACGCCCTGTGTGCCAAAGCAGGTTTGACACGTCTTGTGACGAGCCGTGTGCTATAGTATGAAACGCTGACGGCTATATTTATTAAAAAATTCAGATTCTATCCTGAAAATGATGTTGTTGCATTTTAGATTTATGAAAGGTTACCAACCATGCCTATGAGTACCTTTTGTGAAGCTTTAGGTTTGCTAGACAGAGGAGAGAAGAGGAGGAAAAAATTCTCAAACTCCTACACTCAAGACCCTTCTTGACTCGTTTGCAACACTGAAGTGAGGAACACTAACCGTGAGAAGATCTCCAATATTTTGTTTCCTCACCTCAGGTATTTCGCGTATTATATTGCTAGAGGGGTGTTGCCTCGAGACCACATGAGCATCACTTCTTCGCCTGATACTGCTATCATGGCAAACGCCCTCTCAGGGAATCACGAGTATCATGTGGGCACACTGATTTCCAGACGCCTTGTTGCTAATAGAAACAAGGGGGGTCTATTTTGTGGCTTCTATGCCACACTTCTTTTGCAGTTTCTCCAAGGAGAACCGCGCCCCGATGATACAGTTTTTCCTTTTGTCAGCCTTGATTTAGTTGCCATGAAGAGGCATTTCTTTGTTACTAGGGACTCTGACCGATGTGCACTTGATTATATTTTGCGGTTTGAGGGTGATGTGGAACGCATTATCTGTCTACCTGCACCACTTGTGTTTGATTTTTCTCGCAGGAACGGATGCCGCTTTTCAGATACCCAGTTTGATGAGATCATGGGGAGATACCAGTTTCACGACCCAATGGAGGGGGTTGCGCCAGATGAGGAGGAGTGCGTGGTCTATCCACCCGTCCAGGAGGAGACCGTCGCCCCATGGGACGGAGGGTCTTCATCTGGTTGGGATGAGGGACCTTCCTCATGGGAGGATCCGAGGACATCAGTGTACGCACCGGAGGGCTCATACAACCCTTGGACTTACCATTACCCCGGAGAAGGAGGCTCCTCGGGACCGCAGTAGACGAGCCCAACTTATTGGAAGGAAAAAATGAAGAGGAACATCATGTCCATCAACTCTGCTTCTTGGAAAATTTTCAAGAGTGGAGTTCAAGTCAAAGATGAAAAAGCTATCACACCTGTTGAGGCAAAGAACATGGCTCTTGATTCTAAAGTATGGCTATTTATCACGAATCATCTGACTCCGGAAAAATATCATGAGGTCAAGAATATTCCTACAACCAAAGGTGTCTGAGACTATCTCGAGAAGATTGGTGAAGGTATCTCTACTCAGAAAGATGCTTGCATTGATACTCTTCGAAGCAAATTCTATCGGTTCAAGCGGCACGAGGGAAAAAAGTTAACTCCATCTACAGCAGACTCCCAACTTTATCTAATGAGCTGATTTCCCTCGGTGCTGAAGGTATCACCAGTCACATAATTGTTAGGACTTTGCTTCATTCTCTTGATGATTCCTTCGATCACATTGTGCTGATGATCAAGGAAAGGACTGATTTCAGAAATCTTGTCGCTGCTGATATTCTCGAGAGACTTACCACCTTTGAAATGGAATAAGAATAAAAGTGTGATGTGATATTTCTATGATCTAGATACATTTTCATACACTTTTGATCATATTTGGACTAACTTATTAACTCAGTGCACCAAAGTGCCATTTCCTCTTTTTTGCTGTTTTGCTATTTCAGATTTCCCCCATATTAAAAGTATTCCAAAAATTCGGGAAAAATTAGAGAAAAAATCAGCGTACAGGAACCTTCCGGAATCACCTGGGTGGGGCCAGAGGGCCACTACCAGGGACCCAGGCAGCCACCTGGTGCGGCCTAGGGTCTGGTCGCATCGGGGGGCGCGTGGACCCCTGGTGGCCACCCTGGCTTCCCCGTTTGCCTATTTAATCTCCGTGACAAGAAACCCCCGAGGACAGAACCCTTTTCCACGATCTCTCCTTTGTTCCGCCGTCGCCGCGCTTCCAAGATTAGGAGCGCCAACAGACTTCTTTCCGGCACCCTGTTAGAGGGAGGATTGACCTTCGGGAGCTTCCCCTCCACCATGGACGCTTCCCGGATGTGCCGCGAGTAGTTTCCCTTGGACCATAGTTCCGTGATTAGTAGCTATGTGATGTTCTCCTCCCCTATTTGTTCTTCATGGTTTAGTCCTCATGAGCTTCCCTACATGATCGAGGCACGTATGTAATTTTCTGTTGTTGCTATGCCAAGTTTGCTGGGATATGATGGATTATGAGATCATGTTCAGATTGTGATTGAGTAATATATTTGGTTCTTATCTTTTATATTTTTGTTCCTAAGTAATTCTTGCATGTTCTCCGTTGTTGTTTATTGCTTTGGCACGGTAGTAGGTAGTGACTCCAAGAGGGAATGTTATGCTCGATTGTGGGTTCATGCCCCCCGATGACACGCTTGAGTGACAGAAACATGATTCTAGGGGATGTGTTGTTTCCACAAGGGGGAAAACAACGGTGCTTGTAACCGTGGTTGCAAGGATTGTTTACTTTACGCAAAGTTCTTTTTAATGCAGTTGTATGTTGCTTTGGGTTTACACTTTGGGCGGGGCTCGCAACTTAATACTAGAGAGATGTTCTGGATAGATATCTCAAGGTGGATAATTAGTAGTAGATGCAGTTGGATTTCAGTCTACTTATTTTGGCGTACCGCCCATGCTTTTGAGCCTAGTCCTTTCTTTGTAGCATAGTTAGCATTGCGGTGCGTTTTTAATCCTGTCAATTGCCCATTTGTTTTTATCTTTGTGTCCCTTATCAAAAATCACAAAAAAATTGTTACCTTGCTAGTAGTTGTCATTATGTCTGGTCCTTTTACCTTTGGTGGAGCAGAAGTGCTCACCTTCAAACAAAGTGGTGGTGAAAGTCTGAAAGATGCTTGGTATAGAATTAATGATTCTCAAAAAAGAGCCACCAAGAAGCAATCCACTACTATCCTTCTTAGAAACTTTTATGTTGTAATTACTTCTTGGAATAGGTTTATTCTAGATACTTCTATCAATGGGAATTTCCTAGAAGCCTCAGCTTGGGAAGCTCTTAATGTTATGGAAAATCTTGTTGGAAATCTCCCTGTTGTTAGCATTCAAGAGGATATTACAATAGCTTACATTATGAAAAAACTTGAAAAGTTAGAGCTAGAAATACCAAACATCAATAAGATATGAGTTAGATCATAGGATTCAAGGGAATTTGAATAGACTTGATAGCTCCATGCATAAAATTATCAAAACTTTCGAGACCAACAAATCCCATGAGTTGGATCCTTCTAGGATAGATAAGATTGAGGAATTATTGACACTTTAGGAACTACTTTCTCCTCAATAAAAACCAAAAAGGTAGAAACTCCGGCAAAGAAGGAAACTAAGTTCGTTTACGTCCCTAAGGTTCCTAGACCCAAAAACAATCCACGTATTTCCAAGGGACTTGAAACTGTGAAGACTTTGGAAGAAATACTTCTCTTGGATACAATTAGAAATGAAACTCCAATTAATTTTCCACCTTTTGCTTTTATCCCTAGAAGTACCTTCTCAAGGCATTTATTTTAAAGTCCTCTTAAGACTAGTTGTACAATTGAAGCGCTTTTTGATGATCTTGATGATGGTTCGATTAATACAATTTGATCTTTTTTGCTTCTTGCCTAGCTCAAAGGCTTAAAAGAAAGCGCTTGTTGGGAGGCAACCCAAGATGTTTTTACTTCTGTTTTTAGTGGTCTTGATGACTGTTACTACTGTAGAAACATCATTGTATCTTTATTTTAAAGCTTTGTGCCAAGTATAGCCTCCGATTGCAAGTAAGTTTAAAAGTTGTGACGTGATGTCCAAAAACAGATTCTGTCCCTGGACGGAAAAATTCGTCTAAAATCACCAGATCATCTTTTTTATCTGAATTTATTTGAAAACGTGCTCTATACAATTAGCCTTCCAGCGTCTGTTCTGAGTTTTTTTATTTGAGTTGAAGAAGCACCTCAAAAAAATTGTTTACTACCTGCTGGACTGTTTTTCACAAACTCTGCCACGTTTTGCCTTTTCTCAGTTTTGAATGTCTTGCGCTAGCTTTTTCTTTGAAAAAACTTTTGGAGAATCTTGAGAAACAATATCTCTTCAAGAATATCTTTATTTACAGTAGAGGCAAATTGTTTTATTATGGGTACTAACCTCTCTAATCAGCTTATGATGAGTTATGTATGAAGGGAGTTTTCAAGTGTGTGAAGGAAGATGATGAAAGAAGATCCGGGAGTGTCAAACGCTCAAACTTGGGGATTCCCCCATGCACCCCCATGAAATATCCAAGTAGACTCAAGCTTCTAAGCTTGGGGATGCCCCCGTGCATCCCCTTCTCCATCAACAATTATCAGTTCGTCCTTCGTTCCACTATATTTTTATCACTTCATGCGTTATGTGCTATGCTTGGAGCGTCTTTCTCTTTACTTTTTAGTTTCCTTTAGCTTTTCTTTCTATTCATAAAAAGGTAGAACCCACATTTATTTGTGTGAGAGAGAAACACACTCCACTTTAAACTAGAACACATCATAGGATTTTCATGCTTATCTTCCTTTTTGTTGTGTGTTCTTTATCTTTACGTAGCTGCTTTCATGTTTAGCTCTTAGTTTTCATGGTTATATTTTTAAGAGCTTTTTTTTAGGTTGTTGCTGGAACTCTCTTGAGTTTCATGTTTATCTTGTTTAGAGAGTTGGCTTGTTGCACTGAGTTGTGTGTCTTGACTTGAAGTAGGTAATTGAGGTTGCTATTCGGTTCTAGTAGTAACTTGCAATAGATTTGAGGTATTGTTTTGAGTAATGTTTGAACTTCTGCTGTCAAGAGCTTTAGCCTATTAGTGATATATGTTGTATTTTGGGCATGAGTTCTTCGGACTAATGTAAGTATTCAAAAGTTGACACTTCCACCTCCTCATATTTTGCTAGCCTCTTTGGTACCGTGTGTTGCCTTTTCTCACTCCAGAGTTGGCGCCTACCTCGCCGGTGCATCCAAAACCTTGGCATGATTCGTTCTGTCATCATAAACCTCCTTATATCATTCCTCAAAACAACCACTATACCTACCTATCAAGGCATTTCCATAGCCTTTCCGAGATATATTTCCATGCAACATCCACCTTCTCATGACTTGATCTTCATGTCATCCATGCTTTTGCTTGATCGATGAGTCGCATGCTAGTTGGGCCTTGCCCTGATCATTGCTACATGACGCGCTAATATCATTGCATATCCTGCTACACTTGGAGAGGCATACATTTGCATACATCATGATAGCTTCTTCTTTATGCTTAGTACTTATGTAAAATGTGAAAGATCTTCTATACTTCTTGTAAAATAGAGTGTTGCCCCTAAAGTGAGGAAAAGATCCCAACGAGGACAAATTTAAAAGATCCCAATGAGGACAAATGAGAGTTAAATAGAAAGAGCCATTGAGGCCACCAAAAAATACATAAAAATAGAACAAAGAGAAAAATAAAATAAAAAGAGAGAAGGGGGCACATTACTATTCCTTTGAGAGATCCACACTCGTACTCCCTCTTATATCTTGTACTCCATAGAGATCATCATACATGCATATGGCTATGTGGGGAACCTTACACTATAGAACTTAGCTTGTATATTCCAATGATGAGCCTCCTTAAATGAGCTCTAGGTCTTCTTGAGCAAGCAAGTCGGATGAACCCCCACTAGTTCCAATGGAGAACTTACCTTAGCTCATATGTGCATCCGTTGCATGGCAATCCCTACTTCTCACATCATATATATCATTTGGATTTCTCTCGCCTATGATTGTCCTCATTGATGTGAGCCTCTCACACCCTTTATGTCTTCCTCCTCCATCATCTCTCTCTCTTTGCCATCCTAAGTGTCAACTTTCTTTCTTACACTCATCCATTGCATGAGTGCTTAAAATATCGAAAGGGAGTCGATCATTTTGACTTGTCCCTGGCTAGTGGTCTGGGGACGAGTCAAGATAAGATTCCAAAGAAGACTAAATGTGAAACTTTAGTAGATTGAGTTCTCAACCAAAATAAATAGTATATTTTTAATCTCTCGTATTGCCATCTACCACTTCGTGCACGCAAACACCATTTCGAGACATTCGAGTCACGGACAGCGAGAGCTCTTGCACCTTTATGTTCTTATGTTTCTTGTTTCAATGCTAATATTGAATCTTGCTTGTTATGACTTGAATTGAATTACATGCCTTGCTTTCTTAACTTAAAAGTTCTTATATAGTTGGTAGCATGTCACCATAGAAATTATGCTTTTTCTCATTTAACTACTCGAGGACGAGCAGGAATTAAGCTTGGGATGTTGATACGTCTGAAACGTATCTATAATTTCTGCTTGCTCCATGCATGTTTTGGGTGATATTACTATGCTTTTGATACACTTTCATACACTTTTGATCATATTTGGACTAACCTATTAACTCAGTGCACCACAGTGCCAGTTTATATTTTCTGATGTTTTTGTATTTCAGGTTTTCCCATTACTTAAAGTGCCAGAAAAATTCCAGAAAAAAAAAAAAAATCAGCGACCCGAAAGCTTCCACACGCCCGAAGGGGGCCCAGGGGGTCCCCACCAGGTGCCTAGGCGGTCAGGGGGCGCGACCTAGGGTGGGGCCATGTTGGGAGGCCGCCTGATACGTCCCAAACATATCTATAATTTCTGCTTGCTCCATGCATGTTTTGTGTGATATTGCTATGTTTTATATACACTTTCATACACTTTTGATCATATTTGGACTAACCTATTAACTCAGTGCACCCCAGTGCCACTTCCTGCTTTCTGTTGTTTTTCTATTTCTGGTTTCCCCCATATTAAAAATGCTCCAAGAATTCCGGAAAATACAATAAAAAATCAGCGTACCTGAAGCTTCCAGAAAAACCAAAGTGGGGCCAGAGGGCCACCACCAGGGCTGCACGCGCCCTCCCGGCGCGCCCTAGGGTGGGGCCGCGCAAAGGGGCCGCCTGGACCTCTGGTGGTCCCCTGGCTGTCCCCCTTCGCCTATATATTCTCCGTCATGGGAAACCTCCGAAGACAGAACCCTTCTTCGTGATATCGCCTCTGTTCCGCCGCCGCCGTGCTTCCAAGATCTGGAGCGCCAGCAGACCTCTTCTCGGCACCCTGCCGGAGGGAGGATTGACCTCCGGGAGCTTCTCCTCCACCATGGACGCTTCCCGGATGATCCGTGAGTAGTCTACCTTGGACCATGGGTCCATGATCAGTAGCTATGTGATGTTCTCCTCCCCTCTTTATTCTTCACGGATTAGACCTTGTTAGTTGCCATACATGATCAAGGCACATATGTAACTCTTTCTTTTGTGCTATGGTGAGTTTGCTGGGATCTGATGGATTATGAGGCTATGTTACGATTGTGATTGAGTAATATATTTGGTTTTTATCTTGTATATATTTGTTCTTGAGTAATTCTTGCTTGTTCTCCGTTGTTGTTTATTGCTTTTACCAAGTAGTAGGTAGTGACTCCAAGAGAAAACGTTATGCTCGATTGTGGGTGCATGCCCACGATGACTAGCTTGAGTGACAGAAACATGAGTCTAGGCCATGTGTTGTTGCCACAAGGGGAAAACAATGGTGCTTGTAACCGCGGTTGCAAGGATTGTTTACTTTACGCAATGTTATTTTAATGCAGTTGTATGTTACTTTGGGTTTACACCAACTTAATAGCAGCGAGATCTTCTGGATAGATATCTCAAGGTGGATGATTAGTAGTAGATGCAGTTGGATTTCTGTCTACTTATTTTGGCATACTACCCATGCTTTTGAGCCTCTTCCTTTCTTTGTAACATAGTTAGCATTGCGGTGCGTTTTTAATCCTGTTAATTGCCCAACTGTGATTTGTTTACCTCACATAGCAGTTTTCTCGTATTTTGGGAGAGAGACATCACTAGTGAACATCATGGGACCCCGATCCATATTCTCATCATTGTTTACACGCTCAGTTATTTTTTGCTTTTACTTTCTAGTTGTAGTCACTATTATCCTTTATCCCTTGCATTTGTTCCTTTGTAAACAATAAGGCCGGAGAGATTGAAAACCTCTCTGAACTTCGTTGGGAGCAAAGTTATTTGTTCTGTGTGCAGGTTCACGTCAATTGCGCCGTTGACACCTACTTGTAGCTTTAGGAGTCCTACGGGAGACAAACCCTATCCTCTACATTAGGGGAAATTTGCTTCTATCCTACATCTCACCTTACATGTGGGGTAACCAACGAAGGGCGAGAAGCCATTATCATCTCTTGCGCATCACCTCCTGGATTCCCTGGTGGCCCCCAGGCTTCCCCCCTTCTCCTATATATCTCTCTCGTCCCGAAAACACCAAGGACAGAACCCTTTCTCGCGATCTCGCCTCTGTTCCTCCGTCGCCGCACTTCCAAGATCGGGAGCACCAGAAGACCTCTTCCAGGCACCCTGCCGGAGGGAGGATTGACCTCCGGGAGCTTCTCCACCACCATGGACGCTTCCCGGATGAGCTGTGTGTAGTCCATCTTGCAACATGGGTCCATGATCAGTAGCTATGTGATGTCCTCTCCCCCTATTTGTTCTTCATTGATTAGACCTTGTGAGCTGCCCTACATGATCAAGGCACATATGTAATTATTTCTGCTGTTGCTATGCTGAGTTTGCTGGGATCTGATGGATTATGAGATTATGTTCAGATTGTGATGAGTAATATATTTGTTTATTGTCCTTTTATATTTATGTTACTGATTAATTATTGCATGTTCTTCGTTGTTGTTTATTACTTTGGCCAAGTGTTAGATTGCAACTCCAACAGGGAGAGTTATGCATGATTGTGGGTTCATGCCCCCTGATGTCTAGCTTGAGTGAAAAAAAATGAGTGTAGGGGGTGTGTTGTTGCCACAAGGGGTAAAACAACGGTGCTTGTTACCTCGGTTGCAAGGATTGTTTACTTTACACAAAGTTCTTTTAATGCAGTTGTCTGTTGCTTTGGGTTTACACTTTGGGTGGGGTCGCAACTTAATATCGGCGAGATGTTCTGGATGGATATCTCAAGTTGGATGATTAGTGAGTAGATGCAGATGGATTATGGTCTGCTTGTCTTGGCGTACTGCCCATGCTTTTGATCCTCTTCCTTTCTTTTGTAGCATATTTAGCATTGCGGTGCGTTTTTAATCCTGTCAATTTCCCAGCTGTAATTTGTTCACCTCACATAGTTATTTATCGTCTTTTGGGAGAGAGACATCACTAGAGAACTTCATGGGACCCCGATCCATATTTCCATCACTTTTTACACCTTCAATTTACTTCCTGCTTTTACTTTTTAGTTGTAGTTATCACTACCATTATCTGTTGTGTTTGATCCTTTGTAAATGGCAAGGACGAAGAGATTGACAACCTCTCTGTACTCGTTGGGAGAAAAGCTATCTGGTGTGTGTCAACGACGCCATTGTTCACTTTACCACCTACTTGTCATCGTTGGAGTCCTCCTGGTTCGATCTCAACCTTAGTATCTTTGCCACGGGAAATTTACTGTTGTGCTACATGTCAACCTTCCGCTTGGGGTAACCAATGAGGGGCGAGAAGACATCACTACACAATGAGACTCTCGAGTTGATACCCTTCGTAGCCTCTTCAACAGGTTTAAGAGACTGGATAATAAACATTTTCAGCAAACATTTGATAGACTCACTGATATCTCGAAGGAGCTTCAGGCACTAGGTGCTACCGACATCACTGATCACGAAGTAGTGAAGAAACTGTTGAGATCTTTGGATGACTCCTCCGAGATACTGTCTCTGATGATTCAAGAAAGGCCTGATTTCAAGACTCTTGACCCTGTTGATATCCTCCAGCGACTAAACGCTCAGCAACTGAATCTGTTTGAGAAACGTGACCTGTATGGCTCCACTCCCAAGGTTCGCGCAGTCAAAGAAAAGGAACGAAAGGTGTCCTATGATGAAGAATCTGAAGCCGACTCTAATGATCCTGAGACACTTAGTCAAGAACTGGCTCTCCTCACCAGGAAGTTTCAAAAGTTCATCAGGAAAAACCGCTTCAGAAATTCCACAAGATCCCTCTCAAGAAGATGATGACTCGGTTGACTCTAGAAAAAGAGTGTGTCATAAATGCAAGAAGCCGGGCCATTACATTACTGAATGTCCTCTTTGGGAAAAGGAGCAAAAGAAGAAAAAGAACAAAGATGAAAGGTCTGATGAAAAGTCAAAGACGAAATCCTCACGTTCATCAAAGTCTACTGGATACAAGAACAGTAGATCTAGCAAGGCTCGGGCTTACCTCGGAAAAGAATTGTATTGTGAGGAATGTGGTTCTGATTGTGAAGTTGAAGAAGATGAGTCTGATGAATCTGAAGGTGTTGCTAGTCTGGCTCTTGCCACTGCATTTTCTCCAAATCTATCTTTAGCACTGCAGAGAACCCCGCCCGCATCACCATCAACACTGATGATGATACTTCACCTTCATTCTGCTTCGTGGCCAAGGGCGCTAAGGTATATTCTCACTCATCCTGTGATGAAGTCCCTGACGAAGAATCTGATGAAAACTATGCTAAACTTGTCAAACTTGCTTCTAAGAAACAACGTGATCTTGAGAATATTCAAAATTCTTTAAACAAGAGTGATGATCTGTTGGTTGAGGAAATGAACCGGTCACAAAAGTTGAGTGATGAATCTCGTATTCTGTATTCAAAGTTTGATGACTAATTCAGTCATCATGAAACACTCCTCACTAATCATGAGAAGCTAGCTCAAGAGTTCCTCAAGATAAAGAAAGAACTCAAAAGGTAGAGGATGTCTCATGATGATTTGAGGAAAGAAAATGACTCTATCCTTGCTCAACAGTTCAACATTTCTCAGGACAAATTTAATCCTCCTTTCTTAAAATGCTTAGAACACGAAAATGTTACTGCATCTCCTAGTTCCTCAACTTCTTCAGAAACTATGCTATCAACTGCTTCAGTGGTACCTAACCCCTCATCTGAGGAAACCACAAATATTGCTGAAGAAAATGTCAGGTTGAAGAATCTATTGGAGACAGAAATGTTTAAGAGTCTGAAAGGGCATCATATTCTATGTGATGTTCTCAAGAAACAGATCCTCAATAGGAATCCGAGGAAGGAAGGTGTCGGATTTACCCGAAACCTCAATGCTGATGGTTCCTAGTGGAAATCAGAACAATACCAAAAGACCACTGATGGCTGTAGATAACACCTCCCCGTTGGTTACCCCAGGTGGAAGGTTGAGATGTAGCGTAACAACAATTTTCCCCTAACTTAGAGGATAGGGTTTATGTCTCCAGTAGGACGACAAGAAGGTGGTGAAGTGAGCAACCCACTGTTTGAAAGATATTGTTCCCTTAACCTAGACCTGCACTCACAATAAGTAACTTTGCTCCCAACGAGTACAGAGAGCTTGTCAATCTCTCCGGCCTTGTCGTTTACAAAGGATCAAATGCACGGTGGAAATAGTGATGGTGATTGCAATTAGAAGGAAATAAGAGCAGTAAATAGTTGAGGTGTAAACAGTGGTGGAAATATGGACTGGGGTCCCATGATGTTCACTAGTGATGACTATCTCCCAAAAGATGATAAAGCAGCTAAGCTGGGTGAACAAATTACAGCTGGGCAATTGACATACATATAAACGCACCTCAATGCTAATTATGCTGCAAAGAAAGTTAGAGGCTCAAAAGTATGGGCAGTACGCCAAGACGAGTAGATCGTAATCCAACTGCATCTACTCACTAATCATCCACCTTGAGATATATATCCAGAACATCTCGCTGGTATTAAGTTGCGAGCCCCACCCAATGTGTAAACCCAAAGAAACAGACAAGTGCATTAACAAACTTTGCGTAAGGTAAACAATCCTTTCAACCGCGGTTACAAGCATCGTCATTTTCTCCCTAGTGGCAACAACACATCCCCTAGTCTCATGTTGCTGTCACTCAAGTTAGACATCAGGGGGCATGAACCGACAATCAAGCATAAACGCTCCCTCTTGGAGTTACTATCTACTACTTGGCCAAAGCAATAAAAAACAATGGAGAACATGCAAGAATTACTCAAGAACTAATTATAAAAGGAGAACCAAATATATATAAGTCATCAAAATCTGAACATAATCTCATAATCCATCGGATCCTAGCAAACACAACATATCAACAGCAGGAAAATTACATAGATGCATTGATCATGTAGGGCAGCTCACAAGGGCTAAGAATTGAAGAACAAGATTGGAGAGAAGACATCACATAGCTACTGGTCATGGACCCATGGTACAAGGGGGACTACTAATGGCACATCCAGGAAGCGCTCATGGTGGTGGAGAAGCTCACGGAGGTCAATCCTCCCTCCGGTAGGGTGCCGGGAAGAGGTCTTCTGGTGCTCCCGGTCTTGGAAGCGAGGCGGTGGCAGAATAGAGGTGAAAATCGTGATGCGGGGTTCCACTCGAGGGTTTCTGGAATGGGGCGTAAATATAGACTGAAGGGGGGCACCAAGGGGTGTCCCCTCCCCCTAGGTGCCTTGGTGGCGCGACCAGCGGTGGGCCGCTGCACCTGGACGCCTGGGTGGGGCCTGGTCCCCCTCTGGCCCGTCTTCGGTGATTCCAGAAGCTTCCACTATGCTGATTTTTTTTATATTTTTATTGAAATTTTTGGAGCTCTATAAATATGGCTAAAAACCTGCAATTCACAACCATCACCAGATAGACACTAGCACTGGGTGCACTGAGTTAGTAGGTTAGTCCAAATATGTGTAAAAGGGTATGAAAGAGCATGGAACAAGCAGAAATTATAGATAAGTTCGGGACGTATCACTTGTTTCCACAAGGTACAGAGTGATGGTTGTGGCATCGAAGACTCATACATGCTGGGATGAGGAATTTGAAAAAACTAGTGCTGAAGAAACATGTCCTCGAGATTGAGGAAATAAAATTCACCAAGGACCGTCTCTGGAACTTATTCATATGGATCTCTTCGGTCCTCCAAAATACTCAAGTTTTGGAGGAAATGTGTATGGACTTGTTATAGTTGATGACTTCTGAGGATACACCTGGGTGCATTTTCTAATATATAAGTCAGAGACTCAAGGTGTCTTCAAACGCTTCGACCAGCGTGTCATGAACAACTATGGCCTGAAGATCAAGCACATCCGAAGAGAAAATGGTACATAATTCAAGAATACTGGTGTTCAAGAATATCTTGATGAATCGGGCGTCATTCATGAATTCTCTGCTCCATACACTCCTCAGTAAAACGGATTTGTCGAAAGGAAGAAAAGAACCCTCATCGAGATGGCTCGAACAATGCTCACTGAGTACAATACTCCTCTTAGATGGTGGGCTGAAGGTATCAACACTATATGTCACATCATCAACCGGGTATATCTTCATAAGTTCTTCAAGAAAACTTCATACGAGCTAATGGTCGGTAAGAAACCCAATGTGAGTTACTTTAAAGTCTTTGGTGCACCTTGCTGGATTCGTGATCCTCATCTGTAGGAGATATGCCCTAGAGGCAATAATAAATGTTATTATTTATCCCCATGTTCCTAATTATGTTTATATTCCATGCTATAACTGCTATGGTTCTCGAGTCTGCAATAACCACGAGGCTCGGAGGAAGACTCATATGCACGTGTGGAATAATAAACGGATAAAAAATATATATTCGTAGTCTCGCCTCTAAGACTAGCTCAAGTGTTGCATGATGGTTCTGTTTTCCTGATCATGGGCATGACTATGCCGGCAATTTTGAGGGCACAATGTTAGAAGAACATTTGTGTTGAATCGACCCAGATTGATGTTATGCTATGAGATACATTCGTCACCAGTTAATGGATTATAACACAGAGAAAGTTGAGCGTTTGCATAATTCCTTAGACCATGAGAGTATCGAGTTCCTTCGTACTTGCTTCGTGAACTTTGGGGTTTGTTAAACGTCATCTGTAAAAGGGTGGCTATTACGGCGGCTTACGGGTTCACGGAAAAGTATGACAAGGAACTAGGTAGCTCAAGATTGGGATTTGCTCCTCCGTCGATGGAGAGATATTCTTCGGGCCCTCTCGGTGTTACGGTATCCACCATCGTCTGGCCAGACACAGTGTGATTTGATCACAGGGATGCCGGAACGCGGGAACGAGAAAAGAGAACAATACTAGTAACGAGGTAACTGGCATAGTGGACAAGTGTTGATCCACGGGGATGCCGATAAGTCTCACCTCGGGTATTTGTAACATATCACGAAGCAACAGGAATAGCACACGGCAACTGGAGGTTCACTCGAATATTTATTCGTGTGGGTATAGGGGTCAATATGGGTGTCCACGGCTCCGATGTTGATCATTGATCGGAAAGTGTTCCGGGTCATGTCTATACTTCACCGAACCTATAGGGTCACACGCTTAAGGGTCATCTATCTGCTGAATACTAGACAGGGAGTCTGAGAGAAAGTCACCGGAAAGGTTTCGGAGAATACAGAAAAGTTTCGGAATATATCATTAAGTCAAAATGGTTTCGGCACACGCCTGGAAATTCTTGGAGGGTGCCAGAATTGTTCTGGGAACTTCTGGGATTTTTCCAGAGAGAAAAAACCGGAAATGTTCCGGAGCTGCCGGAACCGCTTTGGTTGCTTTTCGCAGATGAAAATCACTAATCCGGAATTGTTTCGGAACGCGTCCAAAATCCTTTTAGTGGGTACTGGAATTTTTCTAAGACCTACAGAAAAGTTTCGGATTTTACGGTCGCAGATAAATGTCTTCATGAATAGTGGATACACTATTCATGATGATGCAAGCGATGATGCAGCTTGCATGATGATGCAGGCGATGATGCAGCTTGCATGATGATGCAGGCGATGATGCAGCTTGCATGATGATGCAGGCGATGATGCAGCTTGCATGATGATGCAGGCGATGATGCAGCTTGCATGATGATGCAGGCAATGATGCAGTTTGGAGGGCATTTTGGGTTTTTCCCCATAGCCTCTCACCCTATAAATAGGGGTGGAGAGGGGTCTCTCAAATCTGATCCAAGTTCTCACTTGAACTCTCAACAAGTGCCATTGCATGATCTGGCTTTCTTCTCTCCCTCCCACGAAATAGTTTCGTAGAGCCGAAAGGCTGTCTGGGTTCCGGTAGGAACTAGTTCTGGACGGCGAAGCCCTGCCGGATAGATGACACCGTATGTGTGCAACCCCGTAGAGAGGTCGTAGTTTCGATCTTTTGCCCGAGGGGCTGTTCGAGGGTCCTCCCGAAGGGCTGTCCAAATTATCGTTCGAGTTTCAAGGGTCCTCCCGAAGGGCTGTCCGAGTTACTGATCGAGTTTCGAGGGGCCTCCCGAAGGGCTGTCCGTGACATCGTCCGAGGGACTGTCCGACCGCCTCTCGGAGCGCTGTCCGAGGAGCAGACGAGGGAGGATATCCTCGCGGTTGGGAGGTTGTAAATCCTAGCCGCGGGGGTCTGCACCAACGATCTACATCGACTCTACTTCCGCTGCGCTACGAGTCGGTAACGATCAGATCAAAACCTTGTATGCAGTCTCCATAGTGGTCCTGGGTTGTTCGTAGTGCGGAAATTTTTTGTTTTCTGCCGCGTTCCCCTACATCATCATCAATCAAAATTTGCACCTAAAGCATTTGAAGGTTTCATACTTGGTTACGGTCTCGAATCCCACACGTACAGAATCTTCAACATCAATCATCACAAGGTTGTTGAAACTGTAGATGTGCGGTTTGATGAATCTACTGGCTCGTAAAGGGAGCTATTCCCACCTGTTTTAGATGAAGCATCTCCTGAAGATTTGATAAAAAAGAAGGGTGCCGGTGAAATCAAGTCGGTCGAGTATGCCATTGAAGAAAACCACATTCATCTTTCTCCTGAAGAACACCCTAATCCTGAAGCAAATGACTCTGATGACGACATCAACCCTGATGCTCCTGACACTCCTGATGCTCCTGAAGCTGACGCTAATGAGTCTGATGAAAGTGATGACGACTCACCTAAAGATCGTTGACCTCGACTTCCTCGTGTGGAGAATGAAGTTCAAATTGACAGAATTCTCGCTGACGTCAATGTACCAGGTCCACTCACTCGTCCCAGAGCAAAGAGAATAGCTAAATTTTGTGGGCATTTTGCATTTGCATCTATTTCAGAGCCCACTAAATTTGTTGAGGCATTCCAAGAAGTGGAATGGATTCAGGCCATGCAAGATGAACTTCTTCAGTTGAAACTGAATGATGTTTGGGAACTGGTCAAGAGATCTAATCCTGAGATTCACAACGTCATCGGCACAAAGTAGATTTTCCACAACAAGCTTGATGAAGATGGCTAAATCATCAGAAACAAGGCACAAACTGTTGATTTCGGTGAAACATTTTCACCTGTTGCTAGACTAGAATCCATTATTATCATGCTTGCTTTCGCTAACCATCATAATATCAAGTTATATCAAATGGATGTGAAAAATGAATTCCTCAATGGTAATATCGAGGAAGAATTTCTCAACCTCCAGGGTTTGAAGACTCAAAGAATCCAGACATGGTGTATAAGCTGAAGAAATCCCTATATGGTCTGAAGAAAAACCCTCGGGCTTGGTATGATACCTCAAGAGACTTCCTCATCAAGAAGGGCTTCAAATCCGGTTCCCTCGGCCCAACTCTTTTCACTAAACATTATGATTATGCACTATTCATTTGTGAAATTTATGTTGATGATATCATATTTCAATGCACTAACAAGAAATACAGTAAAGAGTTTGCTTTCCTCATGAGTGAACAGTATCAGATGGCGCTGATGGGTGAACTGAAGTTCTTCTTAGGACTTCTAATTCGTCAGCAACGCAACGACACCTTCATCTCTGAGGAGAAGTACCTCAACGAAACTCGGTATGAAAGACTGCAAAGGCATCAAGACCCTAATGCCCACAAATGGGCAACTAGGCTCTGATGAAAATGGCAAAGACTACGATCAAAAGGTATACCGGTCCAGGATTGGTTCTCTCTATGCTTATGTGCATCCAGGCCTGATATAATGTTGAGCGTTTGCATATGTTCCCTATTCCAAGCGGCACCAAAGGAATCGCATCACCAAGCGGTGAAACGAATTCTTCGATATTTGGCTCACACCCCTACTCTGGGCTTATGGTATCCAAAAGGCACTCAGCTAGATGTCGTTGGGTACTAAGATTCAGATTATGCTGGAGATCGATTGGATCGGAAGTCTACCTCACGAATATGTCACCTCCTCGGACGCTCACGGGTGTGCTGGGCATTGAAGAAGCATAACTGTGTCTCGCTGATACGTCCAAAACGTATCTATAATTTCTGCTTGCTCCATGCATGTTTTGTGTGATATTTCTATGATCTAGATACACTTTCATACACTTTTGATCATATTTGGACTAACCTATTAACTCAGTTTCACGTTTGAGAACTATTGGGCTGAGTTACCAGGTTTCTTAGATTGTGTGCAGAACTCTTGGAATGCTCCTATTGATGCTGATTCCGCTGCTTCCATTCTGTCTAAGAAATTTAAAAGGCTCAGATATGCTCTCAAGAAGTGGTCTTTCAATATGGCATCTCTTAAGAAAGTCATTCTCAAGTGCTCACAGGTGGTGTTAGTCTTTGATTCTTTGGAGGAATTAAGACCCCTAACTATACCTGAGTTTAATTTCAGACAAATTGTGAAATCTCACCATGAACAACTTCTTAGATTACAATATTTATATTGGAGACAGAGGTGTACTATCAGGGATATTAAAGTAGGAGAGGAAAATTCAAAATTCTTTCATGCTATGGCTTCTGAAAGAATGAGGAAGAACTCCATTTCCTCTTTACATGCTCCTGATGGGGTTATTCTCTCTGATCATGAGAAGATGGACAACTTGTTGTGGAGCTCTTACAGAGAGAGAATGGGGGTTTCCCAAGGTATCCAAATGGAGTTAAATCTCCCTGATCTATTCCATCCAGTGGAGGGTTTACAGGATCTGACCTCTCCTTTATCTAAGGCTGAGATCAATGTGGTTCTCAAAGATCTCCCTGTAGATAGAGCTCCTGGTCCTGATGGTTTCAATGGTTTATTCCTTCAGAAATGTTGGCCCATCATTCAATCTGATTTTATGAATCTGATTTCTCAGTTTGCTGATGGCTCTCTCAAGTTGGAATGTCTAAATGGTTATTTTATCACCTTGATTCCAAAAATGCTAGCTCCTGTTTGCCCTAATGATTTTAGGCCTATATCTCTGACTAATACCTGCCTGAAATTCCTCACAAAGTTGCTTGCTAATAGACTTCAAAGGTTATTCTGCGGTGCATTCACTTGAATCAATGTGGCTTTCTTCAGTCTAGATCTATTCAGGATTGCTTAGCATGGGCTTTTGAGTACATCCACCAATGCAAACAGTCTAAAAAAACCCTGCTTATTCTGAAGTTAGACTTTGCAAAAGCTTTTGACACTATTGAACATGAGGTTGTCCTTCAGGTTTTGGAACACAAGGGGTTTTGTCAGAAATGGATCAGTTGGATTAGAGAGAATTTAGGATCTGGATCTTCATCCATCTTGTTGAATGGAGTGCCTGGTAAACAGTTCTATTGCAAGAGAGGGGTTAGACAATGAGATCCTCTCTCTCCTCTGTTGTTTGTATTGGTTGCTGATCTGCTACAATCAGTAGTGAATAAAATGCTCCATGACCAAATCCTGACACTTCCAATTGATTCTCATGATCCATATTACCCCATCATTCAGTATGCTGATGACACTATAATGGTAATTCATGCTAATGAATCTCAGTTGTTGGCTATCAAGGAGATTCTTATCAGGTTCCATGCTTCCATTGGTCTCAAAGTGAACTTCAATAAATCCTCTTTAATCCCCCTGAATGTGGATGAGGCTATGACTGCTCATCTTGCTGAAGTGTTTGAATGCTCCATTGGACAAATGCCTTTCACTTACCTTGGTTTACCACTGGGTACTACCAGGCCTAAAATTCAGGATTTGATGCCTTTGGTAGATAGGGTGGAAAGAAGACTCTCTGCTAGTTCTGCTATGTTGAATCAAGGGGCCAGGCTACAGTTACTCAATTCAGTAATTTCCTCCAAGCCCATTTATCACCTTTGTAGTCTTGCTCTCCCTCAGGGCATCTTCAAACAGCTAGAGAGAATTCAAAGACAATGCCTCTGGAGAGGAAACTCTGATACCCCAAGACAATCTCTTGCTGCTTGGGAGCTTGTATGCAGGCCTAAAAAGAAAGGTGGTCTGGGGATTGTCAACTTGCAAATTCAAAACAAAGCTCTACTCCTGATGCACTTGCATAAGTTTTATAATAAGGAGAATGTTCCTTGGGTTTCCCTTATTTGGAACACTTATTATAATGGTAATGTCCCACATGCAGCAATGCTTTGTGGATCCTTTTGGTGGAAGGATATCCTCAAACTAAGTGACCTATATAGACCAGTGACCTCTGTCATGATCAATGTTGGGGATTCTGCACTTTTTTGGTCAGATGGGTGGTGCATTAATGGCTCATGTAGACCTCTACGAGATAGGTTGCCTCATCTTTTCTCTTTTGTGAGAGATGACAAGCTATCTGCTAATGGTTTTTTGAGCTTGGAGGATGAAGATATTTTGTTTCACTTGCCACTCACACAACAAGCTGCTGATGAATACTTCTGTCTTAAGGACTGGATTCTTGATCTTCAGAGAGATCCTCAAGCTGTCCTGGTAAATATGGTTATACTGCCAAAGGTTTCTACAATCTTATGCATTCTCACATGCCATCTGATCAATCTTGTGCCTGGATATGGAGGAGTAAGTGCACCATGAAGATAAAAGTTTTTGGATGGCTCCTGATGTTTGACAGATTAAACACTAAAGATCTTCTTGTTAGGAGACATTGGAGACCACCCACTGAGGATAATTCTTGTGTGATGTGTCACTCACATGCCCTTGAAGATAGACTGCATCTGTTCTTCTCTTGCAACTTTAGTTGCAGAGTTTAGAACTATCTGCAAATTACATGGGGGGGCAATGGATCCTTGCATTCCTGTTTACAACAGGCCAAAGATTCATTTGGTCAGTATTTCTTCATAGAAGTCATGCTTACTGCCTCTTGGTGTATCTGGATAGTCAGAAATGGGAAAACCTTCAGGAATGAGAGACCTTCTTTTCATTCCTGGAGAAGGCACTTTGTGCATGATATCACCCTGCTTTCACATAGATTGCAGGGAGATCCTAAAAACAGAATGATTTCTTGGATCAATTCACTGCAATAGTATAGGTAGGATTAGATTACTCCCTTTATTTTCCTGTTCTGCTTTACTTTTTCCTTGTACTTTTCTTTGAGAACCTTTGGTTCTCCCATGCAATAAAATACTGTGGAGCTCAGCTTCACAGTCTTAAAATAAAAAAAAACCTATTAACTCAGTGAACCACAGTGCGAGTTCCTGTTTTCTGCTGTTTTTCTATTTCACTTTTCCCCCATATAAAAAGTGCTCCAAAAATTCGGGAAAAATCAGATAAAAAATCAGCGCAGAAGAACCTTCCGGAAGAACCTGAGTGGGCCAAGGGGCCACCACCACGGGCCCAGCCGCCCTGGTGGCGCGCCCCAGGGTCTGGCCGCGCCAGGGGGGCGGCTGGACCCCTGGTGGCCCCGCTGGTTGCCCCCCTTCGCCTATATATTCTCCGTGAAGAGAAACCCTCGAGGACAGAACCCTTTTTCGCGATCTCGCCTCTAATCCGCCGCCGCCGCGCTTCCGAGATCGGGAGCACCAGCAGACCTCTTCCCGGCACCTTGCCGGAGGGAGGGCCGACCTCCGGGAGTCTCCTCTCCACCATGGATGCTTCCCGGATGTCTCGTGAGTAGTTTCCTCTGGACCATGGGTCCGTGATCAGTAGCTATGTGATGTTCTCCTCCCCTCTTTGTTCTTCATGGTTTAGACCTCGTGAGCTGCCCTACATGATCGAGGCACTTTTGTAATCTTTCTACTGTTGCTATGCTGAGTTTGATGGGATCTGATGGATTATGAGATTATGTTCAGATTGTGATTGAGTAATATATTTGGTTCTTATCTCTTATATTTTTGTTCTTAAGTAATTATTGCATTTTCTCCGTTGCTATTTATTGCTTTGGCCAAGTACTAGGTAATAACCCCAAGAGGGAACATTATGCTCGATTGTGGGTTCATGCCCCCTGATGACACGCTTGAGTGACAGAAACATGAGTCTAGGGGATGTGCTGTTGCCACAAGGGGGAAAAACGGTGCTTGTAACCATGGTTACAAGGATTTTTTACTTTACGCAAAGTGCTTTTTAATGCAGTTGTCTGTTGCTTTGGGTTTACACTTTGGGTGGGGCTCACAACTTAATACCAGCGAGATGTTCTGGATAGATATCTCAAGGTGGATGATTAGTAGTAGATGCAGTTGGATTTTGGTCTATTTATTTTGGCGTTCTGCCCATGCTTTTGAGCCTATTCCTTTCTTTTGTAGCATAGTTAGCATTGCGGTGCGTTCATAATCCTGTCAATTGCCCTTCTGTAATTTGTTCACCTCGCATAGAAGTTTTATCGTCTTTTGGGAGAGAGACATCACTAGTGAACATCACGTATCCCGGTCCATATCCTCATCACTGTTTACACGCTCATTTACTTTTCTGCTTTTACTTTCAGTTGCTATCGTTATCCCTTGTGTTTGATCCTTTGTGAACAACAAGACCGGAGAGATTGACAACCACTCTGAACTTCGTTGGGAACAAAGTTATTTGTGTCTGTGTGCAGGTCCACGTCAGTTGCGCCGCTGACACCTACTTATCATCTCTTGAGTCCTACTGGAGACAAACCTTGGTATCTTTACTGAGGGAAATTTTCTGCTGTGCTACATCACACCTTCCACTTGGGGATTACCAACGAAGGGCGAGAAATCACTATCATCACCTCGCAATCAAGCAAAATTTCTGGCGCCGTTGCCGGGGACTCCGAGTGCTAAGATAGGGGAGGTGCACACTACCCTTTACCTTTGCTTTTTAGTCTTGTTAGTTTACCTTTCAGTTTTTACTTTTGTGTCCCTTCTAAAAATACCAAAAATACCTACTGATGCTATCTTCACCATGGGTGTGGAACCACCCAAATATGGTAGGATGGACATGTTTCACTTGGATCGTCTTCGATCAATTTGTGCTCGTGCTAAAACCCGAACCGACTTGGTTGAGGGAAAATCATTGGATGAGCATGCTCATTATACGCGGCACCGCCTATCTCAGAAAGGAAAACACTTATGGGATCAAATACAAGTTTCTTATTGCTATGCTGAGTGTTTATGGCACATTTATAATTTTACTTGCTGCTCTAATATAGAGCATAAACACCTTCCTTTCCAATGTGAGTTTAATGAAAATGAGATCCTATATTCTTATGCCAAAGGTGTTTATGATTACTTTGATGTTGAAAAGATTGAAGAGTTTGTTGCTTTTAAAGGTGCTTATGAGATTGCTTCTTTGATTGAAAAGTATTACGATACTATTCACAAGTCTGAAAACTTTGCTGTTCTTTCTTATTGCTTTGAGAATTATACTTCCAATGCTTATATTGAGGATTTTAAAAATAGAATGCTTGCTTCCCAAGAAGAGGCTAATGATTGCTATGAAGAGGAATCTTATGATTCCGAGGACTCACTTGATACTTCCCTTTCTGATGATTTTGATACTTCTTTGTTGATGTCCATGATGCCACTATGGATGATGCCTACGAAGATGAACTTGCTATAGTTCCTTATGTTAAGCATGAAATTATTGTTGTTGCACCCACACTTGATTGCCCTATTATCCTTTTGAAATCTCCAACTATTCCGGAGAATTAAGCTCTTACCAAGGCTCAATGTGATGGGTTGCATCTATCTTATCATCCTAAAAACCGTGTTGAAAACAATACACGTGTGCTTGTAGGTCATGAACAACATGATTTATGTGATAGTTATATTCTTGATGTTGTTCATGATGCTACTGAAAATTACTTTGAGAGAGGAAAGTTTGGTTGTAGAAACTTCCATGTTACAAAAACACCTCTCTTCATGTTGAAAGTTTTGAAGTTGTTCTTGTTCTACCTTCCTATGCATGTCACTTTGTGCTTCTTTGATTTATTTTCTGACAATATGCCTATGCATAGGAAGTGGGTTAGGCTTAAATGTGTTTCACATTTGCTTCTTGATGTTCTCTTTTGCTTCAATTCTTATTCTCTTGTGAGCATCTTTCATAATCTTTAAGCCTAGCTAATGGCTTTAAAGAAGCGCTTTTGGGAGGCAGCCCACAACGAATTAGGTTTCTTTTTTGCTTTTGTTGTGTCTTGATGTTTGTTACTAATGTAGCAACATCATTGTATCTTTATTTTTCAGCTTTCTGCCAAGTTATAGCCTCTTATGATAAGGGAAGCAAAAGTTGTGACATGCTGTCCAGAAAACAGATTCTGTCCCTGGACAGAAAAAATCGAATAAAATCACCAGATCATCTTTTTGATCTGAATTGTTTTGACAGCATGCTCTATACAATTGTGAAACTTTCGTATGTTCTGAGTTTTTTGATTTGAGTTGCAGAAGTGCCCCGAAAAAATTCTCTACTACCTGCTGTTCTGTTTTTCACAGATTCTGCCACGTTTTGCCTCTCTTCACTTTTGCAAACCTTAAGCTTGCTTTTTCTTTGCAAATTTTTTTTGGCACTCTTGATAAACAGTAGCTCTTCAAGAATATCTTTATATCCAGTGGGGAAAAATTATTTTATTAAGGGTACTAACCTCTCTAATCAGCTTATGATGAGTTATGTATGAAGGGAGTTTTCAAGTGTGCAATGGAAGATGATGAAAGAAGATCCAGGAGTGTCAAGCGCTCAAGCTTGGGGATGCCCCCATGCATCCCCAATAAATATTAAAGGAGACTCAAGCTTCTAAGCTTGGGGATGCCCCCGTGCATCCCCTTCTCCATCAACAATCATCAGTTCGTCCTTCGTCTCACTATATTTTTATCACTTCATGTGTTATGTGCTATGCTTGGAGCGTCTCGCTCTTAGGTTTTATTTTTAGTTTTCTTTAGTTTTGCTTGCTGGTCATAACAAGTTAGACCCCATCTTACTTTGTGTGGGAGAGAAACACGCTCCACTCCAATCTAGAACACATCATAGGATTTTTCCTGCGTATCTTTTTGCTGTTGTGTGTTCTTTATCTTTTCGTAGCTGCTGCCATGTTTAGTTTATTCTTAGTTTGTCTTTAGCAAGAGCCTTGACTTTTGTTTAGTTTTTTGCTGTAACTCTTTTTAGTTTTCATGTTTATCTTGTTAAAGATAGTTGGTTTTTGCACTGAGCTGTGTCTTGTCTTGAAAGTAGGTAATTGAGGTTGCTATTTAATTCTACTAGTAACCTGCAATAGTTTTGAGGTATTGATGTGAGTAATGTCTGAACTTTTGGTGTCAAGAGCTCTAGCCTATTAGTGATAAGTGTCGTTTTTTGGGCAATCTGTGTGTATTTTCAAAACCTACAAAACTAGTTGAGAACTCTAGCTACTAGATGGATCACTAATCTTTGAAGGATCGAATATTAGAGTACACTCATTTATCATGAGTCGAGGATGTGCAAGGATAACCAAACCCCCATACACTCCTCGTCGGGGTACTTGTATCTTTGTGAACCTCCTTATTAGATTGAGAGTTACCAATAATAAGTGCATGAGTTCTTCGGACTAATGTAAGTATTGAAAGTTGACACTTCCACCTTCCCATATTTTGCTAGCCTCTCCCGTGTCGTGCATTGCCTTCTTCTTACTCCGAGAGTTGGTGTCCACCTTCGCCGGTACATCCAAACCCTTGGCATGATACACTCTGTCATCATAAACCTCCTTATATCTTTCCTCAAAACAGCCACCATACCTACCTATCAAGGCATTTCCATAGCCTTTTCGAGATATATTGCCATGCAACATGCACCTTTTCATGACTTGATCTTCATGTCATACATGTTTCTGCTACACTGGCAACGACATACATTGCATACATCATGATAGTTACATCTTCTTTATGATTTTGAGTACCTTGTAAAGTGTGAAAGATCTCCTTTACCTTCTTGTAAAACAGAGTGTTGCCCTTAAGTGAGGAAAAGATCCCAAAGTGGACACAATAAAAGATCACAAAGAGGACAAATGAGAGTTAAATAGAAAGAGGCATTGAGGCCACAAGAAAATAACAAAAAATAGAAAAAAATGAGAAAAAAGTAATAAAAAGAGAGAAAGGGGCAACACTACTATCCTTTTGAGAGATCCACACTAGTACTCCCTTTATATCCTTGTACTCCATAGAGATGATCATTATGCATATAGCTATGTGGGGACCTTCACACTATAGAACTTGGCTTGCATATTGCAAGGATGAACCTCCTCAAACGAGCTCTAGGTCTTCATGAGCAAGCAAGTTAGATGCACCCCCACTAGTTCCATTGGAGAGCTTCCTAGCTCGTATGTGCATCTGTTGCATGGCAATCCCTACTCCTCACATCATATCTATCATTTGGCATCTCTTGCCTATGATTGTCCTCATTGATGTGAGCCTTTCTCATCCTTTTTTGTCTTCCTCCTCCGTACTCCTCTCTTTGCCATCCTAAGTGTCAACTCTCGTGCTTACGCTCATCCATTGCATGAGTGCTCAAAATATTGAAAAAGGAGTGGATCAAATTAACTTGTACCTGGCTAGTGGTCTGGGGACGAGTCAAGATAAGATTCCAGAAAAAGACCAAGTGTGAAACTTTAGTAGATTGAGCTCTCAACAAATAAATGTTTTTCTCGTATTCCCTATCCCCCTTCTTGCACGCAAACACGATTTGGAGACATTCGAGTCACGGACAGCGAGAGATCTTGCACCTAATGTTCTTTTGTTACTTGTTTCAATGCTAATATAGACTCTTGCATGTTATGACTTGAATTGAATATCTAACCTTGATTTTTTTACTTTTCAAAGTTCTTATATGATTGCTAGCATGTCACCACAGAAATTATGCCGTTATCATTTACCTACTCGAGGACGAGCAGGAATTAAGCTTGGGGATGTTGATACGTCCAAAACGTATCTATAATTTCTGCTTGCTCCATGCATGTTTTGTGTGATATTGCTATGATCTAGATACACTTTCATACACTTTTGATCATATTTGGACTAACCTATTAACTCAGTGCACCACAGTGCCAGTTCCTGTTTTCTGCTGTTTTTCTATTTCAGTTTTCCCCCATATAAAAAGTGCTCCAAAAATTCTGGAAAATCAGATAAAAATCAGCGCAGAAGAACCTTCCGGAAGAACCTGAGGGGGCCAGAAGGCCACCACCAGGGGCCCAGCCGCCCTGGTGGCGCGCCCCAGGGTTTGGCCGCGCCAGGGGGGCGCCTGGACCCCTGGTGGCCCCCCTGGCTGCCCCCCTTCTCCTATATATTCTCCGTGACGAGAAACCCTCGAGGACAGAACCCTTTATCGCGATCTCGCCTCTATTCCGCCGCCGCCGCGCTTCCGAGATCGGGAGCACCAGCAGACCTCTTCCCGGCACCCTGCCGGAGGGAGGGCCGACCTCCGGGAGTCTCCTCTCCACCATGGATGCTTCCCGGATGTCTCTTGAGTAGTTTCCTTTGGACCATGGGTCCATGATCAGTAGCTATGTGATGTTCTCCTCCCCTCTTTGTTCTTCATGGTTTAGACCTCGTGAGCTTCCCTACATGATCGAGGCACTTTTGTAATCTTTCTGCTGTTGCTATGCTGAGTTTGATGGGATCTGATGGATTATGATATTATGTTCAGATTGTGATTGAGTAATATATTTGGTTCTTATCTCTTATATTTTTGTTCTTAAGTAATTATTGCATGTTCTCCGTTGTTGTTTATTGCTTTGGCCAAGTAGTAGGTAGTAACCCCAAGAGGGAACGTTATGCTCAGTTGTGGGTTCATGCCCCCTGATGGCACACTTGAGTGACAGAAACATGAGTCTAGGGGATGTGCTGTTGCCACAAGGGGGAAAACAACGGTGCTTGTAACCGCGGTTACAAGGATTGTTTACTTTACGCAAAGTGCTTTTTATTGCAGTTGTCTGTTGCTTTAGGTTTACACTTTGGGTGGGGCTCGCAACTTAATACCAGTGAGATGTTCTGGATAGATATCTCAAGGTGGATGATTAGTAGTAGATGCAGTTGGATTTCGGTCTACTTATTTTGGCGTTCTTCCCATGCTTTTGAGCCTCTTCCTTTCTTTTGTAGCATAGTTAGCATTGCGGTGCGTTCATAATCCTGTCAATTGCCCTTCTGTAATTTGTTCACCTCGCATAGCAGTTTTATCATCTTTTGGGAGAGAGACATCACTAGTGAACATCACGTATCCCGGTCCATATCCTCATCACTGTTTACACGCTCATTTACTTTTCTGCTTTTACTTTTAGTTGCTATCGTTATCCCTTGCGTTTGATCCTTTGTGAACAACAAGACCGGATAGATTGACAACCTCTCTGAACTTCGTTGGGAACAAAGTTATTTGTGTCTGTGTGCAGGTCCGCGTCAGTTGCGCCGCTGACACCTACTTAGCATCTCAGAAGTCCTACTAGAGACAAACCTTGGTATCTTTACTGAGGGAAATTTTTTGCTGTGCTACATCACACCTTCCACTTGGGGTTTACCAACGAAGGGCGAGAAATCACTATCATCACCTCGCACATCACTCGCTCTCCACAGCTGAGGCTGAGTACATTGCAGCTGGTGCTAGCTGCACTCAACTGCGCTGGATAACGCAGGCCCTCAAGGACTACAGTATCAACTTGCTGATATATGCTAAGCCTTTGGACGAGAAGCGATTTAGCGCCCTGAGATGTGAGCTAAATATCTTAGATTCCTCAAATTTCTAGTGAATGGACACATATCCTAACACTTAAACACTATTGATGATCCTGATGTATGACACATGATGCGTCGTACTCCTCAACTCATGAGAAACTACCTTGCTAAGTGTAAAGAAATTAACCTGGAATTGACTCATGATTCATACGACAATTGTATGATATCAAAAGTCTCATTCCCTATAAGGTGGGTAGCGCCACCGCCCAAATTTCTCAGGAATGGAATGTCTTCAGTTGCCTCAAGTTTACTTCAACTTGATACTTGTTTTTTTCCTCAACAACATTCACCTATAGTTTTGTTCTTCATGATTTGATTCCTCAACTAGGTGAATGTGATCGAACCCTTCTAATATGTTCTAACTTACCCAGTCCATCCATCTAGCATATGCGTTCTGTTGACACCCCTCAGTTTTTGCAAACTGAGGCATCTGTTGAGATCTTATTTTCGTCTGTGTTACGATTTTACAGAAAGTCTTACTGATCCAATGAGCTCAAATCTAACACGCCGCGTTAAGATACAAACCGCAAGGGGCAATACTATCAAAAAAAATTGCGACTGCTCAGTTTTACCCCGCCTATATATAGTAACTCCGCGGTCATTTTCCCCCATGCCCCATTCTCTCTCTCTCTCTCGCTTCCGCTATCGAGCTCTCCAAACCCTAGCGCCGACGTCGCCGGAGTTCATCGTCGCTGGAGACGACTGTCTCATGTTGCCTCAAATCGTCCGACTCATGTTTGGTATGCTCATAGTCTCAACTTTATTACTTGCCTTAGTACTGTTACAACTTTCTCAAGATCATATTCCTCGGCAGTATTGAATCCTCAATGAGACCCATGAAAGATTAATTTGATTTCCTCAAACATTCCTCATGAACGCATATGACTGTACTCCATTTCCCTCGCATCATAATTATGTCACAGGTACATGTCTGTTAAGGAATCCAATGGTTCTCCGCCTGCACCCGTTGTTGTCCCTGGTCCCACAAGTCTGAAGATGCATGATGACTTTCCTGATGCCTATCAATGTTACCTCAAAAAGATAGCTCATCTTGGTACATCTCAGGCCCGCAAATTGGATGCATCAGTTGAAATTCCGCATCAGCCCGCTGCCAAGCCTCTCAAGAAGAAGCCTGGCATCAAGAAATCGAGCCCAATTCTTCAAGCTCCTCAAGATCCCGGTTCCTCATTCCAACGAACAACTGGTCATGCACCTGCCTCAAGACTTCATACTGATGAATCTAGTAGTGCGCCAGAAGCATCGACCACAGTGCAGCGGCCTCAGTTGAAGACCAAGTACTCTATACACAGAGGGGTCAGAACCTCTCCCAAGAAAACTGCCATGCGCAGCTCGATCCCCGTTGTCATCATTCCTGATGAAGATGATGAATTTGAGGATGAAGTTGAACTCGATGCCACCGAGGAACAACAAATTGAATATCTACGTGTTGCAGCACGCCGTAAAGCTGAACCAACTAGGTCTGAGGTCCCAATTCTTCTTGATCCTAAGAAGATTCTGGAATTTATAGATATATGGATTGAAACACCAGACACTCCTCTTGATGATCTTGACATACCCAAAGACATCAAGTTTTATCCGCAGCACTTCCTCATAAATGGGCTCCATCATCAGGACCTCAAGAAAAATCTGCATCGTCAACTGCAGAAAGTCCACTATGAATTCAAGAACAAACCTGTTACTTCTGTCATTCCTGAAGTATTCTATAAGTATGATGCTGATGTACAAAATATCACTGAGTAATCCGATAGGAAATGTGCTTACATTGGCAAATCCAAGGAGCGCCTCACAACGCATGTTGACCACATGGTCAAAAGTCACAATCAGAATGGCTCTGTCCCTCCTATTGCCTCAGTACATCATGTTGGCTAGCCTGGTGACTCTCTACCACTGAAGTCCTCATCATCATGTCCCTTGAAGCGCAAGCCTGCCGCAATGGCTCCAACACCTCCCACGGCCAAGAGGCCTACACCAGTTGTTGCTTCTGAGCAACCGATTGATGTTGTTCCCATTTCCACAACTCCTCCGAGAAGACCTGAGGCAACATTGTCTCCTCCTGATGCCTCCACTCCTCCTGCAAATACTAAGCACAGTCCGATCGTCTTCACCCCTCCCTCAAAGATTGTTGCCTCAACTGCCTCAACTCTTGTAATTGCAACTCCTCAATCACCACCTCCTCCAGTCATCACTGAGGCCATAGATGAAGACGTTGATATTAGTGATTTGGGCACGCCTCGAATCATGGATGAAGCTTATGAACTGGAGCATCTAGATTCCCCCACGCATACGGTGTTCTCCATTGAACCCCACTCACCAATTTCCACTGAGGTACTGCCCGACACTGAGGCAGATAACTCTGAAGAATCTGCCCATGAGGCTGGCCCTGCTCATAATGCTGAAAGTGCAAATCCTTCAACTGAGGCCGAAGCAGAACACAACACCAATGTCGATCCTCAGGATCCTGAGACCTCCAAACAGAGCTATGTTAACTAACAGGCTACCTCTCCTCGTGTTGCTGATGCATCTCTGAAACCTGGACCTGAAACAACAACGGAAGCTGAGGACATCTCTCAAGGCTCTCCTCCGCCTCAATCTTCCCCCATGAGGCAAGATGCTCTAGGACACTCATCTAATTTTCCTTTCGACGACCCTACCCCTACCGTCGAGCTTCCGGGAAAGCAGATCCATTCTTTTCCCCAGATATCGCCTATCTTTCCATACATTTCTTGCTAGGCATTGGTGAAAGGGCATGCACCCTTATGTTTGGTTTTGGTAATTGATGAAAATCTTTATGGACTAATGGTTTCCTTGAGTTATACTTTAAGGTTTGTCCATAGGCAACGCTTGAAGATCATATGGTGGCTTCAAGGTTGTAGGATGAAGATTTCGTGTTGACCAAGGTGTTCTTCATGGAGCTATCCAAAGATTGGTTAATGTGATGTGTGCAAGGTCAAGAGGAGCATCACGAAGATATCGTATGCTTGGAGCTTGCCGATCATTTGGTGATAATGGTCATATGAAGATGTGCCTAAAAGAGGCTCACCCATAATGAGTATGGGGGAGCTATCTACAAGTCGTCATCGAGCCGGCGGAATCAAGGAAGATGTTCCAACTTGAGGCGGGCATGATCGTCCTCATCAAGCTCAAGTGGAGTATGCGCAAGACAAAGGTCTGACTAGTTAGGTGTTTAGTTTACCGGTCTCTTGGTGGTAGTTAGGAGACCGTGTTATAGGCTAGGCCGAGTCGTTCGTGGAGAGATCAAACCTTTGGATCCTTGGCATCATATTTTTTGTTTCTTGGTTGGCTTTTCTCTTTGTGAGTTTTGGAGCTTGTGGTCTTCTTCATGACAAGCTCGAGTTCATCGAAAATGGATTCCATATGCATCTTCTCTTATGATTTTTGATGCGGGAGATTTGCCGGTTATTCTTGGTTAGAGGTTTCACACCTCTATGTGATTAGGCAGCTCTGTTCGTTAGCTTTCCATCAAGCTTGAGTTTGCCTTAATCGGAGTTCATTTGCAGAAGTTGTGGCAGTTCAGGGTTTGCCTGTTTCATTTGGAGTTCATCTGTTCAGGGTTTGCCTTTAGTACCGCGCCACGGTAGTACCGTGGGCGAGTACCGCACTCACTACCGTAAGTCCACTGGACTCTGCGGTAGTGGATACGGTACCGGCGCCCGGTAGTACCGTGGGGCGGTAGTACCGCTCCCAGCGCGGTAGTACCGTGCCACGGTAATACCGTGGACCAGTACCGCATCCACTACCGGATTCCCACTGGACTTTGCGGTAGTGGGGGCGGCACTGGGGTTCGGTAGTACCGTGGGGCGGTAGTACCGCTCCCGGTGCGGTAGTACCGCACCACAGTAGTACCGCTCTCCGAGCGGTAGTACCGTGGTTGGTGGGCTGCCAACGGATTCCAACGGCTGGATTCGTGGGAGAATATAAAAGGGGGTCTTCTTCCTCCTTTGTCTCCACCGGTTTTGTGCAAGTTCTTCCCCCCATTGTTGACCTCTTTGAGCTTGCTTACTCCCTTTCCCTCCCATGATTCTTGCTCCTTTTTGAGGGAAAAGAGAGAGGAGGTCTAGATCCACATTCTCCACCAAGCCATCTCTCCTCTAAGTGAGGGGAACCTTGTGGATCTAGATCTTGGAGTTCTTGGTGTTCTCCTTGTTCTTCCTCTCATATTCCTCCATAGCTTTTGTTGCTTTGGTGGGATTTGAGAGTTGGGGACTTGAGCACTTCCTGTGCTCTTGCCATTGCATTTGGTGCATCGGTTTGAGTTCTCTCCGAGGATTCTTTTTAGTGAGTGAAGTTGTGAAGATAGCTACTCTTGAGTGCTTTGGCACTCTAGAGCTTGTTCCTCGTGGGTGCGTTGGAACCTAGAGGCTTGTTGTTATGAAGCTCAATCATTGTGGTGGAAAGCTTCGGGACACTACGGGAGCCTCCAATTCGGTTGTGGAGATTGCCCCGAGCATTTGTACGGGTTCGGTGACCGCCCCCAAGGGTTTCCATTTGTACGGGTTCGGTGACTGCCCTCAAGTGTCCTAATAGTGGAATCACGGCATCTTGCATTGGTAAGAGCGTGAGGAGAAATAGGGTGGCCCTCGTTGGCTTCGTGTGAGCATTGTGCTCCTCACCCTCTCCAAACGGAGACGTACTTCTCGCAAGAGAAGGAACTTCGGTAAAAAATCCTTGTCTCCATCGGCTCCACTTGCGGTTATCTCTACCTTTACTTTGAGCAAGCTTATTACTTTGTTTATCTTGTGCTTGCTCATATTATTGTACATTTCTTGCCCCATAGGTTGTTCTTCTAGTCAACCTATTTACTTGTGCACCTACTTTGTGATAGCCATAGTGCTCTTGTCATATATCTTGCTATCACATAGTTGTTTATCTTGCTTAGTATAAGTTGTTGGTGCACATAGTTGAGCCTAGCTTATTTAGGTTTCTTGCTTGGCAAATTAAACGTTAAGTTTTATTCCGCATTTGTTCAAGCCGAAACCGTAATTATTTTAAACGCCTATTCACCGCCCCTCTAGGCGACATCCACGTCCTTTCAATTGGTACTACTGCTACGTTACAATCCTATTCAATTGTATAACCTGTTTTTGTCGCCCCTTGATGTACCTTCCTATATCCTATGTTGCCTTATAAATATATATTATATTCAGGGGTTGGCCTTGCGCATTGTTAGTTAAATAGGATTAGATAGCTGGCCGTGATCACTTGGGGAGTGATCACAGATGCAATATATTACAACTGCTACAGGTACGGTACAATGCAGACACCGCCGAAGGCCCCTACCTTGGCTCTGTCGAGCCACATTAAGTGTGAGCTATCGAGGAGTAATCCTTGTACTCCACTTGTTGCTGAATCTGTATAGCCGTCATAGGGTCCCGAACGCCGGTTGTCCTTAAAGGTGAGGAGTCGGGTGACCCAACAGTGCCCGCGCAGGGTATCGTGTCGGACCGGCAGGAGATGTGTATTCCACCGGTGTGCAGCGGGCCTGGTACTTGCTCGATGGCTGAGAGATACTCTGTTGTACGAAATTCGAGCTCTTCCAAGAGAAAACACGAGACAAGGTAAGGAGACAGTTCACCTTGTTGGTAGCCGCACAAGTTGGTGGGACGACAGGGCAGGCGGACACTGGCTCTGGTAATGGGGGTGGACCTGGCTGGTGTCATTGTCAGCGACTCATCCGAATAGGGGCAACAATAACGGTTGTCCCGATAGAAAATAATAAAATGCATAATGGGTCAGGTGGATGACTTGAGTCGGTCGACGTGCCCTATACGCACTACCTCCACGTGGGCTTACGGTGTGGGCCCTCTGCGTTGTAGCCTCGTTCGATGGCTCTTCAGACGTCAGCTTTACCTCGGGGTGATTGTCGGGCTTGGACCGCCTACTCTGGTAGTGGGAGGTGGGTATGCTTCACCGGCCAGCCGTGTACCGTGCAGGAGTACAAAGGGCAGGGGTCCAAAGTCCCTTTGTGCTTAGGATTTAGACCGGCGGATGGCCTCTCTGTTGAGCTTGAAGGATGGACTTCGACGTATCAGATAGCCTCGGTGGGGCATTCCCTAACAAGGTGTACGCCACCCTGGATATCCGAGCGTGTAGGGTAATACTAGGTCAGCCCCTGCAGGGAAGATAATCTATTCGGATAGTCGTGTCCATGGTAACAGGATGCTTTATGCTGAAGCCAGACTCTAATACTACAAACTACTACTATTAAACTGATTGGTTCCGGGTTTTCTTCCTCGCGGGGAAGTCGAGGGAGGATTCTCGGAGGCATTGTTAATTGTTATCTAATACAACTTATTATTATTACTTTATGCTTTGGTTGAACTGTTGGCTATTCTCTTCTCATGCTGCAAGACCCGTCGGAAGATGCTAGTCTTCGTTAGGCCTAGCTTCTCTTCCTTATGTTGGATTTCTGCAACTCATTCCACTATATATAGCCTCCCCTTTCCATTGATAAAATCCATAAATGCTTAGTAGATAGACGTAACACTCGCGGGTATGCTAGATACTCACCCTTGCTTTATTTCCCCTTTTTGTTTTGCCTGATCGGCCACAGCAGTCGACGTTGGAGCCCAGGAGCAGGAGTACCCTGGAGACGACTACTACGACGTCGAGTTCCCCGTTGACCAGGAGTAGTTTGGTGGATCCTAGGTAGGAGGCCTCGCCTGTTCGATCTGTATCTCAGTTGGTATTTGTGATAGCCTTCTTAAGGCAAAACTTGACTAACTATGTTTGTACTCAGATATTATGGCTTGTATAACTTATGTTTTCGGATCCTCGTGATCCCTGGTTTGTAATATCAGATTTATTTTATTTGTGTTTAGTGTTGTGTTGTGATATTCCCACCGTGGCACCCTAATCTCAGCCGTGTACCCTGCGTGTATGATTACTGTACACGGATTGATTTTGGGGGCGTCACAGTACCCGAGGCAAAAGATTCCATTCTACCGCAACTTACCGGCTGATGAAAGACCAAGATGCCAGTTTGAGCTACTTCCAATATGGGATTCAGAATCCCTATCACACTGCTCCTCCACGCAATATGCTGAGGTTCTGGACCAAGACACAAAAGAACTATTACACCTCAGTACTCTACAAGAAAACAAGTTATTTCGTCATAAGCATATTATCACATGGATATGGAGGACATTCCTTGTTTCAACAATGCTCTTCAAGATCTTCATCATGCGAAGCTGCTTCAATTCTGCTCTGAGTGCATTCACTGGAATGAAGAACTGGTGCTTCAATCTTATGCTACTCTTTATGTTTTTGGTGATCATCAAGACATCAACACTTGGGTGTTGGAGTGGATGACAGAGCACAAGAATCATACTACCTCTGTCCCAGAAATTATTGAAATTCTTCAACTCCTAGTGTCTGCTGCATCAGTTCCCAGTACTTATGCCTCAAACCCTCTTCATGATGATCTAATGAACATGCTGATGAAACCACTAGCTCCTGATGCACCATCCCGCACCAAGTACCTAATTACAGATCTTCAGTTTCTGTCGGGGACATTATATCGTATACTTTCCAAGTCAGTCTTCCCCATCAAAGGATATGAATCTAATGCTGAGGAAGTAGTTGGATGCATGAAGAACATTCTCTTCAACATTTGCATGTCTGCACCAATCAATGTCCCGGACTTGTTCTTCAGAACCATGATTGATGCCGCTCAGAATCCTCATACCTTGAAGTCGTATGCGCCTTGGATTATGAAGCTCATCTGCATCAAGACTGGCTTCAACTATATGGCGGATCAAGAAAATCATCGTGTCTATCTTCCTCCAGTTGAGGTTCTTCCTCGCACCATTTCCTCAGTTCATGCTTCAGATAAAGGAAAAGGTCTCTACAACGACAAGTATCATCCCACCAAGTCCCTTGCCTTCAACATTCGTCATCCCCAGTCTCGCAACACTGAGGAAGCTGGCACTAATGCCTCAACTGAAGACACAACTCAAGATCGCATGATGACTGATAGAGAACTCGTCATAAGCCTGCATCAATAAGTGGATCGAAATGATTATTGGATGAAGCGTCAAATCTCAGAAATTCTCACATATATGGCTCAAATGCACACTTCTCAGAAGAAGAATCATCAGTATTCCCGTCATACCTATCAGCCTTTTGATGCAATTCTTGAGGCCGTTATCACTCCTGAGGAAATCTAACAGCTTCATCTCCATCAGCCTCCAGTTTCAGAAATTCGTCCGACTAGACAATTTCTTATCTTCCCAACTCCAACTCTGGCGATGGACTCATACTCCTCAGATCAAGACATCACTGCTGAGTAAGCTGAAGACACTGCGGCATGTCCTCATACTGCAACAAATGGCCTCAAGTCTGATGCTTCTCCTTCTTGATACCGCTCTCAGGGTCGTTAGTCTCGACTTCTCACCTTTTAGTCCATTCAATGATAAAGGGCTAGTAATTTGAGTTAGTCTTCAAACTGGGGCTTATATATTTTGGGTGCCTCATAAGTTACAACTCTCTTTCTTTAGTCGATTTTTGTAATGAGTTGTAAACTTAACTGCTTTGTGGTTGGCTGATACTGTTAAATTGCATTATGCATATTTCCTCAGATATTTTGCGTGCATGATACCATTACTTCACAGCCGCTCACTACTAGGAAAAACCTTATAGGTAGAGGCTTAACAGTAGCGCCCCCAAATAAGGGTCGCTACTGCCGCTACTGCTAATTAGCAGTAGCGCCCTGCACAAGAGGGGTGCTACTGCTAGGCCTTTAGCAGTAGCGCCTGTATAAAAGGGGCGCTACTGCTACTTAACAGTAGCGCCATGTACAAGTGGGGCGCTACTGCTACGTTGATAGTAGTAGCGCGCGATATAAACCCATGCTGCTACTAAGTGGTCTTCACTACACCCTCTGGGACATGCCATACTAGTAGCGCATGTACTTGAGGGGCGCTACAGCTAAGTTCATAGTGGTAGCGCCTGTACAAGAAATTCACCAAATGCAACCCCCCTGTGGACCGCCTTTTCAGTTAAAAAAATTTAAAGAAAATGTTGGAAAAGTCAAATAAATAAAAGAAAATAAGATTCCCATGTGATATGTGGTCTAGTTGTTAGGGAAATTGAAAAATATGAATTTTGACTTTTTTTGCAAAATCTCTCGAGAATTCGTAAAATGGGCACAACTTTTGCATACGAACTCCAATGAAAAAGTTTTTTACATGAAAAATCATCTACTCGAAAAGTTACATCCGAATTCAACTGGGGGAACCCTGTTGAACATTTTTAGAATCCTCAAAAACCTATTAGAAAAAAGTTACGATGCTTTTAAGATCTGGAGGCCAAATTTTTTGAAAAAACTTAACAATAGCGCCTGTACAAGAGGACCGCTACTTCTACTTAACAGTAGCGGCTGTACAAGAGATGCGCTACTGCTAGGTCTGACGTGGAAGTTTCCTATCGGTCTAGCCCTCCTCTCGCGGATCAGTGACATGGAAGGCCAAAAAAAACCCCACCACGCATTTTCTCCTCCTCTCCTCCACTCCATCTCCTCCTCTCCGGCGACCTCCTCCTCCCTCCGACGACGACCTCCTCCTCACGGGGACCTCCTCCTCACCTCCCTGCAGAGCCGCCGTCGTCCCCACCCTGCCCTGCGGCCACCGGCGCAACTGCCCGAGCGCGGACACAGACGAGATTTTGTTTTTTGTTTTTTGAAATTAATAGTATTAGCGAGTGAATAAATAGGGTGCTGCTTCTATTTAGCAGTAGCGCATGGACAAGAGGGGCACTACTTTTATAACAACTAGTAGTAGCGCGTAGACACACGTTACTACTAAAAGTTAGCTGTAGCGTGCTAGTAGTAGCGCGCCACCGCGTGCTGCTACTAGCCATTTAAGGGGCGCTACTAGTAGCGTTTTTCCTAGTAGTGACTTTGCTCAGTGCATTGTGCTAATTCGTGAAGACTCTTATTCAATGCGCTATTTCGATATTCCTGTATATAAGGTGAGCTTCTCATATGTTTCATAACAAATTCGCTTTTGCATACAAAATTTTAATTCATCAAGCATGCATATCTTCAGGGGGAGCTCTCTATATCCTGGATAGATAATCACTAAATTTCTATTCTGCACCTGAAATCAATATATTTAATTTCATTGAAGCTTTAACCTGATTGTCATCAAATTACCAAAAAGGGGAGATTGTAAGTGCATCTAGAAACCCCTTTGAGGTTTTGGCAATTTGATGAAAAAACGGTTAAGAAACTAATGTGTTTGTGAGTATACACAGGAGAAAAAGTCCCTCAGGTACGGTTTAACCACCGTTGTCGACCCCCCAAAATATTGAGGAACATTGAAGAAATCGTTGTATCCCTAAGGTATACCGTGGCATCAAATCCTGAGGAAAATGGATCCTGAGGCATCATGTTCTGAGGAAACTGTGCGTCATTGATACGTCAAAAATGCATCACTATTTTATATAGTAATTCTTTCTTATTCATTGATATATTTCATGTTATGATGTTGTTCTTATGTTCTTTTGGCTTATTTTACACAGTTTGCAACTTTCCGATGCCGAAGCAGCAGGCTCAGGATTCAGCGGTAAAAAGTAGACACTGAGTTGCTGAATAAGAATAACTCTGAATTACCTGAAAGTCGACGGAGGGCATTTTCAAAAGATTAACGAAGACACGCTGAAGAGGAGCAGGAGGGGGCCACAGGGTGCCCAGGCGGCCACCCTGCGCGGCCCCACCCCTGGCCGCGCCGGGAGGGCGCCTGGACCCCTGGGGCCACTCCTGGCTCCCCCCTTTGGCCTATATATCACTCATATATCAAAAACCCTAAAAGAGGGAGAGTTTACATAGTTCCGCCTCCGCTCCGTGGAGGAAACCTACAGAGAAGAAAAGACACCTCCGGCGGGCAGATTCCGCCGGGGAGAACACCTCCCGGAAGGGGAGATCGTCGCCATCGTTATCACCATCGTCACGGGCATCATCGAGATCATCATCAACATCATCCCAAACATCAGCACCATCACCACCACCATCCAATCTCACCTCACAAGTCCAACTTGTGTTGTAATTCGTACTATATATCCTCTCTACTCTACCGGTGTTGATTACTACCGTGTGATGAATTCTATTGATTTTTGTTGTAGAATTATCATTGTGTCCAGATTGTTTATCATCTATTCATCCCCACTGATCATGATCTCTTTTATGTCTTGTGAGTAGTTACTTTAGTTCTTGAGGACATGGGAGAAGTCTAGTTGTTAGTAGTCATATGATGTTGAAGTAATATGTGTTGTTTGATATTTAAGTTCTGTTGATATTTTCCTAGTGGTGTTGTGTGAGTCGAACACTCAACACTTCGCCTTATTAAGGACCTAGGGGAATACATTGTGTACAAAGGATGCTTTCGGTGGGTTGCCGGAGTGACAGAAACTTGAACCCCAGTTCGCGCTCTTTTGCACAAGGGAAAAATGGATCATCGATCGTATTGCTATGGTTAGGCTTTTTCCTTAATTACTATCTTGTATTTGCGGATGCTTGCAAGGTTTTTAATCATGAGAGTGCACTTTTATTCGTCTAGAGGGTGCACTAGCATAGATCCACCCACTCAACACTTATCAACATGGCACATAGTACCGATACGGAATATGGCGAAAGCACATGACTATTTCTCCCGTGTGTCCTGAAGAACACTTTAGTCTTTATAAGCTCAGTTGCTAGGCCTATCATTTTCTCAAAAGGATCGGGCCACTTGTTACTCCTCAGTGCTCTTTAGTTTGCTAGCTTTTACCTTCTTGTCGCCTATATCGAAAACCCCTAAAAAGTTATCTTTCAGTTCCTGCAGCTATTTCTTTACCAAAGTCACTTACCAATACCTTCTGCTCCTCGTTGGTTTCGACACTCTTATTTATTGAAAACGCTACAAACGATCCACTACAGTTTAGGGTCATCAGTCATCCTGATGCAACTCAAGAATGAAGCAAAAGTTGAAGCGTAGTCTTCGTTACTCTTTTTAATTTCTTGAGCCATAGGAAAACATTGTACTGTTGGAGGGGTTGAGGAAAACGAGTTCTGAGATTCCGGGGAATTTCTCAAATAGGAATCCTTAAGAAAACCCTAAGGAATCTCCTGCAGTAGAAGTTCAGTTCCTCGGGTGTGTGAGACGTTGTTATTCAGGACCCTGAGGAATCTGTCTTCGGTTGAGGAGTCTGGAAACTGCTAGTGCAATTCTCCTGAAGTAAGAGAGAGAGAGATTATTTCGACCGTGCCACGTGCCTCATGGTGAGTTACTGGAACCTATCCAGACAATGGTCTGAAGAGTGGGCACGATCTTCTTTTCGTGCATGGGCATTTATGTCCTTTCACCTGGGTTTGCTCCCCGGATATAAATAGCCACCCCTAGCCCCATTGGAGGGTTGGCTGCTCCGAGAGAAAACTTGACATCTATCATTTGAGAGCATCCCACCTCTGAAAAACCCAAATAACCTAAGTGAGGAAAACAACCAGCCTGAGTAGTTGAGCAGTTCTGGGGAATTCAGTTCAAGTGATCCGAAGCTTTTTACTCTTGAAGACTGTGATTTTCCAGCCGGTGTAGGATTCATCGTTCTCAGGAATTCAAGATGCCATTTTTAAAATCCAAAGTTAACAGAGTCTATGAAGGTTTGGGTAGTCTACCTTGAAGACTCACCCGAGTGATTGGACGGAGTCTGAGGACTTTAGTTCAAGGAGAACAAGGTGAAGACTATGTCTTATAAGTTGAATCTCAGCCTCTGCAACCACATGTAGAGTTGTCACAGCAACTTGAATTGGTCTACCAAATCAGTGTCATCTGTGCCCTCGAATTATCTCTTTAACCTCGGTACTTCAGTATTTACTTTGATGACTTAGTTCTGATACATTCGGTCTGTGTTCCCTCTGTTCTGGTTCCTCATACTTTGCATCTGATGCATGTGTGCATATCTGTTAGACTTTATTTCTATAGAAAAATGATGTTCTGCATTCATGTCTACCTTCTGTAAAATTTCTAAGCTTCATCATTTTGTGAGTTTCCTCAGTTTCGTATTGCCTCAATCCCAAAGAAATTGAAAATCTTTGGGAAAACTTAAAAATCTCCCATTCACCCCCCTTCTGGTCGATAACCTATGCTTTCACCCATTGATATTAAATCTCTTTTATTAATTGTAACATCCCAAAATTTTCTAAATTTTGGAATGTTAATAAAATTAAATAGATAATGATTGTTTGCTTGATGTGTTTGATTTTCTCTGGGTTTTAAAACCTTTTGGAGTTTATTGAATATTAAAAAAAAAGAGGGAATAAAAGGACTTTCCCTAATATTCATAATTGGTGTTTTTGGAATTTATTATTTAAAACAAAACCAACAAAACAAAATGAGAGAAGGTAATATGACTCCTTCAACATATTAAAAGGTTGGAAAATATTTTAAATCATTATTGGAATTCTTCTGAATATTCTAAACATCTTTCAACTCAAGGAAATTCATTTGAGAGGATATAAAATGACTTATCCCCTTTTTAAATAAAGTTGGAAAAATTTAGAATATTACTTTAAAGTTTTTAAAATTTATTATAAGTATTTTAAATCACTCTAAAATTATTTTAGGGATTTTATAATGCTAAGAGAGTTTTTATTTCATTGAAATGATTTATTAAATATTTTAAAAGAGTTGAAAAAAAATATTCCAATGGGATATTTTTGATTTACCAAATTAATTATTGGTGTAGCAATTTTAAAATTTATATTTTATTACATAGAAATGGTTTGTCAATGCTTTTGACCAAATAAAAATATTTTAAATAATTTATTGGATTATTTTTATTTACGAAAAGTATTTTATATTTAAATAAAGTATTTAGAAAAGGTTTTTATTTTTATTTTCCTTTTTGGAAAATGTATTCATTAAATAAATTCCCTTGTATTATTTTATGAATTTAGGATTTTGATTCATATTTTTCGGAGTTACAGTTGATTTTATGTAATTGTTTGAAGTTTTGGTTTTAAATAAAAAGAACAACTGTAGCCAACCGTCCAAGTAGCCTTTTCCCGCTCGCGGACGCAATAGAGTGCAAGATGGGCCCGGTTTTGTTTTTTTTCTCCTCTACCTATTTATAATTTTCGAAATCTGTCTTTTCTTTTTTTTGGAGAAACCCTAGCGGGACCCGCTTCGCCGCCACCGGGCCCCGCGCCGCCGCCGCCGCCGGAACCAGGCGCCCCGCCGCCGGCAGAAGTCGCCGGAGCGCCTCACCGCGCCGCCTCCTCCGCCGGCCGCCGCCGCGACCTCCCGCGACGCCCTCTCGCGCGCACCACTGCGCCACCCCTCGACTCCGTCGCCGGAGCCCGACGGGCTGCACCGCCCGCGCCGCCCGGGGCCGCCGTCGCCCCACCGCGGACTGCAGCGCTGCTCACCGGAGCCGCCAGGGCACGGCCGGCCTCGCCCCTCGCCACGGCACCCACACGCCGGAGCGCGTCGCCGCCAGCCCCAACGAGCCCTTCCCACGCCGCCACCACCGCGCCACGCCGGAGCCTCCCTCGTTGGAGTTTACCGGAGTCAACTCCGGCCAGATCTGGACGAGGGACCCGATTGCTTTTTGCAAAGAAAGATATGTACGATCAGGTCCCTGTTGGTAGAAAAGACCCCGGCGCCGTACGTGCAATATCTCCTTCACCGTGCGTCGGATCGAGGTGAAACTTTTTCCTACACACTCGTGTTTTTCTGTACTTTAGCATAGAATAAATTTTTGCACACTTTGCACAATTTTGAATTTGAATTTACTTCAAATTCAAATTTCGGAGGTCATATCTTGTAAACCGTTGATCCAAATCGAGTGATTCTTTTTGCGTTGGATCACTCGTGTCATGTACTTTCTGTCTATATCATGTGTACCCAAAAATTCAAATGTTTCTTGTTCTGTTTAAATTCAAATTCAATTCAATTTTGCACTTGCCATGACCTGCGTTGTAGTATTCCGTTTCACGTGATTCTTTTTGCATATCGGATCACTTGAGACATGTTATCGGTAAGATTCACGCACTTTTCATGTGGGCATGATATTCAACTTGAATTCATAACTGTCCATGATCAAAATTCTTTACCGATGAATCTTTGTCTGTTGACTCTCTCGAGGTCACTTCCACCGATCACCTTCGAGCACATCGCCACCTTTACGTATCGAGCCTTTTTGTTTTGTTGTTAAAACCTTTGTGTTTGTTTGTTGATTTTTTGTTTGCCTTGTGATGTGATTTCTTATTTGAGTTCCTTTCGTTGCGATAGATTTCCCGGAGGGTGACGAGTATAGTTGACTGGACCGTGAGGGCGAAGAACTTCACCGAATGGAAAAGGCAAGTTACACTTTGACCATACCTCAACCTATATTTTCTATTATGCATGTAGCAAATTATCACTCTATGCATGTGTAGGATTATATATTAGTTATTATTTTAAACCTAGTAGGATAGCCATATGTTCGGACCTTGCATTTGTTTGTCGCCCTAGGATCGTGGTTGTTATATATTGCTATTGCTTTGTAGACGGGGATTGGTTGAGTTATCATTGAGCTATGTGAGGATTAATGACTTGACTAGCATACTTAAATAGAAATCACCTCTGGGCGGGCAGGGAATGCATCCTGGGGCTCGTGCCTTGGATAAGGAGGGACCAAGGCTAAATGCTTCCCGAATGGTTGTTTTGGTGGGAAACCAGGTGCGTCATGGTGACTACCCTCTGAACGCAGTGGGCGCCGTCCAGGCTCAAAAAGATCGGATAGACAGTGTGACTAGTAGCTTCCATGTACAACCACTGGCTATATGGGCTCTGGCTTAGATGAGTAAGTTGTGGGGAACCTGGCCCTGGTAGCTAGCTGATGTAGATATGATAGGTGTGCCGGCTACCAAAGGGTGGAGGCAACCTCTTCTGAAAGACTATGTCTCAATCTTCGGGTTGAGTCCAGTGGGGAAAGTGTACAAACCTCTGCAAAGTGTAAAAACTGATCATGATTAGCCGTGTCCACAGTTACGGACAACTTTGAGCAACTGGCATTATTGTTGTTGGATGGTCTTGACAGATAATTCACCTTAATAAAAATTTGAGTGGGAAATTTTAATAAAAGGGATGGTTGGAATTGGTGTAGCCCGATTCAACCATAATTAGGACTAGCAAGATAAATTAAAATTTGATTAGTTGTAGTATGCGAGGGAAAAATCAGCTTTCTGCAAAATAAAGCCATAAGCCTTTCCTTTGACTTATCCTTGCATGTAGATGTAGGTCTGTTATATCCTTATTCGTGTGACTTGCCGTACATTCAAATGTACTGACCCGTTGTCGTGCTGTAACCTTCGGTATTGCAGGATTATTATACGATGAGTAAGTGATGCGATGTAGGGTTACGATGTCTGTACTCAACTTGCCGGTGGAGTTGATGGACGCCACGAAGATTATATTGTTTTCCACTGTATTTTATTTATAAGCTAGCCTTGAGCTATGCAGGTATGCTTTATTGTAATACTGGATCTTCGATGTAATATATATGACATGTGGTTTATTCTTGATATTACATCATGTACTGTGTGTGCTAGCTATTGATCCATGGACTAGCACAGAATGCACAAAGACTTGGATTCTTAGCGAATCGGGTCGTTACAGATGGTATCAAATCCCATGTTGACTGTAGGTCGTGACCCTAGAAAATGGATAGAAAAAGCCATAGAAACAGAAATATTTTTATCACTCTTTGATTACTTACTCTCTTCACTAGTATTTCTCATCTATTATTCATCTTCTACAACCCCTCATCTTGTTTTGCTGTAAATACTCCTCTGAGTTGCTTACCCCTAAAGACAAGACATTTGAGAGGTGCATCATCAACCTTGTTGATCAATTGAAGTTATGACCACAAGAACAAGAAATCCAGGACATACTATCGAGTGTACAGGAGCAATGCCGTTATTGCCACGCTTTTTACAGATAGTGTTAGAACATAGTCAAACTACACCTTCTAGTATGTAGGTATTTAACATTCTCATGGTCTATAATGATACATGCAAATGTCAACTCATCTGATGATTTAACTCATAATACAATGATAATGAAATCTCAAAGCAAATCATACAATTGGGTCGGTTCAACACCCTTGTTTTGGCAACAATGTGCTCCCATGCATTACCGGAATATTCAATGCCCTATGTCAGGAAAAAATAACATCCATAATACACTGGTTAGTCCAAGAGGCAGACAAAGAACACATTGTGTTTATATTCCACACCTCCATATGGGTTTTCCACCGAAGTTAGTTAACATGCACTGGGCAAACCTCCGCATAAGCCATTGCAGTTATAGCACAGAAATATAAACATTAATAATGAACCTTGAATTATAATAATACATTTTATTATTGCCTCTAGGGCATAATTCCAACGCTTGTCTCTTTGTGAATCTCCTGACTAGATAGAGAGTTACCGATAATAAGTGAATGCGTTCCTTTGACTAATGCGAGTATTCGATTGTTCGCACTTCCACCAGAAATATATTGCTAGCCTCATTGGTACCGTGCATTTCCCTTACTCACCTCGAGAGTTGGTGCAAACTTTGTCGGTGCATCCAAATCCTTGGCATGATACGGTCCGTCATTGTAAGTGATACGTCTCAAACGTATCAACTTTTCCAAGATCTTTTCGGCCTCATTTTTGCATGATTTGAATGAAACTAACCCGGACTAACGCTATTTTCAGCAGATTTACATGTATGGTTTTCTTGTGTGCAGGAATATGGATACTTAGGTGTCTCTGGAAATTCCAATAAAAATAGATAAAATCCACGCACCGAGAGGAACCAGATGTTAGAAGAGGGGCTAGAGGGGGGAGTGCCCCTGGCCCAGGTGGCCAGGTGGCGCGGCCAGGCCCCTGGCCGCGCTAGGAGGGCGTCTGGGTGGGTGCCACCCCCTCTGGTGTGACGCCCCCAAAATTAGACTGTGTACAGTAATCAGAAACGCAAGGTACACGACTGAGATTAAGGACTCACGACATGATATCACAACACAACTCTAATAATAAAAATAGTACAAGTTGTTTAATACAAGCCAGTGGCCAAGAGGGCTCGTATACAACAGCTCGAGAGCACAAAGTTGGCGGAAGCAAAAGTATCTGAGTATAGACAAAAGGTAGACATGAATGATCGAAAAGGCGAGGCCTCCTGCCTGGGAACCTCCAAACTACTCCTAGTCGTCGGGGATCTCCATGTCGTGGAACGCATCGGGGATCTTCACGTTGTGGTGGTCGGCATCGGGGATCTCCTGCTCCTGGACGCCTCGTGTCTGATTGCAGAAACCGTGTATATAAAAAAAAAGGGGGAGGGGGAAAGCAAAGGTGAGTATCTAGCATCTTCATCGAGACTGAAACCCAGGCTACTAAGCATTTATGTATTGATATCAAAATGGAAGAAGAGGTTCTATAGTGGACTGCATGATAGAAGTACCAGGGTAAGAGGGAATGAGCTAGGCCTATCGAATACTAGCATCTTCCGACGAGTCTTGCAGCACAAGAAGAGAACAACCAAAAGTTCATATAAAATATAAAGTAACAATGCAACAGAAGTTGCTGCAGCATTGTATAATAATAAGTTGTAGTAATTATCAATGCCTCTGAGATATCTTCCTTGACCTCCCTGCGAGGAAGAAAACTCGGAACCAACAATTTAATAGTAATTGTTTGTAGTAGTAGGATCTGGCTTCAGCATAAAGCGTCCTGTTACCGTGGACATGGCTATTCGAATAGATTATCTTCCATGCAGGGGTTGCACTACTGTTACACTACACGCTCGGATCTCTAGCGTGACGTACACCTTGTCAGGGAATGCCCCACCGAGGCTATCCGACATGACGTAGTCCTACCTAGGATCAACAGAGAGGCCATCTGCCGGTCTAAATCCTAAGCACGCAGGGACTTTGGACCCTTGCCATTTGTACTCCGATTGCTGATGTCTGAAGAGATTTCGATAGAATGTACGCCGCAGAGGGCCCACACCATAATCCCACGTGGAATAGCGCGTATAGGGCACGTCAACCCACTCAAGTCATGCACTTGACCCATTTACGCATTTTAACATTATCTCGCAGACAACCATTATCGTTGCCTGACTAGTTCACACAAAGGACAATGAACAATAGTCAAGACCACCAATACATTGGGGCCTGCCCTATCGTCCCATCAAAGCACGCGGTTACCAACACGGTGGACCTTCTCCTTACCTTATCTCACGTGTGCTCCTGGAAGAGCTCGACTTTCGTGGTTTGGTCACTCTCGTGGAGAACGATCAGGGTCCAAGCTCACCAGTACGTCGGTATTCCCTCCCTGTCGTCCCGTCGCAATACCTCTCGCGGGCAAAATTGGGTCACTGATACGTCCCAAACGTATCTATAATTTCCGCTTGCTCCATGCATGTTTTGTGTGATATTGCTATGTTTTATATACACTTTCATACACTTTTGACCATATTTGGACTAACCTACTAACTAAGTGCACCCCAGTGCCAGTTCCTGCTTTCTGCTGTTTTTATATTTCAGGTTTCCTCCATATTAAAAATTCTCCAAAAATTCCGGAAAAATACAATAAAAAATCAGCGTACCGGAATCTTCCAGAAGAGCCAAAGTGGGGCTAGAGGGCCACCACCAGGGCCCCAGGCGCCCTCCCGGCGCGCCATAAGGTGGGGGCGCGCCAAGGGGCCGCCTGGACCCCTGGTGGCCCCGTGGCTGCCCCCCTTCGCTTATATATTCTCCGTCAGGGGAAACCTCGGAAGACAGAACCCTTTTTCGTGATCTCGCCTTTGTTCCGCCGCCGCCGCGCTTCCAAGATCGGGAGCGCGAGCAGACCTCTTCCCGGCACCCTGCCGGAGGGAGGATTAACCTCCAGGAGATTCTCCTCCACCATTGACGCTTCCCGGATGATCCATGAGTAGTCTAGCTTGGAAAATGGGTCCATGATAAGTAGCTATGTGATGTTCTCTTCCCCTCTTTATTCTTCATGGATTAGACCTTGTGAGCTGCCCTACATGATCAAGGCACATATTTAATTCTTTCTGTTGTTTCTATGCTGAGTTTGCTGGGATCTGATGGATTATGAGACTATGTTCAGATTGTGATTGAGTAATATATTTTGTTCTTATCTTTTATATTTTTGTTCTTGAGTAATTCTTGCATGTTCTCCGTTGTTGTTTATTTCTTTTTCCAAGTAGTAGGTAGTGACTCCAAGAGGGAATGTTATGCTCGATTGTGGGTTCATGCCCCCTGATGACTATCTTGAGTGACAGAAACATGAGTCTAGGGGGTGTGCTATTGCCACAAGGGGAAAACAACGGTGCTTGTAACTGCAGTTGTAAGGATTGATTAATTTACGCAAAGTTCTTTTAATGCAGTTGTCTGTTGCTTTGGGTTTACACTTTGGGTGGGGCTCAAGGTGTTCTGGATAGATGTCTGGATAGATATCTCAAGGTGGATGATTAGTAGTAGATGCAGTTAGATTTCGGTCTACTTATTTTGGCATACTGCCCATGCTTTTGAGCCTCTTCCTTTCTTTGTAGCATGGTTAGCATTGCAGTGCATTTTCATTACTATCAATTGCCCAGCTGTGATTTGTTTACCTCGCATAGCTGTTTTATCATCTTTTGGGAGAGAGACATGACTAAATGAACATCATGGGACCCCATTCCATATTTCCACCACTATTTACACCCTCAATTTACTTCTTGCTTTTACTTTCTAGTTGCAATTATCATTACCTTTTATCTGTTGTGTTTCATCCTTTGTAAATAGCAAGGCCGGAGAGATTTACAACCTCTCTGTACTCGCTGGGAGCAAAGTTATTTTTTGTGTGTGCAGGTCCAGGTTAAGCAAGTGATTCTTTTTAGACGACGCATCACTTGCCGAACCACCTACCTGTAGTTATCAGAGTCCTACGGGAGATGATCTTAAACCTTGGTAGCATAGTTAGCATTGCAATGCATTTTTAATCCTGTCATGGCCCAGCTGTGATTTGTTTACCTCACATAGCAGTTTTATCGTCTTTTGGGAGAGAGATATTAATAGTGAACATCATGGGACCCCGGTCCATATTCTCATCACTGTTTACACGCACAATTATTTCCTGCTTTTACTTTCTAGTTGCAGTCACTATTATCCTTTATCCCTTGCGTTTGATCCTTTGTAAACAACAAGGCCGGAGAGATTGACAACCTCTCTGAACTTCGTTGGAGCAAAGTTATTTGTTCTGTGTGCAGGTTCGCATCAATTGCGACGTTGACACCTACTAGTAGCTTTCGGAGTCCTATGGGAGACCAACCCTATCCTCTATGTTAGGGGAAATTTTCTGCTATCCTACATCTCACCTTCCACTGGGGCAACCAACGAAATGCGAGAATCCATTATCATCTCTCCCGCATCAAGGAAATTTCTGGCGCGGTTGCCAGGGACTAAAATCAACAAGATAGGGCAGTTGCACACTATCTTTTACCTTTGCTTTTTAGTCTTGTTAGTTTACGTTTCAGTTTTTATCTTAGTGTCCTTTATCGAAAACCACAAAAACATTATTTACGTTGCTAGTATTTGTCATCATGTCTGGTCCTTTTGACTTTGTTGAGACAGAAGTTCTCACCTTTAAATAAAAAGGTGGTGAAAGTTTAAAAGATGCTTGGTATAGAATTAATGATTCCCAGTAAAGAGCCACCAAGAAGCAATCCAATACTATCCTGCTTAGAAACTTTTGTGTTGGAATTACTCCTTGGAATAGGTTCGTTCTAGACACTGCTATCAATGGGAATTTCCTAGAAGCCCCAATATGGGAGTCCCTTAATGTTATTGAAAATCTTGTTGGAAATCTCCCAGTTGCTAGCATTCAAGAGGATATCACTCTAGTTCACATTATGAAAAAACATGAAAAGATATAGTTAGAAACACCAAGCATAAGTATAATAAATGAGTTGGATCACAAGATTCAAGGGAATTTGAATAGACTCGATAGCTCCATGCAAAAAATTATTAAAACTTTGGAGACCCTCAAATCCAATCATTTGGATCCTTCTAGGATGGATAAGATTGAGGAATTCATTCACACTTTAGGAACTACTTTCTCCTCAATCAAACCAAAAATGGTAGAAACTCCGGCAAGGAAGGAACCTAAGTTCAATTATGTCCCTAAGGTTCCCTGACCTAAAAAAACCCACTCATTGCCAAGGGAGTTGAAACCGTGAAAACTTTGAAGAAATACCTCTCTTAGATAAATTTATAAATGAAACTCCAATTGATTTTCCGTCTTTTGGTTTTATCCCTAGAAGTGTCTCCATTATTCCTTTATTTGAAAGACCTCTTAAAACTAGTTGTACAATTGAAGAGCTTTTTGATGATCTTGATGACGGTTCGATTGATACAACGTAATTCTTCTTTTTACTTCTTGCCTATCTTAAAGGCGTAAAACAAAGCGCTTGTTGGGAGGCAACCCAAGATGGTTTATTTATTTTTTTAGTGGTGTTAATGATAGTTACTACTGTAGCAATATCATTGTATCTTTATTTTCAAGCTTTGTGCCAAGTTAGCCTCCGATTGCAAGAAAGTTCAAAAGTTGTGACATGCTGTCCAAAAAATAGATTATGTCCTTGGACGGAAAAATTAGCCTAAAATCACTAGGTCATCTTTTTTATCTAAATTTTTTTGACAGCGTGCTCCATACAATTGACTTTCGAGCGTCTGTTCTGAGTTTTTTTATTTGAGTTGCAGAACGACTCCCAAAAAATTATTTACTACCTATTGATCTGTTTTTCACAGATTATTGCACGTTTTGCCTTTCCTCACTTTTTCAAACCTTAAGCTTGCATTTTCTTCTCAAAAACATTTTTGCAATCTTCAGAAACAGTAGCTCTTCAAGAATATCTTTATTTCCAATAGAGGCAAATTATTTTATTAAGGGTACTAACCTCTCTAATCAGCTTATGATGAGTTATGTATGAAGGGATTTTTCAAGTGTGCGAGGGAAGATGGTGAAAGAAGATCCGGGAGTGTCAAACGCTCAAGCTTAGGGATGCCCCCATGATCCCCAATAAATATTCAAGGAGACTCAAGCGTCTAAGCTTGGGGATGCGCCCGTGCATCCCCTTCTCCATCGACAATCATTAGTTCATCCTCCGTCTCACTATATTTTTATCACTTGATACGTTATGTGATATGCTTGGAGCGTCTCGCTCTTAGGTTTACTTTTTAGTTTTCTTTAGATTTTCTTGTTGTTCATAAAAAGTTAGAAACCAGCTTACTTTGTGTGGGAGAGTGATACGTCGAAAACGTATCTATAATTTCTCCTTGCTCCATGCCTCTTTTGTGTGATATTGCTATGATATTGATGAACTTCCATACACTTTTGATCATATTTGGACTAACCTATTAACTCAGTGCACCCCAGTGCCAGTTCCTATTTTTTGCTGTTTTTCTATTTCAGGTTTCGCCCTTATTAAAAGTACCAGAAAAATTCCGGGAACAATATAGGAAACATCAGCGTACCAGAAGCTTCGCGAAGAGCCCGAGAGGGGCCAGATGGGAGCCAGGGGGACCCAGGCGGCCAGAGGGCGCGGCACCACCCCTGGCCGCGCCAGGGGGGCGCCTGGAGCACCTGGCCCACCTTTGGCTGCCCCCTTTCGCCTATTTATTCTCCGTGACAAGAAACCCTCGGGGACGGAAACCTTTTCGCGATCTATCCTCTGTTCCGCCGCCGCCGCGCTTCCAAGATCGGGAGCACCAGAAGACCTCTTCCCAGCCCCCTGCCGGAGGGAGGAATCACCTCCGGGAGCTTCTCCACCACCATGGATGCTTCCCAGATGAACCGTGAGTAGTTCACCTTGGACCATGGGTCTATGATCAGTAGCTATGTGATGTTCTCCTCCCCTCTTTGTTCTTCATGGATTAGACCTCGTGAGCTGCCCTACATGATCGAGGCACTTTTGTAATATGTCTGTTGTTGCTATGTTGAGTTTGCTGGGATCCGATGGATTATGAGATTATGTTCAGATTGTGATTGAGTTATATATTTGATTCTTCTCTTTATATTTATGTTCTTGAGTAATTCTTGAATGTTCTCCGTTGCTGTTTGTTTCTTTGGCTAAGTAGTAGGTAGTGACTCCAAGAGGGAGCGTTCTGCATGATTGTGGGTTCATGCCCCCCGATGACTAGCCGAGTGATAGAAACATGAGTCTAGGGGATGTGCTGTTGCCACAAGGGAGAAAACAACGGTGCTTGTACTTGCGGGTGCAAGGATTGTTTACTTTACGCAAAGTTCTTTAATGCAGTTGTCCGTTGCGTTGAGTTTACACTTTGGGTGGGATTCACAACTTAATACCAGGGAGATGTTCTATATAGATATCTCAAGGTGGATGATTAGTAGGTAGATGCAGATGGATTTCGGTATACTTGTCTTGGCGTACCGCCCATGCTTTTGAGCCTCTTCCTTTCTTTATAACATAATTAGCATTGGTTTGCGCACAGAATCCTATCAATTGCCCGGCTGTAATTTGTTTACCTCGCATGGCTATTTTATCGTCTTTTGGGAGAGAGACATCACTAGTGAACATCATAGTACCCCGGTCCATATTCCTCACACTGTTTACACCCTCAATTTACTTTCAGTATTTACTTTTCCGTCTCTATCACTATCATTATTATCCCGTGCGTTTTATCCATTGTAAATAACAAGGCCGGAGGAATTGACAACTCCTTTGTACTCGGTGAGAGCAAAGCTATCTGTTGTGTGTGCAGGTCCAGGTGAAGTTAGCAATCCTTAGATTGCCAACGGCGCCAATTGTTCACTTCACCACCTACTTGTATCTGTTGGAGTCCTACTGGTTCGATACTCTAAACCTTAGCATCTTCGCTAAGGTAAATTTTCCGCTACGCTACATCTCACCTTCCACTTGGGGTAACCAACGAGGGACGAGAAGCTATCTCGTGTATCAGAGAGGAAAACACCCCAGTTCAAACTAGAACACATCATAGGATTTTCATGCTTATCTTTCTTCCGTTGTGTGTTATTTATCTTTTCGTAGCTGCTGCCATGTTAGCTCTTAGTTTTCATGTTTATCGTTTTCAAGAGCTTTAGTTTTAGTTTAGTTTGTTGCTAGAACTCTCTTTAGTTTTCATGCTTATCTTGTTAAGAGAGATGGTTGTTGTACTGAGTTGTGTCTTGTCTTGAAGTAGGTAATCGAGGTTTCTATTTAATTTCAGTAGTAACTTGCAATAGTTTTGAGGTATTGTTGTGAGTAATGTTTGAACTTATGGTATCAAGAGATCTAGCCTATTAGTGATAGGTGTCGTATTTTGGGCAATCTGTGTTTATTTTCAATAGCTACAAAAACTAGTTGACAACTCTAGCTACTAGATGGATCACTAATCTTTGGAGAGATCGGATATTAGAGTACACTCACGTACCATGAGTCGAGGATGCGCAAGGATAACGAAACCTCCATACACTCCTCCTCGGGGTACTTATCTATTTGTGAACCTCCTTATTAGATTGATAGTTACCGATAATAAGTGCATCAGTTCTTCGGACTATTGTAAGTATTGAAAGTTGACACTTCCACCTTTACACTTCCACCTCCTCATATTTGCTAGCCTCTTCGGTACCGTGCATTGCCCTCTTCTCACTCCAAGAGTTGGCGTCCACCTCGCCGGTGCATCCAAACCCTTGGCATTATATGCTCTGTCATCATAAACCTCCTTATATCTTTCCTCAAAACATCCACCATACCTACCTATCAAGGAATTTCCATAGCCTTTCCAAGATATATTTCCATGCAACATCCACCTTCTCATTACATGATCTTCATGTCATACATGTTCCTGCTACACTGGCAGAGGCATACATTTGCATACATCATGATAGCTACATCTTCTTAATGATGAGTACCTTGTAAAGTGTGAAGATCTTCTATACTTCTTGTAAAATAGAGTATTGCTCTTAAGTGAGAAAAATATGCCAAAGAGGACAAAATTTAAAAGATCCCAAAGAGGATAAATGAGAGTTAAATATAAAGAGCCATTGAGGTCACCAAAAAAATACAAAAAAATAGAAAAAAGAGAAAAAGAAATAAAAAGAGAGAAAGGGGCAACACTACTTCCGTTTGAAAGATCCACACTAGTACTCCCTCTATATCTTGTACACCATAGAGTTGAAAATATATGCATATAGCTATGTGGGGACCTTCACACTATAGAACTTGGATTGTATGTTCCAATGATGAGCCTCGTCAAACGAGCTCTAGGCACTGCAAGAAATATGCTCATACATTATGTTCTTTAAAAGGTCGTGGTTGAATTCGTCATAAATCTATGACGATTTCACCCGAGATGGTCGTAAACTATTTGAAGGGGTCAAATCCATATATAAGTTACAACGATGTGAGTCAAAAAGGTCGTAACTGCATAAGATGAGATTGTCGTAAACTGAGCTACACAGCTTACAGAGTTATTTTTAGTTCATTACGACGTATTTAGATCGTCATAACATTTACGAAGATTATAATAACTTTGTAACCTCTTCTAACTAGGCTTACATGTCACTCGTGGGGTCCATTCGTTACCACCTCATCCAATTATTTGTAAAATGTGGTCTAATATTTTTGAAAAATGGTTTGGTACAATTTTTCAACAAATATTTTGCATGTTCTTCATAAAAAATAGCTAATAATTATCATCACTAAAACTAAGCATTAGTTTACAATTTCCTAAATGAATTATTGATTGTGGAATTAATTATGATTGAAGTAAATAAAAATACATCTATGGAAAAATGTATTATTCAAAATATTAAACAACTCAAAGATAATTAATTTCTATTGACATAATAGTAATAATAATATTAACCTAAATAAAAGTTCAAACAAAATCCAAAATATTGGTAGTTTCTTCGTAAAAAATCCTTTTTTTGGCACTCAGAAAATGAAAACTGATTTTTTTGTGCAAAGAAGGGAAACTTCCTTTGACAATATTTTTAGCATTTTCCTAGCCTTGCAAAGATAATTAATTTTTTCTTATGAAACATTTCTTGCAATTCCAATATGAAACTTCTCATTTTTAGCCTTTTTCCTATCCTTCCTTCAAGTTTCGTGATTTAAACCCTAGTTCAATCCATATATACATTAATTATTGAATGCATATTTCTTCTTGGCCTAAATCTTTCGTAACTATTTTTAGCGGCTTGTCAATATTCCATCAACGTCCCTTGAACTGTTTCACATTTTTTTAACCTCAATCTTTTCCTCTTTCCCTCTCTTCTATTTTATCAAAGATGGAAATCCAAAAGCAGCAACAGCCTGGTTTTTTTTGTTGGCCTAACTCCTCCTCTCCTCCCCCCCCCCCGTAGGCTCCTAGCCCATAGGCCCATCCAGGCCTCCCTTATGACCTCCTTGGACGAACCCTAGCCTCCCTCGATACCCATCCATTTCCCCCTCTCGACCCCGCCCCCCTTGTCGACGGCGCCGCCACCCATCCACACCCATCCCCGCGCCTCCACCCCCTGCACCCACGGCGTCGCACTCCTCGCCGCCTCGCCGTCCCACCCCTCGTTGCATCGACCGTGAGGACCACCCCTTCTCCCCACGGCCCCGGATGGATCCATCCTCCCATGGTCAGATCCACCCACGATGACATCAACGCTGGCGTGAAGCAGTTCGCAGGACTCATCCCTCTGCACGCTCAGGGAGAGGCGGGGTGCGGGGCAAGGAGGACGCGTGCTCATCTCCTCTCCTACTCTTCGACGCAGGCGCAACCCGCCATGGCCGCCGCCGTGTCGGATATGGCGAGAAGGCTAGCATGGCCTCACCCACCACCGCCTCCCCCGATGATGCCTTGCTCAATCTCCCACTCTTCCCTCATGTCGCATCACCTCCTCTCAACCTCCTCTAACACACCGTATCTGTTGAAACAGGAACCTACAACGTCGATCTCCCTTGCACAGCCGCGGTAGGAACTCGACGATGGTGACCTCGGACCAGATCTTGCCCCGGCCTCTCCACCCCTCAAAGCACGGATGGAACCTACGTGATCTGGGTAAGTCCCTTGATTCGTCCATTTGTTTCCTGCTTTTCACTTGTTACTTGTTGTAAATTGGTGTAAGGTAAGCTTAATAAGAAGCCCCCATATGGGGTTGAATCTTGTTGTTTTCTTTTTTCTATATGCATGCGAATCATTGACAATAATGAACAGCAAACAACCATACTAGTTACTACCTATGTGTTCCAAAGATTGTTGTATTTTTTATGTTCTTTTTAATCCCATGAGTTTTGGTATAATGTTGCATGTTTTTATTATGTGTAAAATGAAAATAAAATTGATTAGTCACTGCGCATAAATCTCTAAGAATTTTGTTTCAGTAAAATCACCTATCTTGTCTTGGTGCCATCACATATGAGCATTACAATAAGCATCAACCACAAGGCTACTAGTTATCACTTGAGTTGCTGCTGTTTATTGCTCTATTTCTTTCATTACTTTAAAAGCTGCTGCTGGTAGCTATGTGACTATAGAGCTATGTGAGTATGTGACAATATAGCTAGCTTGCTCGTAAATGATTGTAGGCACTCTTCTTTCATTTCAGTACTATGTGTTGTCTAAGTATTGCTTGGTGTTTTTTCATAAGGAGAGAATTTCTTTGTAGTGCCGCGAGAAATAATTATGTGTTTAAGATTGTAATCACAAAATGGACTTCCAATCTACTAGTAAGACAATATGTGTGTGTGCTCATGTTCAAGTAACAGAATTATGAAAACACAAAGTTTGACTTAGCAAAGACCTAGAGCTTCAATTATTTTGAAACGGGGGGCACTTTCATTATTTTATCGTCAAAGATACACATATAATCTGTTCACAGTTTAATGTTGATGAGTTGAAATATCAATTGTTATACTGTTTTCCTAATAAAAACGAACTAAAAGTTATTTAAGTGCTAAGACGCAAGAAGCAAGTAACGTTCAGTTTGTAAATTGCAGTGCATATGTTAAATTCAAGTTTGTAAACTGTGCTATAAGTCTTTTATTATTTAAATACATATCATTTAAATTCTGAAATACATTTAAATACAAGAAAACAAAAGCAATAACATTTAAATATAGAGCATTTCAATTCTGAAGCATTTCAATTCTGGAGTACAACATTAAAATAACTTGCCTTTTTTAGTCTCCGCTGCTGTCAGAGTGAGTGAGGTATAGGTTTTCCTTAAGTCTTTTTCCTCATTTTCCATCCTTTGAAGGGGAGAAGTGGAGCTTGAGGTGGCCGGGATGGAGCCATGGCTGCTGGATCTGACGTGAATTGTCTGTTCTGACTCTTGGTGGTGCTTGAAAAATCATGGGATATAATTTCTATGTTCTACTTTATAGAATGCTTCTTTGCTTGTTGTGTCTAGATTACTGGTTGCATTGATGAAGTATATTCCTCTATATAGTTTCATCCTTTGACTCTGTATAGTATTTCCTCATCTTTAGTACATCTGTGTAACCTGCTTTTGTTTGAAGTCTTGAACAATAAAATGTTTAGATTCAGCATCATTCTTGGTTGGAAAGTATTAATTTAATACCATATAGTTACTATGCCACTTTATTTATAGTATCATGACCTGTTATCCTGTCTTTGATTGATGAATGACGCGCAGCAAGTGCTCAAATTCTGAATTAGTCAGAATATCATGTAATGACAGTTGTCCAGATATTGTAAATTTTACCCTTGGGGCTTTACAAACCCTTCCAGGATCACTATTATTTCTTGTTTTTGACTTTGATATAAGCTATATTGCTGACATAAATAAATGGTATTTTTTATATGTCTTCATACTTTGTTTATACTTAATAACATGCCCAATGACCTATATTTGCAGAAAATGGAACAAGAGAAGCTGGAGAAGCTCGCACACAAGGTATGCCAACATCCAATTTCTTGAACCGCTGAACTTAGGAACAGTGATGTTTTATTTCCATAATTCTTTTGTTCTCATGATGCCATGTACAACAAATTAGCATCCTTATTGACAAAATTATATGCGCCCAATGGATATGTCTATTTTAGCTTCCTAGGTAAATTAAATGCATCACTATATATCTTTTCTTCCTGGGTCGTGAAACTGATAAGTTTTGTGATGTCATGTACAGAAAATTAGCGTCCTTCTTAAGAAATTTACGATCACAATTGCGTGAGAAATGAAATGAAATGAAATGCTTAATCGTCCTCCCCTTGAATCACTGTTTGGTTTATGTTTGAATCATTTCTGTAGATTACATGAATTGACTATCTTTTGAAGCGCATAGCACTGCTTGCAGTTTGAAACCTGTGATGTTGTAATTTATTTCGTTCTGTCAGTGCCGTACTAGAACTTTAACTTTGGCTACCCAGTTTTGGGATCTCACCATAGTGAAAATAGTATGACTTCTTTTATTTAACGAAAGAAAATAGTATGACTTTGACTGCTAAATAAGGTGAAGTTTTTTGAACCAACATGTCGATGCTCTGTCATTTTAGGTAGCATTAGTTCCTCTCCGATACTATATTAGTGCATTGTCTTTTTATTTGATCTCTATGATCTCAGCCTGTGTTTATCTACATGCAGATCAACAGGTCTCTGGCTCACACTGCTATCAAGGACCTGATTGAGAGGGGACTCATCAGGATGGTGTCAATCCACTCAAGCCAGTAGATCCCCAAGTACAAGCACATCACGCCCTCTATCCTCTCTGAGCGCCTCAGGGTATCTCCTTGTTCTTCCTTCATTCCCATGAGAATTTAGATTGCTATGCTCTATTTTGGGTTCAATTTGTTGTAGGGTTTTCTACTGTCTGCATTGATTATTAATGCTCTATAATGAAAGCTTGTATAGTGGCATCAATTATTTTATGCATCGTTAGTTTCACTAACTTTGAGGAGAACCTGACAATTTGGTTTCACATTTTTTATATCTACAATCCATTCATGCCCATAGTTGCTTGTCAGTGTTACTGTAACAATCATCATATTCAGTTAGGAGCACCAGATGCTATAAAAATCATCTTAAGAGTGCATGCACACAAAGATTGGTATGTGTATCGACATGCGAGCCTACTGTAGTAGCTATTATATCTGAAAGTTATAGAGCAACATAAGATTGCCATGCTCTTGTTATTTGACCAAGTTATTACTTCTGGATTTTTTTGTCCAGTAAATTGTCTCCAAATCTAATCCCTTCATGTTGTGTTAAATTGAACCTGTTTAGGGGGTTGTGCTATTGTAATATTATTGGAAGAACATGAAAAAAATTCAGGGCTAAACCGAAACCCTTTATCCACTAAATTACATTGTGTTCCTGAGAGTAGCGCCTATTTTAACTTAAAACTGTACCTACAATTGCATGCTCACTGTTTATAAGTAGTTTGGCTCAGTTTTTTATTCATACGTACAAAGACAGACACATTTTATTCAATCTACTCAAGATATCTTGGTTCTTAGTAGACTCCTAGATTGAGCAAGTTAAACAAAATGCTCTAATTCAAACAAGTTATCTTAGAACTGCAGTTCTTTCCCTGTGCAAATATATCTAGTGGTAATTCAGTTTTAAAGATAAGGATTTGTAGGTGAATTGGTGACACACTACTAGAAAAAAAATATTTGTTTGCGCAGACACTAAAGAGAGTGCTGAAGGCGCAAGGAAAACACCTTCCATTGTTGCCAAGAACAAGAACGACGACCTCTTCGCATCATATAGTTTGCTACTCATTTTCCTGTGAAATGTGTGTTCCTGGATTTTTATGTAATGGTGAATGTCATGTTCCTTCTTATGCGATGTATTGCAGTTCTGTGAAGTTTGCTCAGTGCAGAAATTGAACTTATCGTGTAATTTCCTATTAATAAAATTCCTGTTTATTTGCCTTATCCAAAAATGGCAGAAAAATATATGGATTGTTCTGTATGCAAAGTGGCCATGGCCCAGAACTAAGCAGATCAAAAAATAATAATTCATAGCTTTGTTTTAACAATGAAAAAATTGAATTGCGAAATATAAATTTTGTAAGTAGTATCTGGCCCTTTTTTGTGGGAAAACTTTGTTTTTTCCACTCTAGATTTTTCCAAGTTTGCTTTTGCCACTCTAGAATTTTACTTATCACTTTTGCCACTCTTAGCTTTTGACAATACATCATATATGCCATTCTGTGGCAAAAGCACTAGTTTTTCATTTCACTTTTGTCACCTTAGCTTTTGACAATGTATCACAATTGCCACTAAAAAATTATTGCTTTTGCCACGAAATGGCAATTATGATGTATTGTCAGAAGCTAAGAGTGGCAAAAGTGATAAGTCAAATTCTAGAGTGGCAAAAGCAAAGTTGGCAAAATCTAGAGTGTCAAAAACAAAGTTTTCCCCTTCTTTTATAAACAGAAAAATGGCTAAAAATATAAATAGATAATAAAATAGGCGAAAACTCCTAAAATAAAAAGGCCTTAAAGAGGCCATGTCCCAAACGAAAATGGACCATAAAATGCTAGAATTATTGGGCTCGGCCCAAATTGACCATCAAAATGGATTGGCTGATTTTGATCTAAGACGTTTTGATTTTGTCGCAATTTTTCCAGGTAGGACTGCCAAGTAGGATTCGATTAGATTGCCAACGACGATTTAGTATCGTCATAAAGGTTACGACGATCTAGAAATTGTCGTGAAAGTTACGACGATATCGATCAAAACGTCGTTGGTTTCAATTTTTGACGCCTCCTTTTCGACGATTGGTTTTTCGTCGTAGGATCGTCGAAAATTAAAAACCGTGACGATGCAGTGAAGAAAATATATCGTCGTGTATTAGCATATTTCTTGTTGTGAGGTCTTCTTGAGTGAGAAAGTTGGATGCACCCCCACTAGTTCCATTGGACAGCTTTTCTTAGCTCATATGTGCATTCGTTGCACGGAAATCCCTACTCCTCACATCATATCTATCATTTGGCCTTCTCGCCTATGATTGTCCTCATTGATATGAGCCTTTCTCACCTTTTTTGTCTTCCTCCACCATCATATTTCTCTCCTTGCCATCCTAAGTGTCAACTCTCGTACCTACACTCATCCATTGCATGAGTGCTCAAAATGTCAAAATGGAGTGGATCAAATTGACTTGTACCTGGCTAGTGGTCTGGGGACGAGTCAAGATAAGATTCCAAAGAAGACTAAGTGTGAAACTTTAGTAGATTGAGTTCTCAGCAAATATATTTTTTCTCTTATTCCCATCCCCCACTTCTTGCACGAAAACACCATCTGGAGACATGCGAGTCACGGACAGCGAGAGCTCTTGCACCTTTATGTTCTTATGTTGCTTGTTTAAATACTAATATAGAATCTTGTCTGTTATGACTTGAATTGAATTACATACCTTGATTGCTTTACTTTCAAAGTTCTTATATGGTTGTTAGAATGTCACCACATAAATTATGCTTCTTATCATTTACCTACTCAAGGACGAGCAGGAATTAAGCTTGGGGATGTTGATACGTCCCAAATGTATCTATAAGTTATGCTTGCTCCATGCATGTTTTGTGTGATATTTCTATGTTTTATATAAATTGTCATACAATTTTGATCATATTTGGACTAACCTATTAACTCAGTGCGCCCAAGTGCCAGTTCATGTTTTTTGCTGTTTTTCTATTTCAGTTTTCCCCCATATTAAAAATGCTCCAAAAATTCTAGAAAAATACAATAAAAATCAGCATCCCAAAAGCTTCCAGAAGAGCCAAAGTGGGGCCAGAGGGCCACCACAAGGGCCCTAGGCGCCCTCCTGACGCGCCCTAGGGTGGGGTCGTGCCAGGGGGCCGCCTGGACCCCTGGTGGCCCCCTGGCTGCTCCCCTTCGCCTATATATTCTCCGTCTCGGGAAACCTCGGAAGGCAGAACTCTTTTTTGCGATCTCGCCTCTGTTCCGCCGCCGCCGCGCTTCCAAGATCGGGAGCGCCATCAGACCTCTTCCGGGAACCCTGTCGGAGGGCAGATTGACCTCTGGGAGCTTCTCCTCCAACATGGACGCTTCCCGGATGGTCCATGAGTAGTCTATCTTGGACCATGGGTTCATGATCACTAGCTATGTGATGTTCTCCTCCCCTCTTTGTTCTTCATGGATGAGACCTTGTGAGCTACCCTAGATGATCAAGGCACAAATGTAATTATTTCTGTTGTTGCTATGCAGAGTTTGCTGGGATCTGATTGATTATGAGACTATGTTTAGATTGTGATTGAGTAATATATTTGATTCTTATCTTTTATATTTTTTTCTTGAGTAATTCTTGCATGTACTTCGTTGCTGTTTATTGCTTTGGCCAAGTAGTAGGTAGTGATTCCAAGAGGGAACGTTATGCTCGATTGTGGGTTCATGCCCCCTGATGACTAGCTTGAGTGACAGAAACATGAGTCTAGGGGATGTGTTTTTGCCACAAGGGGGAAAACAACGGTGCTCGTAACCGCGGTTGCAAGGATTGTTTACTTTACGCAAATTTATTTTAATGCAGTTGTCTGTCGTTATGGGTTTACACTTTGGGTGGGGCTCACAACTTAATACCAGCGAGATGTTCTAGATAGATATCTTAAGGTCGATGATTAGTAGTAGATGTAGTTGGACTTCGGTCTACTTATTTTGGCGTAGAACCCATGCTTTTGAGCCTCTTCCTTTATTTGTAGCATAGTTAGCATTGTGGTGCATTTTTAATCCTGTCAACTGCCCAGGTGTGATTTGTTTACCTCGCATAGCAGTTTTATCATCTTTTGGGAGAGTGACATCACTAGTGAACATCATCGGACCCCGGTCCATATTCTCATCACTGTTTACACGCTCAATTATTTCCTGCTTTTACTTTCTAGTTGCAATCACTATTGTCCAATATCCCTTGCGGTCCATCCTTTGTAAACAAGAAGGCCGGAGAGATTGACAATCCCTCTGAACTTCGTTCGGAGCAAAGTTATTTGTTCTGCGTGCAGGGTCGCGTCAATTGCGTCGTTTACACCTACTTGTAGCTTTCGAAGTCCTACGGGAGAAAAACCCTATCATCTACGTTAGGGGAAATTTGCTGCTATCCTACATCTCACCTAACACTTGGGGTAACCAACGAAGAGCGAGAAGCCATTATCATCTCTCGCGCATCAGTCACCCGACTACTTACCTTTAAGGACACCAGTTGATTCAGGTGCCTACCATCAAGTGAAACTAGGAGGAATCACCCTTGATGGTACAATTCAAGTGGTTAGACAGGGACATCAACAGGAATAAACTAAAGAGGAATATCCTCGATGGTGCTTCTCTACCGAGCCGGCGACGAGAGTGAAATACGAGTCCATCCACTCGTAAGTCAAACTTGAAGCGACTCGGCAGAGTCTCGCCGTTGTAGGTCCCCTTGGGCGTCTTCTTTGTACCGTACCTGTTTTAGTAATAATATATTGTATCCGCATTCACTCCCCAGAGTGATCATGACCCGCTATCTAATCCTAGTTGAATAACAAGGCGCGGGGCTAACTGCTGAATAATATATATATTTAATAGGTAGCATAAGATAAAGGAATGTTAATCAAGGGGCGACAATGACAGGCTATTCAATTGAATAGGTAAGCGACATAACAGCATCAATGCCTAGTGCAACAGATAAATATAGATAGATAGCCGATATATGGAACATGTGAATGGGCACTACTTGCCTGGAAGCTCGACGACAGGGGTACGGTCGTAGACGACGTAGTCGAACACTGCAACGTCGGCGGTGGTAGTCACGGGGTCTACCGGACAATAAGGGTGGAAGAAACAATAAATACACGGCAATAAAAGCAAAACAAATGCAAGACATGGCAAACGCGGTGTTGGCGGTGTTCTAATGCAGTATAATGTGTTTTGCTCGGAGCGGGAATTCATACGGGGATGAACTGCCATCTCCGGATGATTATCGACAGATGGTCCGGAGGGGGAAGGTTCCATGTTCGGTATGTTAGAGGGCGGTGGTAGGCATACAGTAGCGAATTCTTATCCGTCGTATTTTTCTGATCACTTTTCACGTATAAAGTTTTTCCATCTGAGCTACGGATTAAAAGATATTAATTTCTAAAGTATTAAATCATTTAAAAGAATTTCTGGAATTATTATATTTATGAAATATACATTATCCAAAACCTTATCCACAATAGTACTGACAAGTGGGGCCACCCTGTCATTGGATGAGGCCTTTGACTAGTCAAACTGGCCAGTGGGTCCCACCTTCATTTACACATTTATATAAAAACATTTTAATTAATTAAACAGACAGAGGGGCCTACATGCCGTAGACACAGGTATATTTTAGCAGTTAATTAATCCAGTGGTTAAACTAAGCAATTATACCCACCTGTCATAGACAATGGGGGTTATTTTCATTTTAATTTAATTTGTTATTAGCTTAAGGGCATCTGGCCCACAGGTCAGTGGTAGTGGGGGTTATCTTTCTTTAACTATGCAAAGGGTTATTAACTGGGGCAGGTCCCACATGTCATACACACATGGACTACTAAACAAGGAGTTTAGGCCTAATTACAGGGGTGGGCCACTAGTTAGTGGGACATCCCCATTGGCTTAAACCTGCGAGGGCGCCAGCGACCAAGATAGGGGCACGACGGCGAGCGTGAGCTCGTCCTCGACGGCCGTTTGGTGCGTGCACTGGAAAAATCGAACATTGGCCGAGCCGCAGGCCGAACAGTAGCGGTGGAAGCTACAGGGGAGGCCCGGGTCGACGGCAATGGCCAGCTAGGCGGCGGCCAGAGCCAACGAACGACAAAAACGACGACAGAGCTCGAATTTAAGCAAGGCTAAGGGGAAAGGATGAGTGCGAGCTCACTGAGGCGGATGCCAGGCTCAGAGAAGCGTGGGGAGCATGGCGTGGAGTAGAACAAGGAGGCGGAGCTCCATGGCCGGAGGTGGAAGACGCGGCCGATCCGACGATGTGTTACATTTTATTATAATGCTACACAAAGTTTGAGCTCCAAATAAAACTATTTGTAGTTTAAAAAATTATTAAAAGGTGATTTGAGTGCTGCTTGACTACTATTTTAAATAGATTAAACCATCTAAACATCTTTATAAATTCCCATTTCATTTTTAATATGTCCTACTGATTATTAGGCATTTTATAAAATTGTTTGTAAGAAAATTAGTTGAACATTCATTGCCACATTGTTTTGGAATTTTTAATTGGGTCGAATTTCAATAAGGCATGATCAAGGGTGATCACCACATGCCTAATCATGGTGAGTTGACGTTAATCAAAAGTGATTACTGTAGTGTGACACCCGGGGTATTACGATTCTCCCCCACTACAAAGAATTCTCGTCCCGAGAATTAAAAGGTAGTGGAAGGGGTAAAGCTTTGCTTTCGTATTCTAATGAATCTTTTGGTTCTTGTTTTCCTACTCGAAGAAGTTAAACCTTCTTGTTTATGGCTTCACTTCTCTTATGGCGGTGCATCTCAACAAGTTGCCATCCTTTCATCGGGGTCTTCATCGCACTTACAAATAGGCTAGGAGGAAAAACTTGAGGGGGTTCGGATCGGTACAAGGTTAATCAACTGGGGTTGTATGAGTGAATGAGGTACGGAGTATCTCTCGGTTTGGACTTAAGAAATACCTTGAGAGCAATAGAACAATGTGAAGGAAGTTTCAAACGGGTAGGAAATCATCGACGTCGATGATGGATGCTTGAAAGGGTCCAGAGCATCCGGCAGAAGCACTGCCTCTGATATTGGAGTGAATATCACAAGGTAGGTGACTCGTGAATTGCATATGAGGTCGAGCACGAGGAATAACCTTGGGAACGGGGATATACAAAAGAGTCAGGTTTCGGTCCTATGGAACTGTGGCTGGGGTGGTGACATTTTATGCGATCACGATGCAAGGTTTGTTAGAGGATAGCTTGTCAACAATGTCGGCAACAACATCGGTACCAAGGTCTAGGGAAGAAGAGAACCACTTGGCAAAGTTCTCGTCCATCGGCGATAACCAAAAGGTTATCCACGATAGTAACAGGTTATACTGACAGACTGGTACACCGAGGTGTTTACATAATCAGGTAAATATCACTGATTAGATAAGTCATACCACAAGAAAGGTTAAACATACCAATGGAAAGGAAAATGTGATTATACACCAGTACTAGGTGTATATCCTTCCCAAGGAAGGGCAATGATATTATCGATGACAACCAAAATTTAAGAGGGGAAAAGGATGGTATTTCTCACCATGAATTCAATGAACACTTGGAAGAAGCAAAGATGTCGATGATGACCACGACACATCATGTCGAAAGGTTTCAAGAGAATACAATCGAACAACGGCGACCTCAATAAAAAGGAATTGTGAAGCAAAAGTACTCGATGTTCCCGGTTGACAACAACCCAGAACCATGAAATGGCTATGACAGGGATATGCATTGTTTCATCAAAATTCTTAGGATATAGTGCAAAGGCATGATATCCTCAAGATACCAGAGGTAATACTCGAAGGTAGAATGGAGGATCATAGGTCCAGAAGGATTTATACCAAGGAGTAATTATACTTACGAGAAGCTTTCATGATAAGTTCTACATCGTATCTATGGGCATGAACACAAGGTTTAGGGTCGACTCCAACTTCATCAATGCATAACCCCTCATTCAATTCTCGCTTTCAGGGAGGTGATAGGATTACAAGCTCATCTGACGGGAGGCCAATAGAGTATAACCCCCGTAAAGTTTGGGTTCATAAAGATTAGCGGAAGAATAGGGTTAACCCATTGGGGCATTTTGAAACCCATAGAACAAACATCATAAGCGAGGGATAAGAGTTCGAAAGATGAAGGCTGACGACACCGAGTAGATGATATCATTCGCTAGAGGCATCTGATATCAGGGAAAATTCATGAATGACTTAGGGAATAAGGGGAAGGTAGGTAGTAAATCACCCAAAAGGTCAGGTGGGGTACAAAGAGTCTGGTGTGAGTATTGGTACTCAACCATAAGGAGAAAGAATACAAAGGCATCAGATGACAGAAGCAGCTGAATATTTTGATGATGAATTTCAAAGGAAATATGATTTCCAGAATGAAGGATCGGAAGCAGACGCTCCGATCAAAAGATGAGTAAGTTGAATGGAATTAGTCGGACAATCAATCAAGGTTTGATTTAATGATATCCCGGTCATGTCCGGGATGACGTCTGAGCCGAAAGAATGAATTCATGTGGATCAACGGATGATTGCGTGCATTCATACACCTGATGATTCATTAATATCGGAATGGCAGAGACGAGGGATGTTAATGAAGAATGGTCGACATATGGAATTAACCATAGGGTAAGCAGGTAAGAAGAATCTCCAAAGCAGTAGGCTGCTGAGGATTATCGAAACAACGGAAAGTATGTCGATGCATCTTGTAAACACAAGAGAAACTGGGAATGAATGGATGAACGAAAGGTGTAAGTAGTTATACATACGGACTTATCGGTGGCAGGGAACGGTAAAGGTGATCGGCACAGATGGTCTCGTGAATTTTATCGGAGAGTAATCTTCGGGGTCTTCTGGTGAATTAGGTGGTCATCTGCAATGAGGGGCTCTCCGGGAGGAAGTAATCACGAGAACCTAGAGTTAGAGTTAGCAAAATCTTTAACCCGAAATAGATACGAGATCAGAGTCACAGAGTAAAGGTACGGAGTAAAAGATCCTAATACCATCCCAATTGCGCTGTGGGCCCATAAGCCACACAACGAAGTTAGCAAATCAGTTTTGCAAAGACTAGACTCAACTTCGACGAAGGAGTTGGAAGGGGGTTTCCTACAGGCAGTTGGTTCTGATACCAACTTGTGACGCGCCCAAAATTGGACCGTGTATAGTAATCATACACGCAAGGTACACGGCCGGGATCAAACACTCACGACATAATATCACAACACAACTCTAATTATAAAAATAATAAAAGTTGTTTAATACAAGCCAGGAGCCAAGAGGGATCGAATACAACAGCTCGAGAGCACAAAGTTAGCGGAAGAAAAAGTATCTGAGTATAGACACAAGGTACACATGATCTACCTTAAGAAGGCTAGCAAAAAACAACAACGATCGAAAAGGCGAGGCCTCCTGCCTGGGAATCTCCAAACTACTCCTGGTCGTCGGGGATCTCCATGTCGTAGAAGGTGTCAGGGATCTTCACGTTGCGGTGGTCGGCATCGGGGATCTCCTGCTCCTGGACGCCTCGCGTCTGATTGCAACAACCGTGTATACAAAACAAAAAGGGGAGGGTGAAAGCAAGGGTCAGTATCTAAAATGGAAGAAGAGGATGTATTGTGGACTACATGATAGAAGTACCAGGGTAAGTGGGAATGAGCTAGGCTTATCAAAGACTAGCATCTTCATGTTGTATAAACAGGGGTAAAGCTATACGCAAAAGTGGAGCAACGTGACATAGCAATACATATAATGGAAGTAGACATGATGCTTAACAGTATGCAAAAATAATCAATGCAATAGGCCTCATGGATGAGTCGCAATCATCAATCAAACTTGCAAAAAATAACAGCAGCAACACAATAACAGGAAATATTAGCAGTTAAGAGTCTAATGCCCACTTCAACAGAGATTAACAACATCAATATGGCCTCAAATCAAAATTCTCACAAAAGATGAACTGAAGTACACACAATTCTAAACAATTTTCCTTTTGGGCGCAATGTCATCCGACCTACGGTTCTCTCCCAAATTACGTCGCAAAATAGCATCAGTAGTACAATTTCACAAACTTAGCAGAATCGATAAAAGAAAAAACAGAGCACGGAAACAAAGAACCGGCCTCACCATGGGCCTGGCCCACTTGCGGCCCGGGAGGCGGCTGGGTTTTGGAGGCGGCCTGGCCAGGCCGCTGGATTTGGCCTCACGGGCCGGATCTGGTGGGGAAGCCTGGGTGGGCCGGCCCAGGTCGTCCTCGTCCATCTGGACGGACCCGTCAGCGGCGGCGGCGGCTCCCCTGGCCGGCGACGGGCGGCGCAATGAGAGGGCCGACGAGGGGCACGCCGGCCGGATTCGGGTGCGGTGGAGGGAAGGAGGTGGCCGGAGTTGGTCGGGGGAGCTCGTCGGCGCGGAGGAAGAGCGTCCACGGGCTCGGGTGGCTGTCGGCCTTGCCATGGCGGCGGCGCGGACTGGCGGCGCTCCGGTCAGCGGGATCCTGCGAGGGGGAGGGGAGGAGACAGGTGAGAGGGGCACCGAGGGAGGAGAGGAGAGGCGCGGGAGAGAGGGAGTTCGCCGGAGCGGCTGGCTGCCGGCGGCGTGGCCGGAGGCGCGGGCGGCGGCGGTTCCACGGGAGGAGGAGGAGCTCGGGTGGCTTGGGTGGCTGTGGAGGCCACATGGACGGCTTGGAGCCTTCCGATCTGGATCAGACGGTATAGATCGAGGGTTAGGGCTAGGGATTCGGAATTTGGGGCCAGATTGGGCAGATCTGGATATTTTTCAGGGGGTTGGCTGCAATTTTGGCTTATGGGAAACAATAGAAAGGGGTGGGAGTGTGGTGGTCTTTATATAGCCCTGGTGGCTGGAAGTTTGCAAAAACATCCCCGTTTTTTCTCTCGTGCGCGCGGTGTTTACGTTTCTAACTGTCGGGGGTCCGCAGGACCTCCGATTCGGGTAAAACTTCAAACTACGCGATTAGCGCGTCGAGCCGGCGGCGTTCACCTCGCGCTGGAACCGTTCTGAGAAAACTTTCTGGCGCGCTATAAAATAACCCATTTAATTATTAAACGGGGTTCTTTCGTTCCGTTGGCTGCGGCTGGTCTCGTGCGGGTTTTTGCGACGGTGATCGAGTGAAACCCGGTGTCGTAAAGGTCAGGTGTCAGCGTGGCAAGGGTCGGTCTTCGTCCGGTACGAGATAAGAGAGGGGGAAAATAATCGTTGTTCGATAAATCAGGGATGCAAACACCGCAAAAAAATCAGACAATCAAACAATTCACACCGAAAACAAAATTTTTAATTATTGTGAAATCTGGGCTGTTACGATACAACACTACCAACAAGGGATCTCGTCCCGAGATCCTAGACGATCCGAGGGAGAAGGGGACAAGAAAATAGAGTTGACGATCTTCAACACCACCATCAAGGGACTCTGCTCCATGTCGACGTCGAACTTCGGTCGAGATAAATTTTCGCAGAGAGACGGTAACGTCGAAAAATGAAACCATCGGGAGATCAAAAAGGAAGAATGATAGTTCAAAGTGACGATCAAGGGAAGCCTTCTCACTGAAATCGTGAGGATACTAGGCAAGAGGCAAGAAGTCAACAGGCGACCAAGATATTATCCGGAGTCGAAGAAGCTAAAGGTACTACATGAATTCCCAAACCTGAGATCGGAATCGAGACAGTAAGCTGCAAGCAAGGCATTGTAACGATTTCGATACTCCACACACTCGAGATCCTAGAGTTTGAAGGGGATAAGTCAAGATTAAAACACTTAAGACACTTGTCCTGACCAGAGCAAAGATAAGGAGTAAAAAGATTCCTACTCTCCGATAACTAACTTAGTAACTACAAAATAGTTTTTGTGTAGACTCGACTTCGGCCAGAAAAGGGATCCTACGATCGGTAAGGCTCTGATACCAAGTTGTAAGGCCCGATATGCGGTACTGTTCCAGATCTAGATGTTTCCATCCAGATCTGGGGATGAAGCACATATCGGTCCCACCGCGACATATGACACAGCCATATGCCCCGGATTTCCAACATGATATCACAACATTACAGCTACATGGATACAACATCTCATACAATCGGCATACAACTGCCTTAATACAATACAACAGTGGACGATACATGTATGAGTACAGACTACAATCAATTGCCTAGTGGCAAAGAGAAAAACATCGATCCCCATAACCACACGGGTCCAGGCCCTCCGCCGGGATCCGCCTAACTAGTCTTCGTCGAGTCTCCACGTGAAACGTCGATCACCATACCTGTTGTCCATCAACAACCCTGAAAAGAGTTTGGGGGTAGTATCATGAGTACAGAAGTACTCAGCATCCAACTATAGTGGTCATCTGACCCAGCAAGGACTTCATCACTCGTCATTCTAGGACAACTACTAGTTTACGGTAAGGATGGGGTAAGTGGTGAGGTTGCTGCCGCACTAGCATTTATGAAGTGGCTAACGATCTAGAGAGTAAGATAAGAAGCCAAGCATTCGATGAGGAATCGCCTCCAACAAGTCTGCTATCAACCTACTTACACAAGCATAACACCTATCCTATCATTGTCCTCCTCTTCACATCCCGACGAAGAAGAAGCAGTCAAGGCACACACACATTGACCAAGTTATATTAAGATTATCTCAGTTGTTGTTGTCTATGAACAAGGAGTAGGTCTCAAGTCGTCCATAACCATGGACACGGCTTCTCGAAAAGATTTAACCCTGCAGGATTGTACCAACTGCCCATTACAAGGCTCCGCACGCACGCCCATCTCTCTCAGTTGATACCCATGATAGGAAACCATTTTATGATTTATTCCCAAGAGATCTGAAACGACAGGTCCCTCGAGCTAAAAACGAACAAATCCGGGTGGCCCCCGGTGAGTCGACATCCATCTCAGGAGCCGGTCATTCTCTCGAGCTGGTCTCTACCATAAGACTCGGGTTTGTATAGCCGGTGAATTCTCATAGGAGTCCGGGTCCTCAGCCGGCCAAGTTGGACCAACAAGGAAACCATGTTCTCGCTAGCCCAGGTTGTTTTAAAAGGATATCTGCCAGGAGCTACCCGACAGACATATATGCATGGTTTTCAAATGGTAAAATCAGCTTGGGCCACCACTAGAAATGTTTGAAGCTAGATAGGTAAGAAGAGGGGACCCCATAGCATCCCACACTCGGTTAGGCACGCTCAATCTTAAAACCAATACCCGGAAATCGGATCCTAGGTGACTCGAATGGAACAAAGCGTCGGGGCGGGATAGCCTAGACCTTCCATCCTTCGTCGAATATAGTCAACATTATAATAATCATATCATCAACAACAATATAATAATGTGATAGCCCAAAACCAAAGAGTAACAGGGTTACATCGTAGCATCCTAAGCATGCATACTAAGCAGGGGCTGAGCAACGAGCAATAGTAACATAGCAGTACATGGTTTGCTGGGAGGGGACATGGCTGTATCGGTTTGAAAGAGGCTGTAAACATGTGGTAGGATTAATCATCGAACCTAACCTAGACTAGCATGCAAACCGCTAGTTGAAATATAATGGATCATAAGTAATGTATAGTCCTTGCCTGTTGATAAGTCGGGTTCTGATGGTGTAGTTGATCGCAAGCTCGCATCGTCTCCGAGAGTAACCGCGGGAGGCACACAGGAAGGAAACACTGGAAATCAATCAACGAGCAAGCATCTATTACTACGAAGCAAACACAAGCAAGCATCAACAAGAAGGCAACGCGAGACATCGTCCTACCGACGAGAGCGGTTACTAACAGGTTAAGTGGAGTACACGTCACACACGACGATACCGCACATTTAGAATCGATTCAAGTTGTTTAGCTACACAAGGTGAGCAAAGGTTGTTAACATGGCATATCACTCAAGCATGGCATAGCACACAAACATGACAAGAGGTGAAGCATAAGGAAACTATCTATGCTAGTTAATTTAAGTGAGGCACAACCTAAACATGGCATACACTAAGTGCCCCACGACAATTAAAGCATTTGGTACTGTTCTGACCTAAACCATATTTTAGGTTGGTTAACAGCAGCAAACAATAGCATAAACACAAAGTACACAAAAAACTAATCAAGTTACATATAAAGAACACTCCAAACGGAGTTACGGTTAAAAAGATACTAGCTAAACAAGTTACGGGCACAATCTGCCAACATCAGGAAGCACACTTTAGAGCAATGCATAAACAGGATAATGAATGCAAACATGCTCACAAATGATATGCAACTAAATTAGACATGGCAGGGAATGCATGGCAAAAGTAATCATGCAAAAAGGCATCATGGACAACTAGTTATAGCCCATGTAAAATGCAATAAAACATTTCTGGTATAGGACTTAGTGAAAATCAGGAAATCAAGGCATAAACTGTTATTTTCATGTTGTATAAACAGGGGTAAATCTATAAGCAAAAGTGGAGCAACATGACATAGAAATACATATAATGGAAGTAGACATGATGCTTAACAGTATGCAAAAAGAATCAATGCAATAGGCCTCATGGATGAGTCGCAATCATCAATCAAACTTGCAATAAAATAACATTAGCAGCACACTAACTTGAAATATTAGCAGTTAACAGTCTGATGCCCACTTCAACAGAGATTAACAACATCAAGATGGCCTCAAATAAAAATGCTCACAAAAGATGAACTGAAATACACACAATTCTAAACAATTTTATTTTTGGGCGCAAATTACGTCGCCAAATAGCATCAGCAGTACAATTTCACAGACTTAGCAGAATCGATAAAAGAAAAAAACCAGAGCAAGGAAAAAAAGAACCGGCCTCACCATGGGCCTGGCCCACTTGCGGCCTGGGAGGCGGCTAGGTCATGCAGGTGGCTGGGCCAGGCCGCTGGATCTGGCCTCACAGGCCGGATCTGGCGGGGCAGCCTGGGTGGGCCGGCCCAGGTCGTCCTCGTCCATCTGGACGGACCCGTCGGCGGCGGCGATGGCTCCACTGGCCGGCGATGGGAGGAGCGGTGAGAGGGCCGACGAGGGGCACGCCGGCCAGATTCTGGCGCGATGGAGGGAAGGAGGTGTCTGGAGTTAGTCGGGGGAGCTCGTCGGCGCGGAGGACGAGCGTCCGCGGGCTCGGGCAGCTGCCGGCCTGGCCATGGCGGCGGCACGGACTGGCGGCGCTCTGGTCGGCGGGATCCTGCGAGGGGGAGGGGAGGAGACAGGTGAGAGGGGCACCGAGGGAGGAGAGGAGAGGCGCGGGAGAGAGGGAGTTCGCTGGAGCGGCTGGTTGCCGGCGGTGTGGCCGGAGGCGCAGGCGGCGGCGGTTCCATGGGAGGAGGAGGAGCTCGAGCGGCTCGGTGGCTGTGGAGGCCACGTGGACGGCTAGGAGCCCTCCGATCTGTATTTGATGGTCCAGATCGAGGGTTAGGGCTAGGGTTTCGGAATTTTGGGCCAGATTGGGCAGATCTGGATATTTTTCAGGGGGGTGGCTGTAATTTTGGCTTAGGGGAAACCCTAGAAAGGGGTGGGAGTGTGGTGGTCTTTATATAGCCCAGGTGGCTGGCAGTTTGCAAAAACATCCCAGGTTTTTCTCTCTCGCGCGCGGTGTTTACGTTTCTAACTGCCGATCAGCGTGTCGAGCCGGCGGTGTTCACCTCACGCTGGAACTGTTCTGAGAAAACTTTCCGCCGCGCTATAAATAACCCATTTATTTATTAAACAGGGTTCTTTCGTTCCATTGGCTGCGGTTGGTCTCGTGCGCGTTTTTGCGACGGTGATCGGGTGAAACCCGGTGTCGCAAAGGTCAGGTGTCAGCGTGGCAAGGGTCGGTCTTCGTCCGGAACGATATAAGAGAGGGGGAAAATAATCGCTGATCGATAAATCTGGGATGCAAACACCGCAAAAAAATCAGACAATCAAACAATTCACACCGAAAACAAAAAATTTAATTTTTGTGAAATCTGGGCTGTTATAGTCCCACCTGTCATGCACACATTTATATATAAATATTTTAATTAATTAAATAGTCAGTGGGCCTACATGCCATAGCCACAGGTTTATTTTAGCAGTTAATTAATCCAGTGGTTAAACTTAGCACTTGGGCCCACCTGTCATAGACAGTGGGGGTTGTTTTCATTTTAATTTAAGTTGTTATTAGCTTAAGGGCATCTGGCCCACAGGTCAGTGGTAGTGGGGGTTATCTTTGTTTAACTATGCAAAGGCTTATTAACAGGGGCAGGTGATGTCTACGCATGCTTCTATTCTTGTAGACTATGTTGCGCCTCCAAGCGCAGAGGTTTGTAGGACATCAACAATTTCCCTCAAGTGGATGACCTAAGGTTTATTGAACTCAGGGAACTAGAGGTTGAAGATGGTCTCTCTCAAGCAACCCTGCAATTAAGAAAAGGGTTCTAGAATCTGGGTTTTCGCGACGCTAGTAAAAATAAGGGCCAAGGGGGGCTACCAGGGGAGGTCCATGTTGCCCAGGCAGCCTCTCGATGCGGCCCCACCCTAGGCCGCGCCGGGTGGCCGCCCCAGTGACAGGTGGCCCCTTCCGGCTCTCCTTCGGTGATTCCGGAAGATTCCTTCATGCTGATTTTTTATATATTTTTCGAGGAATTTATTGGGCAGTTTAAGTAATGGGAAAACCTGAAATAAAAAAACAGCATAAAATAGAAACTGGCACATGCGTACACTGAGTTAATAGGTTAGTCAAAATATGATCAAAAGTGTTTCAAAAGCATAGCAATATCACACAAAATATGCAAGGAGCAAGCAGAAATTATAGATACGTTTGGGACGTATCAACATCCTGAAGCTTAATTCCTGCTCATCCTCGAGTAGGTAAATCATAACAAGCATAATTTCTGTGGTGCCATGCTACCAACCATATAAGAACTTTTAAGTAAAGCAATCAAGGCATGTAATTCAATTCAAGTCAGAACAGGCAAGAGTCTATATTAGCATTGAAACAAGCAACATAAGAACATAAAGGTGCAAGAGCTCTTGCTGTTCGTGACTCGAATGTCTCTAGATGGTGTTTGCATGAAAGAAGTGGGAGATGGGAATACGAGAGAAAATATATTTGTTGAGCACTCAATCTACTAAATTTTCACACTTAGTCTTCTTTGGAATCTTATCTTGACTCGTCCCAAGACCACTAGCTAGGTACAAGTCAATTTGATCCACTCCCTTTCGATATTTTGAGCACTCATGCAATGGATGAGCGTAAGCACGAGAGTTGACACTTAGGATGGCAAAGTGAGAGTATTGGTGGAGGAGGAAGACAAAAAGGGTGTGAAAGGCTCACATCAATGAGGACAATCATAGGTGAGGAAGACAAATGATAGATATGATGTGAGTAGTAGGGATTGCCATGGAACTAGTGGGAGTGCATCCACCTTGCTCAGTGAAGAAGACCTAGACCTCGTTTGAGGAGGCTCATCATTGGAATATACAAGCCAAGTTCTATAGTGTGATGGTCCCCACATAGCTATATGCATATATGATCATCTCTATGGAGTACAATATATAGGAGGGAGTACAAGTGTGGATCCTTCAAAAGGAATAGTAGTGTTGCCCCCTTCTCTATTTTTATTTCTTTTTCTCTTTTTTTATTTTTTTTATTTTTTGGTGGCCTCAATGGATCTTTCTATTTAACTCTCATTTCTCCTCTTTGGGATCTTTTAAATTTGTCCTCTTTGGGATCTTTTCCTCACTTAAGGTCAACACTCTATTTTACAAGAAGTATAGAAGATCAAGTCCTGAGAAGGTGGATGTTGCATGGAAATATATCTCGGAAAGGCTATGGAAATGCCTTGATAGGTAGGTATGGCGGCTGTTTTGAGGAAATATGACAGAGCCTATCATGCCAAGGGTTTGGATGCACCGACGGGTAGGCGCCAACTATCGGAGTGCGAAGAGGGCAATGCACGGTACCGAAGAGGCTAGCAAATATGAGGAGGTGGAAGTGCCAACTTCCAATACTTACTTTAGTCCGAAGAACTCATGCACTTATTATCGGTAACTCTCAATCTAATCAGGAGGTTCACAAAGAGACAAGTACCCCGAGGAGGAGTGTATGGGGTTTTGGTTATTCTTGCGCATCCTCGACTCATGGTACGTGAGTGTACTCTAATATCCGATCCCTCCAAAGATTAGTGATCCATCTAGTAGCTAGGGTTCTCAACTAGTTTTTGTAGTTTTTGAAAATAAACATGGATTGCCCAAAATATGACACCTATCACTAATAGGCTAGAGCTCTTGACACCAAAAGTTCAAACATTACTCACAACAATACCTCAAAACTATTGCAAGTTACTACTACAATTGAATAGCAACCTCAATTACCTACTTAAAGTCAAGAAACAACTCAGTGGAACAACCAACTCTCTTAACAACATAAACATGAAAACTAAGGAGAGTTCCATCAACAAACTAAAAAAAGCTCTTGAAGAAGATAAACATGAAAACTAAGATGTAAACATGACATCAGCTAAGAAAAGACAAAGAACAAATAACAAAATAAATATAGGCATGAAAATCCTATGATGAGTTCTCGTTTAAAGTGGAGTGTGTTTCTCTCCCACACAAAGAAATTTGGGTACTAACTTTTTATGACCAACAAACAAAGCTAAAGAAAACTAAAAAGTAAACTAAAGAGCAAGACGCTCCAAGCATAGCACATAACGCATGAAGTGATAAAAATATAGTGAGACAAAGGACGAACTGATGATTGTTGATGGAGAAGGGGATGCACGGGGGCATCCCCAAGTTTAGATGTTTGAGTCTCCTTGAATATTTATTAGGGATGCATGGGGGAATCCCAAATCTTGAGCGTTTGACACTCCCGGATGTTCTTTCATCATCTTCCCTCGCACACTTGAAAACTCCTTTCATACATAACTTCATAAGCTGATTAGAGAGGTTAGTACCCTTAATAAAATAATTTGCCTCTACTGGAAATAAAGATTTTCTTGAAGGGCTCCTTTTTCTCAAGACTTGCAAAAGTGAGGAAATGCAAAATGTGGCAGAATCTGTGAAAAACAGACTAGTAGGTAGTAAATAATTTTTTCGGTGTACTTCTGCAACTCAACTAAAAAAACTCAGGACAGACGCTCGAAAGACAATTGTATGGAGCATGCTTTCAAAAAAATTCAGATCAAAAATATGATCTGGTGATTTATCGTGAATTTTTCCGTCCAAGGACAGAATCTGTTTTCTGGAAAGCATGTCATAACTTTTGAACTTTCTTGCAATCAGAGGCTAAACATGGCACAAAGCTTGAAAATAAAGATACAATAATGGTTCTACAGTAGTGACAACCATCAATACCGCTAAAAACTGAAAGTAAAAACTCAAAGTAAAGATAACAAGGATTGTCTCCCTAGAGCTCTTTCTTTATAGCCATAAATATAGGCTTAAGATTTTAATGATGCTCTCGTAGGAATAAGAGTTCAAGAACAAAAAAGAGCATCAAGAAGCAAATAACAAGCACATTTAAGTCTAACATGCTTCATATGCAAAGGGATCTTGTAGATAAATAACTCATTCAAGCATAAACATATTAGCATAGGAAGGAAAAACAAGAGCAACTTCAAAACCTTCAACATAAAGAGAGCGAACTTGATATTATTGAAATATCTATGAGCATATGTTCCCCTCTCATAATAATTTTCAGTGGGATCATGAATAAACTCAAAAATATAAGTATCACATAAAAATTCTTATCATGATTCAAAAGCATAGAAAATTTATTACTCCCAACATAAGCAAAATCCTTCTCATTAGTAATAGTGGGAGCATAATCAACAAAGTAGTTATCACATGAATCATTCTTATCATGATCCACTTGAAAATATTTATTCTTTATAGCATAAGTGTCATCACAATAATCATCATAGATAGGAGGCAAAGTGTCATCAAAAATAATTTCCTCATCAAAACTAGGGGGGCTAAAAAGATCATCTTCATCAAACGTAGCATCCCCAAGCTTATAGCTTTGCATATCATTAGCATCAAAAGTATTCAAATAAGACATGCTAATAACATTACTTATGTCATGAGTCTTATGCAAATAATAAAGCTCCATAGGCTTTTTTATTTTCTCTTCAAACACTTCATGTCCTAACTCAAGATAGAGCTCATAAAGCTCTCTCATAAATATTTTGTTTTTTTCCATAAGCCTAACTAGTGAAAATAAAAACAAGAAACGAAAAGATTTAATTGCAGGATCTAAAGATATACCTTCAAACCTTACCTCCCCGGCAAAGGCGCCAGAAATAGCTTGACGTCTACGCACGCTTCTATTCTTGTAGACTATGTTGGGCCTCAAAGCGCAAGGTTTGTAGGACAACAATAATTTTCTTCAAGTGGATGACCTAAGGTTTCTCGAACTCAGGGAAGTAGAGGTTTAATATGGTCTCTCTCAAGCAACCCTGCAATTAAGATACAGGAAGTCTCTTGTTTCCCCAACACACATAATACAACTAGGAGTTGTATAGGTGCACTAGTTCGGCGAAGAGATGGTAAAACATGGGTGATATGGGTGGAAAAGCAAGATAATAGAAATCTGTAATAAAAAATATAGGAAGAAAGAAAAGTAGTAAACGTGAGCACAAACGGTATTGCAATGGTGGAAACAAGGCCTAGGCTTCATACTTTCACTAGTGGAAACTCCCAACAACATTAACATAGTCTAATCACATCATATTTCCACTAAAACATCCATTGGAGACGTACTCGGAGATCATTCATTTGTGATCAAGAGAGGACGAGAATTCTGTAGGGATACAAAAGCACACCTTAAAGTTCGTAGTTCTCATCTATGGATTTCCCAATGTCACCGCGGCCATCCAAGAGAGTACCACAATCACCACAACATATCTCAAGGATAGTCAAAGACAAGCACCAAGAGACTCCCAATCTTCAATCCACACACAAAAGAGGAAATGACTCATGAAAATATTCTTCTAACCCATGTCCAATAGACCGTTGTCACCATGGTCTCGGGGATGATATTATATAAGATCAAGTGAGTACATCAAATCCAATACATAGAAGAAGGGGAAACATCATGGGATCACCCTAGATTAACATAGCCTATGATCACAATAAAGATCACATCATGGGAGAGAGAATTGACCACATAGCTACTGGTAGAAACCTCAGCCCCGAGGAGGAACTACTCCAGCATCATGGAGGGAGGAGATCAATCAAGAGGCACTTCCCCGTCCCGGCAGGGTGCCGGCACAGGAATTCTGGTCCCCCGAAGCTTGTTGGCGATGGCGGTGGAGATCGAAATTTCTTCTGGAGAAAAGGGTTCTGGAATCAGGGTTTTCACGACGCGATTAAAAATAAGGTCCAGGGGAGGTCCCAGTCGCCCATGCGGCCTCCCGATGCGGCCCCACCCTAGGACGCGCCGGGTGGACACCTCGGTGATAGGTGTCCCCCCTCCGGTTCTTCTTCGGTGATTCCGGAAGGTTCCTTCGCGCTGATTTTTTATATATATTTCCCGAATTTATTGGGAAATTTAAGTAATGGGAAAACCTGAAATACAAAAACAGCAGAAAACAGAAACTAGCGCTGGGGTGCACTGAGTTAATAGGTTAGTCCAAATATGATCAAAAGTGTATAAAAGTGTATCAAAAGCATAGCAATATCACACAAAACATGCATGGGGCAAGCAGAAATTATTGATATGTTTGGGACGTATCAGCAGGGCCCACATGTCATACACACATGGACTACTAAACAAGGGGTTTAGGCCTAATTACAGGGGCGGGGCCACTAGTTAGTGGGACATCACCACTGGCTTAAACCAGCGAGGGCATCGGCAACCAACAAAGGGGCTCGGAGGCGAGCGTGAGCTCATCCCCGGCTGCCGTTTGGTTCGTGCACTTGAAAAATCTTACACTGGCCGAGCTACAGGCCGACCAGTGGCGGTGGAAGCTGCCGGTGAGGCCAGGTTCGATGACAATGGTGAGCTAGGCGGTGGCCAGATCCAACGAACGGCAATAACAACGACAAAGCTCGAATTTCAGAGGGGCTAAGGGGGAAAGGATGCGCGTGAGCTCACTGAGGCGGATGCCAGGGTCAGATAAGCGTGGGGAGGACGGCGTGGAGCAGATCGAGGCGGCAGAGCTCCATGTCCGGAGGTGGAAGACGCGGTCGATCCGGCGATGTGGCGACCCTGAGCTCCCGCAGTTCGGTGTAGATGATGCAGGGAAGGGCGAGGGTGCTCCAGATCCCGACGGTGTGAAGAGGCGCGGTCGTGGGCCACGCGGGCGACGACGACGGAGGCCATGGGGGAGCTTGGGGAGGGGGAAGTAAAGGGGGGTGCACAAGGAGGGGGCAGTGCGAGTCCTTATCCTTGATAGCAGCCTATAGCTGGCCGCTGTCGACACGTGACTGGAGGGGGGCCATGGCGGCGTCGGCGTGTGTGCGTCCTGTGCGTGAGTGTGGAGAAAGGAAAAGGGGAGGAGGAGGGAAGAGATGAGCTGTGGTGTGTTGCAGTTGCACTGAGCGAAGAATAACACTTTATCCTTTTGCATTTTCTATTATCCCTATTCTTTCTGTTCTAGTTTTGTTTGGGCATCAACTTATTTTTGTAAATTGTGAAACTTATTCTATTATTGGTGTTACATTTAATTATAATACTACACAAAGTTTGAGCTCCAAATAAAACTATTTGTAGTTGAAATAATTATTAAAAGGTTATTTGAGTGATGCTTGACTACTATTTTAAATAGAGTAAACCATCTAAACATCTTTATAAATTCCCATTTCATTTTCAATATGACCTACTGATTATTAGGCATTTTATAAAATTATTTGTACAATTTTTAGTTGAACATTCATTGTCACATTATTTTTGAATGTTTAATTGGGTTGAATTTGAATAAACCATGATCAAGGGTGATCGCCACATGCCTAATCATGGTGACTTGACGTTAATCAAAAGTGATTACTGCAGTGTGACACCTAGGGTGTTACATCTGGTTCCCTACCTCGACTAGTATTTTTACCCGAGACAAAGAAACCCCAGAACAGAAGTCGTTTTGCCAATTCTCGTCGTGGAACCGCCGCCACCCTCTGTTCTTCTCCGGGAGACCTAATTTGGAGTCTATTTTGGCCTCCGTTGAGGGTAAATCGTTTCCATCATCATCACTATCTCCACTCCATCATCCTTCCATGAATTCCCCCTTCATGTGTGAGTAATTCCTTGCTGTAGGAAAAGGGGATGGTAGGGATTGGATGAGTTAGATCATGTATGTAAGGCCCGATATGCGGTATTGTTCCAGAAATAGATGTTTCGATCCGTCCAGCATATCGGTCCCACCGCGACATATGACGAAGCCATATGCCCCGGAGTTCCAACATTAAATCACAACATTACAGCTACAAGGATACAACATCTCATACAATCGGCATACAATTGCCTTAATACAATACATCGGCTGAAGATACATGTCTGAGTACAGAGTACAATAAAATGCCTAGTGGCAAAGGTAAAACACACCATTACCTTAACCGCACGGGTCCAGGCTCTCCGCGGGGATCCGCCTAACTAGTCGTCGTCGAGTCTCCGCGAAGGCGTCCCGAAGAAGGGTCGTCGAGCTCCTCTGTAGTCCAAGATCGTTTGTATAACGTGCGTAAAAGGGAGAATGAAGAGGTGAGCTATATCAACAAGTCTTGTAACTAACTTCTCACGGTAAGATGGGGGTAGTGGTGAGGATGCAGTTGCACTAGCAATATATGAGTGGCTAACGATCTATTTTAGAGTAAGATGATAAGCCAAGCATTCGATGAGGAATCGCCTCCAACAAGTCTTGCTATCAGCTACTTACGCAAACACAACACCTATCCTATCCTTGTCCTCCCTTTCGCATACTGACGAAGAAGAAGCAGTCAAGGCACACACACGTTGATCAAGTTATTAAGATTATCTCTGTTGTTGTTTTCTATGAACAAGGAGTAGGTCTCAAGTCGTCCATAACCGTGGACACGGCTTCTCGAAAAGATTTAACCCTGCAGGGGTGTACCAACTGCCCATTACAAGGCTCCGCAAGCACGCCAAGCTCTCTTAGTAGGGCCCGTTAAAGACACTCATTGAAAAGTTTTTCCGAGAGATCTGGACGTCATAATCCCTCTAACTAACAACGCACAATTCTGGGTGGCCCCCGGTGAGTCGACATCCAACTCAAAAGCCGGTCGGGCTCTCGAATTGGACTCTACCGTCTGGATGAGGTCGGGTTAGCTACACAAACCATGTGGGCAGCCCCCTAGCTCCCTGGGTGGACTAACAAGAGAAACCATGTCTCCGTTGGCCCGAGTTGTTTAAAATTTGTTGGGAGCTACCCGGCACACACACACAGTTTCGCAAATGGTAAATCAGCTTGGGCCACAACTAGAAAAGTTGGAAGCTAGGTAGGTAAGAAAAGGGGACCCCATAGCATCCAACACGCGGTTAGGCACGCTCCTCAAGAGACACAATACCCGGAACTCGGGTCCTAGGTGACTCGAATGGAGCAAAGCATCGGAGCGGGATAGCCTAGACCTTACATCCTTCGTCGAATATAGTCAACATTATAATAATCATAGCATCCACAACAATATAATTATGTGATATCCCAATCTAAAGACTAACAGGATAACAGTTGATAGCATCCTAGCATGCATACTAAGCAGTGGGTGAGCAGCGAGCAATAGTAACATAGCCGAACAAGTTTTGCTGGGATTTGGAGGACATGGTTTTTTGGGTTTATTTGAGAGGCATGAATATGAAGTGGTAGGATCAAGCAATCGTTCTATCCTACACCTAGGCGCGAGTGAGCAGAAATTTATAAGCATGATATATGCTCCCCCTTACCTGATGAGAAGACGAAACCGAAGGTGTAGTCGATCACAAACTCGCATCGTCTCCAAGATGTACCCGCGGAATCACACAAGAGGTAATCACTGGAAAAGGAAATCGATGAGGAAGCATCTATTACTACGAATCAATCAGAAGCAAACAACATCAAGAAGACAACACGAGACAACACACGGTATCGTCTCTACCGTCGAGAGCGGTGCTAACAGGTTAAGTGGAGTATTCGTCACACACGACGATACCACACATTTTTTAATGGTTCAAGTTGTTTAGCTACACAACATGAGAAAAGGTTGTTAGCATGGCATCTCAGTCAAGCATGGCATGGCATGACAAACAATCATGAAAAGAGGTTAAGAACAAAGTTAACTATCTATGCTAGTCAATTTAAATGAGGCAAAATCCTACACATGGCATATCGCTAAGTACCCCACAACAATTAAAGCATTTGGTACTGTTCTGTCCTAAACCATATTTTAGGTTGGTTAACAACAAAAAACAATAAAATAAACACAAATTACATGAAATTCTAGTCAAGTTACATGTAAAGAACATCCTAAACGGAGTTACGGTTAAAAAGATACAAGCATCACAATTTACGGGTACATGCTGTTAACATCAGGGAGCATACTTTAGAGCAATGAAACAATTAGCTACTGAATGCAAACATGCACCAAAATTTTATGGATTAACAGTAGACATGACAAGGAAGCATGGCAACAAAGTTTCATGTATATGAGCATCAGGAACAAGTAATTGTAACTCATGCTAAAAGCAAGAAAATACTACTGGTGTAGGGACTGTGAAAAACAGGGCATGTGATAGCAAACAACAGGGTTGCACTTTTGGAGCTTGATAACTATATAAACAACAACCATATCATGGCAAATCAAAGCATGGCATCTGATGGTACGAATTAACGACCCCTCGTTGGTTACCCAAAGTGGAAGGTTGAGATGTAGACAGCGGCAATTTCCCTTAGCGAAGATGCTAAGGTAGAGTATCGAATCCAGTAGGACTCCAAGATCGACAAGTAGGTGGTTCGGCAAGTGATGCGCCATTCGATAATCACTTGCTTCTCCTGGACCTGCACACACAACAGATAGCTTTGCGCCCAACGAGTACAGAGGAGTTGTCAATTCCTCCGGCCTTGTTGTTTACAAAGGATAAAACGCACGGGATAATAATGATAGTGATAGCAACGGAAAAGTAATTAAATCAGTAAATTGATAGCGGGTGTAAATATTATTGGAAATATGGACCGGGGTCCTATGATGTTCACTAGTGATGTCTCTCTCCCAAAAGACGATAAAATAGCCATGCGAGATAAAAAAAATTACAGCTGGGCAATTGACAGGATTATGTGCGCAAACCAATGCTAATTATGCTATAAAGAAAGGAAGAGGCTCAAAAGCATGGGCGATACGCCAAGACAAGTAGAACGAAATCCATCTGCATCTACCTACTAATCATCCACCTTGAGATATCTATCCAGAACATCTCGCTGGTATTAAGTTGCGAATCCCACCCAAAGTGTAAACTCAAAGTAACGGACAACTGCATTAAATAACTTTGCGTAAAGTAAAAAAATCCTTGCACCCCTCAAGTACAAGCACCGTTGTTTTCCCCCTTGTGGCAACAGCACATCCCCTAGACTCATTTTTCTGTCACTCAAGCTAGTCATCGGGGGGCATGAACCCACAATCATGCATAACGCTCCCTCTTGGAGTCACTACCTACTACATGGCCAAAGCAATAAACGGCAACGGAGAACATGCAAGAATTACTCTAGAACATAAATATAAAAGAGGAGAATCAAATATATTACTCAAACACAATCTGAACATCATCTCATAATCCATCGGATCCCAGCAAACTCAGCATAGCAACAGCAGAAATATTACATATGTGCCTCGATCATGTAGGGCAGCTCACGAGGTCTAATCCATGAAGAACAAAGAGGGGAGGAGAACATCACATAGCTACTTATCATAGACCCATGGTCCAAGGTGGACTACTCACGGTTCATCCGGGAAGCATCCATGGTGGTGGAAAGCTTCCGGAGGTGGTTCCTCCTTCCGGAAGGGTGCCGGGAAGAGGTCTTCTGGTGATCCCCGTCTTGGAAGCGCGGAGGTGGCGGAACAGAGGAGATATTGCGAAAAAGGGTTCCCGTCACGGTGGTTTCACGTCACGAGGATTATATTGGCGAAAGGGGGCAGCCAGGGGGGCCACCAGGGGTCCAGGCGGCCCCCTGTCACGGCCCCACCCTAGGGCGCACCGGGAGGGCGCCTGGGGCCCTGGTGGGTCCCCTCTAGCCCCCCCTCGGTGATTCCCGAAGCTTCTTCTATGCTGATTTTTTATTGGATTTTTCCCGAATTTTTGGAGAACTTTTAATATGGGGGAAACCTGAAATAGAAAAACAGCAGAAAACAGGAACTGGAACTGGGGTGCACTGAGTTAATAGGTTAGTCCAAATATGATCAAAAGTGTATGGAAGTTCATCACTATCATAGCAATATCACACAAAAGAGGCATGGAGCAAGCAGAAATTATAGATACGTTTTGGATGTATCAACATCCCCAAGCTTAATTCCTGCTCATCCTCGAGTAGGTAAATTATAAAAAGCATAATTTCTGTGGTGGCATGCTAACAACAATATAAGAAATTTTAAGTTTAGCAATCAAGGCATGTAATTCAATTCAATTCATAACAGGCAAGAGTCTATATTTAGCATTGAAACAAGCAACATAAGAACATAAAGGTGCAAGAGCTCTCGCTGTCCGTGACTCGAATGTCTCCAAATGGTGTTTGCGTGCAAGAAAGGGGATAGCGATATATGAGAAACGGTATTTTTGTGTTGAGAACTCAATCTACTAAAGTTTCACACTTGGTCTTCTTTGGAATCTTATCTTGACTCATCCCCAGACCACTAGCCAGGTACAAGTCAAAATGATCCACTCCTTTTCGACATTTTGAGCACTCATGCAATGGATGATCGTAAGCAAGAAAGTTGACACTTAGGATGGCAAAGAGAGAATATGGTGGAGGAGGAAGAAAAAAAGGTGTGAAAGGCTCACTTCAATGAGGACAATCATAGGCGAGAGAAAGCCAAATGATAGATATGATGTGAGGAGTAGGGATTGCCATGCAACGGATGCACATATGAGCTAAGGTAAGCTCTCCAATGGAACTAGTGGGGGTGCATCCAATTTGCTTGCTCAAGAAGACCTAGACCTCATTTGAGGAGGCTCATCATTGGAATATACAAGCCAAGTTCTATAGTGTGAAGGTACCCACATAGCTATATGCATAAATGATAATCTCTATGGAGTACAAGATATAAGAGGGAGTACGAGTGTGGATCTCTCAAAAGGAATAGTAGTGTGCACCCTTCTTTCTTTTTATTTCTTTTTCTCTTTTTTCTATTTTTTTGTATTTTTTTGGTGGCCTCAATGGCTCTTTCTATTTCTCTCATTTTTCCTCTTTGGGATCTTTTAATTTGTCCACTTTGGGATCTTTTAATTTGTCCACTTTGGGTTCTCTTCCTCACTTTAGGGGCAACACTCTAGATATTGCAAAAAGTATAGAAGATCTTTCACACTTTACAAGGTACTCAAATCATAAAGAAGGTGTAACTATCATGAAGTATGCAAATGTATGCCTCTGCCAGTGTAGCACGATATGCAATCATACTAGCGCTTCATGTAGCAGTGATTAGGGCAAGGCCCAACTAGCATGCGGCTCATTGATCTAGCAAGTAGCATGTATGACATGACGATCAAGTCATGAGAAGATGGATGTTGCATGGAAATATATCTCGTAAAGGCTATGGAAATGCCTTTATAGGTAGGTATGGTGACTGTTTTGATGAAGGATATAAGGAGGTTTATGATGACAGAGCGTATCATGCCAAGGGTTCGGATGTACCGGCGAAGGTGGATGCCAACTCTCGGAATGAGAAGAAAGAAATGCACGGCACAGGAGAGGCTAGAAAAATATGGGAAGGTGGAAGTGTCAACTTTCGAATACTCACATTAGTCCGAAGAACTCATGCACTTATTATCGGTAACTCTCAATCTAATAAGGAGGTTCACAAAGAGACAAATACCCCGAGGAGGAGTGTATGGGGGTTTGGTTATCCTTGTGCATCCTCAACTCATGGTACGTGAGTGTTCTCTAATATTCGACCCCACAGAAGAGTACTGATCCACCCAGTAGCTAGAGTTCTCAACTAATTTTGTAGGTTTTGAAAATAAACACGGATTGCACAAAATATGACATCTATCACTAATAGGCTAAAGCTCTTGACACCAAAATTCCAAAAATTACTCAAAACAATACCTCAAAACTATTGCAAGTTACTACTACAATTGAATAGCATCCTCAATTACCTACTTCAAGTCAAGACACAAAACTCAGTGCAACAGGAAAACTCTCTAAACAAGATAAACATGAAAACTCAAGAGAGTTCCAGCAACATACTAAATAAAAGTTTTTTGATAATATAATCATGAAAACTAAGATCAAAACATGACAGTAGCTATAATAAAGATAAAGAACACACACAGCAAAGATAAGCATGAAAAATCCTATGTTGTGTTCTAGATGTTGGAAGTGGAGCGTGTTTCTCTCCCACACAAAGAAATCTGGGTTCTAACTTGTTATGAACAGAAAGAAAAGCTAAAAAAACTAAAAATAAAACCTAAGAGCAAGACGCTCCAAGCATAGCACATAATGCATGAAGTTATAAAAATATAGTGAAACAAGAGACGAACTGATAATTGTTGATGGAGAAGGGGATGCACGGGGGCATCCCCAAGCTTAGCCGCTTGAGTCTCCTTGAATATTTCTTGGGGATGCATGGGGCCATCCCCAAGATTGAGCGCTTGACACTTCTTAATCTTCTTTCATCATCTTCCCTCGCACACTTGAAAACTCCTTTCATACATAACTCATCATAATCTGATTAGCGAGGTTAGTACCCATAATAAAATAATTTTTCCTCTACTGGAAATAAAGATATTCTTGAAGAGCTACTGTTTCTCAAGATTGCCAAAAAAAAATTGCAAAGAAAAATCAAGCTTAAGGTTTGCAAAACGAAGAAAAGGCAAAACAGGACAGAATCAGTGAAAAACAGACCAGCAGGTACTAAAGCTTTTTTTAGGGATACTTCTGCATCTCAAATGAAAAAACTCATAACATACGAAAGTTCCATAATTGTATAGAGCACACTGTGTAAAAAAGTCAGCTCAAAAAGATGTACTGAGATTTTTCTGAGATTTTTCTAGTCACGAGGACATAATCTGTTTTCTGGACAGCATGTCACAACTTTCACTTCCCTTGTCATAAGAGGCTATAAATGTCACAAAGCTTGAAAAGTAAAGATACAATGATGTTTCTACAGTAGTAACAATCATCAATACCACTAAAAACAGAATAAAAACAAAAGGGAAATCCTAAATTCGTTGCGGGCTGCCTCCCGAAAGCGCTTCTTTAAAGCCATTAGCTAGGCTTAATGCAAATAGATCAAGTCTTTTCAAGAAAATAACTAGCCCGTGTGACGGACTCAAAAGGCAACTTAATCTTTTTCCTAGGGAAGTGTTCCATCCCTTTCTTGAGAGGGAATTGGAATTTTATAATCCCTTCTTTCATATCAATAACAGCACCCACGGTGCGAAGAAGAGGACGTCCCAAAATAATTGGACAAGAAGGTTCACATTCAATGTCCATGATAGTAAAATGAACGGGAACATAATTGTCATTGACAATGATAAGAACATCATCGATCTTCCCCAAAGGTTTCTTTACGGACGAGTCGACAAGACGAACACCAAAAGAACAAGGATCAAAAGGTTTTAATTCAAATATATCATACATTCTTTTGGGCATAACGGAGGTACTAGCTCCAACATCACATAAAGCATAGCAAGAAAAGTAATTCAACTTAATTTTAATCATAGGATCCCAACCATCTTCTAGATTTCTAGGTATGGAGTCTTCTACCCTAAGTTTCTCCTGAGCATTAGTGATATGCTCCGTGAAGGCAAGATTAAGTGTGCTAGTGTGGGGGTCTCCAGACATCTTGTGAAGGAAACGAATAACTTCAAAAAGGGTGCAATTATCAAAATCAAGGTCACTACTATCAAGTAAAGCAGTAGTGGTGTCCTTTAGGCTCACTTGTTTGGTAGCTTCTATATTCATAGGAATTTCTTCTTCTACGGTTGAGGTCATAGCATCACTATTAATAGGTCCTATGGCACTAGGGGTGCATTGGGTGCTAAGAGTTTGGATATCCTCAACCACTTGGATAGTAGCAATGGTATGGTGTGTAGGAAGGCTCTTAATTCTATCTTCCTCCTTTATGATTGAAACCACTTCAGGTTTAGCCGCCATTTGGTTTATCAAAGTAGCCTGTGTGTGAGACATATTGGAAACTTGGGTTTTCGTGGTGGTGAGCCTAGTCTGAAGGTTAGAGATTTCAGTGTTCAGACTCTCTAGTTGTCTACCAATGTCTTGTAAGATAGAAGTATGATCATCTAATTGTCTAGAGAAGGTCCTATTTTGTTCATACTGGGTGTGCATGTAGTTCTTAGTGGCCTTCTCTATTTCCAAAAGTTTCTCATAACTAGGCATGTCTCTATCTCTAGGGGTAGAGTTTTTGGTGCTAGGATAAGTGTTGTTGTTCCCATAGTTGTTGTAGGGAACGGTCTAGGATTGCTACCAAAATTACTCCTATAAGCATTGTTATTGAAGTTGTTTCTAGAGATAAAGTTCACATCTACTTGATCTTGAGCAATCAAAGAATTTAAAGGAACATCATGAGGATCAATAGGAGATTGCTTGGTAAGTAGAGACATAATCAAGTCAACTTTTTCATTTAGGGAGGAGATCTCCTCGACAGAGTATACCTTCCTACCTGTTGGAGCTCTTTCGGTGTGTCATTGGGAATAGTTGGTCATCATCTCATCGAGAATTTTTGTGGCAGCACCAAGTGTAGTTGACATAAAGGTTTCTCCCGCGGATGAATCTAGCAAGTTCCGCGAGGTAAAGTTCAAGCCTGCATAAAAAGTTTGGATAACCATCCAAGTTGTCAAACCATGCGTAGGGCAATTCTTAACAAGAGATTTCATGCGTTCCCAAGCTTGGGCAACGTCTTCATTATCCAATTTTTTAAAATTCATAATATAACTCCTCAATTGGATAATCTTAGCAAGGGGGTAGTACTTCCCAATAAAAGCATCCTTGCACTTATCCCAAGAATCTAAGCTATTCCTAGGCAAGGATTGAAACCAGATTTTAGCTTCATCTCTCAAGGAGAAAGGAAAAAGCTTAAGCTTAACAATATCACCATCTACTTCTATGTACTTTTGCATATCACAGAGCTCAATAAAATTATTCAAGTGCAAAGCAGCATCATATCTAGCACCGGAGAATTGATCTTTCATAACAAGGTTCAGCAAAGAAGGTTTACTCTCATAAGAAGGTGCTGAAGTAGCAGGTGTAGCAATAGGAGTGCAGTCACTGTTGTTGTGACTAGTGAAGTCACACAACTTGGTGTTCTCGGAGGAACCCATAGTAGCAGCAAGCAAGATAACTATTTTTTTGGTTTTTGATAAAGCACACTAAAGAGAAAACTGAAAGGTAAACTAACGAGACTAGAAAGCAAAGGTAAAAGATAGTGTGCAACTCCCCTCTCTTGAAGAGTGGAGTCCCCGGAAACGGCGCCAGAAATTTCTTTTGATGGTACGAATTAACGCCCCCTCTTTGGTTACCCAAAGTGGAAGGTTGAGATGTAGACAACGGCAATTTCCCTTTGCGAAGATGCTAAGGTAGAGTATCGAATCCAGTAGGACTCCAAGATCGACAAGTAGGTGATTTGGCAAGTGATGTGCCGTTCGATAATCATTTGCTTCTCCTGGACCTGCACACACAACAGATAGCTTTTCTCCCAACGAGTACAGAGGAGTTGTCAATTCCTCCGGCCTTGCTGTTTACAAAGGATAAAACGCACGGGATAATAATGATAGTGATAGCAACGGAAAAGTAAATAAAGCAGTAAATTGATAGCGGGTGTAAACAGTATTGGAAATATGGACCGGGGTCCTATGATGTTCACTAGTGATGTCTCTCTCCCAAAAGACGATAAAATAGCCATGCGAGATAAACAAATTACAGTTGGGCAATTGACAGGATTACGTGCGCAAACTAATAGTAATTATGCTATGAAGAAAGGAAGAGGCTCAAAAGCATGGGCGGTACGCCAAGCCAAGTAGACCGAAATCCATCTGCATCTACCTACTAATCATCCACCTTGAGATATCTATCCAGAACATCTCACTAGTATTAAGTTGCGAATCCCACCCAAAGTGTAAACTCAAAGCAACGGACAACTGCATTGAAGAACTTTGCATAAAGTAAACAGTCCTTGCACCCACAAGTACAAGCACCGTTGTTTTCCCCCTTGTGGTAACAGCACATCCCCTAGACTCATGTTTCTGTCACTCAAGCTAGTCATCGGGGGGCATGAACCCACAATCATGCATAACGCTCCCTCTTGGAGTCACTACCTACTGATACGTCCCAAATGTATCTATAATTTCTGCTTGCTCCATGCATGTTTTGTGTGACTTTTCCATGATTTGCTTGAACTTTCATACACTTTTGAGCATATTTAGACTAATCTATTAACCCAGTGCACCCAGCTGCCAGTTGCTGTTTTTTGCTGTTTTTGTATTTCAGGTTTTCCGGCCATTAAAAGTGCACCAAAAAATCCCGAAAAATCAGATAAAAAATCAGCGACCCGGAAGCTTCTGGAATCACCAAGGTAGCGGAGGGGGGCCACCACCAGGAGACCAGGAGGGTCCCTGGCGCGGCCCCACCCTAGGCCGCGCCAGGAGGCCTCCTAGTTGCCTGGTGGGTCCCCTCGACACCCCCCTCCGCCTATATTTAGCCCTCGGGGTGGAAACCCCTAATATCGAACTCACCTCTATACCGCCGCCGCTGCCGTTTCAAGATCGGGGCTGCCTGTAGAAGCTGTCCCGACACCGTGCCGGGAGGAGGAACCCCCTCCGGGAGACCATCCATAGCCATGGACGCCTCCCGGATGTGTCGTGAGTAGTCCTCCTTGGACCATGGTTCCGTGACCAGTAGCTATGTGATGTACCTCTCCCCTCTTTGTGATTCCACTTTCGAGACCTCGTGAGCTGCCTCACATGATCGAGGCACTTTTGTAATTTCTATTGTTGCTATGCTGAGTTTGCTGGGATCTGATGGATTATGAGACTATGTTCAGATTTTCATGAGTAATATATTTGGTTCTTCTCTTTTATATTTTGTTCTTGAGTAAATTATTCCATGTTCTCCGTTGCAGTATTTTGCTTTGGCCAAGTAGTTTGCTTGCAACTCCAAGAGGGAGCGTTATGCTTGATTGTGGGTTCAGCCCCCTGATGTCTAGCTTGAGTGACAGAAACATGAGACTAGGGGATGTGTTGTTGCCACCAAGGATAAAACAATGGTGCGAGTACCCGCGGGTGCAAGGATTGTTTACTTTACACAAAGTTCTTTTAATGCAGTTGTCTATTGCTTTGAGTTTACATTTTGGGTGGGATTCACAACTTAATACCAGCGAGATGTTCTGGTTAGATATCTCAAGGTGGATGATTCGTAGTAGATGAAGTTGGATTTCGGTCTACTTAGCTTGGCGTACTGCCCATTGCTTTTGAGCCCTTCCTTTCTTTGCAACATAGTTAGCATTGCGGTGCCTTCATAATCCTGTCAATTGCCCAGCTGTGATTTGTTTACCTCGCTAGCACTTTTATCGTCTTTTGGGAGAGAGACATCACTAGTGAAAATCACGGGACCCCGGTCCATCTTCACATTATTGTTTACACATTTAGTTTACTTTTAGTCTTTACTTTCAGTTCCACTTTTATCTCTTGCGTTGATCCTTTGTAAACAGCAAGGCCGGAGGAATTGACAACTCCTCTGTACTCGTTGGGAGCAAAGTTATTTGTATCTGTGTGTAGGTCCACGTCAAGCGTCGTGACACCTACTTGTATCTCTTGGAGTCCTACTGGTTAGATACTCAACCTTAGCATCATTGCTAAGGGAAACTTGCTGCTACACTGCATCTCACCTTCCAGTTGGGGTAACCAACGAGGAGAGTTGCCACTCTGTATCACCTACTACTTGGCCAAAGCAATAAAAAGCAACGGAGAACATGCAAGAATTACTCTAGAACATAAATATAACAGAGGAGAATCAAATATATTACTCAAACACAATCTGAACATAATGTCATAATCCATCGGATCCCAGCAAACTCAGCATAGCAACAGCAGAAATATTACATATGTGCCGCGATCATGCAGGGCAGCTCACGAGGTCTAATCCATGAAGAACAAAGAGGGGAGGAGAACAACACATAGCTACTGATCATAGACCCATGGTCCAAGGTGGACTACTCACGGTTCATCCGGGAAGCATCCATGGTGGTGGAGAAGCTCCCGAAGGTGGTTCCTTGTAACAGCCCAGATTTCACAAAAATTAAATTTTTTGTTTTCGGTGTGAATTGTTTGATTGTCTGATTTGTTTACGGTGTTTGCATCCCTGATTTATCGATCGGCGATTACCCCCCCCCCCCCCCCCCCGCTTATCTCGTATCGTACGAAGACCGACCCTTGCCACCCTGACACTCGACATTTGCGACACCGGATTTCGCCCGATCACCGTCGCGAAAACCGCACGAGACCATTCACAGCCAACGGAACGAAAACACTGTTTAATAATTAAACGGGTTATTTTTATAGTGCGCCGGAAAGTGTTCTCGCAACGGTTGCAGCGCGATGTGCGCGCCGCCGACTCGACGTGCTGATCCCGCAGTTCGAAGTTTTACCCGAATCGGAGGTCCTGCGGACCCCCGGCGGTCAGAAATGTAAACACCGCGCGCGAGAGAGAAAAACCGGGGATGTTTTTGCAAATTGCCAGCCACTTGGGCTATATAAAGACCACCACACTCCCACCTCTTTCTAGGGTTTCCCTAGCCACAAAATTGCAGCCAACCCCTCAAACATTGCCCCATTTTCACAGTTTTAGCCCCAAATCCGAAACCCTAGCCATCCAGGCGATCCCAGCCGTTGGATCTGGAGATCAACGCTCCAGATCGCGCCCCCAGCTTCCTCTCTCCTCCAGGCCGCCGCCCGGACCCGAAGCCACCGCCGCCGTGCACCTCCGGCCGCCGCCGGCAGCAGCCGCGCCGCCGCGCGCCCCAGGTCGTTAGTCCTCCCTCTTCCTCCGCGCCTCTCTCCTCCTCTCACCTTCTCCCTTCCCTCCTTGCAGCGCCCTCATAGGAGCCGCCCGCCATGGATGGCCGCCCGTGGAGGTTTGAGCCCGCCGCCGCTTTGTTCCCTGCGTCGCCCCGCCTTGGACCTCACCAGCGACGGAACCCGGCGGATCCGGCCGCCCCTCGCGCCAAGAAGCCGTCCCCATCCCCCTGCCTCGCCGGAGCCTGCCTCCTCGCCGGTGGCCGTTGACTCCCTATTCGTGATCGTCCTGCTGGACGAACGCAGCCGGCCAGGTGGGCCAACGCGCCCCAGCGACCCACTGCCCCGCGCGGCTCACCTCCCTCGCGGTCCAGTCCGCCTCCCCGCCGGCCAGCTGGGCTCGGCCCAAGGTGAGGCGCCCCCGTTTTTTTTCTTTTATTTTTATTTTTTATTTTTTTTGTTGCGCTGCATAGTTGGGCCGGCCCAGTAACACTAGAATTGGCCCAGGAGACGTTAGTTTTTTTTTTCTATTAATAAATTGGCAAATTGTATTGTTTTTTTTGCGGTGCCCGTATCTTTTTAACGGTAGCTCGGATCGCGGCGCTTTAAACATGAAAGTTTCTTAGTTTTCTGTGTAGATTAATAAAATATGCTCCTTTTCCATGTTTAACTTTGTTTAGATGTTGTTGACCTGCTAATTACATAGCTTGCCACTGTAAATTGTTTCTTTAATAACTTTTTAACCGTTGCTCCGATTAAAATGTTCTTTATATGTAACTTGATTAGTTTTTCGTGTACTTTGTGTTTATGATTTTGTTTGCTGCTGTTAACCAACCTAAAATATGGTTTAGGGCAGAACAGTACCAAATCCTTATTGTTGTGCGGCACTTAGCGTATGCCATGTTTAGGTTGTGCCTCACTTAAATTGACTAGCATAGATAGATTATCTTATGCTTCACCTCTTGAATGTTTGTGTGCTATGCCATGCTTCTGTGATTTGCCATGTTAACAACCTTTTTCTATCACCTTTAGCTAAACAACTTGAACCTTTCCAAATGTGCGGTATCGTCGTGTGTGACGAGTACTCCACTTAACCTGTTAGTAACCGCTCTCGACGGTAGGTGCGATGTCTCGTGTTGCCTTCTTGTTATTGCTTGCTCGTGTTTGCTTCGTAGTAATAGATGCTTGCTCGTCGATTGCTTTCCAGTGTTTACCGTCTTTTGTGCTTCCGCGGGTACCTCTCGGAGACGATGCGAGCTTGCGATCAACTACACCTTCGGAACCCGACTTATCAACAGGCAAGGACTATACATTACTTATGATCCATTCTATTTCAACCAGCGGTTTCCATGCTAGTATAGGTTAAGTTCGATGTTTGATCCTACCACATGTTTACAGCCTCTTTCAAACCGATACAGCCATGTCCCCTCCCGGCAAACCATGTAATGCTATGTTACTATTGCTCGTTGCTCAGCCCCTGCTTAGTATGCATGCTTAGGATGCTACGATGTTACCCTGTTACTCCTTGGTTTGGGATATCACATTATTATATTGTTGTTGATGATATGATTATTACAATGTTGACTATATTCGACGAAGGATGGAAGGTCTAGGCTATCCCGCCTCGACGCTTTGTTCCATTTGAGTCACCTAGGACCCGAGTTCCGGGTATTGGTTTTAAGACTGAGCGTGCCTAACCGCGTGTGGGATTTTATGGGGTCCCCTCTTCTTACCTATCTAGCTTCAAACATTTCTAGTGGTGGCCCAAGCTGGTTTTACCTTTTGCAAAACGTGTGTGTGCGAGTGTCGACCTCACAGATTTTCAAACAACTCGGGCCAACGGAGACATATTTCCTTTGTTGGTCCACACCTGGAAGCTAGGGGCTGCCCACATCTGTTCGGGTAGCTAACCCGACCTCGTCCAGACGGTAGAGGCCGATTCGAGAGCTTGGCCGGCTTTTGAGTTGGATGTCGACTCACTGGGGGCCACCCGGATTTGTGCGTTGTTAGTTAGAGGGACCTGTCATTCTGGATCTCTTGGGACTAAATCATAAAATGGTTGCCTATCATGGGTAGCAACTAAGAGAGATGGGCGTGCGTGCGGAGCCTTGTAATGGGCAGTTGGTAAACCTCTGCAGGGTTAAATATTTTCGAGAAGTCGTGTCCACGGTTATGGACGACTTGAGACCTACTCCTTGTTCATAGACAACAACAACTGAGATATCTTAATATAACTTGATCAACGTGTGTGTGCCTTGATTGCTTCTTCTTCGTCGGGATGCGAAGAGGAGGACAAGGATAGGATAGGTGTTATGTTTGCGTCAGTAGGTGGATAGAAGACTTGTTGGCGGCGATTCCTCATCGAATGCTTGGCTTCTTATCTTACTCTCTAGACTGTTAGCCACTTCATAAATGCTAGTCCGGCAGCAACCTCACCACTTACCCCATCCTTACCGTAAACTACTAGTTGTCCTAGAATGACGAGTGATGAAGTCCTTGTTGGGTCAGATGAACACTACAGTTGGATGCTGAGTACTTTTGTACTCATGATACTAGACCCCCAACTCTTTTCAGTGTTCTTGATCGACAACAGGTATGGTGATCGACGTTTCACGTGGAGACTCGACGACGACTAGTTCGGCGGATCCCGGCGGACGGCCTGGACCCGTGTGGTTATGGGAATCGATGTTTTTCTCTTTGCCACTAGGCATTTGATTGTAGTTTGTACTCAGAGATATATCTTCCGCTGTTGTATTGTATTAAGGCAGTTGTATGCCGATTGTATGAGATGTTGTATCCTTGTATCTATAATGTTGTGATATCATGTTGGAAATCTGGGGCATATGGCTTTGTCATATGTCGCGGTGGGACCGATTTGTGCTTCGTCCCCGGTTCTGGATGGAAACATCTAGATCTGGAACAGTACCGCATATTGGGCCTTACATTCCTCCCTCCGGCAGGGTGCCGGGAAAAGGTCTTCTGGTGCTCCTGATCTTGGAATCGTGGCGGCGGCAGAACAGAGGAGAGATCGCGAAAAAGGGTTCCGTCACGAGGATTATATGGGTGAAGGGGGCAGCCAGGGGTCCAGGCGGCCCCCTGGCGCGGCCCCACCCTAGTGCGCGTCGGGAGGGGCCTGGGGCCTTGGTAGGTCCCCTCTGCCCCCCTTCGGTGATTCCCGAAGCTTCTTCTACGCTGATTTTTTATTGGATTTTTCCCGAATTTTTGGAGCACTTTTAATATGGGGGAAACCTAAAATAGAAAGACAGCAGAAAACATGAACTGGCACTGGGGTGCACTAAGTTAAAAGGTTAGTCCAAATATGATCAAAAGTGTATGGAAGTTCATCAATATCATAGCAATATCACACAAAAGAGGCATGGAGCAAGCAGAAATTATAGATACATTTCGGACGTATCAGCATCAAAGTACACATAACAAAGATCAAATAATTACATTGGAGCTAAAGCATATGAAGCATGGATCACTGATTATAAGGCATCAAAGTAGCAACTTTATATAAGAAGCATCACATGTTATCAGGGTCACCACTATGGAGCAAGAAATAAAATAGCTACAGCGGGTGAACATGGAAAAGGAATGCATCTAAATTAGGTAGACATGATTCTTAACACATACAAGAAAGAATCAAAAGCATGGGCCTCATGGATGTGACACAATCATCGACCAAAGTTTGAATAAAATAACAGCAGCAACAGTAAACAATCTGGTGCACACTTCAACACAGATTAACAACATCTAAATGGCCTCAAATGGATTAAATCCCAAAAGCATTATGATAGCGAACATCACAGTGAACAAAATTCATTTTGGGCGCATCTTGATACGGGCTACGGATTAGTTGCAAATCTACTCGCAAACAGGCATCAGCAGCTCAATTTACAGGACTTAGCAGAAAAATAAGAAAAGGAAGAAAAACAGTAAGGAAAAAAGGAGGAGCTCGGGCCTCACTCGGGCTGGCCCATGATGGCGGCTGGGCTAGGAGGCGTTGGGGAAGTGGACGCTGGGGCGCTGGGCCTGCTGGACTGGGCCGAGAGGGGGGGCGAGGCCGGCCCAGCTCGGCGGCGCGGCTGGAGGCCGTGCCCCGTTCTGACCGCAGCGGCAGCTACTGGATCGCCGGACGGCTCCGGCGACGTGGCAAGGCGGCGTGGGTAGAGGAGGCTAAAGGATGGTGTGGGACGGAGGATCCAGCCGGCTGCTCGATGGATCTGGCCGGAGGGGCTCCGGGAAGCGCGCTCCATGACGGCGGCAGTCGAAGAGGCCGGCGAGCTCGGGCGGTGCTCCCGTGCCGGCGGCGACCTGCGGACGAGAGATGGGGACGTGAGGCAAGGGGAGAAGAGGGGTCGCGGGCAGCGAGGCGCTGCTCACGGGAGGCGGGGTGGCTGTGGCGGCCGGAGCTATCGAGGCGGCACGGCGTCGGCACCTCCACGGGCGGCGACGAGGAGATGGCTCCGCGGCCCAGATCGGGCCCGGAGCGGGCCGAGCCCGCGGGGCACGAACGCGGCTGGGACTAGCTGGAGGAGGGAGATGAGCCACGTGGCTCGATCTGGACACTCTGTTGGTCAGATCTGAGGGCCAGAAACGGATCTGGCTAGGGTTTTCGGATTTGGGGGATCTGGGAGGCAAAACTGGTATTTTGGAAGGGAGGTGGATGCAAATTTTATTTCGGGAAACCCTAGAAGGGCTCGGAGAGGGTGGTGGTCTTTATATAGGCTGGCCTGGATGGCAAGTTTATGAAAACGCCCTCGGGTTTTCTCTCTCGCGTCCGATACTCCACGTTTCTGACCGTCGGGAGTCCATACGACCTCCGATTCAAACGAAATCTCAAACCACGCACTCAGCGCAGCGAGCCCGTCAGTTGTACCTCACTTCAGTAAAGTTTCGAGAACATTTTTTCGGTGCCCAATAAAATAATCCATTTAATTATTACATGGGTTTTTTCGTTCCGATGTCGATGGTTGGTCCTGTGCCGGTTGCGACAGTGCTCGGGCGAAACCCCGGTGTCGCAAAGGTCATGTGCCATGGTGGAAAGGCTCGGTAACGCATGCCGGTACGAGAAAGAGGGGGAGAATATAATCACCCATTGATAAATTGGAGAAGCAAATACTACAAACAATTCTATCAAGCAACAAAATAAAGCAGCAAACAATTTTTTTAATTTGGGTCAAAATCACGGGCTGTTACAATGTAATAGTTCATCCGATTGTTGCGGGCATGTTTCATATCATCTAATATGGTGTTTATTATCTTTGATACTACTTGTTGCTCTTCATGCTTGTCACTTTGGGTACGAGTGCCATGATTTCAGATCTGAACCCTATGTGTTTTCATGAATATATTAGTGTTCTTGATCCTATCTATGAGTTGTATGCACATATTATAGTCTGGAACCGGCGATCCCAATGGTGACTGCTTGGGACACCAAAGGGGATGGAGTATAATTTCAGGATTCCATGTATCCATTGATTATTAATGCTTTGTTTCGGTGCTCTTTGACAGGAGCACCTTTAATCTGCATAAGTTCCTTTTGGCCCCGTTTGTAGCAGGATGGTAGGACAAAAGATGTTGTCAAGCTCTTATTGCAAGAACGTACAACTACCTTGGGATACATGCCTGATGTTTGATATTTGCCTAGATGATCGTTACTTTTCTGTGTGCCTTGCCCCAAGTTAATTACATGTTATCTCTCATACATGCAGCGCCCAAGTATCAATTCCCCTAGCCTACAGTGTTTTAATTCTTTTGGTTACTAGATACTTTACTTTTGTTGTTTTACTTTCGTTGCTTTTTCACTACTATTTCCGTTTGCCACCATCACTTCCATACCACTGTTACCACTAATATCTCGTTGCCAAGCAAGTATCTTTCAGGTGCGGTTGAATTTACAACTCAACTATTAAAGCTTATAAATATTCTATGGCTCCCCTTGTGCCGAATCAATAAATTGGGTTATCTTACCCGCGAAGACTGTTACGACCCCTATACTTGTGGGTTATCAAGACTGTTTTCTGGCGCCGTTGCCGGGTAGCATAGCGTTATTTACAAGTCTACTTGGAGTTATTTTGCTTACTGCAATTTATACTCTATGGGTAAGAAAGGAGACCCCAAGGTTCCGATTTTGCCATCCACTACAAGAAAAGGTACCGTTCTTAGCACTAGTGATACGCTTGATTCACCTTCCATTATGAGTAAGTTTGTTTCACCACCACCACATGCTGCTTCTACTGAGTCCGTCAATATGTCTGATACTTTTGATGATGCTTCTACTACTTTTGATGAGATTGGTTCACTCAGTCGCTTTGTCAAATCTCAGATTACTAGGGCTGCAAAATAGTTCGGGATTGAAATTCTCATTACACATTATCCTATTTGTAGATCCTCTGGTTACCAAGACTTGAGTGGCCTCAAGGAAAGAATTCTCGATGATGATTATATTGAGCTTAATGATGACTTGTGTAGGAAACTTACAGAGTGTGTTTACTCTCACCCTCGTGTGTTAAGAAGCTTCTTGAAAATAATTCCATGAAGAACAAGTTTACTACTCATCCTAAATTTGCTTCATCTCCTATTTGCATTGAAGATGATGATTTTGATTTCTCTGTTGAATTTTCACTTATATCTACAGTTGAAGCCGACCACTTTTATGGCAGAGAAAATGATGATGCTATAGCACACCTTACTAAACTCACTAAGTTGGGTGGCTATTCGCTACAGAGGACAAGAAGAGAAATTATTATGTTCCTAAGTTGCTTCCTTTCTCTTTGAAGGAGGGTGATAAAGCATGGTATGATGCACTACCATGTGGTTCTATTAAAATTCCACAAGAATTAGCTCAATCTTTTGTTGCTAAATATTTTCCTGCTCATATGCAACATGCTGCTTTACAAAGAATTTATAACTTTAAACAGTTGCAGGATGAGCACCTCCCTAAAGCTTGGGGGAGGTATTTCACTTTACTCAAGGCTAGACCTGGGCATGGAATTCCTAAGAATGAATTACTTGATATATATTATGCTGGTCTAACCGATGAATCTAGAACCTATCTAGATAGTTGTGCTGGTTGTGTTTTTAGGGAAAGAACACCAGACGATGTTGAAGCACTGATGGGAAAGATAGGCAAAAACCATGATGATTGGTCAGTCCCTGAACCACCTCCACCATCAAAGAAGAGGGGAATGCTCATCTTAAACCCCGAAGATATACAAGAAGATAAGAAGTCTATCAAAGAGAGAGGTATTAAGGCTGAAGATGTGAAGAATCTACCTCCTATCGAAACACTTTGTGAGCCTACCACTCACCCTCCTATGGTATAGGTACACTCTCTTTTATATTTCAATGCAAGTTACATCCCCTATGGTAAGCCTCCTGATCAATGTTTAGATGAGCTTCATAATTTTATTATGAAGCAAAATCACTTTAATGAGAGGATTCAAAGTCAGTTGCATGATAATTCCCTTGCTATAAAAAGCTTGTTTGATGTTTTCGGTAGACTGTTAATGATGTTAAGTGTCTTGTTAAGCATTTTCATATGGTTCAAACTCAGCTTGAACAAATTTCTAATGTGCAAAAAGATTTGCTTTCTAACAATGCCAAACAAGATGATATGAAGGCTTGTGGGATTAAAACCCGACGTGGCACATACCCAAGACCCTATTTATCCAGAGGGACATCCCAAGAGAGATTCTGTAAGTGCATCAAGTGCCCTCCCCTTGAGGTTTTGGAGTTTGATGACAAAACGGTTAAGGGACTAATGTGTTTGTGACTATACACAGGAGAACAGTCCCTGATGAGGTGTTTAACCACCAATGTCGACCCCCCAAAATGTTGAGGAACATTGGAGAAATCGGTGTGTTTCCTGAAGAATGAAGTTGTGCGAAATCCTGAGCAATCAGGATCCTGAAGCATTCGGTTGAAGCTGAAGCTGAGGACGATCTTGAGGACGTTCGCGCTGAAGACGAAGTTGAAGTGTAGTCTTCGCTAAGCCTTTTTATACTTCTTGAGTCGTAGGAAAACACCGCACTGTTGGAGGGGTTGAAGAAAACGAGTTCCGAAGGTCTGAGGAATTGCTCAACTAGGAATCCTGAAGAAAAACCCTGAGGAAATCTCCTGCAATAGAAGTTAAGTCCTCGGGTGTCTGAGACGTTGTTCTTCAGGACACTGAGGTAACTAACTTCGGTTGAGGAGTCTGAAGATCGCCAGTGCGACTCTTCTGAAAACCGTGAGGAGAGAGAATACTTTGACCGTGCCACGTGTTGCGTGGTGAGAGGCTATCTCTTCAACCTCTTAAGCTTCAGTATTTGCTATGTTGACTTCTTATGCTTCAGCTCTCCCTCTGCTCTTTGTCTTCATACTATGCATCTGAAGCACTTCTGCTTATCTGAATTGATTTATTTTTGTTGCATTATGATGAGCTTCCCTAATGATTACATTCTGTGAAGTTTTATTTCTTCATCATTTTGGTTACTTCTTCAGCTTCATGATTGCTTCAGTCCTGAAGAAAACCAAAATCTGGTAGTAAAATTGAAAATGTCCCATTCACCCCCCCTTTGGTCGATATATTACACTTTCAATTGGTATCAGAGCGAGGTACTCCCTTGTTCTGTGTGATTCGGTTTAACCACCTGGAGTTTTAGTTATGTCACCTCAGGTACAATGAGCGTTGCCTCAAACTGCCCCATCTTCGACGGGACAGACTATCCATACTGGAAGAACAAGATGAGGATGCATCTTGAAGCCATTGACAAGGATCTGTGGGATAATGTTGATCAAGGAATTCCTGAAGAAAATCTGATGACTGCTCCTGAAGTTGTCAAGAAGAACTGGCAGCTTGATGAAAAAGCTCGAAGCATCATTGGTGGTCATCTCAACAAGGCTCAGTTCAACCGTAGCAGTGGTCTGGATACTAAAATGAAGATATGGACAAGACTGTCTAAAGTCAATGAAGGAGTCTCTGCTCAACGAGACTCACGGGTTGATACACTCCGCAGTCTCTTCAACAGGTTCAAGAGGCTGGACAATGAGCACGTGCAACAAACCTTTGACAGACTCACTGACATATCCAATGAACTTCAAGCACTCGGCGCCACTGATATCACAGATCATGAAGTTGTGAAGAAACTACTGAGGTCACTGGATGACTCATTTGAGTTCCTATCGCTGAATATTCAAGAAAGGCCTGACTTCAAGACTCTTGATCCAGCGGACATTCTCGAGCGCCTCAATGCCCATGAACTGAAGCTCTCTGAAAAGCGAGATTTATACAGCTCCACGCCTAAGGTCCGCGCGCTAAAAGCTAGAGCACGAAGAGTGTCCTCTGATGAAGAGTCTGAGGCTGATACTGATGATCCTGAAACTCTCAGCCGTGAACTTGCTCTCCTCACCAGAAAGTTTCAAAGATTCACGAAGAAGAATCGCTTCGGAAATTCCTCAAGATCGTCCTCAAGAAAATGCAAAGATGATGACTCTGTCGAAGCAAGAAAGAGAGTCTTCCACAAGTGCAAGAAACCTGGGCATTACATCGTTGTGTGTCCTTTATGGGAAAGATGACAGTTCTGATGAAAAGACAAAGAAGAAATCCTCAAGATCCTCAAAGTCTGCTGGATACAGTAATAGCAGTTCCCGTAAGGCTCGCGCATATCTCGGCAAAGAATTGGACTCGGAAGAATCTGGTTCCAACCCTGATGATGAGGAAGAAGAATCTGAAGAATCTGAGTGTGTGGCCGGTTTGGCTCTTGCCATGTCGCTTGTCTCAAAGTCAATCTTCAGCACTGAGGAATCTGGTCTATCACATGTTGATGATGAAGCTGAAGACACAACCCCTGCCTTCTTCTTCATGGCCAAGTCCTCCAAGGTATCTTCTTACTCATCATCAGATGATCCCTCTGATGAAGAACCTGATGAAAACTATGCTAAACTTGCTAAACTTGCATCTAAGAAACAACGTGCACTTGAAAAGATTCAGATCTCACTAAACAAGAGTGATGATATGTTGGTTGAGGAAATGACGAAGACTCAAAAGTTGACTGATGAATCAAAAATTCTTCAGTCAAAGTTTGATGACTTATTCAATCGTCATAAGGCACTCCTTACCGATCATGAAAAGCTGGCTCATGAGTTCCTCATGAGGAAACAAGAACTTGAACGTGTAAGGATGTCTCATGACGATCTGAGGAAAGAAAATGATTCACTCCTCTCCCAACAGATCATCATGCCACAAGAAGGATTTAATCCTCCCTGTTTAAAATGCATTGAACATGATCGTATCATCTCTGTGCCTAGTTCCTCAATGTCTTCAGACTCTGTTATTTCTATTACTTCTGTGGTATCTAACCCCTCATCTGAGGATACCATAGAAATTTCTGAAGAAAATGCTAGGTTGAAGAGTCTACTGGAAACCGGCATGTTCAAGAGTCTGAAAGGACATCAGACTCTTTGTGACATCCTCAAGAAACAGATCCTCAATAGGAACCCGAGGAAACAAGGTGTCGCATTCACTCGGAAACTCAACCTTGATGGGTCTTACTGGAAACCTGAACAATATCCAGAGACCACTTGGGTTCGGGCAAAGATGCCTCCTCCTGATCCCTATACTTTATCTGGTTATGATGTTGTTTCTTCAGATGTGATGATTGAGTCTTTTGACTCAAACTATAAAATGTTTAAGAATGGTAATGGTGATCAAGCAGATCTGGGTTCCGAAGGACCTCATCACTAACCTTCGTGTGAATGCAGATGCAAATGAGCTGAGGATATCATCTGAGGACGATACCTCAAAACGAAATGATTATAATCATGTATCTGCTAAACATTTTGTTCACAGGGAAGCTCCTCATAAGAATGCTTATTCATTTGTTTATCCTGATGCCACCATCTCACACCCCATTAGGTCTCATCACCCTCATCAGTCCTCATGTGCCTCAAGACCACCCATTAAGATGTGGGTGTTTAAGAACTAATCATCCTTGCAGGGACATGTCCTGATGAAATTACAAATTCTGCAGATCATATGCCTAGGACAACATCATTTGAGTCAGTTGAAGGATATTTATATTGTTTGGTTTCATAGAATCAATCCTGAGGAACATCTTGAGGAATTAATTCTGAGGAACCATAAATTCCTCAAACTGAGACTGGCTCATAACTTGCTGTATGAGATACTAATTCCTTTGCAGGGAAAGACTGAATGGGTGATGGACAGTGGATGCACAAATCACATGACTGGTGACAGAAGCCTTCTTATGGAATCATCACTGAGTCCTTCTTCAAAGAAAACCATCACCTTCGCTGATAAAGGTAAAAGTAAGGTATTGGGTCTCGGCAGAGTGGCTATCTCTCGAGACCAACACATTGATAAAGTCATGCTTGTTGAATCCCGTGGATACAACTTGATGTCTATATCTATGCTATGTGATCTTAATCTCGCTGTTCTCTTCGGAAAATATGGTTGTGTTGTCTTCATGGTTAGCGATAACTCCGTTTTCTTCAGTGGGGTTAGGAAAGGTGACCTGTATATTGTAGATTTATCTGAAGGTCCTCAGGTCGCTACATGCCTCATGGCACGAGCCTCAGAGTGCTGGCTATGGCATCGAAGACTCGGCCACGCTGGAATGAGAAATCTTCAGAAGCTGGTACAGAAGAAACATGTCCTCCGGATTGAGGAAATCAGATTCTCAAAGGACCGGCTCTGTGGTGCTTGCGAAGCTGGAAAGATGACCAAGGCCAAGCACCCAGCGAAGACCATCATGACTACTACGAGACCGCTGGAATTGCTTCACATGGATCTATTCGGTCCTCCAAAGTATTCAAGCTTTGGAGGTAATAAGTATGGTCTTGTTATTGTTGATGACTTCTCACGATACACTTGGGTGCATTTTCTTCTCTATAAGTCAGAAAGCCCAGCAATTCTCAAGCGCTTCGCCCTGCGAGTCATGAACAACTACAACCTGAAGATCAAGCACATTCGAAGTGACAACGGCACTGAGTTCAAGAACTTCTGTGTGGAAGAGTTCCTCGATGACTTGGGAATCACTCATGAATTCTCTGCGCCCTACACTCCTCAGCAAAATGGAGTTGTTGAGAGGAAGAATCGAACCCTCATCGAGATGGCTCGCACGATGCTGTCTGAGTACAATACTCCACTCAAGTGGTGGGCTGAAGCAATCAACACTGCATGCCACATCGTCAATCGAGTGTATCTTCACAAGTTCTTCAATAAAACATCATACGAGTTAATGGTCGGTAAGAAACCCAATGTAAGTTACTTCAAAGTATTCGGTGCACCTTGCTGGATTCGTGATCCTCATCACGAGTCCAAATTTTCACCCAAAGCATGTGAGGGTTTCATGCTTGGTTATGGTATCAACTCGCACACCTACAGAGTCTTCAATATTAGTCATTATAAAATTGTTGAAATTGTAGACGTGCGATTTGATGAATCTGATGGCTCCCAAAGAGAGCACTTGCCACATGATTTAGATGAAGCACCACCTGAAGAACAGATCAAGAAGATGGGTGCTGGTGATATCTTTCCTGTGGATCATCCTGAAGAAATCCACATACCTCCTGCTCCTGAAGAACATCCAAATCCTGATGCAAATAATCTTGATGACGATCCTGATCCTGAGGCTCCTGATACCCCTGAAGGTCCTGAAGCACCTGAAGCTGATGCAAATGAATCGGACAGCAGTGACGAAGATGCGCCTCAAGATCATCCTCCTCGACTTCCTCGTGTGGCAAATGAAGTTCAAGTGGACAGAATCCTCGCTGACGTCAACCTACCAGGTCCTCTTACTCGTGCAAGAGCTAATCGTATAGCTAACTTTTGTGGGCATTTCTCGTTTGTATCAATTTCAGAGCCCACCAAAGTCACCGACGCATTCCAAGTAGCGGAATGGATTCAGGCAATGCAAGACGAATGTTTGGGAACTAGTCAAACGTCCTGATCCTCGTGTTCACAATGTCATCGGCACGAAGTGGATCTACCGCAACAAACTCGATGAAGATGGACAAGTCATCAGAAACAAAGCTCGTCTCGTAGCTCAAGGATATACACAAGTCGAGGGGATCGACTTAGGTGAAACCTTCGCTCCTGTTGCTAGACTTGAGTCCATTCGTATTATGCTTGCATTCGCTAACCATCATAATATCAAGTTATATCAAATGGATGTGAAAAGTGCTTTCCTCAATGGTAATATCGAGGAAGAAGTATATGTTCCTCAACCTCCAGGTTTTGAAGATGCAAAGAAACCTGATATGGTGTACAGATTGATGAAATCCCTCTATGGACTAAAGAAAGCCCCTCGGGCTTGGTATGACACACTAAGGGACTTCCTCATCAGCAAGGGCTTCAAATCTGGTTCCCTCGATCCAACTCTTTTCACAAAACGATATGATGATGCATTATTCATATGTCAAATTTATGTTGATGACATAATATTTGGATGCACTAACAAGAAATACAGTGAAGAATTTGCATTCTTGATGAGTGAACAGTATCAGATGTCCATGATGGGCGAACTGAAGTTCTTCTTAGGGCTCCAAATTCGTCAACAACGCAACAGCATCTTCATCTCTCAGGAGAAGTACCTCAAGGAGTGCCTGAGGAAATTTGGGATGCAAGACTGCAAGGGCATCAAGACACCGATGCCTACTAACGGACAACTTGGCCCTGATGAAAATGGCAAGGACTCCGATCAAAAGGTATACCGCTCCATGATAGGTTCTCTACTATATCTATGTGCATCTAGGCCTGATATAATGTTGAGCGTTTTCATGTGTGCCCGATTCCAAGCGGCACCTAAGGAATCGCATCACCAAGCGGTGAAACGAATTCTTCGATATTTGGCTCACACCCCGTCGCTAGGCTTATGGTATCCAAAAGGCACACAACTGCATCTCGTTGGGTACTCAGACTCAGATTATGCTAGAGATCGAGTGGACCGGAAATCTACCTCAGGAACATGTCATTTCCTCGGACGTTCTCTAGTGTGCTGGTCATCGAAGAAGCAGAACTGCGTCTCCCTCTCCACTGCTGAAGCTGAATACATTGCTGTTGGTGCTAGCTGCTCACAGCTTCTTTGGATGAAGCAAACTCTGAAGGACTACGGCATCAACCTGAAGAAAGTACCACTACTATGTGACAATGAGAGCGCCATCAAGATCTCTCAGAATCTAGTACAACACTCGAGGACGAAGCATATTGAGATTCGGTATCACTTTCTTCGGGATCATGTATTGAAGGAAGATATCGTCATCAGCCACGTGAAGACTGAAGACCAACTTGCTGATATATTCACTAAGCCTTTGGATGAGAAGCGATTTAGCACTCTGAGGTGTGAGCTAAATATCTTAGATTCCTCAAACGTCCAGTGAATGGACACACATCCTAACGCTTAAACAATATTGAAGAATCCTGATGTACAACACACGATGCGTCGTACTCCTCAAATCATGAAGAACTACCTTTCTAAGTGTGAAGAAGTTAACGTGGAATTGACTCAAGATCCATACGACAATTTTATGGTATCAAGTGTCTCATTATCTATAAGGTGGGTAGCGCCACCGCCCAAACACCTCAGGATTTGTTGTTCCTCAACTTCCTCAGGATTTGAAGTCTTCATTACTGATGATTACCGTGTTTGTCCTCAACAGCGTTCACCTATAGTTATTGTTCTTCAGCTTTTGCTTCTTCATCTAGGTGAACATGATCGGACCCGTCCCTCTGTGCTCACTTATCTAATCTGTCTATCTCATATGCGTTCATCCGGAAATCAGGTATTCCTTAGGCTGAAACCATAAGTCTAAATCATCAGCCTCAGACCATTTGTCTTCATCCTCAGCCCTTGTCCTCAAGTTCCTAAAATCAAGGATTTACAGTTATAACTGTCTTCAATTTGTTGCGATTTTACCGCACGTCGTGCTTATCCACCATTATGATATCCACTGAGGATCCCAAAAATTAGGGGAAATCTGGTCCACAAATTTCGCAACCCCTCAGCTTTCACCCCTCTATAAATAGACCTCTACCCCCCCCCCCGGTCATTTCCCCCCCACCGCTTCTCTCACTCTCGCGCCGCCACCCTTGAGCTCCTCAAGCTCTTGTGCTAACGTCGCCGGATTTCGCCGTCGCCGGGGACGAAGACTCGTTGTTCCTCAGCATTCGCCTCAAGTCTGGTATGCTTATTCCTCAGTGGCTTATTCCTCAGCGTCTTATTCCTCATTTTTGTTATGTCCTCAAGCCAGTTAATCCTCAGCTGTACTGCTAGCTTTCTGAGACCTATACCTATGCCTCATTCATTTTTTTTCCTCAACCTATTCCTCATGAACGCATATAACCGTACCCCACTTCCCTCGCAACTTAATTCTGTCACAGGTACATGTCTGCTGAGGAATCGTATGGTTCTCATAGTCTCACTTCATTTGCAGCTCAGCTAGAACGTACAATTCCTCAGTCTCCGCCGCTGAAGAAAATGGCTCCTCGGCGTAAGCACAATGATACCGCTAAAGACCTGCGTTGGGTGGCATATCAATGGCTTAATCCTCAACATGAGGAAATGTTTGTTGTCAATCCTCCGCTGAAGACCTTGGGTATCAAGGCTCGACCTCCACCTGCACCAGGCGTCACTCCTGATCCCGCAACAATGCACACCCCTGATGACTTTCCTGAGGCATATGAGCAATACCTCAAGCGCAGTCGCAGCCGTGTCAAGGATCTAGTCCGTGACTTCACTGCATCAATACAGATTCCGCCTCAGGCTCAGTCTCAACCCAGGCCACAACCTCCGCCTCAGCATCACAAAAAGGCTCCTAGCATGAAGCCCTCCCAGAAGTCCTCAGTTAAGCCTCAAGTTATTAGTTCCTCATGTCAACGTACGGATGGTGCTACCCTCTCCTCAAGGATTGGCACTGATGAATCTGGTAATGCTCCTAAGGCCTCAACCACAATGCCTCAATCTCAGCTGAAGACCAAAACTGTTCTTCAACGCGGCCCATGCCCCTCACCAAAGAAAACTGCTATGCGTGGCGCCATTCATCATACTCCTCAAACCTCTGATGATGAAGATGAATTTGAGGATTTGACCTGCTTCGTCGCCACTGAAGCTGATAAGATTGAATATGTGCGTGCTGTGGCCAGACGCAAAGCTGAAGCAACGGGTTCATAAATCCCGCTTCTCCTTGATCCCAAGAAGATCTTGGAGTACATTGAAATTTGGTCTGTCAAGCCTGACACTCCTCTTGATGATTCCGACATCCCTAAAGACATCAAGTTCTATGTTCAACAGTTCCTCATCAATGAGATTCATCAACGTGATCTTCAGAAATAGTTGAAGGACAAAATGAAGAAAGTCCTCAGTGACTTCAAGAAGAAACCTATCACTGATGTTACTCCTCAAGAGTTTACAGAGCATCAATGTGAAGTTCAATGCCTCAACATTGAGTTCGCTGCCAACCGTTCTTATATTGGCAAATCCAAGGAACGGATCTCTCAGCAGATGGAAAAGTTGATGAAGATTCGACAACCTGCTTCCTCAGTACCCCCTGCTGCCTCTGCCAAAAGCCTCAAGCGTCTGCCCGAAGCCCAACCCTCAACTCCACCTTCCGCGAAGAAGCCTACTGTTGAGGACCCCACTGATGCTACACCACTTTCCTCAGCTCCTCCGGCATCAAAGGCCGCTGATACCGCCGTTCACATTACAGCTGCCTCAACTCCACCTCCAAATCCTCAGCGCAGCTTAATCGTCTTCACTCCGCCCCCTGCTGCAACACCCATTGTTCCATCGCCTCAGTACCCACCGCCACCGATTATCACTGAGGTTGAAGACATGGACGTCGACATTATGGATCATGGAACTCCTCGTGTCCATGATGAGGATTATGGGCTGACTAACTCGCCCACTCATACTATCTTCTCACCTGAGCCTCACTCCCCCACCGTGACCGAGGTGCTTCCTGATACTTCTATGCAGTCTGAAGAATCAGTTGGTGCATCGTCCTCAGCGTCTGATGCTGATGAACCAGAAGCCACAAGTGCTCCCGCAAATTCTGCTACTGATACTGATGCTGTAGCAACCACTACTACTGATACTGATCCTGCTGCAACTACCACTGCTAATCCTAAGCCAGATCCCCCCGCCGCTAAAACTGAAGCTGAAGCCGAGCACATCACAAATGCTCCTCCTGAAGAAGAAAACAGTACAAATGCTCATGCTGAAGCCTCAAAGGATGGCTCTGAAGATAAACAGGAAACATCACCTCGTCTTCCCAAGGACCTCAACACGTCTGTGCCTGAAATATCTGTAGCGGCTCCGCCTGAGCGTCAAGCCTCTCTTCAGATTGAAGTGCCTCAAGCGCCTACACCACCTCAAGGCCCAGTTCAAGCTCATTCCTTGTGTCCGAAGCAGAAGCAACCATTCTTCCGTCACCTTGATGCTGATGATACACCAAGCTTCGATGCTACTGATTTCTTCAATGCCATGAGTTTCTTCCAAGAGGGGAGTCAAAATCCATATCATTCTGCTCCACCTCGAAAGCTGCTGAAGTTCTGGACAGACACTCAGAAGAACTATTATGCTTTATTTCTCTATAAGGAAAACAAACTGTTTCCTCACAAGCATATTCCTCTAATGGATATGGAAGCCTTTCCCTGCTTCAACAGTGTGCTTCAGGATCTACATCATGCCAAGCTTCTTCAGTTCTGCTCCGAATGCATCCACTGGAACGAAGAGCTTGTACTTCAGTTTTATGCAACTTTGTATGTTTCAGGAGATCCTCTGGATATCACCACCTGGGTCCTCGAGTGGATGACTGAGCATCATCACTACACCATCACTGTTCCTGAAGCAATTGTCATTCTTGAGTTGCCTCAGTGCACTTCCCCAACTGCTTGCTCCTATGGGTCTCAAATTCTTTGAGATGACCTGATGAACATGCTCATGAAGCCTCAGGCACCTGAAGCCCCAGCTCGCACGAAGTTTCTAGTTTCTGAGCTTCTGTATCTGCCAAGTACACTGTATCGGATTCTGGCGAAGACCTTCTGCCCCATTAAAGGCTATGAATCCACTGCTGAAGAAGTCATTGGCATCATGAAGAACATACTCCACAACCTCTACATGTCTGGGCCAATCAACGTTCCTGACTTCTTCTTCAGAACTCTGGTAGATGCAACACAGAATCCTCATATCCTGAAGCCATACGCGCCATGGATCATGAAGCTCATCCGAGCCACGACTGGTATTGATTTCCAACCTGATCACCCGAATCATCGTACTTATCTACCGCCTGTCGAAGTGCTTCAACATACGATTGCTTCAAACGATAAGGGCAAAGGCATATTCTATGAAGAAGTTCTCCCGACCAATTCCCTTGGTGGAAACATTCGTCATCCTCAGTCTCGCACTACTAATGAAACCAGAACTCATGCCTCTACTGAGGATTCCACTCAGGCTCGAGAGATGACTGACCGAGAGCTTCTGATTAGTCTTCATCAGAAGGTTGACCGAAATCATGACTGGGTGAAGCGTCAGTTTTCTAAAATACTCCGCTACATGGCTCAGACGCATTCTTCAGTGAAGAAAGTGCATCAGTATACTCATCATACATATCAACATCTCGATGCCTTGATGAAAGAAGTACTCACCCTTGAAGACCTTGCAAATTTAGATCTTCAAAAGCCTCCGATTCCTGCAATCAAACCCCCGAGGAAATTCAGACGCTGCACAACTCCTCCTCCGGCCATGGACTCTTATTCTTCAAACCAGGAGATGACTGCTAAAGAAGCTGAAGACGCTGCTGCCTGCCCTCACACTGCAACGGATTGCCTCAGGCGTGACTCACCTCTGCCTTGAAGCATCTTCAAAGGGGCGTTAGCTTCAGTTTTTCCCTTTTTGTTCATTTTATGACAAAGGGGAGAAATCTGTTAGTCTTCAAGCAGGTTTTAGTTATGGGGTTCTTCAGTTAGAACTCTCGTTCTTCAGATATTTTTTGTAACGAGTTGTAAACTGTTATTTTGGTGTTTGCGTGATACTATTCCTCAGTTACCTCATGGTATTTCCTCACGTTTATCATATATGCATGTGATTATCTCTTCAAACACCTCTATCAGTGCGTTGTTTAATTCCTCAAACACTTCATAACATGCACTGCTATAAAAATGCCTGGATATAGGGCGAGCTCCTCATATACCTCAAAATGCTTTAGATATTAAAAATTATTCAACTCATATGAATATCCTTAGGGGGAGCTCCTCATATATGAATTTCTTCAAAGTTTTTATTCTTCAAACTCATAATTTTATCCCCGTTGAAGCTTAACCTGATTGTCATCAAATCACCAAAAAGGGGAAGATTGTAAGTGCATCAAGTGCCCTCCCCTTGAGGTTTTGGAGTTTGATGACAAAAAGGTTAAGGGACTGATGTGTTTGTGAGTATACACAGGACAACAGTCCCTGATGAGGTGTTTAACCACCAATGTCGACCCCCCAAAATGTTGAGGAACATTGGAGAAATTGGTGTGTTTCCTGAAGAATGAAGTTGCACGAAATCCTGAGGAATCAGGATCCTAAAGCATTCGGTTGAAGCTGAAGCTGAGAACGTTCGCGCTGAATACGAAGTTGAAGCGTAGTCTTCGCTAAGACTTTTTATACTTCTTGAGTCATAGGAAAACACCGCACTGTTGGAGGGGTTGGAGGGGTTGAAGAAAACGAGTTCCGAAGGTCTGAGGAATTTCTCAACTAGGAATCCTGAAGAAAAACCCTGAGGAAATCTCCTGTAGTAGAAGTTCAGTCCTCGGGTGTCTAAGATGTTGTTCTTCAGGACACTGAGGTAACTAACTTCGGTTGAGGAGTCTGAAGATCGCCAGTGCGACTCTTCTGAAAATCGTGAGGAGAGAGAATACTTTGACCGTGCCACGTGTTGCGTGGTGAGAGGCTAGAACTTGTCTAGCAACGGTCATTTCCGAGGGCATGAGAGTAATTGCATGCATGGGAATTTATGTCCTTTCACCTCGGGTTGCTCCGCGGCTATAAATAGACACCCCCAGCCCAATTTGTGGGTTGGCTGCTCCGAGAGAAAAACTGACATTTGTCATTTGAGAGCAACCCACCTCTGAGGAAACTGAAGAACCTATGTGAGGAAAACCACCAGCCTGAGTAGTTGAGCATTTCTGAGGAAGTCGGTTCGAGTGATCCGAAGCTTTTTACTCTTGAAGACTGTGATCTTCCAGCCGGTGTAGAAGTCTTCAGTCTGAGGAAGTCAAGATGCAATTGTGACTTCCCTGAGTAACTGAGTCTGTGGAGGTTTCAGGAGTCTACCTTGAAGACTCACCTGAGTTATTGGACGGAGTCTGAGGACTCTAGTTCAAGGAGAACAAGGTGAAGACTATGTCTTCTGAGTTGAATCTCAGCCTCTCCAACCAGACGTAGAGTTGTCACAGCAACTTGAACTGGTCTACCAAACCAATGTCTTCAATCTCTGGTGCTATCTCTTCAACCTCTTAATCTTCAGTATTTGCTATGTTGACTTCTTATGCTTCAGCTCTCCCTCTGCTCTTTGTTTTCATACTATCCATCTGAAGCACTTCTACTTATCTGAATTGATTTATTTCTGTTGCATTATGATGAGCTGCCCTAATGATTACATTCTGTGAAGTTTTATTTCTTCATCATTTTGGTTACTTCTTCAGCTTCATGATTGCTTCAGTCCTGAAGAAAACCAAAATCTGGTAGTAAAATTGAAAATCTCCCCTTCACCCCCCCCTCTGGTCGATATATTACACTTTCAGATTCTCAATTGCACGAAGAAGATATTGTCAGCTCCCCTAAGAAGAAGAATAAGAAGAAGAAGAAGAAGAAGAAGAAGAAGAAACACAGGGAAGCTGAAAATTCAAATGATCCAATAATTGATGAAGAACCCATTGTTGATCCCAATAGTATATCTACTTCTGATGCTTGAACTAAAGATGGTGCTGAACCTGATACGGATAATGAGAAGAATGATCCTCCTGAGGTACGAGAAGAAGCACCCGATAAACGCAAGAGATATACTAGAGAATACTTCATTTCAAGAAAGCATGGGAAGGAACGAGAACCATGGGTACAAAAACCAATGCCCTCCCCAGGTAATTCTCTAAAAAATAAAGAAGAAGAGCACTATAATAGAAATTTTGAATGGACGAAGCCTCTTTTTCTTCAAATTCATTTGACTGATGCTATTAAGTTGCCTCCGTACTCGAGGTATATGAAAGATATTGTGACTAACAAAAGAAAAGTTCCTAATGAGGCAATATCTAGTATGCTGGCTAATTACTCTCTCAGTGGCAAGATTCCCAAGAAGCTTGGTGATCCAGGTATACCCACCATTCCTTGCTCCATAAAGAATAATTATGTTAGAACTGCTTGATGTGATCTTAGTGCAGGAGTGAGTGTTATGTCTTTCTCTCTTTACAAAAGGCTTTGTTTGGATAAACTAATCCCCACATATATCTCTCTCCAAATGGCTGACAAGTCAACAGCCGTTCCCATTGGTATTTGTGAGGATGTTCCTGTTGAAGTTGCTAATTGCTTGATTCTTACCGATTCTGTTGTGCTTGAAATGCCCGAGGATGGGAGCATGTTCATTATTCTTGGTAGACCATTTCTTAACACCACTGTTGCTATTATTGATTGCAATAAAGGAAAGGTCTCTTTCAATTTGACTTATAAGGAACACACGGTATATTTTTCGAAGAAGATATATAAGTCATGGCCTTAACTCTATTGAGAATATTGAGACTGTGAAGATTGGTGATTGGGAATGTCCTCTACATGTGCACCACAAATACAAAATAATTATGGTGGGGACATTGTCTATTAAAATAAAGGTACCTTGCATTCTTTATAATAAGTGAAACCTTTTTTCTCGATATACCAACTATTTCGTAGCAAGACTTGATCAACCTTGCTAACAAACATGTTTTATATGAGTAAAAAAGGGGAGCTTGTTATATTTTCATTTCCTTTAGCTTTCATCCTTCTTGATGTACCCAAGTTTATGTTTTTGAAACTTCATATGTTTAACCATTGTTTCGAGCCTTTTGGAAGTTTTTGCATCTTTCGCTACCTCGGAAGTTTTTAAAAAATGAAGTTGTCTGAAAAATTCCAGAAAAAATCTATTAAAAATTTTCACCAAAAATGAGGCATAGGGGCGCCTGGGGATGACCAGGGGGGCACCCCTGGTCCAGGCGGCCAGGTGGTGTGGCCTAGCCCCTGGCCCCTGGTCGCGCCACCAGGGCCCCTTTTCAGGTATTCTTTCCTCCCTCCTCTCTCTCTCTCTCACTACAAAAATCTCGAATTTTTTCCTAGAGCTGGAGTTCATGGTGCTCTTGGTTGCAGATTTCGATCTCTCTATACATCCCATCATTTGCATTGATATTTTGAGCGTTTGCTCCTTGGTATGTGACTCCTCCACCCCTCCAATTAGAATTTTGTTTGGTAGTCTTATTTGTGAGTATTTAGGAGTTATTGGTGTTGTTCATATCAGCTTGCATGCATGTTTAGAAATTTATTTTTGAAGTTTTGATGCAAGTTTGTGCATTGGGGAAGTGAGTAGAGTAGTTTGCCTCAACTCGTTTTGTTTAAATCTTCTTTTTTGTAACTTGTAATTTTTTCAGAAATGAGTTTGTTTGGGCAGGCCAAGGAATGGCTTCAGAAGAAGAAGCCCGAGCCCACCGATAGAGTAACTAGAGCTTCAGCTTCATCCTCTACGACGAGGATGAGTTACAGTGAAGATATTGTGCCACCAGAGTTTCTTCATTAAATGAACACGGCGCGTGCCATGACATACCCGTGTTTGGATTTTCTTACGGCGGCATGTATTAAGGATGAGTTTGAGAACCTTTGTGCAACTGCAGGTCTGACACGTCTTGTGACACGCCAAGTGCCACAGTATCCAAAACTCACTTATTATTCTGTCAACTTGTTTAGATATAATGATATAACTTCCATGATTGAATTTAGAATATATGAGGAAGTTATTACCATGTCTTTGGCAGAATTTTGTGATGTTATAGCTGTGCGGAATGTTGGGAAGACGACCAGGATAAGTGCTCAACCCTACGAGCTGAGAGCCCTCTTTGCCTCTCTTTGCAGCAAGGATCCGAAGGAGATTCACCGGGGGAAGATTTCCAGTATTTTGTTTCCCCACATCAGGTATTTCGCATACTATATTGCTCGAGGGGTGTTAGCTCGTGATAACACGAGCAACAATTTTGGGTCCAGATATTGATATCTTGGCAGCCGCCCTTTTAGGAGATAACACATATAATATTGGTGCTTTGATTTCTCGTCGCCTCTTTGCTAAAAGCGGCAAGGGACCTCACGTCTGTGGCTTTCATTAGTGCTGTTAGGGTCTATCCAAACGGTTTTTGACCCCTATCGCCTATTGGAATTGGAACCGTCGTCATGCTGTCGATTGCAATAGGGGTGCCTTTTCCACACGAGAGTGATAAACCGTTTGCTATGTGGCGATGTCAAGCGGACGTTTACATTTAAAAAATCGTGTCTGATGTACGACGATATCCCACACGGCCATTGCCAGAATGACCGTGTGGACATAACATATGTATCACATGCAGTTCACTCGACACGATCGTTTGCAATTCCACCCGAAACACAAACATGCAATAGAAAAGCACCGTCTCTGACAATACATAGATCCCACACAGTTTCTTTATGGTACAGGGTTTGGGTTTACACTATCGGTTTTTGGGTTTCGGGTTTTAACCCTTCATGTATGACTGATGATTTTCTACAATTGTTTGTGTGTGACCATACTATTATCAGCCACAGTTACTAAATTTTAAATGTGTGCACGGTCTATATGTTCCAAACGGTTTTATTTCAGTACACGTGTGCCAATTTAGAGAGATCACAAACGTTTGTATTTCGCAATGCGTGTGTGCTATTAGGATTGATCACACACATTTCATGTTTCCATATTGTGTGGGATGATATTCAGAATTGCAGACCGATTTTGTAATCAAAACGTGTAGTCTGTTGTGGATACTGGCTGACGATTTTTATACACAATACGTGTATGATGCATGATCTAATCGACACAGTTTTCGGAGGGACAAGGTTTGTGTTGTTGAGCTCTATGCAAACGATTGGTCCCAAGAAACCGTGTGCAGCTGAATCTATAGAACAACAATTATTTCACCTAAATTTATTACCAGCAATTACAATTATCCTGTATTTGAAATTATAAATTGAATTTAATAGTTGGGCCACCTGCTTCTTCGGCAGATACAAAGGAGAAGTGACGGTCGGTGAAATAGCCCCCCCCCAACTCGTAGCTCTTATTTCTTAACGTGCATAGGTGAAACTCAAAATTATATAATCCAATTTATAAAGGTTCAACAATCAAAGAATAATTCAAATCACAACAACTAATGGTCTACCCTAAAAAAAACTAATGTTGAAGAATTACAGAAACAGCATAATCAAAACAATGAACCAGATGAGTATTAAAGGCGGTATAGAGAGAGCCAAAAGTCATTTTCGCTGTTAGGGCAGTTGTAGAAGCGGAATGCCCATATTGTGCCCTCCTTCATGCGGAAGTGATACGTCCTAAACAGGTCTATAATTTCTTCTTGCTCCATGCATTTTTTGTGTGATATTGCTATGTTTTATATACACTTTCATACACTTTTGATCATATTTGGACCTATTAACTCAGTGCACCTGATACGTCCAAAATGTATCTATAATTTATGCGTGTTCCATGCCTCTTTTGTGTGATATTGCTATGATATTGATGAACTTCCATACACTATTGATCATATTTGGACTAACATATTAACTCAGTGCACCCCAGTGCCAGTTCCTGTTTTCTGTTGTTTTCCTATTTCAGGTTTCGCCCATATTAAAAGTGCACCAAAAATTCGGGAAAAATCCAATAAAAAATCAGCGCAGAAGAACCTTCGGGAATCACCGAGGGGGCCAGAGGGGACCCACCAGGGCCCCAGGCGCCCTCCCGGCGCGCCCTAGGGTGGGGCCGCGCAAGGGGGCGCCTGGACCCCAGGTGGCCCCTCCTGTCTGCCCCCTTCGCCCATACAATCCTCGTGACGTGAAACCCCCGTGACGGGAAGCCTTTTTTGCGATCTCTCCTCTGTTCCGCCGCCTCCGCGCTTCCAAGATCGGGAGCACCAGAATACCTCTTCCCGGCACCCTGCCGGAGGGAGGAACCACTTCCGGGAGCTTCTCCACCACCATGGATGCTTCCCGGATGTACCGTGAGTAGTCCACCTTGGACCATGGGTCTATGATCAGTAGCTATGTGATGTTCTCCTCCCCTCTTTGTTCTTCATGGATTATACCTCGTGAGATGTCCTACATGATCGAGGCACATATGTAATATTTTCTATCGTTGTTATGCTGAGTTTGCTGGGATCCGATGGATTATGAGATTATGTTCAGATTGTGTTTGAGTAATATATTTGATTCTCCTCTTTTATAATTATGTTCTAGAGTAATTCTTGCATGTTCTCCGTTGCTGTTTATTGCAATGGCCAAGTAGTAGGTAGTGACTCCAAGAGGGAGCTTTATGCATGATTGTGGGTTCATGCCCCCCGATGACTAGCTTGCGTGACAGAAACATGAGTCTAGGGGATGTGATGTTGCCACAAGGGGGAAAACAACGGTGCTTGTACTTGTGGGTGCAAGGATTGTTTACTTTATGCAAAGTTCTTTAATGCAGTTGTCCGTTGCTTTGAGTTTACACTTTGGGTGGGATTCGCAACTTAATACCAGAGAGATGTTCTGGATAGATATCTCAAGGTGGATGATTAGTAGGTAGATGCAGATGGATTTTGGTCTACTTGTCTTGGCGTACCACCCATGCTTTTGAGCCTCTTCCTTTCTTCATAGCATAATTAGCATTTGTTTGCGCACATAATCCTGTCAATTGCCCAGCTGTAATTTGTTTAGCTCGCATGGCTATTTTATCGTCTTTTGGGAGAGAGACATCACTAGTGAACATCATAGGACCCCGGTCCATAGTTCCAATACTGTTTACACCCACTATCAATTTACTGCTTTATTTACTTTTCCGCTGCGATCACTATCATTATTATCCCGTGCATTTTACTTTTGTAAACAACAAGGACGGAGGAATTTACAACTCCTCTGTACTCGTTCGGAAGCAAAGTTATTTGTTGTGTGTGCAGGTCTAGGTGAAGTTAGCAACCTCGGTTGTAAACGGCAGCTTTGTTCACTTCACCACCTTCCTGTATCTGTTGGAGTCCTATTGGTTGGACATTCAACCTTAGCATCTTCACTAAGGGAAACTTGCAGTCTACATCTCAACCTTCCACATTGGGTAACCAACGAGGGGGCGTTAATTCGTACCATCAAAAGCAATTTCTGGCGCCGTTGTCGGGGACTCCACTCTTCAAGATAGGGGAGTTGCACACTATCTTTTATCTTTGCTTTTTTGTCTTGTTAGTTTACCTTTCAGTTTTTGCTTTAGTTTTATTTATCAAAAACCAAAAAAAATAGTTATCTTGCTTGCTGCTACTATGGGCTCCTCCGAGAACACCAAGTTGTGTGACTTCACTAGTCACAACAACAGTGACTTTATCTGCACTCCTATTGCTACACCTGCTACTTCAGCACCATCTTGTGAGATTAAACCT